>CM077669.1:139729984-140329984 GCA_039707655.1 Elymus sibiricus
CTTTCTTGTGATAGCCAGAGAACGGCCCATCGAGCCGGCCTATTAAGAGATGGACCAGCGGCCCGAGGACCCCCTAGTCCGGGACTCCCTGAGTAGCCCCCGAACTAGCCCCCAATGCCAAGAGTCTCAGCTCCAGCTGCTTCATATGATCAGAGTCTTCGGCTTGCGGGGTGAGTTCTTCTTCCCTTTCAATGATCGGCTGAGACTAGTTCGGCTTCCGATGACACGTATTTCATCCGATCATATAATTGACCGAACACCATGAATTGCTTAGCCCCGAAGGCCACTCGTCAAAGTGTAAACAGTGTTTTCTGACACCCCCCCTCTGATGAAGGGTCGTGGCCTACCACGACCGCTGAACCAGTTATGAGAACTCGATTCACGGTTCGAGGCCATTTTTACAGTGACACGACTTATCAATGCGCAGATCGTGCTCCGTTTCACACGGGATATGATTAATATTCATGTGTGCATAACGACACGCATGTCTTGGGAAGCGGAGGGATTTGCGGCGCGATAAGGGAGGTTAATCGGCGGCACGTCTCATAAAAAGGAAAAAAAAAACCAAGGCCTATTCACGCTTCCCATTCGCATCCTCCGTCTCCTCAATCTCCCCAAGCTTCGAGAGCCCAGATCCAGTTCTTCCTCGCCCTCTCCTCCGAGCTTAGCCATGGTGGGTTCGGGCTCCAATGGCAACTGGGAGGCCTCCACGGTCACTGACCAGGATATTCGGGACCTAAAGCAGGCCGGCTACCTCCCCGCCAACGTCTTCCACCGCGCCCTGGAGAAGAACCAGGTGATTCCCACCCCCAAGGCAGGCAAGAGGGTGGTGTTCGTCCCCCACTTCATCCGGGGACTGAGCTTTCCGCTCCACCCGTTTGTCAGGGGTCTCATGTTTTTCTATGGGCTGGACTTCCACGACCTTCCACCGAACTCCTTCATGCACATATCGGCATTCATCATCGTCTGCGAAGCCTTTCTGCGGGTTGAAACGCACTTCGGCCTATGGCTCATGGTCTTCAACGTCAAGCCGAAGACCATGGCATGCGAGTACGTGGACTGCGGAGGGGTGGTAATCAGCAAGCTCCCCCTCATCGAGTGGCCATCCGGCACCTTCATTGACATGATCAAAATCAGGCAGAAGGAGTGGTTCTACATCACCGAGCCAAGGAACGAGAGCTGGGCGACACCTGCCGAGTTCAGATCCGGACCCCCAACAAGGTTGACCTCGTGGCTCAGGAAGGGCCTCGACTGGGGGTCGGATGCTGAGGTGAAGCTGCTGCAGAAGCGCATTACCTCGGTGATCGCAGCCAAGGTGGAACTGGTGAACGTAGTCCAGGTTATGCTCCACCGCCATATCCTTCCTTGCCAGCGCCGGGCTTCCCCAATGTGGGCCTATCAGTCTGACGATGAGCCTACCGTGCGCCAACTCTTCCGCACCACTCCTGAGAAGTTGTGGAAGGCTTTATTCAAGCCTCGGAAGAGCTGGCCGGCCAAGGAAGAAGATTTGGGCCTAAGCGCCGATAACCCACCGACCCAGGTATGGTATAATTTCAATCCATTGATTATGTTTGTTCGGCAAAAAGTCTGAACGCCTTCTCCCTTACTTTTGCAGAAGTGGATGAGCAAAGCCACGAGGGTTAACGGCCTAGCTCCACAACCCGAAGACCCCAGGTCGGAGTTGTCGGCGGCGATGCTTGTTGTGGCGCCGTACTCGGCGCCCGAGAAGAAAGAGAAGAAGAAGAAGGCCAGAGAGGGTCTCCGCATCAAGGACCAGCCGGACGCCACGTCCGAGGAAACCCATGCCTCCTTGAGTCACGAGGAGGAGCATGAAGACGGAGGGGAAGGCATTTCCCCCCTCCCAAGGAAGAGGGCGGCGTCATCGGACGCCGCGGAGGACGCAGCTCCTCCTGCCCTGAAGAGGGCGCGCCGGGCGAGGTTGATCTTGCCCGATGACAGCTCGGATTCTGACACGGAATCCGAGGAATTTGAGAGGGTTCCCCGAAGGAGCTTAAGGGTCAAGCCCCCTGCTCAAAGGTATGAATCTGAAGACTCCCGGGTTATTTATGCAGGGTTTTTCAATGCTTTAAACACAAGCGCGTCTTTTGATTTGCAGCCCACCGCGCGTTCTCCCCACCGACCAAATATCGGACGGGGAGTCCCCACCCGTCGAGCTGGCGGAGAGTGGGACTGCATCGCACCCCACACCTCCAGGGGTCGCGAAGGATGCCACGGAGGTGTCATCCAGCCAGGCTCCGTTGGAGCCGAGCACGGGTGGCGGGGTCGACAACATCATGGCCGAGGCTAACGCCGCGGCCGCCGAAGGCTAGGGAGAAGAAATTCCCCAGGCTGCTGAGGACCAGGGGGAGAATACTCCCCTGGCCACCGAGGGGGAAGGGCGAAGAGATGCCCAGTCCCCTCCGAGGATGTCTCCGGAGCACGCTGTGCCTCCGGAGATACCGGCTCAGTCCCCGGTCATAGATCGGACTATCCGGTCACCACCGATGCCACCAACGACTGGGTGGCCGGTTATGGAGGAGGCACTAGCGAGTGCCTCCATCTCCGATGATCACCGCACTCTTATGGGTGCGGTTTTACAAGGAATTCAGTCCGTTGATAATGTACAGAAAGAGGCCTTCAATGGTCTCTTGGCGGGCTTCAAGGTGAGTAACGTAATACCCTTTTCCCGAACAGCGTTAATTTTAAGTTTGTACTATCTTTATATATGTAGTAGCCCCCGATCCCCGGATGGGTTCGCAAAAACACATCCGGGGGTCAAACAAGAGGGAATGAACAATGATGCACAAGTCACCATTTAGTCCTGCAATGTTCTAAAAGTTCTTGAAAGGACCGAACAGAGAGTCATATCCTTGATAGTTTGGGGGTTTGAACGCACTTAACTGGATGCATTTTTTGTAGGCCTCGTCATCGGCGGCGACTGTTAATGCCGCGGAGCTAACCGAACTTAATTGGAAGCTCAATATCTCCGAGGGGGAGCTTGATAGCCTGAACAAGAGGTTCGACGAGGCACAAGGTAAGCCGAATAGTAATATCCGAGCTATATATCGGAAATGATCCGCACTGGTAACCCAGCGTGACCGTTTGTGTATTGCTTCCACAGCTTCAGCTGCGGAGGTATAAAAACTCAAGGCCGAGCTTCAGCGAATGAAGCAAGAGGCCGCGGAGGAGGAGAAGGCTGCTGCACAAGCAGCGGCCAGGCTTTCCGCTTTGAAGGCCACGAGTGCCAAGCATGAGGCCCGAGTGGAGGAGGTGCAACAAGAGCTCAAGGATGCCAGCAAGAAGTGCGAGGCCGTTGAGCAGAAAGGGAAAGAGCAAGCCGCTGAGCTAGCCGCGCTAAAATCCGAGCTCCAAAAGGAGCGGGTGGATAGGCGGTCCTTTGAAGAGGAACTTCGCCAAGTCAAGGCTTTCATCGATGGTAAGCCGTATTCACTACAATGCGCCTTTGGTGGTAGCAATTTTGCTTTGCTCACCCAGGTGTGGCGTTCCTTAGGTGTCTGTGCGGATATCCAGAAGAGTGCAGCGGACGCGAACAAGCTTTATGCTTCGCGGGCGAAGGATGATGAGGCCCGGCTATTCTGGGCACAGTTTGAGTCCCCCGAGCGCTCTCCTCTCCTCATCGAGCAAATGAAGCAACTGATGGAGATGCACAGAGTGGTGGAGCCGGCCATGAAGGACCTCTGCATCTGTCTGTGGCCCGATGAGCCGTTGCCGAGCAGCTACTTCGGCTTAGTGCAGAAACTATGCGAAGCTGCGCCTTGGGTCGATGTGCTGAAGCGTTCTACGTGCATCGAGGGCGCGCGAATGGCCTTTGCGAAGACCATGGTGCATTAGCCGAAGCTCAAGCCAACCGAGATGGCTACCGCACCTCCGCCTCCTGGAAAGGAGTATAGGCGCCCCGAGCGATACTTCCCCGCAGTGATGGAGGGTGCTCGGGCAATAGAGGCTCAATGCTCCAAGGACGTTTTGTATGAATGAGCGCGTTGTAATATGTCCGAAGACTTTTAACGCTTTACAACTAGTAATGCATGGTTTATCATGTCTTATAAGTATTTGATTTTTATTTTGACTCCTGTGTGGCCGGTTTATCTGAAAGTTGCGAGTCATCGCCTTCGGCCCCCGCGTAGATACTACACGGGGTGTCTCTGTATCCGCACTGTGACCCTTAGCCGAGGTATCGGTGCCCGAAGGCGGTAGTGCGGGGGGGACACGGCAATCGGACTATGATGCTTTATCGCTTTCACTTAGCCGTAGGAGCGTAGAAAAAATGCGGGGGCTGATAACCAGCCCCCAGTGTGATGTTCGGGGCCGAAGCCAGCATCACATGGTTTGTACAAGAACGAAACCCATCGTATAACACGGAATAACCACTATCGATCTTTTACTATGACACTTATGCTCAGATTTGCAGACCGGTTCTCGCTTACAATGACAGTCAGTTTTCGGCTTTCTCCCCTGAGGTGCTTCACCAGGTGAACTGGAAACACAATCGCAGTGGTTCTCCCTTTGCCCCTTTAGCCGAACGAGCGTAACGTAAGGGGGCAATCACTGGAGTCGGGCAACCCAACCATTGACCCAAGACATAGTTTGGATCCGATGCATATAAAGAAAAATCCAAGACGCCGAACACACGACCAGTTGTGCTAGGGTGATGTTCAAGGCGATTTTTTTTTAAATTCAAGCCCCCGGTCTATTAGCCGGTTGCATCATAATATATACCGAATAGTTTTTGCAAGAAGCGTTACCAAGGGAAGAACAGAGGATGTAGAAAAGACAACGAAGTGGCCATATATGATGGTCATGTACTTGCTCAATAATTCTTGTAACTTGGATTGCCGAAGCAACTGTTTACAGGTTTTTGAAAATGAAATATAAAATTTATAGAGGGGAGGCTATACCAGGGGTCTTCGATTGGTGACATGACGTCCTCGATGTGTCCTGTCGCTAGTCCGTTCATATTCCTCTGTAGGGGTTGCATCCCTTTAAGGGTGATGCTGTCGCCGAGCGGACCTTGGCAAGAAGGTCTTGAGAAGTCGCCGAAGTGTGGATGAGCTTTACGCTTTTAGCAGGTCCTTGATGGTACCTGTGTTTTGTCCGAGGACGTGTACTAATGGTTCGGTCCGGCCGAACACTTACCCTTTGATGGTTGTTACCCATTGCTGCCCATGGAATCTTGACTGCGAAGTTGTGCCTTCTTGGCACGTATATGGCGGTTGTTAGGGCTGTGCAATGCGGGGCGTGTCCCTATTTTTGTCGACCTTATGAGCCTTTATGGCAGATTTAGGTGTTTGCCGATCGTCCTCGTAGTGGAATTCGGCTGCCAGGGCCAATGCATGTTCCTCAGTTCAGAGGGAATGCTCTGTGTTGCGGTTGACGGTGATGACCCCCTTGGGCCCCGACATCTTGAGCTTGAGGTATGCGTAGTGTGGGACGGCGTTAAAGTGAGCAAACGCTATACGGCCCAGCAGGGCGTGGTAGCTGCTGCGGAAAGGTACGATGTCGAAGATCAAGTCCTCGGTGCGGAAGTTATCGGGCGAGCCGAACACCACTTCCAGGCTCACAGAGCCCGTGCACCGGGCCTCGACGCCTAGGATCACTCGTTTAAAGGTAGTGTTGCTGGGTTTGATCCTTGATGGATCTATACCCATCTTTTTCACCGTATCTGAGTAGATCAGATTGAGTCTACTTCCTCCGTCCATTAGGACTTTAGTGAGGTGATACCCATCGATAATGGGGTCTAAGACGAGGGCCGCCGAACCTCCATGATGGATACTGGTCGGGTGATCTCGTCGATCAAAGGTGATCGGGTAGGCCGACCATGGGTTAAACTTCGGCGCTACAGGCTCTACGGCGTAGACCTCTCGAAGGGCGCGCTTCCTCTCCTTTTTCGGTATATGAGTGGCGTATATCATGTTCACAGTTTTTACTTCTGGAGGGAATTGCTTCTGACGTCCATTGCTCGGACCGCGGGGCTCCTCATCGTCCTCGCTGCGTGGGCCTTTGCCCTGCTCCTCGGCGGCGAGTTTCCGGCCTGTTTGAACACCCAACAGTTATGGTTGGTGTGGTTGGCGGGCTTGTCTGAAGTGCCATGGATCTGGCATGGCCTCTCCATGATCTTGTCAAGCGGGGTGGGTCCGTCCCGGTTGCCTTTAGGAGGCTTCTTCCGCTGCCCGGATCTTGGGTTGCGGAAACCGGCATTAACGGCCGTGTCATCAGCGTCGCTAGTGCTATGCCGGCGTTTGTTTTTGTTCCGTCGTGGTTTCCCGTTTCCATCCCAGACTTCGGAAGTGCTCGGGTCTTCAGGGTTGTGGCTTCGCCTCGCTAGCCAGTTATCCTTGCCCGCGCAAAACCGGGTCATGAGTGATGTAAGGGAGGACATGGTCCTAGGTTTATCCTGACCGAGCTGGCGAGCCAGCCACTCGTCCTGAATATTGTGCCTGGAAGAGGCTATAGCTTCGGCATCTGGGTAATCGACGATCTGGTTTTTCTTGGTCAAGAACCGATTCCAGAATTGTCGAGCGGATTCTCCTTCCTTTTGCACGACATTGCTTAGGTCGGAGGAGTCCGGGGGCCATACATAGGTGCCCTGGAAGTTAGATCGGAATGCATCCTCGAGGTCCTCCCAGCTCCCGATAGAGTTTTCGGGGAAACTGTTTAACCAGTGCCGAGCTGGCCCATTAAGTTTAAGGGGTAAGTACTTGATGGCGTGGAGGTCGTCTCCTCGTGCCATGTGAATGTGGAGGAGGAAATCCTCGATCCACACTGTTGGGTCAGTTGTTCCGTCGTATTGCTCGATGTTCACGGGTTTAAACCCTTCCGGGAACTGATGCTACATCACCTCGTCAGTGAAGCAGAGAGGGTGGGCAGCGCCTCTGACCCGGGCTATATCACGCCGGTAGTCGGTGTCTGTTCTGGCCCGGTTGTGGTCCCAAACTCTGTTGGTTCGGTCGAGCCAGGGCCGGTACTCATCCCTTCTACCAGGGGAGTGCCCTCTAGATCCGTAGATGGATCTCGTGCGTCCTGTTCTATCATCTAGGTCGCGTCGCAGGTCATACCTGTCCTCAGGCTCCATTGGCTCTTTTCCCCTTCTGCGGGGTATCGCCGGCCTATAACCGGCCTCGCCAGCCGTCCTATCTCGTCCTCGGGGAGGGCGGTCCGGCTGGTCGTATGGAGTGTGCTTGGGGGACGGCGTATTGGGGAGCTCGTCGTCGAATTGTGGCAGCAACCGCCGGCGGGGGTAACTCTTGGGTTGGTCCCATAGAACCCTTGTCCAGCTGTCGTTGAGGGTGTCTTGTTCGGCCTTGAGCTGTCGCGCTTTTGCCTTTAGGCTTCGGGCAGTGGCTAAAAGCTGTTGCCTAAACCGTTCCTGATCCTCAATGGTTTCAGGGACGATGAGGTCCTCGTCTTCCGGGCTATCCTCCTCCTCTACAGGGGGGAGGTAGTTGTCATCCTCAGAGTCGTTCGGATCTTCAGGGTCGCGCTGGTCCTTCGGCCTTTCCTGGTCCTGCAACGGATACTCGGGGATATCGGGATCGCCGAGGTCTTCTAGGGTATCATTTTCCCCGGTGCCGGCAATAGCTTCCCTTCCCTTTTTTGTCTTTGATCGCTTACGCAGTTTCCAGCGTCTTGACGACGCCTCACCTGAGTCATCGCCATTGTTTGCTGGTGTACGCTCACCGTTACCAGCTGGCGTATCCACCATGTAGACGTCATAGGTGGAGGTGGCGGTCCATCGCCCGGTGTTGACGGCGGTGGGAGCGTGATCCTCTTCCTCCATGTCTTCTGCCTCCTCGGAGGCGTAGTCCAACATATCGGTTAAGTCTTCGATAGTGGCTACTAAGTGGGTGGTGGGTGGGACGAAAAATTCTTCTTGACCCGCCTCAAGACCGATCTGAGTGTGGATCGGGGCTGGGTCATCAGTAAGTTTCATCGATGAGATCCGATCTAGAGCTTCGTCGAGTGTCGAGAGCTCGATCGGGTCAATCTCCCGGCGCGTTTGGATTTAACTTCTGACGCGTCTGCACGAGAAGTGTATTCGGCAGGAGTTGATGCCCGGTCATCTGGCGCTATAGCCGGATCCGGATTGAAGTCCAGATCATCATCGGGATTGGCCTCGCGAGCGGGATTGAAAACGACATCCAAGGTTATGGCCTCGGAGTCCTCGGGCGCGTCAGATGAGACTGCGAGCCCGGTGAGCAAGAGATTGCCCCAAGGGTCTACGGAGAACTCTAAGTTCCCGAATCTGACTTCTTGATCAGGGGCGAAACTCCCGACCCGGCAAAGGTGGCCGGTCGGGTCAGCGTGCAGCACGATGCTGCCGAAAGCGAAGATCTGTCCAGGGACGAAGGAGTCCATGCTACGGACCTCTTCGTTGATGACAACACGAGCCATCGATTCCTTTGGGGATCACAGCGGAACTCTCAATGAAAGCACCAATGTCGGTGTCAAAACCGGCGGATCTCGGGTAGGGGGTCCCGAGCTGTGAGATTAGGATCGATGGTAACAAAGGGACAAAGGAGACGATGTTTACCCAGGTTCGGGCCCGCCTATGGAGGTAAAACCCTACGTCCTGCTTGATTATATTGATGGTATGAAGGTTACAGAGTTGATCTACCTCAAGATCGACTAGCTAAAACCCAAGATGAGTTTCCGTGTCTTACATTCTAAAACCCTCCCGGTTTATATGGACACCGGGGGGGTGCCTAGGGTTTACACATGATGGACCTCCTGCCGGGGATGGAAATGTCAATTTCCTCATCTTGACTTGGAGTGCACGACGCGCCTTCGGGGCTTCCTTCTGGAACGTGGAGTCTCGATGTAACCGGCCTTTCCTGTGATAGCCAGAGAACGGCCCATCGAGCCGGCCTATTAAGAGATGGACCAGCGGCCCGAGGACCCCGTAGTCTGGGACTCCCTCACCATGGTGCCAACTCCAAAGGAACAATATATGCATGGCAACCATCTACATAACATGGCAACAAAATAACAGATTTTCAACACTTAGAATATTTTGGGCATGTGAAAACAGATTTTTAGTGGCATGTTAACATCAAGAATGCCACCCATATGATGATCTATCATGGCATGCAAAACTACCAGGGGCTAGCACATACACAAATGAGCATATTTCATGTTGACAAGTTTATCATATAGTGCAAGAATTAATTCTTGTGAAAAAGACAAAATGGCACAATATCATAAAATAACTTTTTTACAAACTTGCTCAAATAGAAAATCCAATACCATCATTGGATTCTTTGGATTTTTCTACCCGAAAATCACCTATCACATGCCTATCTTGAAGTAGAAAAGTAGTGCCACAAGCCACAAGCAAAACAACAGTAACAAGGTATAACCTAGTATATGCCAAATCTCGCATATTCCAAATCTGGAATATAGCTGAGAATGCCCAGTCAGTTTTTAACAGAATGCTCTTTTCCACCAGGGATTACTTCAAGTAAATGAACTCTATAATGGATGCAAGTGGTACTGACATGAAGACCACAGTAAGTACTCCACAATGGTCATAGTCACAACCCTATATGATCAACATGGTAAAAGTTCTAGCCTCTGGAAAACAGGTAAACAATAATAAATCTACATTTTTTTCAGACTTAGAGAAAATTCAGTTTTCTGACAGAAAAGTTCAGATTTGGTGAGGGCTTCGGGATCTGCTCCCTGGACCTCCTAGGCACAAAATTTTGGTGCAAATACATGGCATGGACATGGGGCTAGGCTTAGGACAAGGTTTGGCCGAAGGAAAACACACACAAAGGTGCAGATCTGCGCTAGAGCGCAATGGGAGCTTGCTCTGGAGGTTCAGAGTTCACCGGAGCACGAATTTCGCATGAACATGGCGAGGCCTATGATGCATTCAAGGGCGAGATATTTGACACAGAGGGAGATGGGTATACCTAGTATACCTAGGACATGAAGGTAACGTTGGGGCCGAAGCAAACCGATGACAGCGAGTCGAGGAACTTGATGACCCTATTGATCCGTGAAGAAGAGGAAGAAGTGGGCGACGGGGAAGGCGATCTTGAGAGATTCTTGGCGTCAGAATGGGTCCGGGGCGGCGTCAGGGTTCCAGTAGACGTCGTAGAGGAGGTCGGAGGTGCCTGCTACACCTGCAGCAAGCTCGAGTCCGAGCCGGCCATGGATCTTGACCTCGAGCAAGGAGGCACGTAGGAGGAGAGGAGGAGTGGCGACGGCATGGAGGAGAGGGAGGAGAGGAAGGGGATACCCTAGGACGTGAGGGTGAGGCGTTTTATAGGAGGAGGAGGGGCTGCCCTCATGGCCATGTGCCCAAGGTTCTGTACGTGGGTGAGAGAGAGAACGAGAGGAGGAAGAAAAGGTGAGGGAGGAGAGGGGCTGCCAGATGGGCTCTGCATGGCCACGGAGGAGCAGAAAGGAGAGGCGAGACAAGCGTGCGCGGGGCGAGGCGCTCGCCCAGGCTGCGGCTCCTTCCGAGCGCTCATGCTGCTCGCTGCCAAGGAGGCCTTGGCCCAGGTAAGCGCTCCCTTAAAAAAACAAAATCTGTTTTTTTTAACACATACAAAACAAGAAATGAACAGGGATTTATAGGGATAAAGTGAGGGGGGGGGGGGGAATATATGTAGGGTCCTGAAAAAATGCACAATTTAACAAAATTGGTTTGGGTAATTTTTGAGGCAGAAAATTAAAGAAGTTTGAATTAAATTCAAATTTGGATAATTCCTTAGCCCAACCAAACTAGTTCCCACTGAGCTCAAATTTGGAGGAGGATGTCCAGGCTATAAAATGGATAGAATGGATAGATTTAAAAGAGATATACTAGGAAAGGTTTTACAACAAGATCAAATCACAAGCGGCACTACTCATCACATCAAACACACACCTCAATAGACCACAATGCACAAAAGTATATGATGCCATGATGCAATGACAAAATGAATGACATGATGACATGAGGCGCAATATGCATTTCAAATTCACACCAACAATGACAAGTCATACAAGGTTTACACATGGAAGGTTTCAATAATAGGAATGCGCACTTGGGCTGTTACAACTCTCCCCCACTACATGAGGATCTCGACCCGAGATCTAGGAACGGAAGAATTCGGGAAATTCGAAACGGAGATGGTCCTCTCGTTCCCAAGTAGCTTCTTTGTCGGAGTGATGTGACCACTTCACCTTTAGAAACTTGATTGACTTGTTGCGAGTCTTACGCTTAGTCTCTTCAAGGATAGCAACTGGATGCTCATGATAGGATAGGTCTGCTTGGAGATCAATGTCTTGGAGACCAACGGTGCGCTCGGGAGTCTTGAAACACTTCCGGAGCTGAGAGACGTGAAACACATCATGCACATTTGAGAAATTGGGAGGAAGCTCGAGTTGGTAGGCAAGGTCACCCCTCTTGCCCACAATCTTGAAAGGACCCACAAAGCGTGGAGCGAGCTTTACTTTGATGCCAAAGCATTGAGTGCCCTTCATGGGAGACACTCGGGGATAGACAAAATCATCGATCTTAAAAGTCATGTCACGATGCTTGCTATCATAATATCTCTTCTAACAGAATTGAGCTTCTTTGAGATTTTCACGAATGACACGGCACATTTCTTCTGCTTCAGAGATCATGTCATTACCAAGGATTTGACGCTCACCGGTTTCAGACCAATTGAGCAGGGTGCGGCACTTTTTGCCATAGAGAAAATCGAAAGGAGCTTTGCCGGAACTTGCTTGGAAGCTATTGTTGTATGAGAACTCAGAAAATGGGAGACAATCTTCCCACTTCATGCCAAAAGAAATCACACAAGCTCTAAGCATATCTTCGAGGATTTGATTGACTCTCTCAACTTGACCACTAGACTGAGGATGGAAAGCTGTACTGAAACGGAGATTGGTCCCCATTGTAGTCTGGAAGGAATCCCAAAACTTGGAAGTAAAGAGGCTTTCACGATCTGAGGATATGAGCTGAGGAATACCATGCAAAGAAACTATCCTTCACGTGTACAGCTCTGCTAGCTGAGCTGCCAAGATGGATTCTTTGACCAGAAGGAAGTGGGCAACTTTGGTGAGCTTGTCAATGACCACGAAGATGGCATCGTTTCCTCTCTTGGACTTAGGAAACCCAGTGACGAAATCCATTTCCACATGATCGAATTTCCACTCTGGGATTGGCAAAGGCTGAAGGAGGCCTGCTGGACGTTGATGTTCCACCTTCACTCTGCGACAAACATCACACTCGTTCATGAACTGAGCAATCTCACATTTCATACGAGTCCACCAGAAGGTTTGCTTGAGGTCTTGATACATTTTGGAACTTCCTGGATGAATTGAGAGGAGGGAATTATGTGCTTCATCCATGATAACCTTCCTGAGATCACCTTTTGGGGCCACCAGACGGTCCTCGAAGAACAAGGTATCTTTGTTATCAACACGGAAGCACTTATACTTGGGAATGCTCTTGGCCACACCTTTCTTCGCTTTCTTCACCATAGCATCAAGAAGCTGAGGTTGGTGAATCTGATCTTCTGGAGTCGGAGAGACTTGGAGATTGGCAAGAAATCCTTGAGGAACCACTTGGAGATTGAGCTTGCGGAATGCTTCACAAAGCTCGGGTTGAAGAGACTTGAGAATGAGACTGTTGTAGTATGCCTTTCTGCTCAGCGCGTCTGCAATGACATTTGCTTTTCCAGGAGTATACTCAATGCTTGGATTGTACTCCTCGATCATTTCCACCCAACGTGTTTGCCGAAGATTTAGAGTGGGTTGAGTGAAAATGTACTTCAAGCTCTTGTGGTCGGTGAACACCTCAACTAGTCTTCCCAACAATAGATGTCTCCACGTCATCAGAGCATGAACAACTGCCGCCAACTCAAGATCATGAGTGGCGTAGTTCTTCTCGCTAGGCTTCAACTGCCGCGAGGTATAAGCCACAACCTTCTTATCTTGCATAAGAACACCACCAAGACCTTGAAGGGAAGCATCACAGAACACTTGGAAAGGCTTGGATTCATCTGGAGGAGTGAGAACTGGAGCTGAAGTGAGCTTTTCCTTGAGTGTATTGAACGCCACATCACACTCAGGAGTCCACACATACTTGACACTCTTCTGAAGGAGCTTAGACAGAGGCTTAGAAATTTGAGAGAAGTTCTCAACGAATCTTCTGTAGTAACTTGCAAGCCCGAGGAAGTTTCGAAGCTGCTTGACATTTTGAGGAGGCTCCCACTTCACAATTGCCTCAACTTTCTCAGGGTGCACTTTAATGCCCTCGGCAGAGATGACATGCCCAAGGTACACCACTTCATTGAGCCAAAACTAACACTTGGAGAACTTAGCATAGAACCGATGCTCTCTTAGCTTGTCAAGGACAAGCTGGAGATGCTCTGCATGCTCTTCTTCGGTCTCCGAGAACACGAGAATGTCATCCAAAGACACTAAAATGAACTCATTCTTGAAAGGAGAGAATATGATGTTCATGATTCTGGAGAAAGTCGGAGGCGCATTTGCTAGACCAAAAGACATGACGGTTTACTCATAAGAGCCAAAACTCGTCCTGAAAGCAGTCTTTGGAATATCTTCTGCACGAATACGAATTTGATGATAGCACATACGGAGATCTAACTTCGAGAAAAACTTGACACCTTTCAATTGCTCAAAGAACTCATTGATGTTGGGAAGTGGATACTTGTTCCTGATTGTCTTATTATTCAATGGACGGTAATCGACACATAGTCGGTCTATGCCATCCTTCTTCTTGACAAACAGAACGCCACAACCCCAAGGTGAAGAACTTGGTCTGATCAAACCTAGACGCTCTTGTTCATCTAGCTGCTTCTTCAATTCTTTCAACTCTTCGGGGCCAAGCTTATAAGGACGCTTGCACACCGGTTTAGTTCCAGGCTCGAGTTCAATCACAAACTCAACCGGCCTGTGAGGAGGCATTCCTGGCAACTCTTCTGGAAAGACATCTTCATACTCAGAAACGACAGGGATTTGAGAAATGGCAGAAATTTCACCCTTCTCATTGAGAGAAAATAGACGAATCATGTCATCTCGAGCAGCGAAAATGATCACATCTTCAGAAGGATGAGTCAATTGGACTTCTTTAGCTTTGCAATCAACATAAGCCTTGTTCATCGCTAGAAAATCCATGCCAAGAATAAGATCAATATCCGAATTGCCGAGAACATAAGAACAAGCCAGGAAGGAATAATTGCCCATCTTGATAGAAACATCCAGAATCACTCAGGTGGACTTCATTGCCAAACCGGAGAAACCACACCCAAAGGTCTACTCAACATATTGGAATAGAAATCATACTTGAGAGCAAATGGCCTAGATATGAATGAAGGCGATGCACCAGTATCAAACAAAACTTTTGCAGGAATAGAATTAACTAAGAGATTACCCATTATCACTTGAGAAGAATCCTCTACTTCAGCTGCATTGACCATGTTCACTCTTGCTGACTTGGGATTGTGCTTCACCATAGCACTGCCTGGGGGCCTGATAGGAGGAGGAGGCGGAAGACGCCGCTGGTTGGTGCACTTGTTGGAGTAATGGCCCTTCTGACCACACTTGTGACACGTAACCTCTGAGAGCGTACGGAAGTTGCCTGCAGGAGGAGCATTTGCTGACTTGGGTGCCTGAGGCCTCTGCTGAAAACCTGGGTTGGGTGGGTGGGAAGGTCCACGACCACCGTGCTGCTTCTGCTGCTGAGGAGGACGAAACGGAAGAGGAGGAGGAACCCAATACTTCTGCTGCTTAGGAACAATCTGAGAGACGGACGAAGAAGAGTTGGAGTCCCTGAATCGCTTCCTTGAGTTATCCAACCTAAGCTGAGCTCCCTCGAACTTCAGGACCATGTTGTAGAACTGATCAAACTCACGGGGCTCGTGCAGGACTAGACCCGACTGAAGTTCATCCTTGAGACCACCTCTGAACTGATAAATCTTGGACTTCTCATCAGGAACATCTTGCTTAGCATAGCGGGCCAGATTCTGGAACTCGATGTTATACTGATAGACAGACTTGCTTCCTTGCTTCAAATTCCTGAATTTCTCACGCATCTCCTCGACAAAGCTCGTCGGGATATGATGAGCTCTGAAGTCACGGCAAAAATCATCCCAGCTGATAGCACGATCACCCCTGGAATCCTTGTACTGCTGCCACCAATCTCCTGCCTGACCCTTAAGCTGGAAATTTGCAAACTTGACATAGTCATCTGGCCTGAGATTGCTGCACTCAAAATTCTTGTTCATGTCACGAAGCCAATCGTCTGCATCGAGAGGCTGCTCACAACAGGTGAAGGACTTGGGTTGATTTGCGAGGAACTGGTTCAGAGTTGCGAACTGAGGCTGATTCTGAAAATTCCCTTGATGACCTTGCTGTCCCTGCTCCCTTTCCTGCAGCAACCTGAGCAACATCCGAGCGTTTGCATTGGTTGTGGCCATCACAGCTTGCCAAGCTTCTGGAGGTGGAGGTGGGGGTGGTGGAGGATAAGACTGTTCTCCATCATGACCCTAATTCCCACGAGTTGCTGGAGCCATCCTGAAGATGGACAAGATTATCAGCATACCATTGGTAAAGATGATTGAAATAAGCTGAATCAACGACTTGAAAGAAATTTCAACGGGATATCGTCAATTGCATTCAAACTGCAAATAGTAAGAATGCTTTCTGCAGGATCGGGACAACACCATTAGATCATGAAGCCACTTGAAATAACACAACAAGTATTGAGCTAGGGGTTTCCTCGGAACAAATGTATAGCCACCATATATTTGTCGGAAGATGATCCTATGGAACTACTGGAAATCCCACCTAGGAACTTCCGAAATCTTGGTTATGCAATCGGGTACACGGATACACGGAGTTTTTATCCATCACTCAACTCCTAGGAGTAATAATACTCTCCAGTGTATCAGATCCCTCAATACACACCCAAAGACCTCGGAAACTCATCTACCTCAGATCCTCGTAATCACAATGATACTAAAGATGTCAGTACATATGATCCCACTCCCCAGTACTAGGTGCCGCCACACTCTTCGCACCACGAATAGTATTGAAGCAATTTCGAACATCCGCGTTCTTAAGTACTAAGGAAACTGAACGATAACGATGTGTCAAGAATCCCCTGGAGCTCTACTCCCCGGTTCCAATCCATATGTACGGGAGGCACCAAGAACAGAATTCCCCTCACATCGGTATCATAGAGGCTCCAAAATACTCGCGTGATCCTAAAAAAAATTTGAGCGAGAAGAGGAGTAGAATGAAAATTCCTAAGTCGTAATTCCTCACCAAAGTATAGAAGAGGATTAAAAGAAACCTACTCTCCGATATAACTAGACTCAAAATAGTTTTTCCCTAGACTCGACTTGGCCAATTTCGATCAAGCAAGGGGCTCCTATGGTTGGTATGGCTCTGATTACCAACTTGTAACGCCCAAGATGCGGTCCTATCCCTATTAAGGCACGAGGGCCTCGACGGGGATAGAAGCGCATCTAGTCGTCTCGCAAGTACAGTAAACATTGAATACATGTAGGAAGAGATGAGTATATGAGTTGGCTTACACTCGCCACAAGCTATCTTATAAGTTCACACAAATTATTCATACATCATCCAGAAGACGAGGTCCGGCTAGGGACAAAATCAAACGAAAAAGAAGCAATGATAAACTGTCTTGCTATCCCAGGATCACCACCACGAAGCTCCCTACTCATCTGGATACGTAACATACATACACCTACCTTCTTCATCATACTTCCACTGGAGCTGCGACAAGTCATCTGGCACGTACTCGTCAACACCTGTACCTGTATTCTTGTAATCTGTGAGCCACAGGGACCCAGCAATCTCATAACCCGGGTACCGAAACTATGTAAGCCAATAGGTGAGGAATTGGATAAGTGGTGAGGCTGCAGCAAGCGCTAAGAATGTATTAGGTGGCTCACTTACGAGAAGATAAATGTAAATATGGTGGCCTACGTAAGACGGACGTGAACTAGCACGATCACTAAGTGACCCTAAACACCTACTTGCGTCAATCATAACCCCACTGTGTTCTCTCTCGTTTCATGTTCACGAGAAGAGACAATCATGGTTACGCACACAGTTGGTTTATTTTATTGAGTTTACTTCAAGTTTACTATTACCGGGTGTTAAACAAATTTCCAAGTTGCCACGTAACCGCGGGCACGGCTTTCCAAAAGATTAAACCCTGCAGGGGTGCTCCAACTCATCCATCACAAACTAACCACACGCCGCGGGAATAACATCGACCAGGAATCCCATGATTTCCTAGGCAATTCCACTTGAAAACCGCAACCTCGAGAAAGCCCAAAGAAAAATCGGAATTTCTCGCGCAAGACATTCGAGAAAGGTAAAACAAGTCCAGCAAAACCGCCTGACGTGTCAACGAACCCGATAGAAGCCGCGTATCTCGTTCCCGGGACACGACTGGATAAGCTAGTGTACAGGACCTGATAGACATCTCCCGAGTTGCCCCGGGTTGTCCCCGCACAGTGCTCTAGTTCGGACCAACAGTCATGAGGAGCACTGGCCCCGGGGGGGTTGATTAATTATCCACGGGGTAGCTATGCCCTATGCAATTTTTATTAAGTTGTTTAGCAAATGTAGTACCAAAGTTGGGTCTTTCCAGACAAGTTTTAATCTAAAAGGAATGGTCAAGGGGGTCCCCATAACAACCCCGAGCATGTTAGGAGCGCAAAATATGGAATATAACACCGGTACTCGGAACTAGTGCGGTAAAATAAAAAAAAACACCAAGCAAAAGGCCAAGCCTTCCACCGTTGCTAGATATATATGTGCATTAATTTAAATAACAATAAATAAGGTGACATCTCCAAAATATCCACGTTGACACATGGAAAGCTTGCACCTGCAACAAGCAACGCTATAAGATAAGGGCTGAGCGGCGGTAACGTAGCCAATCAATGTTTTGCTAGGTAGTGGAGGGGTTAGAGGCTTTCATGGCAAATTAGGAGGCTGGCAGTTTAAGTGGTAGGTTACGAAACATAACGGTAAAAGTGAGACATCTAGCAAGGCAAAAATAGTGTCGGGATCCGGGTATGATCATCTTGCCTGCTGGGTCTTCAGAGGGACAAAGAGCTGGGTCCTCGTAGTTGTACTCTCCTGGATCCTCATACTCAGGCTCAACACTCGCGTCTACCCAAATAGAAACATCACCAAATAAACATACAAAACAAGGTGCAATGCACAAACAAGATGATGCATGACCACGTTGAAGTGTTTAACATGGCAACCTACACTAGTCATGTTTCTCAAGCAATTATTAAGTTCTTTAGTATTCTGGATAGAACCTCGATATTAGTTATTTGAACATGCATGATCATGGAAAATATGAATGCATCATGCAAAATCGATGCACATGCATATGTAGAACGTTGCAAACGGAGTAACGTAGCTCACGGTACACTACCGGCAAGGTACGAACGTTAACGGAGACAAAACACAAGATGAGGGAGGCAATGGGTTATTCCTTGGTGTTCCAAGGATGCCACTGGATAGGAAATGAAAATCTAGCAATAATAGAGCTAAAGAACAAGCAAAACAATGGAGTATGGCTCCCACAAGTCACAAAACAATCCAACACACAATCTGTCCACAAACAGCAACATGTCATCTTGTAATACACATAGCCAGAGCTACGGCAAGTTTCAAATCACAACCAATGCATGGACATGAAGTATACAGCATAGTTAACCATTACTCTATCTACAGCAACATGAAAGGAAGCATAGATCAATGGCAATGAAGCTCACAAGATGGCATGTTGAATCAGTTTTTAGGTACTTAGTGAAAATTCTAGTTTTATAGAATCTGGGTTAACATGATAGCAACTTGACAACAACTTTTAGATATGCTACAGGAACTTTAATGGCATGAAAATTAACAGGGTGGTAGAGGGCAACATGTACTTCAATTTATTACTTTATGGCAACATCAAAATATGCATGTATCAATGGCTACCATCCTCACAATATGACGGTTTACTCATAAGAGCCAAAACTCGTCATGAAAGCAGTCTTTGGAATATCTTCTGCACGAATACGAATTTGATGATAGCCCATACGGAGATCTAACTTTGAGAAAACCTTGACACCTTTCAATTGCTCAAAGAACTCATTGATGTTGGAAAGTGGATACTTGTTCCTGATTGTCTTATTATTCAATGGACGGTAATCGACACATAGTCGGTCTATGCCATCCTTCTTCTTGACAAACAGAACGCCACAACCCCAAGGTGACATGTACTTCAATTTATTACTTTATGGCAACATCAAAATATGCATGTATCAATGGCTACCATCCTCCCAATATGACATATTGAAAATATCAGATTCACAGACTTGGTGAAATTTACAAGAGGCAAACTTGGCACTTGTTAAGTGAATGGCATGTTGACAGCAAGTTTTGTATAAGATGCATTAGACTAATACACAAGATCTTGGCACACATCTACAGAGGATGACAAGTACAACAATTCATGCCATGGTGCCAACTCCAAAGGAACAATATATGCAAGGGAACCATCTAGATAACATGGCAACAAAATAACAGATTTCCAACACTTAGATTATTTTGGGCATGTGAAAATAGATTTTTAGTGGCATGTTAAAATCAAGATTGCCACCCATATGATGATCTATCATGGCATGCAAAAATACCAGGGGCTAGCACATACACAAATGAGCATATTTCATGTTGACAAGTTTATCATATAGTGCAAGAATTAATTCATTCAAAAAGACAAAATGGCACAATATCACAAAATAACTTTTTTACAAACTTGCTCAAATAGAAAATCCAATACAACCATTGGATTCTCTGGATTTTTCTACCCCAAAATCACCAATCACATGTCTATCTTGCAGTATAAAAGTAGTGCCACAAGCCACAAGCAAAACAACACTAACTAGGTATAACCTAGTATATGCCAAATCTGGCATATTCCAAATCTGGAATATAGCTGAGAATGCCCAGTCAGTTTTTAACAGAATGCACTTTTCCACCAGGGATTACTTCAAGTAAATGAACTCTATAATGGATGCAAGTGATACTGACAGGAAGACCACAGTAAGTACTCCACAATGGTCAGTCACAACCCCATATGATCAACAGGGTAAAAGTTCTAGCCTCTGGAAAACACGTAAACTATAGTAAATCTGAAGTTTTTTTCAGACTTAGAGAAAATTCAGTTTTCTGACAGAAAAGTTCAGATTTCGTGAGGGCTTCGGGATCTGTTCCCTGGACCTCCTAGGCACAAAATTTGGTGCAAATCCTTGGCATGGACATGGGGCTAGGCTTAGGACAAGGTTTGGCCGAAGGAAAACACACACAAAGGTGCAGACCTAGGCTAGAGCGCAATGGGAGCTCGCTCTAGAGGTTCAGAGTTCACCGGAGCACGAATTTCGCATGAACATGGCGGGCCTACGATGCATTAGAGGGCGAGATATTTGACAGAGAGGGAGATGGGTATACCTAGTATATCTAGGACATGAAGGTGACGTCGGGGATGAAGCAGACCGACGACAGCGAGTCGAGGAACTTGACGACCTTGCTGATCCGTGAAGAAGAGGAAGAAGTGGGCGACGGGGATGGCGATTTTGAGCGATTCTTGGCGTCAGAATGGGTCCGGGGCGGCGTCAGGGTTCCAGTAGACGTCGTAGAGGAGGCCGGAGGTGCCTACTACGCTAGGAGCAAGCTCGAGTCCGAGCCGGCCATGGATCTTGACCTCGAGCAAGGAGGCACGTAGGAGGAGAGGAGGAGTGGCGGCGGCATGGAAGAGAGGGCTGCCCTCGTGGCCATGTGCCCAAAGTTCAATACGTGTGTGAGAGGGGAGGAGGAAGAAAAGGTGGGGGAGGAGAGGGGCTGCCAGATGGGCCCCGCATGGCCACGGAGGAGCAGAAAGGAGAGGCGAGACGAGAGTGCGCGGGGCGAGGCGCTCGCCCAGGCTGCGGATCCTGCTGAGCGCTCATGCTACTGGCTGCTCGCTGCCAAGGAGGCCTTGGCCCAGGTAAGCGCTCCCTTAAAAAAACAAAATCTGTTTTTTTTAAACATAGACAAAACAAGAAATGAACAGGGATTTAGAGGGATAAAGTGAGGGGGAGAATATATATATATAGGGTCCTGGAAAAAATGCACAATTTAACAAAATTGGTTTGGGTAATTTTTGAGGCAGAAAATTAAACAAGTTTGAATTAAATTCAAATTTGGATAATTCCTTAGCCCAACCAAACCAGTTCCCACTGAGCTCAAATTTGGAGGAGGATGTCCTGGCATGATCTAAAATTTACAAACCGGAAAAAAATTTGACACTAGCTATAAAATGGATAGATTTAAAAGAGAGATACTAGGAAAGGTTTTACAACAAGATCAAATCACAAGCGGCACTACTCATCACATCAAACACACACCTCAACAGACCACGATGCACAAAAGTATAGGATGCCATGATGCAATGACAAAATGAATGACATGATGACATGAGGCACAATATGCATTTCAAATACACAACAACAATGGCAAGTCATACAAGGTTCACACATGGAAGGTTACAATAATAGGAATGTGCACTTGGCTGTTAGAGTGATCGTCTTCGTCAAAGATGAAAGGCGTGCGGGACCATCTGAGTGGCTTCCTAGATTCTGTAGTCGGTTCCACAGCATTGACCTCGAGTGCCCACTGCTTGAGTTGGCAGAAAGAGGAGTGCAAGGACGCACCCCCGTCAACGCACATGGCTTCAGTTTCTTTCTGGAACTCCCTATCACTGGAATCCTCATCACCATCTGATGACCCACAAGTATAGGGGATCAATCGTAGTCCTTTCGATAAGTAAGAATGTCGAACCCAACGAGGAGCAGAAGGAAATAACAAGCGGTTTTAAGCAAGGTAATCTCTGCAAGCACTGAAATTGTAGGTAACAGATAGTTTGATAGCAAGGTAATTTGTAACAAGCAAGTAACGGTAACAGTAAACAAGGTGCAGCAAGGTAGCCCAATCCTTTTGAGGCAAAGGATAGGCCAGAACAATCACTAGTAATAGGGAAAGTGTTCTTGAGGGTGCACGGGAATTTCGTCTAGTAACTTTTATCATGTTGGTTTGATTCGTGTTCGCTACTTTGATAATTTGATATGTGGGTGGACCGGTGCTAAGGTGTTGTTCTTACTTGAACTAACAACCTACTTATGATTAAACCCATCACAAGCATCCGCCACTAGGAGAAAAGTATTAAGAGAAAGTCTAACCATAGCATTAAAAATGTGGATCCAAATCAGCCCCTTACGAAGTAGCGCATAAACTAGGGTTTAAGCTTCTATCACTCTAGCAACCCATCATCTAATAAATACTCCACAATGCATTCCCTTAGGCCCATGAATGGTGAAGTGTCATGTAGTCGACGTTCACATGACACCACTAAGGGAATCACAACATACATATCATCAAAATATCGAACACATATAAAATTCACAAGATTACTCGCGACATGACTTCTCCCGTGACCTCAAGAACAAAGGTAACTACTCACAAATAATAAGCATGCTCAAGATCAGTGGAGTATTAAATAGCATATTGGATCTGAACATATAATCTTCCAGCAAATAAACCAAATAGTAATCAACTAAGCAAGGTAATCAACACTACTAGTCACCCATAGGTACCAATCTGAGGTTCCGGTACAAAGATTGAACACCAGAGATGAACTAGGGTTTGAGAGGAGATGGTGCTGTTGAAGATGTAGATGAAGATTGGCCACCCAAAGATGAGAGGGGTGTTGGTGATGACGATAGCTTCGATTTCCCCCTCCGGGAGGTAAGTTCCCCTGGCGGAATCGCTCCGCCAGAGGGCAAAAGTAATCCTACCCATGTTCCGCCTCGAGGTGGCGGCGCTTCGTCCCGAAAGTCCTCTCCTCCTAATTTTTTTAGGTTTTTTGGTAATTTATACCAAAAGATGGGCACCGGAAGTGGGGGCCCTCCTCCGGTAGTTTTCAGCTCCAGTAATTTTTATTAAATACAAAAATAATCTCCGTAAATTTTCAGCTTCATTGTAGTTGTGCATAATAGGTATCTCTGACGTGCTTTTCTTGGGTCCAGAATTCCAGCTGCCGGTATTCTCCCTCTTTGTGTAAACCTTGCATATTATGAGAGAAAAGGCATTAGAATCACTCCCCAAAGCATTATTATTCAACAAAACAAAGTAAATAACAGTAGGAAATAATGATGCAAAATGGACGTATCATCTCCCCCAAGCTTAGACCTCGCTTGTCCTCAAGCGAAGCCGATATTGAAAAGCATGTCCACATGGTTTGAGAGAGAGGTGTCGATAAAAACAAAATATGGACATAGAAGCATCATGCTTATTAACATAACAACAACAAACTCTAACATAAGAACTTATTTCTATACATTTTTATCATAAGGCTTCTCATGAACAAGTAACAATTCATCACAACATAGAAGTATGAAGCATAAACCATATTGGAAACCAACAAACTATGTTCTCAGTCAACTTTGCAACTACAATTCATCATATTTTCAGGAAGGGTCTCATGTCGGAGCCTTTTGGCAAGTCCACATACTCAACTATCATTTAGTCTTCAATGATTGCTAACGCTCACGGCATACCCATGAACAAAAAGTTTCAACCGGACACGTAGGAAGATAGGGGCTTATAGTTTCGCCTCCCAACTCACTCACCTCAAAGGTGATGTCAACAATAATAACTCATGCCCACCCATATCCAACTGGATATATGTGCCTAGATCTTTCCTCACCACATGATGCTTGCAAAAGTAAAAAGTAAAAAGGAATAGGGAGAATACTTTGACTCTTGCATAAAAGTAAAAGATAGGCCCTTCGCGGAGGCAAGCAGAGGTTGTCATGCGCTTATTGATTTGTATGCCCAATCCCTTAATGTAAAACAACGTCACGCTATATTGCCCCCTATGATAGCAACCTTTATTATGCAGTCCGTCGCTTTTATTACTTTGCCATCATAAGTTCGTATAGCGCTCAATTTTCTCTTACACTAATTGATCAAAACACTTTTAGAAGCAATTTTTATTGCCTTGTTGCACCGATGACAACTTACTTTAAGGATCTTTCTCGATCCATAGGTAGGTATGGTAGACACTCAAAGAAAGAGTTTTGGTTTGGGTTTTTGGATGCACAAGTAGTATCTCTACTTAGTGCAGAATTTTTGGCTAGCAAAGATATTGGGCAAGCACCACATGTTAAAGGATCTATGACAATATAACTTCTATGTGGATATGAACAAACATAAATCATTACGCAGTCTTCCTTGTCCAACGTCAATTTTTTTGACATATAATATTTGATGGGGGCTCACAATCATAAAAGATGTCCAAGATAGTGTATTTGCATGTGAATCTTCTCTTCCCTAATTAATTCTTTCATGAATTGCATCATTGACCCATGCTATGTTTGTCATTACTCACCATAAGATTAGCATATGATTCGTTTCATTTATTTGTCTTTCTTTTATTTGATTGCAACCAGAAAGTAGAGAAGCAAAAACTCAAACTAAACTTTATTATATAAATTTCACTCGATTACATAGATAGGTAGGCCACGAAACTAAAACACGAAAATAGATCACGCTAAACTTTTATTCGACTAAGAAAAAGGGAAACTAAAGATAAAACCGAAATAGGTGAAGGTGAATAAAAGTGATGGTGATACAATACCGGGGCACCTCCCCCAATCTTGGCTCAAGCCAAGGGGAATGCCCATACCCATGTGCTCAAGTCTCCTTTGGTGGTGGTGGTGAAGAAGGTGGAGGTGTTGAGGAAGCCTTCTTCTTCAACTTATATTTAATCATAAAGTTTTCCTCCCTTAGATCGTCATTCTCCAATTCAAGCTTTAATATCCTTTGGCATAGGAAGCCTTCTTCTTGAACTGATATTTTATAGCAGCATGACTGGTGTGAACAATAACTTTGGAATCAGCAATATAGGATCTAAATTTATCACAAGCAAACACAATTGCTAAAAATTCTTTTTCAGTAGTAGCATCATTTCGTCGGGAACTGTCTAGAGTTTTACTAGCATAATGGATAACATTCAATTTCTTATCAACTCTTTGTCCTAGGACAGCACCAATAGCATAATCACTAGCATCACACATAATTTCAAAAGGCAAGTTCCAATCAGGTGGTTGAATGATAGGTGCAGAGGTTAAGGCTTTCTTGAGTGTTTCAAAGGCTTCCACACAATCGTCATCAAAAACAAAAGGAATATCCTTTTTCAAAAGATTAGTAAGAGGCCTAGAAATTTTAGAGAAGTCGTTAATGAACCTCCTATAAAAACCAGCATGACCAAGGAAACTTCGAATACCTTTAATATCTTTAGTACATGGCATTTTCTCAATTGCATCAACTTTAGCTTTATCCACCTCAATACCTCGTTCAGATATTTTATGCCCCAAGACAATACCTTCATTAACCATAAAGTGGCACTTCTCCCAATTCAAGACGAGAATAGTTTGTGCACATCTCTGCAAAACTCGATCAAGGTTTCTTAAGCAATCATCAAAGGAAGTTCCGTAAACGGAAAAACCATCCATGAAAACCTTCACAATCTTTTCACAAAAATAAGAGAATATAGCAGTCATACATCTTTGAAAGGTAGCAGGTGCATTGCATAAACCAAAAGGCATACGTCTATAAGCATAGGTTCCAAAAGGGCAAGTAAAGGTGGTTTTCTCTTGATCGGATTGTGACACAGGTATTTGAGAGAAACCAGAATATCCACCTAGGAAACAAAAGTGAGTGTGCTTAGATAGTCTCTCTAGCATTTGATCAATGAAAGGCAAAGGGTAATGATCTTTCCTAGTAGATTTATTTAATTTTCTAAAATCAATTACCATTCTATAGCCAGTGACAATTCTTTGTGGAATGAGTTCATTCTTATCAGTAGGAACAACGGTAATACCTCCTTTCTTAGGGACACGGTGAACGGGACTTACCCATCTACTATCAGCTATGGGATAGATTATACCTGCTTCCACAAGCTTTAATATTTGAGTTCTTACCACTTCTTTCATCTTAGGATTCAATCCCCGTTGGTGATCAACAACGGGTTTAGCATCTGGTTCCATATTGATTTTGTGCTCACATAGAGTGGGACTAATGCCCTTAAGATCATCAAGAGTATATCCGATAGCAGCCCGGTGCTTCCTTAGAACTTTCAATAATCTTTCTTCTTCATGTTCTGAAAGGGTAGGACTAATAATAACAGGATATATCTTTTTCTCATCAAGATAAGCATACTTCAAAGTGTCAGGCAATTGTTTCAATTCAAACACAGGATCACCTTTAGGTGGACGAGGACCTCCAAGGGTTTCAATAGGCAAATTGTGTTTCAGGACAGGTTGTTGTTCGAAGAAAATTTGATCTATTTCATTTCTTTCACGCAAGTGCATATCATTTTCATGGTCAAGCAAATATTGTTCTAATGGATCAGTAGGAGGCACATCAATAGAAGCAAGACCAATTATCTCATCCTTACTAGGTAGCGCTTTATCACGAGGTCGTCTACTAAACTTGGAAAAATTAAACTCATGAGACACATTACCAAAACTAACACCGACGGTTTGTTTTTCACAATCTATCTTAGCATTGACGATGCTCAAGAAAGGTCTACCGAAGATAATGGGACAAAAGTCATCTTGTGGGGAACCAAGGACTAGAAATTCTGTAGGGTATTTTACTTTCCCACACAAGACTTCAACATCTCTAACAATCCGAAGTGGTGTGATAGTGTCTCTATTAGCAAGTTTAATAGTAACATCAATATCTTCCATTTTAGCAGGTGCTCTTTCATTCATAATTTCTTGGTATAAGGTAAAAGGGATAGCACTCACACTAGCACCTAAATCAGATAAACCATGGTAGCAATGATCTCCTATTTTAACTGAGACAACGGGCACGCCTTCTATAGGTCTATGTTTATCTTTCTTACCAAGTTTAGTAATTCTAGCAGCTTCATCACAAAGGTAGATGACATGCCCATCAACATTTTCTACCAAGAGATCTTTAACCATAGCAACACTAGGTTCTACTTTAGGTGCTCT
Organism: Elymus sibiricus; assembly: GCA_039707655.1. NCBI lineage: Eukaryota > Viridiplantae > Streptophyta > Magnoliopsida > Poales > Poaceae > Elymus > Elymus sibiricus. The sequence goes on from CM077669.1 coordinate 139,757,128, forward strand.
TATATTACTCTTACGAACCACAGTTGATACCTTAGCATGTTCCTTTATCCTAATAGGGAAAGGTTGTTTTTCAATATAAGCGGTAGGCACAACTGGATCAACATTGTAAAAGATGGTTTCTTCTTTAGTTATGACAGGTTCCTTAATTTCTTGTTTAATAGGGGGATGATATTTAAACCACTTCTCCTTAGGGAGGTCAACATGAGTAGCAAATGCTTCATAGAAAGAGGCTACTATCTCAGAGTCAAGTCCATATTTAGTGCTAAACTTATGAAAAGTATCGGTATTCATAAAATATTTAACACAATCAAATTCAAGCTTTATACCTGACTCATTACCTTCGTCGAGTTCCCAATCTTCAGAGTTGCGTTTAATTCTTTCTAAGAGATCCCACTTGAAATCAATAGTCTTCTTCATATAAGAACCAGCACAAGAAGTATCGAGCATGGATTGATCATTATGAGAAAGCCGAGCATAATAATTCTGAATGATAACTTCCCTCGGAATGTCATGATTGGGGGATGAATATAACATTGACTTAGGCCTCCCCAAGCTAGAGAGATACTTTCTCCTTCACGAGGCAAAAAATTATATATATAATTCCGATCACGATGAACTAGATGCATAGGATAAAACTTTTGATGGAATTCCAATTGCAAACGATTCCAATTCCACGATCCAAGATCATCACATAGCCTATACCATGTCAATGATTTTCCCTTCAAAGATAAAGGGAAAACTTTGTTCTTAACTTCATCTCCAGGTAAACCTGCAAGCTTAAATAATCCGCATATTTCGTTCACATATAAAAGATGCATATCAGGATGTTCAGTTCCGTCTCCTGCATAAGGTTTAGCAAGCAGTTTTTCTAGCATACCAGAAGGAATTTCATAAGTAACATTTTAAGTAGGTGATGTAGGTGGAGGGGTAACTAATTGTGGTTCCGTTCGAGGTGAAGATACCCCGAACAAACCATTCAAAGGATTGTTCTCCATACTAGCAAGTAGCAATAAATTTCAGCACGTAGTATAAGTTTTTCCTTACCGATTTCCACTTACCAAGAACGCTTCACTCCCCGGCAACGGTGCCATAAAAGAGTCTTGATGACCCACAAGTATAGGGTATCAATTGTAGTCCTTTTTATAAGTAAGAGTGTCGAACCCAACGAGGAGGAGAAGGAAATGACAAGCGGTTTTCAGCAAGGTAATCTCTGCAAGCACTGAAATTGTAGGTAACAGATAGTTTGATAGCAACATAATTTGTAACAAGCAAGTAACGGTAATGGTAAACAAGGTGCAGCAAGGTAGCCCAATCCTTTTGAGGCAAAGGACAAGCCAGAACAATCACTAGTAATAGGCAAAGTGTTCTTGAGGGTACACGGGAATTTCGTCTAGTCACTTTTATCATGTTGGTTTGATTCGTGTTCGCTACTTTGATAATTTGATATGTGGGTGGACCGGTGCTCAGGTGCTGTTCTTACTTGAACTAACAACCTACTTATGATTAACCCCCTCGCAAGCATCCGCAACTACGAGAAAAGTATTAAGACAAAGTCTAACCATAGCATTAAACATGTGGATCCAAATCAGCCCCTTACGAAGTAGCGCATAAACTAGGGTTTAAGCTTCTGTCACTCTAGCAACCCATCATCTAATAACTACTCCACAATGCATTCCCTTAGGCCCATGAATGGTGAAGTGTCATGTAGTCGAAGTTCACATGACACCACTAAGGGAATCACAACATACATATCATCAAAATATCGAACACATATCAAATTCACATGATTACTCACAACATGACTTCTCCCGTGACCTCAAGAACGAAGGTAACTACTCACAAATAATAAGCATGCTCAAGATCAGGGGGGTATTAAATAGTATATTGGATCTGAACATATAATCTTCCAACAAATAAACCATATAGTAATCAACTACGCAAGGTAATCAACACTACTAGTCACCAACAGGTACCAATCTGAGGTTCCGGTACAAAGATTGAACACAAGAGATGAACTAGGGTTTGAGAGGAGATGGTGCTGTTGAAGAAGTTGATGAAGATTGGTCTCCCAAAGATGAGAGGGGTGTTGGCGATGACGATAGCTTCGATTTCCCCCTCCTGGAGGGAAGTTCCCCCGGCGGAATCGCTCCGCCGGAGGGCAAAAGTGCTCCTGCCCAAGTTTCGCCTTGAGGCGGTGGCACTTCGTCCCGAAAGTCCTCCTCCTAATTTTTTTAGGTTTTTTGGGAATTTATACCAGAAGATGGGCACCGGAAGCGGGCCAGGCTGGGTAGAACCCATCAGGGCGTGCCCAGGGGGCCTCGCGCGCCCTGGTGGGTTGTGCCCACCTGGGGGCCCTCCTCCGGTAGGTTTCAGCTCCAGTAATTTTTATTAAATACAAAAACAATCTTCGTAAATTTTTAGCTTCATTGGAGTTGTGCAGAATAGGTATCTCTGACGTGCTATTCTTGGGTCCAGAATTCCAGCTGCCGGTATTCTCCCTCTTTGTGTAAACCTTGCATATTATGAGAGAAAAGGCATCAGAATCACTCCCCAAAGCATTATTATTCAACAAAACAAAGTAAATAACAGTAGGAAATCATGATGCAAAATCGACGTATCACCATCCTCATCTTCACTCAAATCATATGTTTCCTTCTTCTCTCGGCCTCTAGCGGGTTTTTCCTTTTGCTGCGGGGTTTTGCCGTGACAACCTCCTTTGCCGCCACGGCCTTTCCCGGCAGCGCCGTCCTAGCCTTTTTTCCTTGTCGCGTTTCTCATACTCGGCCCTCTGTTTCTCAACAAGTTGCTCGACCTGTCGGCATTCTTGGAGATCATGGCCCTTGGTGCGGTGAATTTTGCAGTATGGCCCGTCGGACTTCCCGGTCTTCTCGGCGGCAGCAGCCTCCCGGCAATCAGCGCACGTGGCAGCTCCCTTGGCGGGGGTTTCGGCTTTCGCCTTCTTGCCAGCACTGTGGTCTCAGGAGCTCTCGACAGCCAATACTGCTTTTCCCTTGCGCTTCTTGTTGCGCTTCATGTTCCTTCCCTTCGGGTCGGGGGCGTCGTCGTCATCATCAGAGTCCACTTCGATGCCCGCCTCCTCTCCGGGGAGTCGTCTCCCTTCTTCATCTCGAGCACACTTATCCGCCAGGGTGTAAAGCTCATTGACAGTCTTGGGGAGCTTGACATTCATCTTGGCTCGCGTCCTCCTATTGCGCACGTTCGAGTGGAACGCGGCAATCACCGCTGCGGGATGGATCTCTGGGATGTTGCGGTGCACTCGACTGAATCTCTGGATATAATTTCTCAAAGTTTCTCCCTCCTTTTGCGGGAGGACATGGAGATCGCTGGGCTGGCCTGGTTCTTGATGACCACCAGTGAAGGCGCCAACGAACTCGTTGCACAGATCAGCCCAAGAGGAAATGGAATTCTCCGGCAGGTGCATTAGCCATGATCTCACATTTGGCTTGAGCGCCAAAGGGAAATAGTTGGCGAGCACCTTTTCATCTCTTCCTCCCGCAGATTAAAGAGCTATCGTGTAAATGCCCAAGAACTCTGCAGGGTTCAGCTTCCCGTCGTATTTCTCCGGTATCTCAGGCTTGAAAGCTCGGGTCGACGGCCAGCGGACCCGTCGCAGCTCGCTAGTGAAGGCATGGCAACCAACCTCGTAAGGAAGGTACACACCAACACTGGGCGCGGGGTCGCTGACGTATCGACCGTTGCGCTTATCGGATTGACGGTGTGCTTCCCGGCATCGCTCGATGGTGATGCGCGCGTCTTCCTTCCGCCGGTCTTCAAGGACACGCCGTTGATCCTGGCGGTTGTGTGGGCCAGACGAGACTATGGACGCCTCGTCGCGGTCATCAGCATGTGAAGCTTGCTGCGGCTGCCTCTAGGCCTGTTGTCGCGGAGGGGATTGCACCGTTGGGGTGGCCCGTTCAACGCGCTCGCCGCCCCGGGCCGCCGCTACTGTTCGCGTATGTCGTGACGGCTCCGTATATTGGGTCTTGTTGGCTTCAACGAAAGAGATCAAACTCTGAATGGTGGCTCTCCATTCATCCATCTTATCAGCCACTGGCATGAAGTTGAGCAACATCTGAACCCGCGCCATGGCCTCCTCTGTGGTGCACGGCATGGCGAAAGAGGTGAACCGTGACGTTGCTCGACTCTTGGTAGGACCAAGATAAGCTTCGCCGCGTCCTTGATATCGTGCGCCACTCGCTGGAGCTTTCTAGTGGACAGCGGGCCGATCCTGCAGGGCTACGGACCCGCTGGGCGCCCCGTCTCGCTCCGCACGAGGTGCATGCCCAACAATCTCGCTGGCGACGGGTGCGGCCGGAAGGTCACGGCTCACACCGGACTGGGCGCCGCTGGGGCTGCCTCGGTCATCCGCACGGCGGGGAGGTGATGAACGGATGTTCCCTCCGCCCGTGGCTTCGGGGCCGAGCTCGCCATGTGGTTGCTGTAGTTGCTCCCCTCCGGCACCTCCTGCTCCATCCCCGGCCGTGAAGGACTGGACGGGGGCGCCGCCTGCGCCGACCGCGTCGTCCACGATGCCCGCCTAGCCAGCAGCTGCCGCGGTGCCTATGGCACCGGCGACCGCGTGTGAGGGAGCCTTTCAAGTGGAAGGATGCGCGGTCACGCTGGATTTCTTCTTTGGAGCCATTGTTGAAGAAGATGATGATGAAGATTGATTCACCGTTCACGAACTCGGGTTCGTGCAAATGAGGCACGCACCCTACCTGGCGCGCCAAAGATGTCGGGGCACGGATGCTCACGATCACCTATGGGACCAGAGGTCCCTTGTGGTTCAGCAAGGGGGGTCATGTTGCACGAAGAGCGGAGAGCATGAGACGGCGCAACAATTAGGACACAGGTATTTTACCCAGGTTTGGGCCGCTATTAAGCGTAAAACCCTACTCCTGCTTTTTGGTGGATTAATTGGAGGAACACGAAGAACGCAGAGCGCCTAACCCCGGCAAGGACTGCTATCGGGGAAAGAGCGGCTATGAGAGTACAAGTGTTTGGGGGCTCGAATTGCCAACCTTGGGCTAGGTTGCCTTGGGCCTCCTTTTATAGTGCAAGGGGTCACCACAATGGCAAAACAGACATTATCTATCGATTAGATAGCTAAGCAGAGCTATTATACCTAACTCTGGCATTGAGGACAAAATGCCATGATTACCTGCCTAGGTGGCGCTTGGGGGTGCATCCCCAGCAAGCTCTTGCCACCGCTTGGCCGGTAGTTGCTTAAGATCTTGACACGCTGCAGGGCGGGTGTCAACCGAGCGTAACTTGCCTTCCAATGTGTTGCCACGTGCTTAGCGAGAGCTGATTAGCCGCCTGAGGGCTCCACACCGCATCGATAAGTGACAGGCGTAGCGATGCGGTGTAGCGGTGGCTGGGTAGCTCACGTCTGCCGGGGAGTGGCTTGCCAGGTCTTCTAGGAGGTGTGTACGTCTTGATCCCCGACAAGTGTCGGGGGCGTGCTTGGCGCGTTGCAGTCCAGGTTTGGGCTGCACCATTGAGCTTGCTGGAGTCTTGCCTTGATTGTTGGCGGGTTTCTTTGCTTCTACCACCTGTGCATAAGTCAGGGGCACTGGGTACCCCTGTACTAGTGCACCGACAGAACCCATCACAAAGCACCTCTTCCCATGGCAAGAAAAATCTATCTAGTTGGCCTAACTAAACCAAAGATTCGAAGAAGAAATACGAGGTTATAAGTAATCATGCATATAAGAGATAAAAGAAGACACAAATAATATTCATGGATAGAAACTGATCATGAACTCAAAATTCATCGGATCCCAACAAACACACCGCAAAAGTTTACATCAAATAGATCTCCAAGATACCATTGTATTGAGAATCAAAAGAGAGAGAGAGGAAGCCAACTAGCTACTGCCTACGGACCCATAGGTCTATGGTGGACTACTCACGCATCATCGGAGAGGCACCAATGAGGATGATGAACCCCTCCGTGATGGTGTTAGAATGGATCTCGTGGTTCTGGAACTTGCGGCGGCTGGATGTGTTTTTCGTCGACACCTCTAGGGTTTCTGGAATATTTGGGAATTTATAGGCATCAGAGCTGGTGGAGAGGGGCCCTGTGGAGGGCACAACCCATCAGTGCGTGTCGGGGGCCTTTGGCGCGCCCTGGTGGGTTGTGGTCTCCACATACCATCTCTCTGGCACTTCTTTGGCCCACTGGGTGTCTTCCGGTCCAAAAAAAACCTCCAAATAGTTTCGTCGCGATTGGACTCCGTTTGGTATTGATATTCTGCGAAGTAAAAAACAAGGAAAAACAGCAACTGGCACTTTAGCACTATGTCAATAGGTTAGTCCCAAAAAATTATATAAAGTTGCTATAAAGTTATTGTAAAACATCCAAGAATGATAATATAACATCATGGAACAAGCAAAAATTATAGATACGTTGGAGATGTATCAGCATCCCCAAGCATAATTCCTACTCGTCCACGAATAGTAAATGATAAAAACAGAATTTTTGATGTGGAATGCTGCCCAACATGTTCATCACATATTCTTTTCATTGTAGCATGGACATTTGGACTTTAGATGATTCAAAGCAATAGTCTAGTTTTAAAATAATGACTTCAATACTCAAGCATGCCAACAAGCAATCATGTCTTTCAAAATATCAACACTAAAGAAAGTTATCCCTAGCACATCATGCTCAATCATTGATCCATTCATGAAACACACTCAAATATTAGCTATACCCAATTCTCAAGAATGATCATAGTGCCCCCTAGTTGGTGCTTTATAAGAGACTCAAAGTAAAAATAAAATTGCATAAAGTAAATAGATAGGCCCTTCACAGAGGGAAGTAGGGATTTGTAGAGGTGCCAGAGCTCAAAGTTTAAATTGAGAGAGAAAAATATTTTGAGTGGCATGCCTTTCCTGTCAACGAAAACGACAAAGTAGTTCACAATACCTTCCATGCTAGATATATCATAGGCGGCTCCCAAATAGAAAATAAAGTTTATTCGTTTTTCCACCATTCTTTCACATTCCATGGCTGGCCGTATCCACGGTTGCCTTCCATACCAACACTTTCCAAGGAATTTATTATTTGACAACATAAAGTAATTTTTTTGTCTTTTTCATTTCGGGAACTGACATCCCTATTACCACCGCACTCTCGTGCAATGACAAGTGAATAAACACTCATCTTGAGAATAACACATCTAGCATGGAAAAATATTGCACACCCCCTACCGTTTCATGAGCGGTACGAGCACACAAAAAGGGAATTTATTTTGAAAATTAGAGATGGCACATACAAATTTGCTTAGAACGGCATGGAAATACCGCATATAGGTAGGTATGGTGGACTCATAAGACAAAACTGGGTTTAAGGATTTTGGATGCACAAGTAGTATTTCTACTTAGTACAAATGGAGGCTAGAGAAGCAACCAACCAAGAAACGAAAATTCACATAAGTGAGCATTGAGCATAACTAACACCGAATAATGCACCATAAGTAGGATGTAATTTCATTGCATAATTATTGACTTTCGTGCATGCATAGGGAATCACAAACCTTAACACCAATATTCCTACTAAAGCATAATTACTCACTAACATGACTCACATATTACTATCATCATGTTTCAAAACTATTACAAGGAATCAAGTTTAATTTGTCCAATGATCTTCATGAATTTTTTTATTATATCCTCCTTGGATATCTATCACTTGGGGACTAGTTTCATATATTGCCATTGCTTTTGACAAGCTCAAACAAATTTAAGTGAAGAACATGAGCATAGAGATTTCATCTCTCAAAATAGTATAAGTGAAGCATGAGAGGATTTCTTCAAAAATTACTAACTCTCAAATTAATCTAAGTGAAGCATGAGAGTATTTCTACAAAAATTTCCAAGCACATCGTGCTCAAAAAGATATAAGTGAATGATACGTCTCCAACGTATCAATAATTTATGAGGTATTCATGCCATATTCACCTATGTTTACAATACTTTTATATGGTTTTGATGCACTTTATATGATTATTTAGAACTAACCCGGACTGGCGCTGTTTTCAGCAGAACTACCGTGGTGTTGTTTTTGTGCAGAAAATTAAAGTTCTCGGAATCGCCCGAAACTTTTTGACGATTTTTTTTGGAACAAAAGAGGTACTAGACGCTTCGTGGCAGGGCCAGAAGATCCACGAGGTGGGCACAACCCACCAGGGCGCGCCAGGCCGCCCCCGGCGTGCCTTGGTGTATCGTGCCCACCTCGTGGCCCACCTTCGCGTGAAACCAACACCAAAAACTCATATAAATATAGAAACCATCAGAAATAACCCTAGACCCTTCGCTCCGCTGCCGCAACTCTCTGTATCGATGAAAAACCAATCTGGAGGCATTCCAGTACCCTGTCGGAGAGGGTAGATCATCTCCGGTGGCCATCTTCATCATCCCGGCGGAGGCCATGACGAGGAGGGAGTAGTCCACCCTCGGGGCGTAGGGTATGTACCAGTAGCTATGTGTTCAATCTCTCTCTCTCTCTCTCTCTCATGTTCTTGAGATGTCCCGATATTGATGTATCACTGGCTTTGTTAATATAGTCGGATCATATGATGTTATTCCCTTTTGTTACCTTTTGTTTCTTGCTACCTTGCTGTTTTTATATTTTCAGAATACAAAAACCTATATCTACCATCCATATTGCACTTGTATCACCATCTCTTCGCCGAACTAGTGCACCTATACAATTTGCCATTGTATTGGGTGTGTTGGGGACACAAGAGATTTCTTGTATTTGATTGCAGGGTTGTTTGAGAGAGACCATCTTCATCCTACACCTCCCACGGATTGATAAACCTTAGGTCATCCACTTGAGGGAAAATTGCTACTGTCCTACAAAACTCTGCGCTTGGAGGCCCAACAAAGTCTACAAGAATAAAGTTGCGTAGTAGACATCAAGCTCTTTTCTGGTGCCGTTACCGGGGAGGTGAGTGCTTGAAGGTATATCTTTAGATCTTGCAATTAAATCTTTTAGTTTCTTGTTTATCACTAGTTTGGTTTTATAAAAGAAAACTATAAAAATTAGGTTGCATCATTTGTTTCATCTTTACAATGTCTTTCTTGAAAATAAGGATTCAGAAAATTGTGCTCAATTGGTAGAGGAAGAAATTATAAAAATAGTTGATGAGAATTCCTTGAATGATGAGCATGATTGCAATGTTGCTAGTATGAATTCTCTGAATATCCATGATACTAATGATATGTAAAGCCACAAGCTTGGGGATGCTATGTTTGATGAAGATGATATTTTTAGTCACCCAAGTTTTGATGAGCAAATTTATTATGATGATGGCATGCCTCCTATCTATGGTGATTATGATGATGACATGTATGCTATTAAGAGTGACGGTAACCATGAAACTTGTCATCGTGATTTTAATATTGAATGTGGTTATGTCAGTCATGTGTCTCATGATAGTTATTTTGTTGAGTTTCTCCGACTATAATGAATGAGGGGAAAATTGCTTATGTGGAGAGTAATAAATTTTCTATGCTTGTAGATCATGAAAAGGATGCTTTATGTGATAGTTATATTGTGAAATTCCTTCATGATGCTACTCAAAATTATTATGAGGGAGGAGCATATGCTTGTAGGAATTGCAATAATATCAAGTTTCCTCCCTATGTGTTCAAAGTTTTGAAGTTATGCTTGTTTTGACTTCCTATGCTAGTTGATTCTTGCTCGCATAAATTGTTTGCTCACAAAATCCATATGCATAGGAAGTGGGTTAGACTTAAATGTGCTTGTCATGAGATTCATGATGTTCTCTTGCATGTTTGAAATACTACTTTTTATGTGAGCATCATTGAAATCATCATGCCTAGCTAAAAGGCTTTAAAGAAAAGCGCTCATTGGGAGACAACCCAACACTTTCACTTTCTGTTTTTGTGTGTTCACATGATTAAGCTACTCTATTAATCATGTTTTGTGTCTTCTATTTCAATAAAGTGCCAAGTTAAGCCTTTGGGATGACTCACAAGATGAGTAGAATTGATGCTGAACCAAAACAGAAACTTTTGACTCTAGTACAGGAATTTTATTTTTTTACTGGAGCGTGATAATGATCTGAAATTTTTACACAGTGTTTATATACAAATTATTCAGGTTTTCATAAATTTTCAGGGTTTTTAGATACAGGGAAGTATGGCTATACTACAGATCTTCACAGATTGTTCTGTTTTTGACAGATTCTGTTTTGCATGCATTGTTTGCTTGTTTTAGTGTTCCCATAGCTTATATTCAGTGATATAAATTACGGGAATGGTAGAATAAAGTAGGTATTATGTGAGAACAATTTTGAATCTTGTCTTGACAGTACCTAAGTGAATGATTTATCTTTATTACACTAGCCCTTCCCACGAAGTTCCGTTAAGTTTTGTGTGATTGAAGTTTTCAAGTTTTGGGTGAGATACCGATATGAGGAGAATAAGGAGTGACAAAAACCAAGGCTTGGGGATTCCCAAGGCACCTCCAAGTTAATATCCAAGGAAGACTCAAGAGCCTAAGCTTGGGGATGCCCCGGAAGGCATCCCCTCTTTCGTCTTCAACATTATCGGTATATCTTACTTAGAGCTATATTTTTATTCGTCACATAATATGAGTTTTGCTTGGAGCATCATTTTATTTTGTTGTTCTCTGTTAGGTGTTATTTATAATCTTTTTTTTCAATAAAAAGTTCCAAGAATTGCCTTAGGATACTTGCATTGCATGTTTGATGTGTGTTGTGTAAAAATAGAAACTTTCTCTCTAGTGTTCGAATTTTCGTATTTTACTGGAACGTGGAAAGTTTCTGAAATTTCTACACAGTATTTTCACATAAATTATTTAGCATTTCCTAAATTTTAGTAATTTTGTGAGTTACAGAAGTACACTGTTTTCATGAATTGCTACCGACTGTTCTGATTGGACAGATTGCTGTCATAGTTTTGTTATCTACTTATCCTATAGTTTCCATAGCCTATATTGATAGATATAAATTGTGGAAATGATAGTAAATAGTAGATGATGTTTGAAAATTATTGTGCAACTTGTCTTGGCAGTACTTGAAGTGTTGATTTGATCTTATGTGTACTAACCTATCTCACGAGTTCTTTTTGAGTTTTGTGTGGATGAAGTTTTTGAGACTTAGGTGAAACCGGGATATGAGAGGATTGAACGAGATAAAAAAGCTCAAGCTTGGGGATGCCCAAGGTACCCCAAGTAAATATTTCAAGAAGTCTCAAGCATCTAAGCTTGGGGATGCTACACATCCCACCTCTCTTCGTCAACTATCGGTTATCCAATGTTGTGCCTAAATTTTTATTTGTCCAAATGATATGTGCTATTCTTGGAATAAATCTTTATTTAGTTTGCTGTTTGAATAAAATACTCAGATCTGATAATATTTATTGAGAGAGAGCCCTCACATAGCTACTTGATTGTTTACCTACTCATTGATCTTCACTTATATCTTTTTGAGTAGTTTGATGCTTACTCTTGTGCTTCACTTATATCCTATGAGTAAATTGTGAATGAATTGAATATCATAAATATGAAATTATTAATGTGATATATGCTTAGTAGTAGTTTCACATTTGGTTTAGAAAGGAAAATCTATTGAAGTTTGACAATCACAATATTGGTCATACAAGCAATTCATGAATGATTAGTATAAGGAAGAGAACTTTCACATACAAATATATTATCTTGGACATCTTCTATGATTGTGAATACCCGTTAATTATTTTAAAACTTGAGCAAATTAGTTGAATTTGGACAAGGAAGACAACGTAATGAGTTATGGTTGTGTATATTTGCATATAAGTTATATTGTTATGGATTCTCCAACATGTGGTGCTTGTTTAGAACCTTTTGCTAGCCAACACTTCGTACTAAGTAGAGATACTACTTTTGCATACAAATCCTTGAGCCAAGTTTCTTCCATAAGAGTCCACCATACCTACCTATATATGGTATTTCACTGCCATTCCAAGTAAATTTGCATGTGCCACCTCTAAACATTCAAATAAACAACTGTTTTGTGTGCCTGGACCGCTCATGGAGCGAAGGGGGCGGTCAGTATCTTCCATGTTAAGCGGGTTATTCTCATGGTGAGTGTTTATTCACTCGTCCTTGCACGAGATGGGCGGTAATAGGGATTCCCAGTCCCGAAATAAAAAAAATGCAAATAATTAAACAAAACTCCCCCAGGAATGTTGTTGGTATGGACGGTACCCGTGGATTCGGCTAGCCGTGGAGTGTGTTTGTTGGTGCAGGGGGAGTAAACCTTTACTTTTACCGCTTGGGAACCGCCGCTAATGTGTTTAACATGGAAGATGTTGATAACTCTTGATCATAACGTTGATAGGAAGGGTGCACCTCCCAAAATTATATCTATCTCTGTTTTTAAACAATGAGCTCTGGCACCTTTGTAAATCCATGTTCCCTCTGCGAAGGGACAATCTATTTACTTTCATGTTATTTACTATTCATGTTGAGTCAGCTTCTTATTCCAACCTTAGTCTATTAGTTGGCAAGCATCATGTGGTGGGGAAAGATCCAAACATATATATATATATAGTCAAATATATTTGATCATGATTTATTATTGTTGACAATTATCTCTATGATAAATGAGTTGGGAGGCGAAACATTAAGCCCCGATCTTTGTCTATGTTTGATGGATGCCATTTGTTCTAAAAAATATGCTTTGAGTACTAGCAATCATAGAAGACTATATGATGATTGAGTATGTGGAGCTCTTACTTAGACTTTGTTGAGAATAAGTTGAATTGGAATTGTTTGGTCACTAAGAACATAGGTTGTTAAGTTTCAAGAGAAATCATTATTTGAACCATGACATGTGAATTGATTGCTCTATCATGATGGTTTTTATGAGAAAAAGTTGCTGGTTATGATGCTAGAAAATTGACTGAAATTATCAATGATCAAACTTATACATTATGCTAGCATTCACACTTCATAAATTAGTTCTTTTATCATTTACCTACTCGAGGACGAGTAGGAATTAAGCTTGGGTATGCTAATACGTATCCAACGTATCGATAATTTATGAAGTATTCATGCCATATTCACCTATGTTTGCAATACTTTTATATGGTTTTGATGCACTTTATATGATTTATTTAGAACTAACCCGGACTGACGCTGTTTTCAGCAGAACTACCATGGTGTTGTTTTTTTTGCAGAGAATGAAAGTTCTCGGAATCGCCCGAAACTTTTTGACGATTTTTTTGGAACAAAAGAAGTACTAGACACTTCGTGGGAGGGCCAAAAGACCTACGTGGTGGGCACAACCCACCAGGGCGCGCCAGGCCCCCCGGCGCACCCTGGTGTATCGTGCACACCTCGTGGCCCACCTTCGCATAAAACCAACGCCAAAAAATCCTATAAATATAGAAACCATCAAAAATAGCCCTAGACTCTCTGCTCTGCTGCCGCAACTCTCGGTATCGACGAAAAACCAATCTGGAGGCGTTCCAGTACCCTGCCGGAGGGGGTAGATCTTCTCCGGTGGCCATCTTCATCATCCCCGCGGAGGCCATGACGAGGAGGGAGTAGTCCACCCTCGGGGCTAAGGGTATGTACCAGTAGCTATGTGTTCAATCTCTCTCTCGTGTTCTTGAGATGTCACGATCTTGATGTATCACGGGCTTTGTTCATATAGTGAGATAATATGATGTTATTCCCTTGCTATCATGTTGTGATGAATTGAATCTTTCCCTTTGAGATATCGTTATGTTGGATTAAATATATGATTTGAGAACACTTTATATATGTCTTGCATGTGGATACCCGTGGTGACAATGGGGTGTCCTATTGATTCACTTGATATATGTTTGGTACTCAACTTTCGGATTCCCGCGGTGACATTGGGGTAATCTATGCATAGGGGTTGATACACGTTCTTGTCCTACTTTCTCTGATACAAATCTTGGGGTACTCTTTGAGGTTCTTTGTGTTGGATTGAGTATTATGAATCTGAAATTGTTTGATGCGTATCGTATAATTAACTCATGGTTACTTGTGGTGACATTGGAGTATCTAGGTGGCATTAGAGTTGGTTGATGCGTATCATATGGTGTTATTCTAGTACGAACTCTTGGATAGATCGATCAGAAAGAATAACTTTAAGGTGATTTCGTACCCTACAAACAATTTCTTCTTATGTTCTCCGCTAGATAAGAACTTTGGAGTGATTCTTCGTTGCACGTTGAGGGACGGTTATGTGATCCAATTATATTAGCATTGTTGAGAGATTGCATTAGCGAAAGTACGGACCCTAGGCCTTGTTTTCAAGCATGGCAATACCGTTTGTGCTCACTTTTGTTACTGGGTACCTTGCTGTTTTATATTTTCTGATTACAAAAACCTATATCTACCATCCATATTGCACTTGTATCACCATCTCTTCACTGAACTAATGCACCTATACAATTTGCCATTGTATTGGGTGTGTTGGGGACACAAGAAATTTCTTGTATTTGATTGCAGGGTTTTTTGAGAGAGACCATCTTCGTCCTACACCTCCCATGGATTGATAAACCTTAGGTCATCCACGTGAGGGAAAATTGCTACTGTCCTACAAAACTTTGGGTTTGGAGGCCCAACAAAGTCTATAAGAATAAAGTTGCGTAGTAGACATCAGTGAAGCACTAGAGCAATTCTATAACTCAAAATGTTTAAGTGAAGCATATAGAGCAATTCTAACAAATCATAGCATGATTTTTGCTCTCTCAAATAGGTGTGTCCAGAAAGGATACAAGTGACAAACTAACAAGCAAAGCAAGCAAACACTCAAATGATACAAGACGCTCCAAGCAAAACTCATGATATGTGACGAATAAAAATATAGCTCCAAGTAAAATACCGATGGTCGTTTGAAGAAAGAGGGGATGCCACTTGGGGCATCCTCAAGCTTAGTTGCTTGTTTCTCTTTGGATATATCTTGGGGGTACTCTAGCATCCCCAAGCTTTGTCTCTTTTCACTCCTTATTCCTTCATCCATCGTGATCTCACCCAAAACTTGAAAACTTCAATCACACAAAACTCAACAAAATCTTCGTGAGATCCGTTAGTATAATAAAGCAAATCACTACTTTAGGTTATGTTGCAAACCCATTCATATTTTATTATTGCATTGTACCTACTGTATTTTAACTTCACCATGGCTCATACCCTTCAATACAACCCATAGATTAATCAAAAACAAGCACACAATGCAACGAAAACAGAATCTGTCTTAAACAGAATAGTCTGTAGTAATCTGTACTCTAACCATACTTCTGTAACTATAAAAATTCTGAAAAATTAGGACAACGTAAAGAGTTTGTATAGAAAACCTGTGTTAAAATTTCTGCTCAATATCACGTTCCAGTAAAAAATTAAAATTCTAACACTGGACGCAAAGTTTCTGTTTTAGATTCAGCATTGTTTCTACGCATCTTATGAATCATTCTAAAGGCTCTACTTGGAACAAACACTAAATAAAACATAAAAACACAATCATAACAGAGGCATAATTGTGTCAACACTCAAAAACAGAAATGAAAAAGCAAAAAAAAAAGTATTCATTGGGTTGCCTCCCAATAAGCGCTATCGTTTTACGCCCCTAGCTAGGGATAACACATAGATTCAAGTATTGTCATCTTTGGTTTTGTATCCATATGATGCTCTCATGATTGATTCATATGGTGGCTTAATTCTTGTTCTAGGGAAGTGTTCCATACCCTTTCTTAGTGGAAACTGAAACCTAATATTGCCTTCTTTTATATCAATCACGGTACCTATAGGATGTAAGAACGGTCTATCAAGTATAATGGGACAAGACGGATTGCAATCAATATCAAGAACAATAAAATCTATGGGCACATAGTTCCTATTTGCAAGAATAAGAACATCACTAATTCTTCCCAAAGGCTTTTTAATAGTAGAATCCGCCAAGTGCAAATTAAGAGAACATTCTTCAATATTGGTGAGACCAAGCACATCACGTAAAGATTTCCGAGCTTTATGGCGGACTGCTTCCAAGGTGGTGCATCACCTCGGTCGTGGGCTGATTTTTAATGAACTTTTTCGATCGGTGCAATTTATTCTCTGCCGACATATATAGCCAGTAGCCCTGAAGGTGTGTGTCGGCCTAAAATCCGAGATGCATCTGAAGGTAAACATAAAACCGCTGATCCTAGTAGCCCCTGAGACTCAGGCCAATTCACGAAATCGGCCTGAGGATCGATTCCTTGCTAGGCAGCATGCTTTAGGAATTTAAACGCGGTGTGCAGTAGTCCCCGAGACTCAGGTTGGGTGCAGCCGACCGACCTGAGGATAGAATCTCCTCAGAAACCGTATTGCAGTTTGAATTTGCTCATTGAATAAGCAATGCACTAGCACCCGAGCCTTAATGTGGGATGGGGTGGTCGAATTAACGATCGATAGTTGTTTGACACAGAGTTTTTTATGTTTGACACAATTTATGTGTAATGATTCTATGTATCCAAGTACTTCACATCATGAATGCTCGGATCTGCACTGTACAAGACTTTGTTGACCGACCATCGGCTTCAACCTCCTTGGCCAGTAGCCGAGGAATGTTTGTCCTACTTTATAAAGCCTTTATAAGGGCAAAGATTATGGCAAACAAGGCAATCTGGCCATACGGTTTTATAAACAAAGGTACGCAGAGAGATATGTTATATTACTATTTAACGCAAGAAACATCTTCTGGAAAAAATAGTTTATTTATAAGTTCTTTTTCCAAGGATCTCATGTTAACCATGATCGTGAAACCTCAACTCCGATCATTGTGGGAGGAAAATATTGAGGATTTAGTTCGGGGAATGTTCCTGAACTCTGTGGTCTTTAATGAACCGAAATTTTTACTTCCGTCGTTGCTGACCAATTATATTCTTAAGATGGCCAGCTTTCGGCTTCACCCAGTCTGAGGTACTAACCCGGATGACCCGGAAGTAACAATCACAGAGGTGCTCCCTTTACCCCCTAGCCGAACAATTGGGAACGTAGGGGGTAAGCACAGGAGCCAGGCAACATAGCTTGGCCAAAATCTTAAGTCAAATTGATGCATATTTATGGCTTTATAACGATGATTACGGAAGGCAGGACTCGCATATTGAATACAAATGCTTTTATGCTATATGCTATTTTGACTCCTTTGTGACGGTTTATCATTTGAGAGTGCCCCATCGACCGCTTCTACCCCTTCGTAGATGCTACGCAGGGTGTTTCCGCAGTGACAAGACAACCCTTAGCCGACGTCTGGTGCCCGGAGGCAGTTGTGTTAGCAGAAACGAGGCAATCAGATATCTAGGCTTTATAACTTTCACTTATTCATATGAGCTTAAAGTTTGGGAGGCCAGTTACTAGCCCCCGGTGGAAGGCCCATGGGGTAACTTCTATCAGTCTATAGTTTCCCAGAGTCATCGGATCGTTGACCAGTTTGCACTCGTTGTGACAGTCAGTTTTCGGCTTTCTTCACTGAGGTACTTGACCAGTTAAATCGGAAGTACAATCGCAGTGGTTCTCCCTTTGCACACCTAGCCAAACAAAGCGGAATGTAGGAGGCAATCACAGGAGCAGGGCAACCCAACTATTGACCAAAGACACAATTCGAAACTGATGCATATAAAGCAATATCCGAGAATGTTTTGCCGAGGACTTGATATGGGGTGTCCCGATCTTCTCAGTAAGCGGCGGTGGTGATGATGATGGTGTAGGATAACTTGTATGTCGCCGATGAACTCTCCCTCGCTTGATCCCTGATGCCAATGCAAAAGGTCTCAACCCTTTGGATATTCACAACGTCACACACTTGCGCACGCAGCCGTCGACCACGAACGGTTAGAATTGCAATATACTAATTCCCAATGGAACAGCAGATCACACTTGACTTGCAGTATATAATCACCAGATCGATACGAATTGGTGATGAGGATTCAAGATGAATGCTTACAAGCAATCTCATGAACTAGGGTTTATCTTAAACGTGGTCTAACTCTAACTAACCCTAAGGAAGAGTATTTATATCCTAAGATAGATCGAAGGGGTACATGGGCTGTCAGCCCGAAACTCTGCGCGCAGGCAGCACGGTAGTACCGCTGATGTCATGCGGTACTACCGCTCCAAGCGGTACTACCGCTTCAGTACCGCTCTACTACCGGTTAGCGCCAAAAGATGCCAGTAGTTTTCACGGTAGTAGGGGCGGTAGTACCGTCTCAAGCGGTACTACCGTTGGTGTAGGGCGGTACTACCGCCCTGGAAACTCCAAGATCCTTTTCCCAGCCCAGCTGCATTGCCTCCTTGTTCTCCTCCTTGCTCCCTCGTGCCATGCCTTCCTCTCCAATGTACCTAATGACACATACACACAAGGATTTAGGCAGTATAAAGCTCTCATTAAAAGAAATAGCATTATCAACTAAGAGAGAATTCACCTGTTGTTCTAGTAACTTAGCACGAGCTCTTGTAGTTGGTCCAATCCTGATTTCATCATTGGACGTCTTCTTTGCAGCAACAGGTTGTTCATCTTCAAGGGATGGAACCATAGTAGGGATGTCCTCATCATCCTCCCCCCCTTCAAAAGGCGTCGACCCCGACGCTCCAAGGTCATCGACGTCACATGGGGACAAATCAGCAACGTTGAAACTGTTGCTAACGCCACCAAATTCAGCAATAGGAATATCAATCGAGTAGGCATTGTCATTTATCTTGGCTAACACCTTGTAAGGACCAGCACCACGTGGCCGAAGTTTAGAACGTCTCAACTGTGGAAACCTGTCCTTGCGAAGATGCACCCATACCATATCACCAGGCTGGAACAAAACTTTCTTTCTTGATTGATTGCGTGCAGCAGCAATGTTCTTGCCTTGCTTCTCAATAGCCTCTCGTGTCTTCTCATGAATCTTCTTCACATAATCTGCTCTGTTGGATGCCTCCATATTAACCCTCTCATGTAATGGAAGAGGCAGCAAATCTAGTGGTGTAATTGGTTTGAAGCCATACACCACCTCAAAAGGACAAAGCTGGGTGGTAGTGTGCACAGCCCTGTTATAGGCGAACTCAACATGTGGCAAACACTCCTCCCACTCACGCAGATTTTTCTTAATCATAACTCGCAGCAATTGGGACAATGTGCGATTCACCACCTCCGTTTGACCATCAGTTTGTGGGTGACATGTTGTACTGAACAGCAACTTCGTTCCTAGCTTTCCCCACAAAGTCTTCCAGAAGTAGCTCATAAACTTCACGTCCCTGTCAGAAACAATTGTCTTTGGCACTCCATGCAAGCGTACGATGTCCCTGAAAAACAGGTTAGCAACATGCGACGCATCGTCGCTTTTGTGGCATGCAATAAAATGTGCCATCTTAGAAAATCTATCCACTACCACAAATATAGAATCATGACCTCTTTTAGTGCGTGGCAAACCTAACACAAAATCCATACTTATATCTTCCCATGGTGTGGTAGGTGTAGGTAGTGGCGTATACAAACCGTGAGGCTTTAGTTTGGACTTGGACTTGTGACATGTAATGCAGCGCCGAACAAACCTGTCCACATCGCGCCTCATCTTGGGCCAATAAAAGTGATCAGCCAGCATGAGCAACGTCTTCTCACGCCCAAAGTGACCCATCAATCCTCCTGCATGTGATTCCTGCAACAATAGCAAACGGACGGACGATTCTGGAACACAAAGTTTGTTAGCTCGAAACAAGTAGCGATCATGGATGTGGTATTTCTCCCATGCATTTCGAAGCAAACATAAACGATATGGTTCAGCAAAATCATGATCAGTTGCATACAAATCACACAAACTCTCTAAACCAGGAATTTGAATATCGAGACGTGTCAAGAGCATGTTCTTCCTAGAGAGAGCATCAGCAACAATGTTATCTTTTCCCTTCTTATGCGTAATGATATATGGAAAAGACTCAATAAACTCAACCCATTTAGCTAAGCGTCGATGCAAATTGGATTGAGCTTTCAAATACTTCAATGCTTCATGATCAGAATGTATGATAAATTCTTTTGGCCACAAATAATGTTGCCAAACCTCAAGAACTCGAACAAGCGCATACAATTCTTTATCATAAACAGGATAATTCAGTCTAGCACCAGAAAGTTTCTCGCTGAAATAGGCAATAGGTCTACCTTCTTGCATCAACACACCACCAATACCAATACCACTAGCATCACATTCAACTTCAAATTGTTTGGAAAAATCTGGTAGTGCAAGTAATGGTGCAGAAGTAAGCAAACGTTTCAGCTCATCAAAAGCATGATCTTGGGCTGCGCCCCACACAAAAGGCACACCTTTCTTCGTTAATTCATTCAATGGTGCAGCAATAGTACTAAAGTCTTTCACAAAACGGCGATAGAAACCAGCAAGACCGTGAAAACTTCGTACTTGACTAACATTCATGGGAGTAGGCCAATCTTGAATTGCTTCAATCTTAGATGAATCTACTTCTACCCCATGCTTAGATACAACGTATCCCAGAAATATCACTTTATCTTTTGCAAATGTGCACTTCTCAAGATTAGCATACAATTTATTGTCACGCAACACTTGCAAAACCTGTCTAATATGATCACAATGTTCAGATTCATTGCGGCTGTAAATAAGGATATCATCAAAATATACAACCACAAAACGACCAATAAACTTTCTCAAAACATGATTCATTAATCTCATGAAGGTACTAGGTGCATTAGTAAGACCAAAAGGCATAACTAACCACTCATATAAACCGAATTTAGTTTTGAAAGCAGTTTTCCATTCATCCTCTTCCTTCATGCGAATTTGATGGTAACCACTACGCAAATCAATCTTAGAGAAAACAGCAGCACCACTCAATTCATCTAACATATCCTCTAAGCGTGGAATAGGATGACGATATCGAATAGTGATGTTGTTAATAGCTCTACAATCTACGCACATGCGCCATGTACCATCTTTCTTAGGCACCAAAATAACAGGAACAGCACAAGGACTAAGAGAAACACGAATATACCCTTTGTCTAGTAGGGCTTGCACTTGCTTCTGTATTTCCTTCGTTTCTTCGGGATTGGTCCTGTATGGCGCTCGGTTGGGGAGGGTGGCGCCGGGTATAAGATCAATTTGGTGCTCAATTCCACGCAATGGTGGCAGCCCCGATGGTACCTCCTCCGGAAACACATCGCCATATTCCTGCAAAACAGTAGACACACCAAGAGAAACAGATTGTGTATCATTAGAAACTAAAACCTCGCCTCTGTACATAAGCACAAGAGGCAGGGCTGTAGGATCCTCTCGAAATTCTCTCATGTCTTTTTGGGTGGCTAATATAAGCAAACTAGGCTCTCTCGCACTTTTCGTTATATTATCACTCACGGCTTTTACATTGTTCTCTCGTGCAGGTGGCTGTGCAATATTCACTTCTGTTTTCTGACGAGACTCATTCACAATTTGCTGTGGTGACATAGGCTGTAGATTGATCTTCTTGCCCTTGAACTCCAAGTGATAAGTATTGGCACGGCCATTGTGTTGCACATGACGGTCATAGAGCCATGGCCGACCCAATAAAAGATGGCAAACTGTCATAGGTACCACATCAAATTCAATGGAATCCTTGTATGGTCCTATCTCAAAATTTACGCGCACCATATGACTCACCTTCATCTCACCATTGTCACTCAACCATTGTACATAATACGGATTGGGGTGAGGTAAATATTTCAGATTTAACTTGGCACATAATTCCTTGCTTGCAAGATTGCGGCAGCTACCTCCATCAATGATCACCTTGCAAGCTTTGTTGGGGCCAACTAGTGCTTTTGTTTGGAACAAATTGCAGCGCTGTGAATCAACATGTGGCTGCACACTAAGAGCACGCTGCGAAACAACAATAGTAGGTGCTGGAGAAGCAAAAGCATCAATGCCCTCATCACGTGTGTACTCATCGTCATCTGAAGCATATGGATCAGCATCATCTCCAGTCTCATACTCATTGTCATTGTTTACAATCATCACTTTTCTATTGGGGCACTCTCGCTTGAAGTGTCCCTTGCCTCCACATGTATGACAAAGCATATCTCTATTACGGGCTGTAGACATATTGGAACCTGAGCTAGCAACAGGGGCAGCAAGTTGCTTGGAATGTGGAACTGTGGAGGCTGGTTTGGTTGCTGAAGAAGAGGGGCGGTTGGCAGCGCCCTCACTAGGGGGCGGCGGTGTTCTGTTAGAGAACCGCCCTGCTATAGTATAACGGCTTTTGATTTGAGCTTCTTCAGCCAACTGGGATTCAGCTTCTCTTGCATGATGGAGCAGCTCATTCATTGTAGTGTACTGGTGATGTCTAACAATACCCTTAATGTTATATTTCAGCCCATGGAGAAAACGTTGCATAGTCATCTCAACAGATTCGCGCACTCGAGCACGCTGCATCAACATCTCCATCTCCATATAATATGCATCAACCGTCATGGAACCTTGCTTCAATTGTGTCAATTTATCAAAAACTGTCCGCAAGTAATTAGTGGGAACAAAACGAGCTTTCATCACCGCCTTCATCTCACGCCATGTACGAACAGGAAGCTCATTGTCCTCGCGGCGAGTACTCACCACGCTATCCCACCAACGCAATGCATAACCATCAAATTCAGAAGAAGCAAGCTTGACCTTCCTATCTTCAGTATAATCATGCAAACGCCATAATTTCTCCATCTTAAGCTCCCAAGTGAGATACTCTTCAACATCAGTGGAGCCTTCAAATCTAGGAATCGTGAACTTGGGCTTGCCCAAACCATCATCCTCCTGAAGCGGTACACGCCGAGCACCCTGTGGTGGTAGACGACCAGGCCCTTGAAAACCACGCCCACGGCCATGATTGCCCACCATGTTATCATTGTCATCATGCACACTATCAGCATCGTCATGGTCGTCATGTTGACGTTGCTCAAGAGCGACACGGAGCCCATTGACTGAAGTTGTCAACTGCTGTATACTTGTTTGGAGAGCATTGACTTGAGTTTGCATAGCGTGGACGGTAGTATCAGTGGCATCCACTTTCATTTGTATAACTTGCATATCAGCCTCAATTTTTTCAGCGGATCTATCAAGAGCCCCCGTCAAATGAACGCGGAGAGCTTCATGGTCTTTCCAGGAAACACACTCGTCATCAGCCTTTTTCTGCAGCACATCAACATCACTAGAAGACATGATTAGTAGGTTAGTGCAAAAATCAAAATCTGTGTGGGGGCACACTCACAACTCACTCACAACTCACTCAAAACTGACAAGAAAAGGAAATCTTACCGTTCCAAAGTGAATAGTAATGCTTACCCGTTCAGATGGATGACTAATGCACGGATGTGATGAAGTGAATACCCGGGTATGAGAGCAATCACACGACAGAGCAGGATTATATGGTGGAGCTAGGTATGGTATCCTATCTACACCGAAGACAAGTCCTAGTGCTGATCGTGTGACAACACCCCAGGAAACACACACGGTGGAGAAAAATGTGGCAAAGCAACTATAAAACAAGATGTGTTGCAATGCACTCGAGAGACACTAGCAATGCTCAAAGTAAACCGGCACAAGATTGCTCAATTCTACTAGTGCACAATCGCACGATAAAATTCCAACAATGCAATAGATAGCAACAACTTCCGGCCACTGATTCTTTCTTTCTTTTCGTTGTCTCTTTTTTTTTTTTTTTTTTTTCAACCGTCACGTGAACAGTACGTGAACAGTACCAAATAGATCGCAATAGATCGCAGGCAGCGGCGACTGTTCTTGGATCACGTCGAGTTTTTGCAAAGCACCAAAACCTATATGAGCAGCCTGTAGAGCGGAAACTAGTCTCGTGGGTAAGTTCCTAACACCTTTGTGTAGACAGGCTGTGGCTATGGATTGGAATTTGCAAAACAGGATAATGGATCGAAACAAAAGCCAATCTACGATGCAAGCTACGATGGAAACTAAAATCAATCGATTCGAAGGCAAAGCGACGCAAAAAGAAAGACACAACGACCAGCAACTAAAACCAATCCACGATGCAATCTAGGCTATGGCAAACAACTAAGAACCCTAATATTTTTGTGAGGCTTTTTCTGGATAGGATGAAAAAAAACAACTAATCTACGGATGATTTGGTGGATACTTACCGAGGAAACGCTGGATATCTGATACCAAGATGATATGGGGTGTCCCGATCTTCTCAGTAAGCGGCGGTGGTGATGATGATGGTGTAGGATAACTTGTATGTCGCCGATGAACTCTCCCTCGCTTGATCCCTGATGCCAATGCAAAAGGTCTCAACCCTTTGGATATTCACAACGTCACACACTTGCGCACGCAGCCGTCGACCACGAACGGTTAGAATTGCAATATACTAATTCCCAATGGAACAGCAGATCACACTTGACTTGCAGTATATAATCACCAGATCGATACGAATTGGTGATGAGGATTCAAGATGAATGCTTACAAGCAATCTCATGAACTAGGGTTTATCTTAAACGTGGTCTAACTCTAACTAACCCTAAGGAAGAGTATTTATATCCTAAGATAGATCGAAGGGGTACATGGGCTGTCAGCCCGAAACTCTGCGCGCAGGCAGCACGGTAGTACCGCTGATGTCATGCGGTACTACCGCTCCAAGCGGTACTACCGCTTCAGTACCGCTCTACTACCGGTTAGCGCCAAAAGATGCCAGTAGTTTTCACGGTAGTAGGGGCGGTAGTACCGTCTCAAGCGGTACTACCGCTGGTGTAGGGCGGTACTACCGCCCTGGAAACTCCAAGATCCTTTTCCCAGCCCAGCTGCATTGCCTCCTTGTTCTCCTCCTTGCTCCCTCGTGCCATGCCTTCCTCTCCAATGTACCTAATGACACATACACACAAGGATTTAGGCAGTATAAAGCTCTCATTAAAAGAAATAGCATTATCAACTAAGAGAGAATTCACCTGTTGTTCTAGTAACTTAGCACGAGCTCTTGTAGTTGGTCCAATCCTGATTTCATCATTGGACGTCTTCTTTGCAGCAACAAGTTGTTCATCTTCAAGGGATGGAACCATAGTAGGGATGTCCTCATCAGGACTGCTCAGAGTACCTTGGCTTTTGGTGGGTTCGGCTCTAGCTGGAGTCCCCCGTTGATATTGCCAATACTTTAGGCATCCGACGTTCTACTATGAGAGCTATGCGGGAGACACATAGTATCCCCCGAGACTCAGGTTGGGTGCGGCCGACGAACCCGAGGATTGAATCTCCTCGAGAAATAGTCCAGATGTCATGTGCGTTTCACCAAGGTCGAGATGTAAGTCGACAGGAAAGATACCGAGCTGTGGGTAATGCTACTTCTTGAGCTTGCGTTAGTTTTCCCTTGAAGAGGAAAGGCTGATGTAGCAAAGTAGCTAAGTATTTGCCTCATTTGTTGAGAACCAAGGTATCAATCCAGTAGGAGGTACAAGCAAGGCCCCAATCTTTGCACCTACACAAACAATCAAACACATGCACCCAACGCTATAAAGGGGTTGTCAATCCCTTCACGGTTACTTGCAAGGATGAGATCTGATAGAGATAGATATAAAAGATTACTAAAATGAAAACTAAATTAAAAGTAAATTGATTGCAGCAAAGTATTTTTGGTATTTTTGGTTTATAGATCTGAAAATATAATATGGAAAATAGACCCGGGGGGCATAGGTTTCACTAGAGGCTTCTCTCTTGAAGGAAAATAATACGGTGGGTGAACAAATTACTGTCGAGCAATTGATAGAAAAGCGCATAGTTATGACGATATCCAAGGCAATGATTACGCATATAGGCATCACGTCCGTATCAAGTAGATCGAAACGATTCTGCATCTACTACTATTACTCCACACATCGACCGACTCCTGCCTGCATCTAGAGTATTAAGTTCATGAAGAACAGAGTAACGCATTAAGTAAGACGACATGATGTAGAGGGATAAACTCAAGCAATATGATGAAAACCCCATCTTTTTATCCTTGATGGCAACAATACAAAAACATGCCTCGCTACCCCTACTTTGTCACTGGGTGAGGACACCGCAAGATTGAACCCAAAACTAAGCACTTCTCCCATTGCAAGAATTACCAATCTAGTTGGCCAAACCAAACCAATAACTCAAAGAGACTTGCAAAGAAATGAAATCATGCATATAAGAATTCAGAGAAGATTTAAATAATATTCATAGATAATCTGATCATAAACTCACAATTCATCGGATCTTGACAAACACACCGCAAAAGAGTATTACATCGGATAGATCTCCATGAAGATCATGGAAAACATGTTATTGAAGATCATAGAGAGAGAAGAAGCCATCTAGCTACTAGCTATGGACCCGAAGGTCTAAGGTGAACTACTCACGCATCATCGGAGGGGCCATGGTGTTGATGTAGATGCCCTCCGTGATCGAATCCCCCTCCGGTAGATTACCGGAAAAGGCCCCAAGATGGGATCTCACGGGAACAGAGGCTTGCGGCGGCGGAAAAGTATTATCGTGGCTCTCTTTGATATTGGGGGAATATTTCTGAATTTATAGGTGGAGAATTAGGGTTGGAGGAGCTACGGGGGGCCCACATGCAAGGGGGTCGCGCCCCCCCCCCCCCTCAGTGGTGCGCCCTGGTGGCTTGTGGTCCACCCGTGGGTCTTCTGGCCTCTTCTCCAAGTCTCCTGGGTTCCTTCTGGTCCAAGAAAAATCATCGTAGAATTTTATTCCGTTTGGACTCCGTTTGATATTCCTTATCTGCAATACTCAAAAACAAGGAAAAAATAGAAACTGGCACTGGGCACTAGGTTAATAGGTTAGTCCCAAAAATAATATAAAATAGCATATTAATGCATATAAAACATCCAAAATAGATAATATAATAGCATGGAACAATCAAAAATTATAGATACGTTGGAGACGTATCAAGCATCCCCAAGCTTAATTCCTCCTCGTCCTCGAGTAGGTTAATGATAAAAACAGAATTTTTGATCTGGAATGCTACCTAACATATTTATCCATGTAATATTCTTTATTGTGGCATGAATGTTCAGATCCATAAGATTCAAAACAAAAGTTTAATATTGACATAAAAACAATAATACTTCAAGCATACTAACAAAGCAATCGTGTACTTTCAAAATAACATGGGCAAAGAAAGTTATCCCTACAAAATCATATGGTCTGGCTATGCTCCATCTTCCCCACACAAAGTATTTAAATCATGCACAACCCCGATGACAAGTCAAGCAATTGTTTCACACCTTTTATGTTCTCAAACCTTTTCAACTTTCACGCAATACATGAGCGTGAGCCATGGATATAGCACTATTGGTGGAATAGAATATGGTGGAGGTTGTGAGGAAAAGGAGAAGATAGTCTCACATCAACTAGGCGTATCAACGGGCTATGGAGGTGCCCATCAATAGATATCAACGTGAGTGAGTAGGCATTGCCATGAAATGGATGCAGTAGAGCTATAAGTGTATGAAAGCTCAAAAAGAAACTAAGTGGGTGTGCATTATAATGAAAAATTCCCACTAGTTATATGAAAGTGACAAAATAGGAGACTCTCTATCATGAAGATCATGGTGCTACTTTGAAGCACAAGTGTGGAAAAAAGATAGTAGCATTGTCCCTTCTCTCTTTTCTCTCATTTTTTCTGTTTTTTAATTTTGGTGGGCATCTTTGGCCTCTTTTTTTTATTTGGGCATCATTGGCCTCTTTTATTATTTGTAAAGTCCGGAGACTCATCCCAACTTGTGAGGGAATCATAGCTTCCATCATCCTTTCCTCTCATGGGACAATGCTCTAATAATGATGATCATCACACTTTTATTTACTTACAACTCAAGAATTACAACTCGATACCTAGAACAAAATATGACTCTATATGAATGCCTCCGGCAGTGTACCGGGATGTACAACGATCTAGCATAGCAAATGACATCAAAAAACGGACAAGCCATGAAAACATCATGCTAGCTGTCTTACGATCATGCCAAGCAGTATGAAAATGATGGTGCATGTCATAATAAACGGAACGGTGGAAGTTGCATGGCAATATATCTCGGAATGGCTATGGAAATGCCATAATAGGTAGGTATGGTGGCTGTTTTGAGGAAGGGTATATGGTGGGTTTAATGCACCGGCGAAAGTTGCGCCGTACTAGAGAGGCTAGCAATGGTGGAAGGGTGAGAGTGCGTATAATCCATGGACTCACATTAGTCATAAAGAACTCACATACTTATTGCAAAAGTCTATTAGTTATCGAAGCAAAGTATTAGACGCATGCTCCTAGGGGAGAGGTTGGTAGGAGTTAACCATCGCACGCTCCCGACCCTCACACAAAGGATGACAATCAATAAACAAATCATGCTCCGACTTCGTTACATAACGGTTCACCATACGTGCATGCTACGGGAATCACAAACTTTTAACACAAGTATTTCTACCAATCCACAATTACTCACTAGCATGACTCTAATATCACCATCTTTATATCTCAAAAATATATGCAAGGAATCAAACTTCTCATAGTATTCAATGCACTTTATATGAAAGTTTTTATTATATCCCTCTTGGATGCCCATTAGATTAGGACTAAATTCATCACCTAAACCAATTACCATAAATAATATAAGTGAGGTACGAGAGTTCAATTATTTCTATAAAATAAAACACCACCGTGCTCTAAAAAGATATAAGTGAAGCACTAGAGCAAAATTGCCTAGCTCAAAAGATATAAGTGAAGCACATAGAGTATTCTAATAAATTCACGATTCATGCGTGTCCCTCTCAAAATATGTGTGCAGCAAGGATTATTGTGGAAAACTAAAAAGCAAAGACTAATATCATACAAGACGCTCCAAGCAAAACACATATCATGTAGTGAATAAAAATATAGCCTCAAGTAAATTTACCGATGGATTGAAGACGAAAGAGGGGATGCCTTCCGGGGCATCCCCAAGCTTAGGCTCTTTGGTATCCTTGAATATTACTTGGGGTTCCTTGGTAATCCCCAAGCTTAGGCTCTTTCCACTCCTTACTCCATACTCCATCAAATCTTTACCCAAAACTTGAAAACTTCACAACACAAAACTCAGTAGAAAACTCGTGAGATCCGTTTGTATAAGAAAAATAAATCACCACTTTAGGTACTGTTGTGAACTCATTCTTTATTTATATTGGTGTAATATCTAATGTATTCCAACTTATCCATGGTTCATACCCCCCGATACAACCCATAGATACATCAAAGTAAGCAAACAACACAAAGAAAACAGAATCTGTCTAAAACAGAACAGTCTGTAGCAATCTGTAAACTTCGAATACTTATGTAACTCCAAAAATTCTGAAAAATTAGGACTATCTGGGAAATTTGTATATAAATCTTTTGTAAATATTTTAGACTCATTAGACGCTCTGGTGAATTTATAAAATTCCTGGACTGAGCGCAAAAGTTTCTCTTTTTCAGCAAGATCAAATCAACAATCACCGTAGACCATCCCACAGGTCTTACTTGGCTCAAACACTAATTAAAACACTAAAACACAATTACTACAGAGGTAATAATGTGTAATGCACTCAATAACAGAAACAAAAAAAACAAAATAACATAAAATAAAATTGGGTTGCCTCCCAACAAGCGCTATTGTTTAACGCCCCTAGCTAGGCATAACGCAATAGATCTAAGTATTATCATCTTTGGTATGAAATCCATAAGTAGCTCTCATAATAGATTCATAAGGTAATTTAATATTCTTTCTAGGAAAGTGTTCCATGCCTTTCCTTAACGGAAATTGGAATCTAATGTTTCCTTCTTTCATATCAATAATTGCACCGATCGTTCTAAGGAAAGGTCTACCAAGAATAATCGGACATGTTGGATTGCAATCTATATCAAGAACAATGAAATATACGGGCACATAGTTCCTATTTGCAACAATAATAACATCATTAATCCTTCTCATAGGTTTCTTAATAGTGTAATCCGCTAGATGCAAATTTAAAGAGCAATCATCAAGTTCATGGAAACCTAGCACATCACATAAAGTTTTCGGAATCGTGGAAACGCTAGCACCCAAATCACACAAAGCATGGCACTCATAATCTTTAATTTTAATATTAATAGTAGGTTCCCACTCATCATAAAGCTTTCTAGGTGTAGAAACTTCCAACTCAAGTTTTTCTTCAAAAGATTTCATCATAGCATCAACGATATGGTTAGTAAGAGCTTTATTTTGATTATAAGCATGCGGAGAATTCAACATGGATTGCAACAAGGAAATACAATCAATCAAAGAACAACTATCATAATTAAAGTCCTTGAAATCCAAAACAGTGGATTCATTGCTATCTAATGTTTTGACCTCTTTAATCCCACTTTTATCAATTTTGCATTAAGATCTATAAACTCCGAATCATTGGGATGACTTTTAACTAAAGTTGACTTATCTCCAGTCCCATCTTTATCAAGATTTGTATTAGAAAACAAAGATTCAATAGGAGTCACATCAATCACTTTAAGATCTTCATCATTATTATCACGAGAACACACTTTTTCAAGCCATTCACGCTTAGCACGCATTCTAGCGGTTCTTTCCTTACACTCATCAATAGAAGTTCTCATAGCTTTTAAAGACTCATTAATATCATGCTTGGGTGGAGTAGATCTAATTTCAAAGAATCAATCTCAAGCGAACTTCTATCAACGTTCCTAGCCAAATCATCAATCTTGAGCAATTTTTCTTCAATCGTAGCATTGAAAACCTTTTGCGAACCAATAAATTCTTTAATATTACTCTCAATATCAGAGGTCATCTTATTATAATTTCCATAAGGATTGTTGTAGGAATTACCATAATTATTAGAGGAATTACTAGGAAACGACCTAGGGTTGAAATTACCTCTATACGCGTTAATACCAAAATTGTTCCTACCAACAAAATTCACATCCATAGATTCATTATTATTTCCAATCAAAGAAGACAAAGGCATATCATTAGGATCAATAGGAGCACTCTTACTAGCAAACAATTTCATTAATTCATCCATCTTTTCACTCAAAGTGTTTTTTTCTTCAATAGCATGCACCTTTTTACTAGTAGGAGATCTTTCGGTATGCCATTGAGAGTAATTTGCCATAATATTATCTAGGAGTTTAGTAGCTTCTCCTAATGTGATTTCCATAAAAGTACCACCCGCGGCGGAATCTAAAAGATTTCTAGATGCAAAATTCAATCCCGCATAAAAAAATTGTATAATCATCCATAAACTGAAACCATGTGCGGGGCAATTTCTAATCATTAATTTCATCCTCTCCCAAGATTGTGCAACATGCTCATGATCAATTTTCTTAAAATTCATTATATCTTTCCTAAGGGAGATGATCTTAGCGGGAGGAAATTACTTGGAAATAAAAGCATCTTTACACTTATTCCATGAATCAATACTAGTTTTAGGCAAAGATGAAAACCAAGTTTTAGCACGATCTTGTAGTGAGAACGGAAATAGCTTCAATTTAACAATATCATTATCCACATCTTTCTTCTTTTGCATATCACACAACTCAACGAAAGTATTTAGATGGGATGCGGCATCTTCACTAGGAAGGCCGGAAAATTGTTCTTTCATAACAAGATTAAGCAAAGCGGCATTAATTTCATAAGATTCCGCACTAGTGGCGGGAGCAATTAGAGTACTAATAAAATCATTATTATTAGTATTGGAGAAGTCACACAATTTGGTATTCTCAGACATCGTGACAAAGCAAGCAATCTAGCACACAAGCAAACAACAAGCAAACGAAAAGACGAACGGAAGAAGGGCGAATAAAAAGGCAAATCTTTTTGATTTTTTCTGAAAATCGTTTTAGAAGTGGGGGAGGGGAAAACGAGAGGCAAATGGCAAATAATGTAAATGCAAGAGATGAGTTTGTGATGGGTACTTGGTAGGCTTGCTGTAGACTTGCTATGTATCCTCTCCGGCAACGGGGCCAGAAATCCTTCTTGCTACTTCTTGAGCTTGCGTTGGTTTTCCCTTGAAGAGGAAAGGGTGATGCAACAAATTAGATAAGTATTTCCCTCAGTTGTTGAGAACTAAGGTATCAATCCAGTAGGAGGTACAAGCAAGGCCCCAATCTTTGCACCTACACAAACAATCAAACACTTGCACCCAACGCTATAAAGGGGTTGTCAATCCCTTCACGGTTACTTGCAAGGATGAGATCTAATAGAGATAGATATAAAAGATTTCTAAAACAAAAAATAAAATAAAAGTAAATAGATTGCAGCAAAGTATTTTTGGTATTTTTTGTTTATAGATCTGAAAATATAATATGGAAAATAGACCCGGGGGCCATAGGTTTCACTAGAGGCTTCTCTCTTGAAGGAAAATAATACGGTGGGTGAACAAATTACTGTCGAGCAATTGATAGAAAAGCGCATAGTTATGACGATATCCAAGGCAATGATTATGCATATAGGCATCACGTCCGTATCAAGTAGATCGAAACGATTCTGCATCTACTACTATTACTCCACACATCGACCGACTCATGCCTGCATCTAGAGTATTAAGTTCATGAAGAAGAGAATAACGCATTAAGTAAGATGATATGATGTAGAGGGATAAACTCAAGCAATATGATGAAAACCCCATCTTATTATCCTTGATGGCAACAATACAAATACGTGCCTCGCAACCCCTACTTTTTCACTGGGTGAGAACACCGGAAGATTGAACCCAAAACTAAGCACTTCTCCCATTGCAAGAATTACCAATCTAGTTGGCCAAACCAAACCAATAACTCGAAGAGACTTGCAAAGAAATGAAATCATGCATATAAGAATTCAGAGAAGATTCAAATAATATTCATAGATAATCTGATCATAAACCCACAATTCATCGGATCTCGACAAACACACCGCAAAAGAGTATTACATCGGATAGATCTCCATGAAGATCATGGAAAACATGGTATTGAAGATCATAGAGAGAGAAGAAGCCATCTAGCTACATGCTATGGACCCGAAGGTCTAAGGTGAACTACTCACGCATCATCGAAGGGGCAATGGTGTTGATGTAGATGCCCTCCGTGATCGAATCCCCCTCCGGCAGATTATCGGAAAAGGCCCCAAGATAGGATCTCACGGGAACAGAGGCTTGCGGCGGCGGAAAAGTATTATCGTGGCTCTCTTTGATATCGGGGGAATATTTCTGAATTTATAGGCGGAGAATTAGGGTTGGAGGAGCTACAGGGGGCCCACAAGCTAGGGTGCGCCCCCCCCAGGGGCGCACCCTGGTGGCTTGTGGCCCACCCGTGGGTCTTCTGGCCTCTTCTCCAAGTCTCCTGGGTTCCTTCTGGTCCAAGAAAAATAATATAAAATAGTATATTAACAGAAACTGGCACTGGGCACTAGGTTAATAGGTTAGTCCCAAAAATAATATAAAATAGTATATTAATGCATATAAAACATCCAAAATAGATAATATAATAGCATGGAACAATCAAAAATTATAGATACGTTGGAGACGTATCAGGTAATAAAAGATCTCCTGAGCTGAATTATTACGCATGGCACCTCGGTCATGAGGGTGTCACGCCTCCTAAAAGAAAAACATACGAACAGCTTAAAAGTTTCATAAGCTCGGAAAACCAAAAATTTATGTACGAACATGACGTCTTATTGAATCAAGTTTTTTTGGTGCCAATCCAAAATTGGTCTTAAAATTAATTTATGCTTCCGTCGTGCTTTAACATGATACATCCGATCTCCGGACTTCAAGCGGGTCAGCCTTCGGCTTCAACCTCCATATCCTGAAGGCGAAGTGTTTCTTCGAGGCATGTTTAGCGAACTAAACTCGAGCGGCTTTAGAAAGAAACTAGGCTACCCGAATATTGAACACACACTCGTATTGACAAAAGGAGTAGTAGAAAAAGACTTTGCAATGACCAAGAAGAAAACACATTTATTATAAAATGGCTCATATAAATTTAAGAGCGCCCGGTTAAATTGGGTAAAGAAAGTTTTTTAACAAACAAAGTGAAAAAACAAATTTTTGTCTAACAAAATATCTAATGTTTGGTTGAACCGAACAAAAAGTAAAATTTCAAAGAGAGTTGAGCATGAAAACGATTTAGCTGGTTAATGTCCTCGGTGTTGATGATGCGGTTCGAGCTACCACGGGACAACATCCCAGCCCCAAAGCCGGTCATGAGGTAGCCGACAAAGAGCTCGGCTTGATGAAGTGACAACACAACACTTCCGAAGGGCCGAGGCGAACCCCCCACTCCAGCCGATGAGATAGAGTAGTTCGGTAGCGTGACAGCAAAGCCCCCACGTCAGTCGACCATGTTGACGACGCAATTTGGTTTGATGGAGGCGGGCGACGGTGTCAGCGCGCCGAGGTGACTGCGTTCGCAGTCGAAGTAACTTACCAGTGTGACCTTGTTTGGCGGCGACGCCGAAGGCCCTGGGGTCAAGCTGGCAGTGGAGGGTGGTGAGTAGGAGAAGTAGGCAGACTCTCTGGCGTGCACCCGCCTCCGCTGCACAGTACATCATGGACACCCCGGCGTCCATCAACTCGAGAGCGAGCCACACGCTAGAGACGAAAGCTTCGACATCCTCCAGGATGAGAGACATCATCCCCGAGTCAGACGGTGGTAAGCAAGGCAGTGGGCTCGAATGCCTCAGTGTTGACCATGATGAGACAGCTTATGTCGTCGTCCCCGGATCTAACAGCCTGCATCTGGTGGGAGATTGACGGGATGTAAACTGAAGTTTGTTCTGGTCCACAACATCGCTCGCCTCACCGGCTTGTCGTGCAACCTCTATTATGTCTGATTCATCGTCAAAATACATGGTCCTATCATGCGCATCAGCGGTAGGGTAGGTTATGGACGGCAAGGGAAGGAATATCTCGTCTGCTCATATAGCGCGCTCCACGCCGCAGAAATCATGCGCCTCCATCAACCGCCAGTATCGTTAGGGTTTCATGTGGGTAAGTAGCAGGAGCGCCATTTGAACTTACCTCCTGAAGAACTCTGATGCGTTGTCCAGCCCAGCGGTGAAGTCCTATCTATTGGCGACTGGGCATGTGAGTGTCTTCCATTTGGCTGATATTCTGTGAGGAGGTGTGAGCCTGATGGAATCCGAGGTGGACGACCGGTAGTGTGTTTGCATGAAGATCAAGCAGACCTCGAAATCCACACCTAAAATAGTATGCACTACTACATGATTGCTTTGGATGCTCACGAAGAGCACTTGTACCAATTGCCATGCTCATGTGGAGTGGCCGCACATGAGGTCTCTCCTTACCTTCTTTAATTTTCCATTGGTGGACGAACTTCAAGCCACCAAACAAATAGCACACTTTAATAAGTATATGTGAAAAGTGCATGTAAAGACAACTAGCAAAAAGTGTGGCTTTCCTCCACACTTAAATCATAAGGCAAATGAAGGATGGATGAAAACCCCCCTGTATGCTGCCGCCGATCAGAATCCTTGTCGACCGGCCCAGTTGTCGTGTTCTTCCTGGGTATTATCGTCTAAGCGGTCTCCTCGGTTGAGCCGCCGCCGCTCCAATTACGTTTTGTTTTGTAGCATTGATACGCAGAAACTCCTCAAGACTAGCCTGCTACATGCACTCTTCTTCCGATCCTCCACAGCCACGCAGGCGTTGCTCGTCTTCATGGGTTAGGTGTGCTACTAGTAGTTGTATGATAGCTCGGACCCATCGTATTACCAAGCGCCGGGCACGACCACCAAATTTTTTCTTTGATTTTGATCAAGCACCGTGAACAAAATAGTACAGACGACAAAGCTAATTTATGGAAACAATAATTTACGTGGAACAGATCTAAGTGAAACAATATCACCTGATCATCCCATCGACCCCCGGCGACCACCTAGCAGGCTCTCAATGAAAGCACCAATGTCGGTGGCAAATCTGACATATCTCGTAGTAGGGGTCCTAGGCTAGGTGTCTTGGAGCTATGGTAACATGGACACAGGATTTTACCCAGGTTCGGGCTCTCTCAAGGAAATAATACCCTACGTCTGGCTTTTGATTGTATTGATATGGGGATAGTACATAGTACAGATATCTACCACGAGATTGTTGTAATGAATATGAGATTGTCTATTGACTAGCCTGGCCTCGATTTATATAATGCATCGTAGGCCTAGGGTTTAGAGGAGTCCTTGTCTTTTACGCCAAGTCTTGTGGAATCTCCCTTGTAAGCATCATGTGCTGCCTGAAGTGGCCCATTAGTGAATCACCTTGGGGGTCTTTGGCCCGACCCACTGGTCGGGAGACGACATGGTGAGTACCCCCTAGTCCAGGACACCATCAGACATCCCTGTCACCGGCGGTCAGTCGGGCATACCGTTGTACTAGGCAAAGCGAGTGCGGTCTCCTATGCCCTTGCTCGTGGCCAAGGAGGAGAAGACGAATGTGGACATTCTGGTGACGGCGGTGCTGACCATCGTCAGGAAAGGAATTAATGGTTTGGACCTCCTGGAGGTTTTCCTTTAGCGGAGGATTCAGCCCCTGCTTGCGAGGGCCCACCCCATGTGGACATACGAGGGGCCGAGTGACTCCATGCGGATGCGGAGAAGAGCCAGATATATGCAGATGCGGTGTCTTCGAAAGGTTCTTTCTGAACTTGCTTGGCGTTTTTTCGTTTGTCATGTTTTCTGTGATTTCAACACCCGACTGTTCTTGATGGCTGGCAGGGCCACATGGGGTCATCGAGCTCGACGGGGATCACAAGGTCGACCCGCTGAACCCTTCGATCGACGCGGACATCATGATGTAGGATACCTCCCCGCCTCGAGTGACCAGGACTCCCCCAGCCAAGGCCCCGACTCCAGTTCAGAGTGCTACTCCGAGGGCCGGAGCCACCCTCGGAGCTGTCTCATCCGCCCCTTCGTCGGCCTCACCAGCGACTAAAATCTTCACGTTGCACCATGTCCTGGAGGATCAGGTGGGCGCTAGAAGGAGGCCTTGATCCAGGTGGAGCTGATGAACAACCTGGTGAAGGAGTCGTACAACATCAGCCAAGCCCTGAAGAAGAAGTTCCGAGTAAGTACTATTGTAAGTAATAACTTCATTCGGGAGTTTCGATCTGCATGTAGTCTTGTTTTCGTTTTGGGTCCCGAGTGGATTTGTACGGGGCAAACACACTGGGTGTTCTCCTGTTCCATTGGGGACGCACTGAGCACACCCACTGGGTGTTCCCCGGTTCTAGTGGGGCGCACTGCGCACACCCACTGGGTGTAGTCCCTGAGACTGTCGTCGATCGTGGTAGTCAGTGGGAGTCTTCGAGTCTTTATAAGCTCGACGTGGACTGTCGTGGTGTAGAACATGTTTCTTAGCTTGTGGAAGTAGCCAGAGTGGTACTTGTCGAAGAGGATGCGGTGATGGTCCATGGACCAGAGCTTCTCGACATTGTCCGTCGGGGTGTAGAACATGTTGCTTAGCTTGTGGAAGTACATCATTCTGACCCTGTCGAAGTAGCCGAAGTGGTACTTGTATACAGGCCAATCACTCTTCCAGTGGGGGAGCGCCGAGCGCAACCACTGGGTGTTGTCCTAGAGAATAATTTTCAAAACCATGAAAGACTTCTATTTCTTTAGAAACCATGAAAGAAGCCCTCGAGAATAAGGATACGGAGTTGGTGTCTGCGTGGAAGGAAGCCAACGCCAAGACCAAGGTGGCCAAGGACAAGCCGAAATTAGTCGGAGAACTCGAAGAGGAGAATAGGACCCTGAAGGTCGTGGCGAAGTAGTCCGCGCAAGCAGCATTATGCTGAGTCGGAATCAAAATTCAAGTACCTCTCTTCCAAGAAGCTCGAACTGGAACAGTATGCCGAGGAGTTCGGCAATGAGATGAGTGAGAAACTTAGAGGTAAGCATCACTCTGAGTAATTTTTGCATTGCTTTTGACGCCTTGTCCGATGTCGATTTTCTCCATTCTATCATGCATAGAATTATGTATTAACGTCGAGTTCTAGATGAAGAAAATTGAGAAGGAGATGGATCCATCTCGGTAAATCCTCAGGTACGCTCAGCCCTGGATGTTCTCCGACTGGAGGAACGCATCGAGAAGGTGATTGTCTACATCAACCGGCTTCGCTCGGCCGTCCTGAAGATCGATTAAGAGGTCGCCCCTAGTGAGGAGTTCTCGAATGACTTGGAGTCTATCATGGACTGAGTGAGGGACATTCCAGCCCGAGTGCAGTCATGGAAGAAGTCATCGGCTCGATGTGGAGCTGACGTGGCCCTCTCGCTCGTCCGTGTCCACTGCAATGGCATGGATGAAGAGAGGCTGAAGTCGCTCAAGGTTATCAATAATAAGCACGCCAAGTTCGAAGATTTTATGGAGACGTTTCTGGAGGCTGCCACTCAGATTGCCAACGACATTGATCTCGACACTTTCCTCGACACTGCGGATCCTTCGCCAACCGAGTGATCCTCGAAAAAAAAACTTCAAATTTGATTCACCTCGGGATGCCGAGTGGTTTATGTAACCGTGAATTTTAAGTGAGCCTAGGGCTCTTGCCGTTTTCTTTTGGACAACATGTTGTCTATTTGCTTCATCTTCATTCGGCTTCTTGAAAGTTTTTCACTCGTGCCTTGAATGGATGAGCCGAGTCCCTGAGTGCAGATTTCGTCCATGCTCGGTGTATTTTTAACTTAGGCATTTATTGGACCGTAGTTAAGCCCCTGAGTGCGGATGAAGTCCTCATTCGGTGCACCTTTTAACTTAGACGAAGTCAGGTTCGCAGCTAAGGTTCTCGAGGGAAGAAATCTTCTTACACTCGAATCGTTTAAAGCTCAGGCAAAGTCAGGTTCACAGCGGAGTGCCCGCGTGAGGAAATCCTCCATACTCGGAACGTTTTAGCTTAGACGACAACGAGGTGGTGGCCAATCCCTCGAGTGTGGAAATCTTCCACACTCAGGATTTTTTAACTTACACGAAGACTGGTTCGCAGCTACGGTTCTCGAGTGAAGAAATTTCTTACACTCGAAACGTTTAAAGATCAGGTGAAGTCAGGTTCGCAGTGGAGCCCCCGAGTGAGGAAATACTCCTTACTAGGAATGTTATATCTTAGACGACAGCGAGGTTGCAACTAAGACGCCGATTGTGGAAATCTTCCACACTCAGGATTTTTTTAACTTGGACAAAGTCAGGTTCGCAGCTAAGGTTCTCGAGTAAAGAAATCTTCTTGCACTCGAAACATTTAAAGCTCAGGGGAAGTCAGGTTCGCAGTGGAGTACCCGAGTGTGGAAATCCTCCTTACTCCGAGTGTTTTAGCTTAGACGATAGCGAGGTCGCAGCTAAGCCCCAGAGTGTGGAAAACTTCCACACCAAGATTTTTAACTTAGACGAAGTCAGGTTCGCAGCTAAATCATTTCACCCACTAGGGGTAATGGAAAGCAGGTTATGGGAATCACGGGAGTGAAAATGAAATTTTGGCAAATTTTGACAAAATATGGAAAAAGCAAGACTTTTATTCATCAAAATCACACTGGAGTTCATTAGAAAAAGGAAGGAGTTTTTTTGTTCTAAGTGAAGAACTTGTGGAGCAGGTCCGCGTTCCAAGCTCGGGGCTCCTTGATATATTTCTCAAAGTTATAGAGCCGATATGCTCCGTTGTTTAGAACTTTGGAGATTGCAACGGGCCATTCCCACGAAGGCGCTAGCTTTTGCGGTATTAACTGATCCAGTCGGAGGACAACGTTGCCTTCCTGAAAGGCAAGTCCTCTGACCTGACTGTCGTGGTAGCGCCTCAAATCCTGTTGATAAAGCGTTGATCTGACGAGGGCTAGCTCCCTTTCTTCGTTCAAGAGATCTAAGTTGTCTTGGCGTGCTTCCTCGGCTTCACCTTCAGAGTACATCTCCACTCGGGGGGAATTGTGAAGCAGGTCACTCGGCAACCCAGCTTCGGATCCATACACCATGAAGAACGGGGTGCGATTGGTGTACCGATTCAGACTTGTCCATAGGCCCCATAATTACGATCGAGGCTCCGGCGACATATTTCAGATCTCTCATTAGGCGCGGCTTCAATCCTTGCAAGATCATCCCTTTATCCCGCTTCGCCTGCCCGTTCGACTGGGGGTGAGCCACGGAGGCGTAATTGACCCGAGTGCCTTGGGTGTAACAGAACTCACGGAACTCATCCTGGTCAAAGTTTGACCCGTTATCGGTGATTATATTATGGGGAACTCCAAATCTGAAGATGATCTGCCTGACAAAGCTGATGGCAGTCGTCGAGTCCACGCTCTCCATTGGCTTCTCTTCTATCCAGTTGGTAAACTTGTCCACTACCACAAGAAGGTTGGTGAATCCACTCATCCCAGTCCGTACGGGTCCGACCATGTCGAGGCCCCAGACGGCAAACGGCCAGGTGAGCGGGATTGTTTTCATCGTGGATGTGTGCTTGTGCGACTGATTCTTATAGAACTGGCATCCAACACATAGCTCCATGATGTCTCTCGCCGCTTCGTTGGTGCGGGGCTAATAGGAACCCGCTCAGAAGGCCTTGGTGACCAACGTCCGAGAGGACGCGTGATGGCCACAGGTTCCCGAGTAAATCTCATGCAGGATTTGCAGCCCTTCTTCTAAGGAAATACAACGCTGAAAGACTCCAGTAGTGCTTTTCTTGTATAGCTCATCTCCCATCACCGTGAAGGCCTTGGATCGCCTGACCATCTGGCGAGCTTCCATTTCATCTTCAGGGAGCTCCTGCCAGAGCAGGTATAGTATGTAAGGCTAACTCCACTCGCGCACTATCAGCAACATCTCTTGGACCAAGTCAACCACAGCTGGAACGTCAGCCTCAGACGGGTCAGACGGACTGACTGCTTGCGGGGGATCCTCCATGAAGGGGTCTTCTTTAATTGCTGGCGCATGCAGATTCTCAAGGAATACATCCATCGGAACAACTCACCGAGTGGAACCGATCTTGGCTCGATCATCTGTTGCCTAATTCTTGGCTCGAGGTATGTGGTGCAGCTCTAACCGTTTCATGTTTCTTTCCAGTTTTCGGATGGCGTTGCAATAGCCTATCATCGCTGGGCTCCTAACGTCCCATTCCTTCATTACCTGGTTCACAACGAGGTTCGAGTCGCTATAGACCATCAACCGGCGTATGCCATGTGAGATAGCCATACACAAACCATACAGGAGGGCTTCACACCCGGCTTCATTATTGGATGACTCGAAGTGGATCTAAAGCACATAGCTCAGTCGGTCTCCCTTGGGAAAACTAGGACCACTCCAGCCCCTGAGCCATGGAGCATCTTAGATCCATTGAAGAACATAGTCCAATGCTCGAGAAGGCTAGGGCTGGTTGATCTTGTTCGATCCATTCGGCCAAGAAATCCAACGGGGCTTGGGATTTGATTGCTATCTTGGCTTCAAAATTGATCTCCAACGGAAGGAGCTCAATCACCCATTTTGCCACTCGGCCTATGGCGTCTCTATTATTCAGAATATCCGACAAGGGAGCATCGCTGATCACTGAGACCGAGTGGTCTTGAAAGTAATGGACTACCTTCTTTATCGTCAGGTAAATGCCATAGACCAGCTTATGATAGTGTGGATATCTTTGCTTGGAGGGGGTCAGAACCTATGAAATGTAGTAGATGGGTCGTTATACCATGAATGCTTTTCCCTGCTCTTCGCGCTCCATAGTGAGGACGGTGTTGACCACTTAATGACTGGCTGCGATGTACAAGAGCAAAGGCTCTCCACTGTCCGGAGCAGCTAACAACGGCTGGGTGGAGAGCAAGGTCCTATGTTCTTCGAACACGGCTTGCGCCTCAGTTGTCCACTCGAACTTGTCTGATTTTTTTCATTAGTCGGTAAAGAGGCAGTGCCTATTCACCGAGCCTTGAAATGAATCGACTCGGGGTTGCAAGGCAGCCTGTTAGCCATTGCACATCGTGTAGACGCTCTGGCTATTGCATTCAGATTATAGTGCCGATCTTATCATGGTTGGCATCGATCCCATGTTCGGAAACGAGGAAGCTGAGTAACTTGCCTGCGGGGACCCCGAAAGTGCACTTGGCCGGATTGAGCTTTATTCCGAAGTGCCGCTAGTTCGCGAAGGTTTAGGCGAGGTCAGTCGGGAGGTCAGAACCATGGCTAGACTTGACCATGATGTCATTCATGTATGCCTCCATGTTCTGACTGATTTGCTTTTACAAGCATTTCTGAATCATGCGCTGGAAGGTTGCTCCGCCGTTTTTTAGACCGAATGGCATAGTGATATAGCGAAAACACTCGAATGGGGTGACGAAGGCTGTTTTTATTTCATCGAGGCCATACATTTGGATATGATGGTACCCGAAGTATGCATCCAGGAATGAAAGGCATTCACATCCGGCAGTGGAATCTGCTATCTGATCTATGCGCGGTAAAAGGAAATGACCTTTCGGGTAGGCACAATATAGATTATTGAAGTCGATGCACATCCAGAGTGACTTGTCCTTCTTTGGCACCAAAACTGTATTGGTGAGCCACTCGGAGTGGTAGACCTCGCGAATAAACACGACAGCTAGGAACTAAGCGATCTCTTGGCCAATTGCTTTGCGCTTCTCCGTGGAGGAACGACGCAGATGCTCCTTAACGGGCTTGATCTTCGGGTCGACATGGAGTCGATGCTCAGCCAGCTCGCTGGGTACACCGGGCATGTCAGACGACTTCCATGCAAAGATGTCCCAGTTCTCACAGAGGAACTGGATGAACTCGCCTTCCTATTTTTCACTGAGTGTAGTGGATATGTTGGACGCCGCTGCACTCGGGTTCGACGGGTGGATGTGGACTTGCTTCGTCTCGCCAGCCGATTGAAAAGCGGACTCCATGGCTGGCTTCTTTGGCAAGAGAAACTCTGTTGCATCCACCGTCTTCTTGTATTCGTCTAGCTCGGCAATTGAAATATACTCGTTGGTGATCTTGGAGCCCTGCTGGAGGAACTCTTCGGTGATCCTCCGATTGCCTGTGACCGTAATCATGCCCTTCGGACCGGGCATATTAAGCTTAAGATTCACATAGCATGGTTGGGCCATGAAACATGCGTAGGCAGGGCTACCCAGGATGGCATGATAGCACTACGGAAGTCCACCACCTCGAAGGTCAGCCGCTCCTTGCAGTAGTTCTTCTCGCCGCTGAATACAACGTTCAAGGCGATCAGACCGAGTGACTTAGCCTTTTTTCCCGGGATGACCCCGTGAAAGTGCATGTTTCTCTTGCTCAGTCGGGACAACAGAATATCCATCACGCTGAGCGTGCCAGCTTAGATGATGTTGAGACCACCGCCGCCATCAATGAGGACTTTGCGCAGTCGGACCCCATTGACCCCCGGATCGAGAACCAGCGCCTACCGCCTGGGGGTCGGTATATGGGCCGGGTGATCTGACTGGTTAAAAGTGACGGGCGTATTTGCCTAATCCAGGTAGTTGGTGATAGTTGGAAATGCCATGTTGACCTCTCAGTTGATGACTTTCAACCGTCTTTTGCTCTCGACATCCGCAAAGACCACAAGGACCTTCTCGACGTTGGGGGTACCCGGAGGCATCTTCCCCCTCTGCATCATCGTCCTCCTTGTCCTCAGAAGGCTCTCCTTCCATCTCCTGCTTGAGCAGACGACAATCCCGAGTGGAGTGCTTCGGGTAGATGGGGTTTCCATCCTCGTCCCGCTTGGTGTGGATCTAACACGGCTGATCCAAGATGTCGCGCTTGGGCTCGCTCTTCTTCTTGGTAGCCTGGTCTTTCTTCTGCTTCTAGTTCAGCTTGCTCTTGCTCTGCTAGGGAACTGCAGCAGCTGCTGCTCTGCTGGCAGGATCGACTTTCCGCTTCTATTTCTTTCCCGCGTTTCCCCCCGAGTGAGGGGCTTCGTTCGTGCGGCCCTTGCCGCTATGGAGGCAGTCTTCTTCCTCCCCGTTTGTGCATCGGCTGGCGATTTGCATTGCTTGACTAAGGGACAGTACATCAGTCCGACCGAACTTCATGATGAGTTCGCAGTACCGGATGCCTACCTTGAAGGCACAAATG
Source organism: Elymus sibiricus (assembly GCA_039707655.1). Lineage (NCBI taxonomy): Eukaryota > Viridiplantae > Streptophyta > Magnoliopsida > Poales > Poaceae > Elymus > Elymus sibiricus. The sequence continues at coordinate 139,801,264 of CM077669.1, forward strand.
TCCTGATGCTTTGTCACATTTTCCACAGTGTTATGCAATGTGGTCCAATGTTGGATGTACTCACGGATAGTCTCGTTCTTTCTCTGCAGACAATGTTGTACCTCGGTCAATCCACCAGGGCGCTTGTAAGTGCCCTTGAATGTCTTGAGGAACACTGGGCCAGGTCTTCCCAACAGTAAATACTGCCGGTGGGCAGTTGATTTAGCCATGCCCTTGTCGACCCCTCCAGCATGAGGGGCAAGTGCTTCATTGCAACGAAGTCATTGCCGCTGCCGGTATGCAGACCACTCGGTAATCTTCGAGCCAAGTCTCCGGCTTTGACTTGCCGTTGAACTTGCCGATTCTCGTTGCCAACCGGTAGTTGGAGGGTATCTCAGTCCCCCGAATGTATCTGCTTAAACACTCGAGGCCAAAAGTGCCCCGACCACTTGGCCGCTCTATACTTGCCCTTGCTCTGTCAACCACGCCATGGGAGATGATGGATCTAGGATTGATTTGGGGCGCTCGGAAGTCTTCCTCCCCATAATTTCTATGCCGAATGGGGCTACGCCTCCGGTCGTCTTCATTAGGACGTATGTCGTTGTAGGAGCACTGACCGTACAAACCACCCCTCGGAGGGGGTGTTCGACTACGATAGCGGTCCTCGTGCCTTCGGTCCCCGTACTAGCCTCTTAGAGGTGGGGAGCGCTGATGTCTTCCCGGTGCGAGTGGGCTATGGGCCGACTGCATCGTGTCCTCCTGGACAGACTTGCTATTGATGCGGTTGTGCGAAAGCGACACTGCGGAGTTCAGCTCCAGAGTGGTCTTGAGGAGTCTCTGGATCTACCGAATGCCCTCTCCAGCTGCGAAATCGGACAGTTGAATGGAATTAGTGATGCGAGTGGTTGCAGCCAAGTTCTGTAGTGGGGTACGCATCACGTGGCAGTTGCGGGGGTGGTCATTAGGGAACAACCGCTTGCGGTGCCGACTGCAGCTCGACTGATCTCGAGCCGCCCGGTCGTCGAGAGAATTCTAAAGTTGCTCGAGCCGCTCGCGCTTGATACGTCTTGAATGTATCTATAATTTTTGATTGTTCCATGCTATTATATTATCTGTTTTGGATGTTTTATATGCATTAATATGCTATTTTATATTATTTTTGGGACTAACCTATTAATCTAGAGCCTAGTGCCAGTTTCTGTTTTTTCCTTATTTTTGAGTATTGCAGATAAGGAATATTAAACGGTGTCGAAACGGAATAAAATCTTCGTAATGATTTTTCATGGGCCAGAAGCAACCCAGCAGACTTGGAGATGAAGGCAGGAGACCTGTCGTGGCGTCACAAGCCACCAGGGCGCGCCCTAGGGGGGGGGCGCCCCCCTGGCTTGTGCCCCCACGGCAGCCCTCCTAACCCTATTCTTCGGGCTATAAATTCCCAAATATTCCCTGGATACCAAAAAGAGCCACGAAAATACTTTTCCGCCGCCGGAAGCCTCTGTTCCTGTGAGATCCAATCTTGGAGCCTTTTACGGTAATCTGCCGGAGGGAGATTCGATCACGGAGGGCATCTACATCAACTCCATTGCCCCTCCGATGATGCGTGAGTAGTTCACCACAGACCTTCGGGTCCATAGCTAGTAGCTAGATGGCTTCTTCTCTCTCTTTGTTCTTCATGATCTTCATGGAGATCTATCCGATGTAATGCTCTTTTGCGGTGTGTTTGTCGAGATCCGATGAATTGTGGCTTTATGATCAGCTTATCTATGAATATTATTTGAATCTTCTCTGAATTCTGATATGCATGATTTCATATCTTTGCAAGTCTCTTCGAGTTATTGGTTTGGTTTGGCCAACTAGATTGGTAATTCTTGCAATGGGAGAAGTGCTTAGTTTTGGGTTCAATCTTGCGGTGTCCTCACCCAGTGACAAAGTAGGGGTAGTGAGGCATGTATTTGTATTGTTGCCATCGAGGATAAAAAGATGGGGTTTTGATCATATTGTTTGAGTTTATCCCTCTACATCATGTCATCTTACCTAATGCGTTACTCTGTTCTTCATGAACTTAATACTCTAGATGCAGGCAGGAGTCGGTCGATGTGTGGAGTAATAGTAGTAGATGCAGAATCGTTTCGGTCTACTTGACACGGACATGATGCCTATATACATAATCATTGCCTTGGATATCTTCATAATTATTCGCTTTTCTATCAATTGCTCGACAGTAATTTGTTCACCCACCGTATTATTTTCCTTCATGAGAGAAGCCTCTAGTGAAACCTATGGCCCCCGGGTCTATTTTCCATATTATATTTCCAGAACTATAAACCAAAAATACCAAAAATACTTTGCTGCAATCTTTTTACTTTTAGTTTACTTTTCATTTTAGCAATCCTATCTATCTATCTCTATCAGATCTCATCCTTGCAAGTAACCATGAAGGGATTGACAACCCCTTTATAGCGTTGGGTGCAAGTGTTTGATTATTTGTGTAGGTACATCTATTGGGGACTTGCTTGTATCTCCTACTGGATTGAAACCTTGGTTCTCAACAACTGAGGGAAATACTTATCTAGTTTGCTGCATCACCCTTTCCTCTTCAAGGGACAACCAACGCATGCTCGAGAAGTAGCAAGAAGGATTTCTGGCGCCGTTGCCGGGGAGATCTACATCAAGCCTACCAAGTACCCATCACAAACTCATCTCTTGCATTTACATTATTTAGCATTTGACTCTCGTTTTCCTCTCCCCCACTTCTAAAACGATTTTCAGAAAAATTTGCCTTTTTATTCGCTCCTCTTCCGTTCATCTTTTCGTTTGCGTGTGTGCTAGATCTATTTGTTGTCACTATGTCTGAATCTAGAGAGGTTTTTATTGAAAAGGATAGTAATAATCTTGAGGGAAATTTTGACAACTTTGCTAAAAACGACTCTCATGAAGAACCTACTATCATGCATACGTTAAAATTCTGCATAGGTAGTGGTAATATTATTGGAAAAGGCGTTATTCAAGATTTCTTTACTTGTGCTGGTACGCTACCTACTTTAGGAGGGTCTATTCTCAATAAAACTAATAGTCTTGCGGATGCCATAACACTTCTAATAATTGAACTTGAGAGGCAATTTGTTCATATGCATCCTTGCACACAAAGGATTTTTCTTGTGTTCTCTAATATTCAGTATTCTTCTGTTAAGCGTGCCGCCACTATATTTCTAGCCCACGAGTTTAGATTTATCATGAAAGAGGCTAGTGAAATCTTTGCTCATTATAAAATTAATGGTAGATGTACCCCTATAAAGGAGATCCTTTTTAATCAAGAAGAAATAATGAGATTGCAATCCCCGAATTACGTTGCTTATAATGAAAATTTGAGAAAAAGGGGCCCTATTGAGGTTTTGATTGATAAGATTTCTGAACTCAATGATAATTTTGCTATACAAAATAATGGATTAGAGTTCATATTTAGAGATAGGCTTATGACTTTCCACCAAAGGAAAGCCTAAAATGATGAATTGATTATACACTATAGGGGGCCGAAGGAGGAACCTATCCCTCCCGCACTTGATCTTAAGGATCCTTATCCTATTAAATTTAGCCCTTTTGATTACTTTTGCTTGCCACAAAGAAAACTTGCCGCTGAAAGAAGGGAGTATGAGATGAGCATGGATCATCTCCCTTACTATTATGACAATACCTAGATCTATTGCGTTATGCCTAGCTAGGGGCGTTAAACAATAGCGCTTGTTGGGAGGCAACCCAATTTTATTTTTATGATTTTGTTTTTGCTTCTGTTTTTGAGTTTTCCACACATTATTACCTCTGTAGTAATTGTGTTTTCTTGTTTAATTTAGTGTTTGAGCCAAGTAAGACCTTTGGGATGGTCTACGGTGTTTGTGATTTGATTTTGCTGAAAAACAGAAACTTTTGCTCTCAGTCCAGGAATTTTGTAAATTCACTGGAACGTGCTTTTGATCTGAAATTTTTACACAAGATTTATATAAAAATTTCCCTGATTTTCCTCATTTTTCAGAATTTTTGGAGTTACATAAGTATTCGAAGTCTATAGATTGCTATAGACTGTTCTGTTTTAGACAGATTCTGTTTTCTTTGTGTTGTTTGCTTATTTTGATGTATCTATGGGTTGTATCGGGGGGTATGAACCATGGAGAAGTTGGAATACAGTAGATATTACACAAATATAACTAAAGAATGAGTTCACAACAGTACCTAAAGTGGTGATTTATTTTTCTTATACTAACGGATCTCACGAGTTTTCTATTGAGTTTTGTGTTGTGAAGTTTTCAAGTTTTGGGTAAAGATTTGAAGGACTATGGAATAAGGAGTGGCAAGAGCCTAAGCTTGGGGATGCCCAAGGAACCCCAAGCCATATTAAAGGATACCAAAAAGCCTAAGCTTGGGGATGCCCCGGAAGGCATCCCCTCTTTCGTCTTCAATCCATCGGTAAATTTACTTGAGGCTATATTTTTATTCACCACAGGATATTTGTTTTGCTTGGAGCGTCTTGTATGATATGAGTCTTTGATTTTTAGTTTGCCACAATCATCCTTTCTGTACACATCTTTTGAGAGAGACACGCATTAATCGTGAATTTATTAGAATACTCTATGTGCTTCACTTATATCTTTTGAGCTAGGCAATGTTGCTCTAGTGCCTAACTTATATCTTTTTAGAGCACGGTGGTGTTTTATTTTATAGAAATTATTGAACTCTCGTACCTCACTTATATTATTTTGAGAGTCTTTAAACAGCATGGTAATTGGTTTAGGTTATGAATTTAGTCCTAATATAATGGGCATCCAAGAGGGATATAATAAAAACTTTCATATAAAGTGCATTGAATACTATGAGAAGTTTAATTCCTTGCATATAGTTTTGAGATATAGAGATGGTAATATGAGAGTCATGCTAGTGAGTAGTTGTGAATTGGAATAAATACTTGTGTTAAGGTTTGTGATTCCCGTAGCATGCACGTATGGTGAACCGTTATGTAACGAAGTCGGAGCATGATTTGTTTAATGATTGTCAACCTTTGTGTGAGGGTCGGGAGCGCGCGATGGTTAACTCCTACCAACCTCTCCCCTAGGAGCATGCGTCTAATACTTTGCTTCTATAACTAATAGACTTTTGCAATAAGTATGTGACTTCTTTATGACTAATGTTGAGTCCATGGATTATACGCACTCTCACCCTTCCACCTTTGCTAGCCTCTCTAGTACCGTGCAATTTTCGCCGGTGCATCAAACCCACCTTCCTCAAAACAGCCACCATATATTTTCCTCAAAACAGCCACCATACCTACCTATTATGGCATTTCAATAGCCATTCCGAGATATATTGCCATGCAACTTCCACCGTTCCGTTTTTCATGACATGCACCATCATTTTCATATTGCCTTGCATTCGTAAGCATTCATATAGAGTCATATTTTGTTCTAGGTATCGAGTTGTTAGTAAATAAAAGTGTGATGGTCTTCATTATTAGAGCATTTGTCCCGTGAGAGAAAAGGATGATGGAAACTATGAATCCCTCACAAGTTGGGATGAGTATCCGGACTTTATAAATAATAAAACAGGCCAATGAAGCCCAAATAAAAAAAAGGCCAAAGATGCCCACCAAAATAAAAATAAATAAAAAAAGAAAAAAATGAGAGAAAGAGAGAAGGGACAATGCTACTATCTTTTTCCACACTTGTGCTTCAAAGTAGCACCATGATCTTCATAATAGAGAGTCTCCTGTTTTGTCACTTTCATATAACTAGTGGAATTTTCATCATATGCACAACCACTTAGTTTCATTTTGAGCTTTCATACACTTATAGCTCTAGTGAATCCATTGCATGGCAATCCCTAGTCACTCATATTGATATCTATTGATGGGCATCTCCATAGCCCGTTGATACGCCTAGTTGATGTGAGTCTATCTTCTCCTTTTTCCTCACAACCTCCACCATATTCTATTCCACCTATAGTGCTATATCCATGGCTCACGCTCATGTATTGCGTGAGAGTTGAAAAGGTTTGAGAACATAAAAGGTGTGAAACAATTGCTTGACTTGTCATCGGGGTTGTGCATGATTTAGATACTTAGTGTGGGGAAGATGGAGCATAGCCAGACCATACGATTTTGTAGGGATAACTTTCTAAGGCCATGTTATTTCGAAAGGACACAATTGCCTTGTTGGTATGCTCGAAGTATTACTGTTTTTATGTCAATATTAGACTTTTGTTTTGAATCTTATGGATCTGGATATTCATGCCACAATAAAGAATATTACATGGATAAATATGATAGGTAGCATTCCACATCAAAAATTCGGCTTTTATCATTTACCTACTCGAGGACGAGCATGAATTAAGCTTGGGGATGCTTGATACGTCTCCAGCGTATCTATAATTTTTGATTGTTCCATGCTATTATATTATCTGTTTTGGATGTTTTATATGCATTAATATGCTATTTTATATTATTTTTGGGACTAACCTATCAATCTAGAGCCTAGTGCCAGTTTCTGTTTTTTCCTTGTTTTTGAGTATTGCAGATAAGGAATATTAAACGGAGTCCAAACGGAATAAAATCTTCGGAATGACTTTTCTTGGACCAGAAGCAACCCAGCAGACTTGGAGATGAAGGCAGGAGACCTGCCGTGGCGTCACAAGCCACCAGGGCGCGCCCTAGGGGGGGGCGCCCCCCTGGCTTGTGGCCCCACGACAACCCTCCTAACCCAATTCTTCGGCCTATAAATTCCCAAATATTCCCTGGATACCAAAAAGAGCCAAGAAAATACTTTTCCGCCGCCGGAAGCCTCTGTTCCCGTGAGATCCAATCTTGGAGCCTTTTCCGGTAATCTGTCGGAGGGGCATTCGAACACGGAGGGCATCTACATCAACTCCATTGCCCCTCTGATGATGCGTGAGTAGTTCACCACAGACCTTCGGGTCCATAGCTAGTTGCTAGATGGCTTCTTCTCTCTCTTTGTTCTTCAATACCATGTGTCTTCATGATCTTCATGAAGATCTATCCGATGTAATGATCTTTTGCGGTGTGTTTCTCGAGATCCGATGAATTGTGGGTTTATGATCAGCTTATCTATGAATATTATTTGAATCTTCTCTGAATTCTTATATGCATGATTTCATATCTTTGCAAGTCTCTTCGAGTTATTGGTTTGGTTTGGCCAACTAGATTGGTAATTCTTGCAATGGGAGAAGTGCGTAGTTTTGGGTTCAATCTTGCGGTGTCCTCACCCAGTGACAAAGTAGGGGTAGCGAGGCATGTATTTGTATTGTTGCCATTGAGGATACGAAGATGGGGTTTTCATCATATTGCTTGAGTTTATCCCTCTACATCATTTCATCTTACCTAATGCGTTACTCTATTCTTCATGAACTTAATACTCTAGATGCAGGCAGGAGTCGGTCGATGTGTGGAGTAATAGTAGTAGATGCAGAATCGTTTCGGTCTACTTGACACGGATGTGATGCCTATATGCATAATCATTGCCTTGGATATCTTCATAATTATTCGCTTTTCTATCAATTGCTCGACAGTAATTTGTTCACCCACCGTATTATTTTCCTTCATGAGAGAAGCCTCTAGTGAAACCTATGGCCCCCGGGTTTATTTTCCATATTATATTTTCAGATCTATAAACCAAAAATACCAAAAATACTTTGTTGCAATCTTTTTACTTTTAGTTTACTTTTCGTTTTAGCAATCCTATCTATCTATCTCTATCAGATCTCATCCTTGCAAGTAACCGTGAAGGGATTGACAACCCCTTTATAGCGTTTGGTGCAAGTGTTTGATTATTTGTGTAGGTACATCTATTGGGGACTTGCTTGTATCTCCTACTGGATTGATACCTTGGTTCTCAACAACTGAGGGAAATACTTATCTACTTTGCTGCATCACCCTTTCCTCTTCAAGGGAAAACCAACGCATGCTCGAGAAGTAGCAGCGCTCAGCCAAGGTTGCCTGGCGCATGGCCTCCAAAGCCATCTCCACCGGGGTCGTTCTGGTGATAGGAGTGAGCAGAGCGTGCTCATTCCTCTGCCTGAGCTCCTCCTGTCGTCGTTTTTTCACGGCAAATGTCCTAGCGATAGGACTAAGTCTGGGAGCCATCGCAACTAGGTGGTCGCTTGGATGGGGTTGATCGGGAACGAGAGACAAGGGTTTAACCAGGTTCGGCCCCTCTAATGGACATAAAAGCCTACATCCTTCTTTGCGTGTTTATTGATGATGATGATCTCGATTACAAGGATGCAGAATCGCTAACCTAGCTCTCGAGGATTTATTCATTAATCCCTCTACCTCAGGGACTCCCTTATATATATAGGTTGAGGCCCTGAGGTTACAACATAATCCGAGTCGTAATACAACCCGTGACCTACTCTAATTCTACATGCCTTGTCTTCAAATAGAGGAAACCTCTTACAACTCCTTCCATGAGTCGGCTTGCCAAGTACTAGCCCATGAGCCGGCATTCATTGATGAGCCGCCTCCCGGGCCTTGAGCTTCTATGCTTCCGTGGCCCATACAACTATTCATGAGCCACCATCAAACAGTCGGGTCATACTTAGGGCAGATCATACCATGGGGTATATCCCCAACATTAGCTCCCAGTTTGACTTGGATTTATCCATGTTAAACTCCATCCCGAAACAGATAAGCTAAAATATGGAGGTTATAGTGTGGATCTATCTTTGAACCGGCATTTCTCCTTCCTTCAAGCATCACTTCTGAATGCTCTTCCGTGTCAATACTCTGTCGGGTCATGTTTTCTCTTGTCCAAGACATAGCTTATTTTTGGTTATCACCATCATGACATCATCTTGCTGTCCTCTAACATTTACATGTCATCGTGGAGAATCTTTTTAAACAAGCGTCAGATCTGGTCAGGCGCGGGAATCAATGCGTATTTGTAGCCACAAATTACTGCAACGGTTCGCGTTTCCACCGTGCCGCTTCGGGTTTCATGCCTTATAAATAGTCCATTCAGCCCTCCTTTTCACTTTTTACATCGTCTTCTTCCTCTCGCCCCCAAACGCTGCCCGAACTGGCCGGAGTCCAAACCGCCTGAAGACGGACAAACGCGCCGCCGTCATCATCGCAGCTCATCTGGATCATCCGCAGCCATCTCAAGAAGCGCAACACCTCTACATCTCCTATTTCTCTGACCCTGGTAAATCTCATTTCCCCCAATAGGGTTTGAGTGCTCTTCATAGTTCATCAGCGTTCACCGAGTTCCATCTGATCGTAGTTGTAGATCTAGTAATTCCATGCTTCTTGATGGATATCGCTTCGGTTTTTACTCCGCTGCATTCTCGTAATGTGTTAGATCCGAAATAATTTACCTGCGAGGTTCCGTAAATGTTCCACTTTCTGTTCTGAGAGGAAACTTGTTTGTGCTTATCAAAAACACATTTACTTTCCTTTCTCCCGAATTTATTAGATCCATCTACTCTTCTATTCTGAGAGGAAACTTGTTTGTGCTTATCAAAAACTACCAAGTCTTTTAAATCCCGCGTTTACCATCGGCCTAATCATGCAAACGCCAGCTCATCTTGTCGCCTTGCATTATTGTACCAGCTCATTTTTTCATGTCAACTCATCCAATTTTTATTTGGCTCACTCGCCGGCTTATCAGGGCGCCCCATCTTTAGTTAACCATCTTAGATCCATATGATAATAAGGCTGAACTTTTTCTCTTATAGGCTGGCTCCATTTAGCCGGCTTATCCTGTTTGTTTCTTGATTGTGGTGACTTAAACACCTATATCTGGTTTTAGCCATACACCTGCTTATTCCCTTTTCATTGTCACCTTGCAGCTAAACTATGACAAACCTGATGGCCCGAAAGATCAGCAAGATTGTCGGTTGGGTTAGGTGCCAGGAATCAGTACTCACATTGGACGACCTTGTGAGACAGGGTCTTTTGCCGACTCAAGCGGAGATCGGCTGGAGAGCTTCTGAAGAAGAACGTTCCCCCCAACCTGACCAGGGGGAAGTGGTCCTTTTTCAGATAATTTGCATTGAGGTTTTCGACCACCCGGGTCAAAATTCTTCAGAGATATGCTCCACTTTTTCCACCTCAAAACACAAGACATCAACCCTAACTCCATGACAAACATTTGCCAATTCCAAGTTCTCTGCGAGGTGTATCTCCAGATCGAGCCAACCGTCACCCTCTTCCGGGGTTTTTTTCTATATCAATCACCAAACCAAATGCAAAGATGGACCCAACGTAGAACTTGGTGGCATTTCAATCTATAAATAGAAGAATAACTATTTTGTTGAAGCCAAATTGGCGAGTCATCCGAAGGGTTGGGCAAAAACTTGATTTTCTTGCAAGAACACCGCCCATGAAGGAGAAAATTCCTTGTTGGGTTATAGACCAAAATGTCTTGATGCTACTATTGCTTTTCCGGGTTGGCCATCCAATTAAGAGAGGAAACAGATGGCGCCTTACTCCCTGAAGTTAAGAGCGCTAACAGCTCACGGCCTCACCGGGATTGATTTAACCTGGTGCTTGACAAGCTGGCGAATTCAGCCCCTCAGCATAAGGGGCGACTTATTAATACAGGTGAGTTAAAAGATGTGCAACGGCTCAGTCAAGTCAATTTGTCTGAAGATGATGTTGCCAAGGCCACCAAGAAGTTTTTTTGTGAGTCAAAGGATAAATGCAGCCTGACTGGACTGGCACCGTTTTGCCTGACCAACCCTGCTCCTCCAGTAAGCATTCTTAGACTTGGTTCATTCATGTTTTTTTATCATAACTTTTCTTATTTATCATGTTATTTACTATTCATGTTGAGTCAACTTCTTATTCCAACCTTAGTCTATTAGTTGGCAAGCATCATGTGGTGGGGAAAGATCCAAACATATATATATATATAGTCAAATATATTTGATCATGATTTATTATTGTTGACAATTATCTCTATGATAAATGAGTTGGGAGGCGAAACATTAAGCCCCTATCTTTCTCTGTGTTTGATGGATGCCATTTGTTCTAAAAAATATGCTTTGAGTACTAGCAATCATAGAAGACTATATGATGATTGAGTATGTGGAGCTCTTACTTAGACTTTGTTGAGAATAAGTTGAATTGGAATTGTTTGGTGACTAAGAACATAGGTTGTTAAGTTTCAAGAGAAATCATTATTTGAACCATGACATGTGAATTGATTGCTCTATCATGATGGTTTTTATGAGAAAAAGTTGCTGGTTATGATGCTAGAAAATTGACTGAAATTATCAATGATCAAACTTATACATTATGCTAGCATTCACACTTCATAAATTAGTTCTTTTATCATTTACCTACTCGAGGACGAGTAGGAATTAAGCTTGGGTATGCTGATACGTATCCAACGTATCGATAATTTATGAAGTATTCATGCCATATTCACCTATGTTTGCAATACTTTTATATGGTTTTGATGCACTTTATATGATTTATTTAGAACTAACCCGGACTGACGCTGTTTTCAGCAGAACTACCGTGGTGTTGTTTTTTAGCAAAGAATGAAAGTTCTCGGAATCGCCCGAAACTTTTTGACGATTTTTTTGGAACAAAAGAAGTACTAGACACTTCGTGGGAGGGCTAGAAGAGCTACGTGGTGGGCACAACCCACCAGGGCACGTCAGCCCCCCCGGCGCGCCCTGGTGTATCGTGCACACCTCGTGGCCCACCTTCGCATAAAACCAACGCCAAAAAATCCTATAAATATAGAAACCATCAGAAATAACCCTAGACTCTCCGCTCCGCCACCGCAACTCTCAGTATCGACAAAAAACCAATCTGGAGGCATTCCAGTACCCTGCCGGAGAGGGTAGATCATCTCCGGTGGCCATCTTCATCATCCCCTCGGAGGCCATGACGAGGAGGGAGTAGTCCACCCTCGGGGCTGAGGGTATGTACCTGTAGCTATGTGTTCAATATCTCTCTCGTGTTCTTGAGATGTCACGATCTTGATGTATCACAGGCTTTGTTAATATAGTGAGATCATATGATGTTATTCCCTTGCTATCATGTTGTGATGAATTGAATCTTTCCCTTTGAGATATCGTTATGTTGGATTAAATATATGATTTGAGAACACTAGATATATGTCTTGCATGTGAATACCCATGGTGACAATAGGGTGTCCTATTGATTCACTTGATATATGTTTTGGTACTCAACTTGCGGATTCCCGCGGTGACATTGTGGTAATCTATGCATAGGGGTTGATACACGTTCTTGTCCTACTTTCTCTGATAGAAATCTTGGGGTACTCTTTGAGGTTCTTTCTGTTGGATTGAGTATTATTAATCTGAAATTGTTTGATGTGTATCGTATAATTAACTCATGGATACTTGTGGTGACATTGGAGTATCTAGGTGACATTAGAGTTGGTTGATGCGTATCATATGGTGTTATTCTAGTACGAACTCTTAGATAGATCGATCGAAAAGGATAACTTGGTGTTATCTTAGTGCGAACTCTTGGATAGATCGATCGGAAAGAATAACTTTAAGGTGGTTTTGTACCCTACAAACAATTTCTTCTTATGTTCTCCGCTAGATAAGAACTTTGGAGTGATTCTTCGTTGCACGTTGAGGGACGGTTATGTGATCCAATTATATTAGCATTATTGAGAGATTGCACTAGCAAAAGTACGGACCTAGGCCTTGTTTTCAAGCATTGCAATACCGTTTGTGCTCACTTTTGTTACTTGCTACCTTGCCGTTTTATATTTTCCGATTACAAAAACATATATCTACCATCCATATTGCACTTGTATCACCATCTCTTCACCGAACTAGTGCACCTATACAATTTGCCATTGTATTGGGTGTGTTGGGGACACAAGAGATTTCTTGTATTTGATTGGAGGGTTTTTTGAGAGAGACCATCTTCGTCCTACACCTCCCACGGATTGATAAACCTTAGGTCATCCACGTGAGGGAAAATTGCTAGAGCAATTCTATAGCTCAAAATGTTTAAGTGAAGCATATAGAGCAATTCTAACAAATAATAGCATGATTTTGGCTCTCTCAAATAGGTGTGTCCAGCAAGGATACAAGTGACAAACTAACAAGCAAAGTAAGCAAACACTCAAATGAGACAAGACGCTCCAAGCAAAACTCATGATATGTGACGAATAAAAATATAGTTCCAAGTAAAATACCGATGGTCGTTAGAAGAAAGAGGGGATGCCACTTGGGGCATCCCCAAGCTTAGTTGCTTGTTTCTCTTTGGATATATCTTGGGGGTACTCTAGCATCCCCAAGCTTTGGCTCGTTTCACTCCTTATTCCTTCATCCATCGTGATCTCACCCAAAACTTGAAAACTTTAATCACACAAAACTCAACAAAATCTTCGTGAGATCCGTTAGTATAATAAAGCAAATCACTACTTTAGGTGCTGTTGCAAACCCATTCATATTTTATTATTGCATTATACCTACTGTATTTTAACTTCACCATGGCTCATACCCTTCAACACAACCCATAGATTAATCAAAAACAAGCACACAATGCAACGAAAACAGAATCTGTCTTAAACAGAACAGTCTGTAGTATTCTATACTCTAACCATATTTATGTAACTATAAAAATTCTGAAAAATTAGGACAACGTAAATAGTTTGTATATAAAACCTGTGTTAAAATTTCAGCACAATATCACGTTCCAGTAAAAAATGAAAATTCTAACACTGGACGCAAATTTTCTGTTTCAGATTCAGCATTGTTTCTACGCATCTTATGAATCATCCTAAAGGCTCTACTTGGCACAAACACTAAATAAAACATAAAAACACATTCATAACAGAGGCATAATTGTGTCAACACTCAAAAACAGAAATGAAAAATCAAAAAAAAAGTATTCATTGGGTTGCCTCCCAACAAGTGCTATCGTTTCACGCCCCTAGCTAGGCATAACACATAGATTCAAGTATTGTCATCTTTGGTTTTGTATCCATATGATGCTCTCATGATTGATTCATATGGTGGCTTAATTCTTGTTCTAGGGAAGTGTTCCATACCCTTTCTTAGTGGAAACTGAAACCTAATATTGCCTTCTTTCATATCAATCACGACACCTATAGTATGTAAGAACGGTCTATCAAGTATAATGGGACAAGACGGATTGCAATCAATATCAAGAACAATAAAATCTATGGGCACATAGTTCCTATTTGCAAGAATAAGAACATCACTAATTCTTCCCAAAGGCTTTTTAATAGTAGAATCCGCCAACTGCAAATTAAGAGAACATTCTTCAATATTGGTGAGACCAAGCACATCACGTAAAGATTTCCGAGCTTTATGGCGGACTGGTTCCAAGGTGGTGCATCACCTGGGTCGTGGGCTGATTTTTAATGAACTTTTTTGATCGGTGCAATTTATTCTCTGCCGACATATATAGCCAGTAGCCCTGAAGGTGTGTGTCGGCCTAAAATCCGAGATGCATCTGAAGGTAAACATAAAACCGCTGATCCTAGTAGCCCCTGTGACTCAGGCCAATTCATGAAATCGGCCTGAGGATCGATAGTTGTTTGACACAGAGTTTTTTACGTTTGACACAATTTATGTGTAATGATTCTATGTATCCAAGTACTTTACATCATGAATGCTCGGATCCGCACTGTACAAGACTTTGTTGACCTACCATCGGCTTCAACCTCCTTGGCCAGTAGCCGAGGAATGTTTGTCCTACTTTATAAAGCCTTTATAAGGGCAAAGATTATGGCAAACTAGGCAATCCGGCCATACTGTTTTATAAACAAAGGTACGCAGCAAGATATGTTATATTACTATTTAACGCAAGAAACATCTTCTGGAAAAAATAGTTTATTTATAATTTCTTTTTCCAAGGATATCATGTTGACCATGATCGTGAAACCTCAACTCCGATCAATGTGGGAGGAAAATATTGAGGATTTAGTTTGGGGAATGTTCCCGATCTTTGTGGTCTTTAATGAACCGAATTTTTTACTTCTGTCGTTGCCGACCAATTATATTCTTAAGATGGCCAGCTTTCTGTCGTGGGAACGAGCCTGACAGTAGAAGATAGGGGTACGAAAGGAGAGGGCAGAGTCCTAGCTATGGCAAGGGTGTACACATGGATGTATGAGTTCAGGCCCCTCTCGTGGAGGTAACAGCCCTACGTCTCAGGTGCTCGGGAGCTTTCTGTCGTGTGTAATATGAGAGTTACAGGGTGCGAACCCTTGTGCCAGAGGGGAGGGGCGGCTTATATAGAGTGCGCTGCCCCTCATAAATGTCCGGCATCTAAGGGTCCGATCGTGGCTATAAAGATGGACGTTACTGGTATCGTATGTAATAAATGCTACTTATGGTCTAGTCGAACGCCTGCCCATTGGCTTCCCTGGGGTGGCTTCTGGTCTTCTGCGGTCGACTGTATTCTGATTCTTTCGAGTGAAAGGTAGCCGTCGAGTGAAGGAAGAAATCTCCAAGTGGATGTTGTCGAGTGACTCGTACGTCTTGGTGATTTCAGTCGGAGACTTCCTTGTAGTCCTTAAGCTTTCTAGGGCAGTGTCCTTAGGTAGGGTATGTAGGTCAGGCCTATGACCCTACCCTAGGTACATATCCCCATCATTAGCCCCCGAATGGATCGGGGTTCAAGTGAAAAAGGGATCGACGTGGGTTCTGATAAGACACAAAAATTCCGAGTGTATTTTAGGGCTTCACAGAAGTCTCCGTCGATTGGAATCTTTGTCATTCACCTGATCGATTCTGTCTTGAAATGTATCCGAATGAACTTCGGCGAGGAATCAGGTCCGAGTGGCCAATAGGGTCTTCTGATGCGACGGGTCGCTTCGTCAGGCCCGGATTTCACGGGATTCGAAAATTGGGTAAGCGCGCGCCGCGCGACGATGACGCAACAACTGGGGCAAGTGGGGGCATGACGCCTCGATTTTCACGCCGCCATTTCCGCCACGTACCGCTCTTCCTCTGAAATCGGGATATTCAGAGATCTGCCGGGTCCACAGGTCAGCGACTCACTTGGGCGGATATAAGATGCGACGGCACCGGGTCGGTACAGTACTTCTCCCCCAAATCTTCTCATTTCCTCCGCCTCCCCTGCTCCACGCGCGCCGCTCCACTCCGCCTCGACGACCGCCGTCGCGATGACGAAAGTCAAGACGGGGAAGCTCGAGCGCGCTAAGAAGGGAGGAGCCAAGGCGAAGAAGCCGTCGGGCACCCGATTCACGGCGCCGCCGGGGTGGATCCAGGGAGATTTCCTCGCGTCGACGGTCACGGCGGGGGACGTTGAGAACCTCGTCGCCGACGGGCTCATAGCCGAAGGCTCGTGGAGGCTGTCGGAGGGGGAGATCGAGCCAGAGCCACGCGAAGGGGAGCGAGTTCTCCTCATCACCCATGTGGAACGAGGTTTTTCCATGCCCCCTCATCCATTCGTCCGCGGGTTTTTGAACTTTTTCGGGGCGCAACTCCACCATTTTCCTACGAATACCATTTCGTACCTTTCTACTTTCATCACCTTGTGCGAGTGTTTCTTGGGTTGCTCTCCACATTGGGGTTTGCTCAAACATATATTCACCATCCGATCCCAATGCGCCAAGAAAGCCAATCCTAGTGATAGCAAGACCCATGTCATCCAACTATGTGGTGGCCTGGGAATCCAAAAGAGAGGTAGGAGTGTGTTTCCATCTATGACTTTTCCTGAATCTGTTCGGGGCTGGCAGTCGACATGGTTTTACTTCAAGGATGTAGCATCGCCCAATATGTCAACTGGCCTTCCCACCTTCACATTGGATAGGCCTACCACTCCCAGAACACTGAACGTAGCAAAGGGAGAGCAAGTCCAAGTAGGGATTTTAGTGAACGCAGTAGTTGATCTGATCTGCGGCAGAGTGACTGGTATGGATCTCTTAGAGGCATTTCTCAGTCGACGAATCCAGCCTCTTCAAGCCAGGGATCACACTATGTGGCATTATTCGGGCCCCGAGGATACCACTCGGACACATCCAGAGGAAGTTTCCGACGAGACTGTTGCCCAGTGGCTCAGGAGCATCACTTGAGCCTGTGATAATCCTTTGGGAGCCAAGTCAATTTTGCCCTTCTCTGCTTTGAACCCACCGACGAACCTGGTGAGTTGCATCTTTGTCGAGTGCTTTCGTGTTTCGTCGAGTGATTGCGTCTTCAGTCGACTGACTTCACAGTTTGCGTCTTGCAGGAGTTCACAAACATGTATTCGCCCGTGTCGAATGTAGAGCAGCCTGAGGACGGAGAAGAGAGTGCAGGCCACAGCGCAGATGTTGACTATGCCGACGACAGTGAAGGCAGCGATGACGACCTGGAAGAGGCCCAACCTCCTCCGTGCATCGAGCGTCGTACCAAGTTGCGTGAAGACCCGGAGGCCGCCCCAAGCAAGACTTTGGCGTCGAGCACCAGGAACCCGAAGCGCGACCGCACCGCGACGTCTGGGTCGACTGAAAAAGCTGCGAAACAGCCCTGGTCGGACGCACCAAAGCCTCGGAAGGCTCTGCCCCGTATAAAGATCGATGTGCCTGTTGCCTCAACATGAGTGTTTATTTTCCTTATCCTGCTGTTGTTGAACTTCATGTCTTCGCTGACCGAGTGAAATTTATTCGCCAGAGCTGCTACCTCGGTGACGTCGCCGCTGCGGGGTGAGGTGGATCACATGGAAGTGAACACTCCTGACGCGGCCACCACTCAATGAGGCATATCGAATCTTCACTGTAGTCTGATCTTTGAAGACAATTCGTCGAATTAATAAATTAATGTTGTCGATTGACAGTTGACGACGTCATCCATTTGGAAGACGATGAGGAGCTGCAACGGGGTGCAGAAGGTGACGTTGTGCCTTTGGACACTCCACGCTTGCGCACTCGGAGGACATCATCACGACTAGCACCTCATAGGTCGACTGCTGCGCCTTCTCAAGAACTTGGTGATTCTTCCCGAGTCAGTGCTGACCTTGTGGTTCCGCTGTCGAGTGCCCCGCCAGCAACTTCAACTCTAGTTGTTTCAGCGCCGATTGGACAACTTCAAGCTCCTCTTGCTACCTCAGCTGCTGCACCAACTCCTCCGACGTCTGCATATCCTTTGTACCACGTCCCAGGGGACCAAACTGGAGCTGCCAAAGAAGCCATGATCCAGGCTGGACAAATGATGCTACGCACAAAGGAAGCGTATGAGGCTAGCAAGTGGGCTTATGATGCCAGCTCGGCGCTTCAAGCCAATGTCCGAGTAAGTGCGATTGTAAGTTCATTTCCGATTGAATTCCTGTCCAACTTGACTTTACACCCACTGGGTGTTTTCTTCAGATGCATAGTTGCTTGTTTTTTCCTCGAGTAGTTCGGGTCTTAGTCGAGTGGTTTTTGGTCCAGTGGGGGCACGCTGAGTGCACCCACTGGGTGTAGTCCCCGAGACCGCTGTCGAATGACAAAGACATCGGCAGGGGTCTTAGATTCATTTTGAAAGTTGCTTGTAGGTCCAGTGGGGGCACGCTGAGTGCACCCACTGGGTGTAGTCCCCGAGACTGCCGTCGAGTGTTTGCTTCGGCGGGAGTCTGAAAGAGACAATGTTCGCTTGTTTGCTTCTTATTTTTTTTATACTCGAACAGGTCAGACCTGGTCGACTGATCTCTGCTCCAGTGGGGGCATGCTGAGTGCACCCACTGGGTGTAGTCCCCGAGACTACTGTCGATCGTTTACGATGGGCAGTAGTCTTAAGAACCATCTTGCAGGTTTCATGGACATCATTTCCATCAACCATGATATGACGTTGTATAGGGGTGTGGGGTGGGGCGGCGGGCCGCCATCCAGTCGACTGGACATGTTCTTTTCCACTCGGGAGTGAAAAAACATTATTGTCGACTGAACTACTTCTTTGCTGATTTCAGAAAGCCTGTGGTCTCGGGACCAAGTATGTCGAGATGGATAAGGAAAAGAATCAACTTCTGCTGGATCTGGAGCTGACGAATAACAACCTGGACCGTGCACAGACTGAACTGAAGGCCTTGGGAGGTAATCCTTGTCGATCAATTGCATTATTACTTTCATCTTCCATCCTTTGAACCGAGTGAATCCACTCGAACAGACGTACATGATGAGAACCGCCGACTCCAAGCGCGACTCAACAATGCTATTTCTTTAGATACCTTTAAGAAGGCGCTTGAAAACAAGGACAAGGCACTCGCTGACGCTCAGAAGGTGGCGAGGGAGAAAACTGAAGCTGCTGAGAAGAAGCTTGCCACAGCCAGCAAATTGGAAGAAGAGAATACCAAACTCAAGCAGGAACGGGCCGACTGGATCAAAAAGCTCGAACTGCAGACCAAGAGAAGGAGCGTTCTGGAGCAATACTTAGGGGACTTTGCGAAGAAGATTCTTTGATTTCTTCTGTCGAGTGAATTTCTTTGATTTCTTCAGAATGGCAATGTGATCATCTTTTCGCTTTCTCTTCACGCAGAATTCTGCCAAGATTTTGAGAAGGAAACTGAAGAGATCGAGCCAAATCTGGACCCTACCAAGTCACCTGTCGGGGACGCCGTGGCCATGGACATGTTTTGCCTTGAAGCTCGTCTCAGGAGTGTCCAAGGATATGTCGCTCGACTGAGGGCTGCGTTGGAGAAGGTCGACAAGGAACTGTGGCCCGAAGACTCTCTCCAGACTGACCTTGAGTCGATGATGATCCGACTCAATGAGATCCCTGGTCGAGTGCAGGCATGGAAGAAATATGCTGCTCGCTGTGGCGCTGATGTGGCACTTTCACTCGTCCGGGTTCATTGCAAGGAGGCCAGGGAGGACAAACTGAAGGCTCTCCGAGTGATCAACACAAAGAAACTTCAATTCGAAGACTTCATGGAAAACTTCATCGAAGCAGCCACTCAGATCGCCGATGGAATTGACCTGGACACCTTCGTCGAGCCCTCGAGCCCCACTGGCGCTTGAAAAATACTTTGCTTGCAGCTAAAACATTATTTTCCTCGGTATGCCGAGTGGTGGTGTAACCGATTAAAACTTCATCCGGGCCTTAGGCCTGAGTACTTTCCTTTGCGCGAATAACTTTTAACCGCGCTAGAGATTTTGGATTTTTCCGCATTTTGCTTTCTGATCTCTTGCTTGGTTAAATTTTCTCGTTACTCGGAAGGATTTTGGACTTAGGCGAAAACTGGTTCGCGGCTAAGTCTCCTAGTGAGAGGGTTGCTCGACACTCAGAAAAGTTTTTAACTTAAGCGAAAGCTGGTTCACAGCTAAGCTTTCGAGTGAGAGGATCGCTCGTCACTCGGAGAAGATTTGAACTTAGACGAAGACTGGTTTGCGACTAAGTCTCCGAGTGGATGGAATACTATCCATTCGGAAGAGTTTTTAACTTAGCCGAAAACTGGTTCGCAGCTAAGCCTCCGAGTGTGAGGATCGCTCTTCACTCGGAGAAGTTTTGAACTTAGACGAAGACTGGTTCGCAGCTAAGTTTCCAAGTGAATGGAATACTATCCACTCGGAAGGGTTTTTAACTTAGGCGAAAACTGGTTCGCAGCTAAGCCCCCGAGTGTGAGGATCGCTCTTCACTCGGAGAAGTTTTGAACTTAGACGAAGACTGGTTCGCAGCTAAGTTTCCGAGTGAATGGAATGCTATCCACTCGGAAGGGTTTTTAACTTAGACGAAAGCTGGTTCGCAGCTAAGCCCCCGAGTGGGAGGATCGCTCGTCACTCGGAGAAGTATCGAACTTAGACGAAGGCTGGTTCGCAGCTAAGTTTCCGAGTGAATGGAATACTATGCACTCGGAAGGGTTTTTAACTTAGGCGAAAACTGGTTCGCAGCTAAGCCCCCGAGTGTGAGGATCGCTCATCACTCGGAGAAGTTTTGAACTTAGACGATGACTGGTTCGCAGCTAACTTCCCGAGTGAATGGAATACTATCCACTCGAAAGGGTTTTTAACTTAGGCAAAAACTGGTTCGCAGCTAAGCCCCCGAGTGTGAGGATCGCTCATCACTCGGAGAAGTTTTGAACTTAGACGAAGACTGGTTCGCAGCTAAGTTTCCGAGTGAATGGAACACTATCCATTCGGAAAGGTTTTTAACTTAGGCGAAAACTGGTTCGCAGCTAAGCCCCCGAGTGTGAGGATCGCTCATCACTCGGAGAAGTTGTGAATGCAAAATCGTGCGATCGGAATCGACAATAGACTGCAGGAGTCATAACTTTAACAAACGAAACTGTCTGTAGAACTCTTATTACATCAAAACAACTTAGTCATCAAGTGTAAAAACGTCGAAGTAAATCCGTGTTCCAAGCGCGCGGCTCGTCAATATTCTTCTTGAGGTTGAAGAGGTGGTAGGCTCCATTGTTCAGTACTTTGGTGACGATGAAAGGGCCTTCCCACGCTGGGGCCAGCTTGTGAGGTGGCTGCTGATCCACTCGGAGCACAAGATCACCTTCATGAAACGACCGACTCTTGAGGTGTCTCGCATGGAAGCGGCGCAGATCTTTCTGATATACAGTCGACCGAATCAAAGCCATCTCGCGTTCTTCTTCCAAGAGATCCACACCATCTTGACGAGCCTGCTCAGCCTCAGCCTCGGAGTAAAGGTCTACTCGGGGGGAATTGTGAAGGACATCACTTGGCAAAACGGCTTCAGCTCCATACACCAAGAAGAAAGGAGTGCGCCCCGTCGACCGGTTAGGAGTCATCCTCAAGCCCCAGATAACAGACGGCAATTCAGTGACCCAAGCTCCAGCTGCATGATCGAGATCTCGCATGAGTCAAGGCTTCAGCCCTTGAAAGATAAGGCCATTCGCTCGCTCAGCTTGACCGTTAGACTGGGGGTGCGCAACGGATGCGTAATCCACCCGAGTGCCTTGAGAGGAGCAAAAGTGTCTGAACTCTTCCGAGTCAAAGTTTGAGCCAATGTCTGTAATGATACTGTGGGGAACTCCATACCGGAAAGTTATCTCTTTCATGAATTTGATAGCAGTGCGGGCGTTCAGCTTCTTGATGGGTTTGGCTTCAATCCACTTAGTGAACTTGTCGACTGCTACAAGCAAGTGAGTAAATCCACTCAGGCCTGTTCGAAGGGGACCAACCATATCCAAACCCCATACTGCAAATGGCCAGATGAGTGGAATAGTCTTCAAGGCAGACGTAGGTTTGTGTGACAAATTCGAATAGAACTGGCATCCTTCACAGTGATCAACAATATCCTTAGCCATCTCGTTGGCGCACGGCCAGAAGAAACCAGCTCGGTATGCTTTGGCAACAATTGTCCTAGAGGACGCATGATGACCACAAGTTCCCGAGTGAATCTCCTCCAAAATCAGTCAACCTTCTTCAGGAGAAATACACCGCTGAGTCATGCCAGTTACACTTTCTCTATAGAGTTGTCCATTCATAACAGTAAAAGCCTTGGATCTACGGACTATCTGTCGAATTTCATCTTCATCATCTGGGAGTTCTCGCCTTAGAATGTATGCAATATAAGGTACTGTCCAGTCGGGCGTGATCACCAGAATCTCCATGACCAGATCTATGACCGCTGGGACGTCAACTTCAGTCGGTTCGGAGTCGCTCTTTGCTTGCGGGGGCTCTTCAGTGAAAGGATCTTCCTGTACTGAAGGAGAATGTAGGTGCTCGAGAAACACATTACTGGGGATAGGCTTCCGAGTGGATCCGATATTTGCTAGCTCATCAGCTGCCTGATTCTTCACTCGGGTAACATGATGGAGTTCCAAACCTTCAAACTTCTTCTCAAGCTTTCTTACTGCATTGCAGTATCCAGTCATGGCAGGGTTCCTGACATCCCACTCTTAAATCACTTGATTGACCACCAAATCAGAGTCGCCGTATACCATCAGGCGTCGGACGCCGAGTGAGATGGCCATACGCAACCCGTACAGGAGTGCTTCATATTCGGCTTCATTATTGGAGGAATCAAAGTGAATCTGCAGGACATAGCTGAGTTTGTCGCCTTTTGGGGATACCAATACTACGCCAGCACCAGACCCATTCAGCATCTTCGAGCCGTCAAAGAGCATGGTCCAGTGTGCCGAGTGAATTTGGATTGGCTGCTGCTGTTCAATTCACTCGGCCAGGAAATCAGCAAGTGCTTGAGACTTGATCGCCTTTTTCGCTTCAAACTTGATGTCAAAGTAGAGGAGCTCAATAGCCCATTTGGCCACTCGACCAGTCGCATCTCGATTGTTGAGGATCTTAGACAATGGAGCATCACTGACAACTGAAATTGAGTGATCTTGAAAGTAGTGTGCCACCTTCTTCGCTGACAGATATATACCATATACGAGCTTCTGGTAATGTGGGTACCTTTGGTTTGAAGGAGTCAACACTTCAGAAATGTAATAAACAGGACGCTCGACCTTGTAAGCTTTGCCTTCCTCTTCCCTCTCGATAGTGAGAACTGTACTGACGACCTGATTAGTGGCCGCAATGTACAGGAGTAAGGGCTCTTTCTGTGCGGAGCAGCAAGCACCGACTGGGTGGAAAGCAGGGCTTTGAGCTCGACAAACGCTGCTTCAGCTTCGGGAGTCCACTCGAATGTGTCAGACTTCTTCATCAGTCGGTATAAAGGCAATGCCTTCTCACCGAGACATGAAATGAATCGACTCATCGCCGCCAGACAACCTGTGAGCTTCTGGACATCGTGCACACGCTCAGGGCTCTTCATTCGGGTAATAGCACTGATCTTTTCAGGATTGACAACGATTCCTCGTTCGGAAACGAGAAAACCGAGGAACTTGCCACTAGGAACACCGAAAGTGCACTTAGTCGGATTTAACTTGATATCATATCTCCTTAGGTTGGCGAATGTTTCAGCCAAGTCAGACAGCAGGTCAGAACCTTTGCGAGACTTGACAAAAATATCAACCATGTACGCTTCAACATTCCGAGGGATCTGATGAAGCAAGCATTTTTGAATCATGCGCATAAAAGTAGCGCCAGCATTTTTCAAACCAAAAGGCATGGTGATATAACAGAAACACCCGAAAGGGGTGATGAAGGCTGTCTTTATTTCATCTGGACCAAACAGACGGATCTGATGGTAGCCAGAATATGCATCAAGAAAAGATAAACGCTCACACCCCGCAGTTGAGTCGAGAATCTGATCAATGTGGGGGAGCAGAAAATGATCTTTCGGGCAGACCCGATTGATATGTTTGAAGTCAATACACATGCGGAGTGACTTATCCTTCTTGGGGACCATAACTATGTTCGAGAGCCACTCGGAGTGGTAAATCTCGCGTACGAACTTGGCTGCCAAGAGACGAGCCACCTCCTCGCCGATTGCCTTCCGCTTCTCTGCTGCCGACCGACGCAAGTGCTCTTTCACAGGCTGGCCTTCGGATCAACTCTCAGTCGGTGCTCAACCAGTTCCCTGGGTACACCCGGCATGTCAGTAGGCTTCCATGCGAAGATGTCCCAGTTCTCACGGAGGAACTGGATGAGCTCGGCTTCCTATTTGCTGTCGAGTGTCGTTGAGATGTTGGTCGGGGCAGCAGTTGGATCTGTCGGGTGAATGTTCACTTTCTTCACTTCACCTGCCGACTAGAAAGCTGACTCAGAAGCGGGCTTCTTAGCACGCAGCAGGTTGGCAGGATCAGCACTCTTCTTGTACTCCTCCAACTCGACCATAGCCATTTGATGATCGGCAATTTTGGAGCCCTGCTGAAGGCACTCCTCGGCTCTTTGTCGATTGCCAGTGACTGTTATCACACCCTTGGGCCCGGGCATCTTCAGCTTGAGGTACACGTAGCATGAACGGGCCATGAAACGAGCATAAGCCGGACGGCCAAGGATGGCATGGTATGCACTCTGGAAGTCCACCACTTCAAACGTCAATTTCTCTTTGCGAAAATTCTTATCGGTGCCAAACACCACATCCAATGCAATCTGGCCGAGTGACTGGGCCTTCTTCCCAGGGATGACTCCGTGGAATTGCATGTTGCTTTCGCTGAGTCGGGACATCGGAATGCCCATTCCCTTTAGGGTATCTGCATACAAGATGTTCAAACCGCTCCCACCATCCATCAAGATTTTGCGAAGTCGAGTGCCCCCACAACCGGGTCCACCACCAGAGCCTGTCGACCGGGGGTAGCGATATGGGCTGGGTGATCTGACTGGTCTAATGTGATAGCAGTCTGAGACCACTTGAGGTATGTGGGGGTGGCAGGAACAGCCATGTTTACTTCTCTGTTAATAACTTTCAGTCGACTCTTGCTCTCTACATCAGCAAAAATCAACAGAGTGGCATTGACTTCGGGAAACTCTTCTTTGTCTTCATCGTCCTCCTTTTCAGGAGCTTTCGCACTCGACTGGCTTAACTTGAACTGCTGGATCAATAGACGGCACTGTCGAGTGGTATGCTTAGGCAGTATCAAATTGCCTTCTTCATCCTTCTTCGTGTGGATTGCACACGGTAAATCCAGAACATCTGTACCCGACTGATTCTTTCCTTTCTTGGAGGAAAACTATCCTTTGGACTTTCCCTTATTTTTTCCTTGCGCCGCCAGGGCGGCAGCCTCTGCCTGAGCAGGGGCATTAGCTTTGCGCTTCTGCTTCCGACTGGAATTGCCACCGGCATCATTGTCGACTGCTTTTCCTTTGCCGCTACGCAGGCGGTCTTCCTCTTCGCCATTGGCGTACCGAGTGGCAATCTCCATCATCTTGCTCTGAGAAATGTCACATGTTCGCTGATACGTCTCCAACGTATCTATAATTTATGAGGTATTCATGCTATTATATTATCGGTTTTGCATGTTTTATATGCATTAATATGCTATTTTATACTATTTTTGGGACTAACCTATTAACCTAGAGCCCAATGCCGGTTCCTGTTTGTTGCATATTTTTTGTTTTGCAGAATGTCCATACCAAATGAAGTCCAAACGCGATAAAAACTTATGGAGATTTTTTTTCGAATATATGTGAATTTTGGGAAAAAGAATCAACGCGAGACGGTGCCCGAGGTGACCACAAGCCAGGGGGCGCACCCTACCCCCCTGGGCGCGCCAGGCTGGCTTGTGGCCACCCTGTAAGGCGGTTGGTGCCCTTCTTTCGCTGCAAGAAAGCTAATATCCGGATAAAAACCGTGTTAAAATTTCAGCCCAATCGGAGTTACGGATCTCCTGGAATTTAAGAAACGGTGAAAGGCCAGAATCAAGGAAGGCAGAAACAGAAGGAAACAGAGAGACAGATCCAATCTCGGAGGGGCTCTCGCCCCTCCACTGCCATGGAGGCCAAGGACCAGAGGGGAAACCCTCCTCCCATCTAGGGGGAGGTCAAGGAAGAAGAAGAAGGACGGGGGCTCTCCCCCCCTCTCTCCCGGTGGCGCCGGAACACCGCCGGGGCAATCATCGTGTGACGGCGATCTACTCCAACAACTCCGTGATCTTCACCAACACCTCCATCACCTTTCCCCATCTATCTACAGCGGTCCACTCTCCCGCAACCCGCTGTACCCTCTACTTGAACATGGTGCTTTATGCCACATATTATGATCCAATGATGTGTTGCCATCCTATGATGTTTTGAGTAGATTACTTTTGTCCTTTGGGTCGATTGATGATATAGATTGGTTTGAGTTGTATGTTTATTTTGGTGCTGTCCTATTGTGCCTTCCGTGCCGCGCACACGTGAAGGATTCCCGCTGTATGGTGTTGCAATACGTTCTTGATTCGCTTATAGTGGGTTGCTTGAGTGACAGAAGCATAAACCCGAGTAGGTGGGTTGTTGCGTATGGGATAAAGGGGACTTGATGCTTTAATGCTATGGTTGGGTTTTACCTTAATGATCTTTAGTAGTCGCAGATGCTTGCCAGAGTTCCAATCATAAGTGCATATGATGCAAGTAGAGAAAGTATGTTAGCTTATGCCTCTCCCTCATATAAAATTGCAATAAGGATTACCGATCTTGTTAACAATTGCCTAGGACAATTCCGCACACCGACCCATCATTATTCCACCCTCGCTGTTTGTAATACATTGTAATATATTCTAACTTTATGATAACAGCACCTATCTTTATATTCTAGTTCTCCGATATCAAGCAAAGCTATTCTCTTTATACCCACAACGTAGTTTTATTTCTCGTTTCTAGTTGGAAGCAAACGTTCGGCGTACGTAGAGTCGTATCAGTGGCAGATAGGACTTGAGAGAATATTGATCTTACCTTTAGCTCCTTGTGGGTTCGACACTCCATACTTATCACTTCCACCTTTGGAAATTGCTACGATGATTCCTTGCACTTGGGGATTATCAAGCTCTTTTCTGGCGCCGTTGCCGGGGAACAATAGCGTGGGGTTGATATTCTCGTGTGTGCTTGATTGCTTTCTTCACTTAGTAGATTTTGTTTTCCCTTTTTTCTTTCTTTAGTTGTGGGTGAAACAAACAAAAAAATTAAATAATGAAAAATACAAAAATAATTACTTGCCTCTTGCCTAAGAAGTTTTTCAAAAAGAGAAGTGATTGGAAAGTTGTGCATTGGAGAAGTGAGGGTCGACCTTGAACACTTGTGTTCATGCGCATGGAAACAATGTAGAATTTTTCATGGAAGATTCTCAAAAATAATTATCTCCTGTATATGTCCATTGTATTATAAAAATAATGTGCTAAGATTTGGTTTTAGGACAAATAGATTGCTTGTTTGCTTTGTGCTGTGCAAAAACAAAAAATTTGACTGTAGTGCATGAATTTACATTTCTTACTGGAAAGTCAAAAGTTTCTGAAATTTTTACACAGTACTGGTATATAAATTTTTTAATTTTTCCTAAATTGTCAGATTTTTTTGAGCTACAGAATTATACGAAGTTTCCAGATTGCTACAGACTGTCCTGTTTTTGACAGATTCTGTTTTCTATGCATTGTTCTCTTATTTTGATGAATCTATGGGTAGTATCGGGGGGTATGAACCATGGTGATGTTGTACTACAGTAGATATAATGCTAATATGAATTTGGAATGAGTTCACAACAGTACTTAAAGTAGTATTTTGCTTTATTATACTAACGGAGCTCGCGAGGGTTTTTATTAAGTTTTGTGTGAATGAAGTGTTCGAAGATCGAGGAGGTATTGATATAAGAAGAATACGGAGAGACAAGAGTTCAAGCTTGGGGATGCCCAAGGCACCCCAAGTAAATATTTCTAGGAGACTCAAGCATCTAAGCTTGGGGATGCCCCGGAAGTCATCCCATCTTTATTCTTCAACAATTATCGGTATACCTCGGTTTTTGTTTTGTTCACATGATATGCGTTTTTAGTGTTTTTCTTTCCCTTTTATGCACCCTTCTAGTATGAGATAGTCCTTCATTGATTTTGAAGAATGCTTCATGCGCTTCACTTATATCTTTTGAGTATGGGTTTGTAGAATGCTCTTTGTGCTTCACTTAAATCTTTTGAGCATGGCTTTATAGAATGCTTCGTGTGCTTCACTTATATATTTTGAGCTTGGATATTGGTTAATCTATATTAATTGTAGAATGCTCTATGAACTTCACTTATATCTTTTAGAGTATGAATAAAATTTCCATCAGAATTGGGTTTGGAAGTGTATCAATGTCATGCCTAGCTATAAAGGCATTAAAGAAAAGCGCTTGTTGGGAGACAACCCAATATTTACCCTTTCTGTTTTTGTGTTTTAACATGATTAAGATACTGTATTAATCATGTTTTGTGCCTTTTATTTCAATAAAGTGCCAAGTAATGCCTTTGGGATGATGTGGTTGATAGTTGACTTGATTCTGTGCAAAAACAGAAACTTTGGTGCCCAGTCCAGAATTTTTATAATTTCACCAGAGAGTCAAAAGCTTATGAATTTTTTACACATGATTTATATACAAATTTCCTAGGTTTTCCTAATTGTTCAGAATTTTTAGAGATAGGTAAGTATGGTTACACTACAGATCTTCACAGACTGTTCTGTTTTTGACAGATTCTGTTTTGCATGCATAGTCTGCTTGTTTTAGTGTTTCCATAGCTTATATTTAGCGGTATAAATTATGGGAATGATAGAATACAGTAGGTATCATGTGGGAACAATTATGAATCTTGTCTTGACAGTACCTAAGTGAATGATTTATCTTTATTACACTAACCCTTCTCACGAAGTTCCGTTAAGTTTTGTGTGATTGAAGTTTTCAAGTTTTGGGTGAGACACCGATATGAGGAGAATAAGGAGTGAAAAGAACCTAAGCTTGGGGATTCCCAAGCCAGTCCCAAGGTAATATACAAGGAATACTCAAGGGCCTAAGCTTGGGGATGCCCCGGAAGGCATCCCCTCTTTCGTCTTCAACATTATCGGTAACCTCACTTGGAGCTATATTTTTATTCGTCACATAATGTGTGCTTTGCTTGGATCGTCATTATATTTTGTTACTTTCTGTTAGTTGTTATTCATAATCTTGTGTTTCAATAAAAATTTCCAAGAATTGCCTTAGGATGCTTGCATTACATGTTTGATGTGTGCTGTGTAAAAAACAGAAACTTTTGCTGTAGTGTTTGAATTTTCATATTTTAGTGGAACGTGGAAAGTTTCTGAAATTTTTACACAGTATTTTCATATAAATTCCTTAGCATGTCCTAAATTTTCATAATTTTTTGAGTTATGGAAGTACACTGTTTTCATAAATTGCTACAGACTGTTCTGTTTGGACAGATTGCTGTCATAGGTTTCGTTATCTACATATCCTATAGTTTCCATAGCCTATATTGGTAGATATAAATTGTGGAGATGATAGTATACAGTACCTAATGTTTGAAAATTATTATGCAACTTGTCTTGGCAGTACATAAAGAGTTAATTTATTATTATTTTTACTAACCGATCTCACGAGTCCTTTTCAAGTTTTGTGTGGAAGATGTTTTTGAGAATAGGTGAAACCATGATATGAGAGGATTGAACGAGATACAAAAGCTCAAGCTTTGGGATGCACAAGGCACCCCAAGTAAATATTTCAAGAAGTCTCAAGCATTTAAGCTTGGGGATGCTACGCATCCCACCTCTCTTCATCAACAATTATTGGTTAGCCTATGTTGAGCCTAAACTTTTATTCGTTCACATGATGCGTGCTATTCTTGGAGTGCTATTTTTATTTTGCTTGCGGTTTGAATAAAATCATTGGATCTGAAATTCTTAGTTAAGAGAGGCCTCACATAGTTATTTAATTATTGGCTACTTATTGATCTTCACTTATATTTTTTTGGAATAGTTTGTCATTCACTCTCGTGCTTCACTTATATCTTATGAGTAAATGGTTGAATGAATTGAATATCATAAATCTGAAATTAAATATGCTTCATATACTTATCCCATGGGGAGTAATGACTTCACACATAATAAGTATAGGTGGTGAAATTTATTGAAAGTTAGCAAACACCTCATTGGTCACTTGAACAATTCATGAAAGAATATTGAAGGAAGAGAGATTCCACATATAAATATAATATCTTGGACATCTTCTATGATTGTGAGCCCCATTAATTATTTTCAAACTTGAGCAAATTAGTTGAAGTTGGACAAGGAAGACAACGTAATGAGTTATGTTTGGGTATATTTGTATAGAAGTTATATTGTTATGGATCCTCCAACATGTGGTGCTTGCTTCCACCTCATACTAGCCAAAAATTCCGCACCAAGTAGAAATACTACTTGTGCTTCCAAACACCCTTAAACCAGTTCTGCCATGAGAGTCCACTATACCTACCTATGGATTGAGTAAGATCCTTCAAGTAAGTTGTGATCGGTGCAAAAGGCAATAAAAATTGCTCCTAAATATGTATGATCTTTTATTGTAAGGGAAAATAAGCGTTGTACGAATTTGTGATGGTAAAGAAATAAAAGCGACGGACTGCATAATAAAGGTTGCTATCACAAAGGGCAATACAACGTGATGTTCCTTTGCATTAAGGGGTTTGCACATCCACAAACAAAAAGCGCATGACAACCTCTGCTTCCCTCTGCGAAGGGCCTATCTTTTACTTTCTAGTATTTACCTTTATGCAAGAGTCATGGTGATCTTCACCACTTCCTATATTTGGCCTTTTTCTCTTGGCAAGCGTCATGTGTTGGGGAATGATCTAGACATATATATCCACACAAATATATTTGATCATGAATTATTATTGTTGACAATTATCTATATGATAAATAAGTTGGGAGGCGAAACATTAAGCCCCTATCTTTCTCTGTGTTCGATGGATGCTATTTGTTCTAAAAATATGCTTTGAGTGTTAGCAATCATGGAAGACTATATGATAGTTGAGTATGTGGAATTTGCTAAATCAAAGCTCTTACATAGACCCTTCCTGAAAATAAGATGAATTGCAATTGTTCGATGACTAGGAATATGGTTTGTTAGTTTTCAAGAAACTTTCTGGTCTATACTTTAACATGTGAATAGCTTGTTACTTGATCATGAGAAGTTTTATGAGATGAGCTACTGTTTATGGTTTATATCGATGCTAGAAAAAGTGATTGGAATTATCATTGATCAAACTTGTGCACTTGCTAGCATTCACACTTCATAAATTATTTCTTTTACCATTTACCTACTCGAGGACGAGCAGGAATTAAGCTTGGGGATGCTGATACGTCTCCAACGTATCTATAATTTATGAAGTATTCATGCTATTATATTATCGGTTTTGGATGTTTTATATGCATTAATATGCTATTTTATAATATTTTTGGGACTAACCTATTCACCTAGAGCCAGTGCCAGTTCTTGTTTGTTGCATGTTTTTTGTTTTGCAGAATGTCCATAGCAAATGAAGTCCAAACGCGATAAAAACTTACGGAGATTTTTTTTGGAATATATGTGAATTTTGGGAAAAAGAATCAACGCGAGACGATTCCCAAGGTGACCACAAGCCAGGGGGGCGCGCCCTACCCCCCTGGGCGCGCCAGGCTGGCTTGTGGCCACCCTGTAAGGCGGTTGGTGCCCTTCTTTCACTGCAAGAAAGCTAATATCCGGATAAAAATTGTGTTAAAATTTCAGCCCAATCGGAGTTACGGATCTCCGGTAATTTAAGAAACGGTGAAAGGCCAGAATCAAGAAAGGCAGAAACAGAAGGAAACAGAGAGAGAGATCCAATCTCAGAGGGGCTCTCGCCCCTCCGCTGCCATGGAGGCCAAGGACCAGAGGGGAAACCCTCCTCCCATCTAGGGGGAGGTCAAGGAAGAAGAAAAAGGAGGGGGGCTCTCTCCCCCTCTCTCCCGGTGGCGCCGGAACACCGCCAGGGCAATAATCGTGTGATGGCGATCTACTCCAACAACTCTGTCATCTTCACCAACACCTCCATCACCTTCCCCCATCTATCTACAGCGGTCCACTCTCCCGCAACCCGCTGTACCCTCTACTTGAACATGGTGCTTTATGCCACATATTATGATCCAATGATGTGTTGCCATCCTATGATGTTTTGAGTAGATTACTTTTGTCCTTTGGGTTGATTGATGATATAGATTGGTTTGAGTTGTATGTTTATTTATGTGCTGTCCTATTGTGCCTTCCGTGCCGCGCACACGTGAAGGATTCCCGCTGTAGGGTGTTGCATTACGTTCATGATTCGCTTATAGTGGGTTGCTTGAGTGACATAAGCATAAACCCGAGTAGGTGGGTTGTTGCGTATGTGATAAAGGGGACTTGATGCTTTAATGCTATGGTTGGGTTTTACCTTAATGATCTTTTGTAGTTGCGGATGCTTGCTAGCATTCCAATCATAAGTGCATATGATCCAAGTAGAGAAAGTATGTTAGCTTATGCCTCTCCCTCATATAAAATTGCAATAAGGATTACCGATCTTGTTAACAATTGCCTAGGACAATTCTGCACACCGACCCATCATTATTCCAACCTCGTTGTTTGTAATACATTGTAATATATTCTAACTTTACGATAACATCACCTATCTTTATATTCTAGTTCTCCGATATCATGCAAAGCTATTCTCTTTATACCCACAACGTAGTTTTATTTCTCGTTTCTAGATGGAAGCAAACGTTCGGCGTACGTAGAGTCGTATCAGTGGCAGATAGGACTTGAGAGAATATTGATCTTACCTTTAGCTCCTTGTGGGTTCGACACTCCATACTTATCACTTCCACCTTTGGAAATTGCTACGATGATTCCTTGCACTTGGGGATTATCATTCGCCCAAACTTCAGGTAAAGCTCTTTGTACTTCACACTCGCCTTGAAAGCACAAACAGCCTGGTGCTCGGAAACATTTTCCACTGTGTGATGCAGAGTGGACCAACGCTGAATATAATCTCTCAAGGACTCATTAGGCTTCTGAACAACGTGCTGCAAATCGATCAAACCTGCGGGACGCTTGCAAGTGCCTTCGAAGGTACTGATGAACACTCGGGCAAGATCCTCCCAGCAATAGATGCTAGAAGGAGCTAAACGATTCAGCCACGTCCGGGCCGAACCATCCAACATCAAGGATAAATGCTTCATGGCTACATTGTCATTTCCCCCACCAATCTGCACAGCCACTCGGTAGTCATCTAACCATGTTTCTGACTTTGACTCGCCAGAGAACTTGCTTATTCCAGCCGCCAACCTGAAGTTGGGGGGAATCTCCACAGAACGAATGGCCCTGCTGAAACACTCGGGACCAGAAACAACAGTACCACTTCCACTCGGATAATCTCTATCATTACCATCTCTGTGGGCTCTGCCTCTATCGATGCACCTTTGTGCGAGGACATACCTTGCATCAAATCCAGGATTCCACTCATCACCAAACGGGCGCCTATCGTCATAGTGCCGGGGCACATATAAACCACTCCGCGGAGGAGTAGGCACTCGACGGCGGTAATCACGGTGATAACGAGGAGAAAAATGATATCGCCCCTGATCTAGGTACTGATCTTCGCGGTAACCTCCACCCCTGCGGCGCAAGGGTGACCCGGGACTGTGCGCCGACTGAACAGTGTCTGCTCTGGGGGAGTTACTATGCAATCTGTTACGCGACCTAGAAATAGCCGAATTCTGCTGCTGCGCTGCATCAAGCAACGCTCGGATCTGCTGCAAACCTCTACCAGCCTCCGAACGGGATGGCTGAATGGAATCTGATATCTTTGCAGCCGCTGCAACATTCAGAATTGGAGTACGGAATACCTTGACATTGTTATGAGATCCACTCGGAAACAGCTGTCGCTGACGTCGACTGGAAATGGGGGGACGCTGGCGGGCACGCTCGTCGAGTGCCTCCTGCATCCCTTTGAGCCAAAGGCGCGTGGCCTCCATGGCCTGAGCTTCAGCAGTCGCACCGATCATGGGAGTATGGAGGATATCCTCATCCCGGCGGTGCTGCTCATTCGATGGTCCACCAGCTTCGCGTCTGTCGCGGTTGAAGCCAGGTGGCGGACTCTGATGAGAGCCAGCCATAAGAACCTCAGCCGCAGGATCGCAGCTCTCGCACTCGGAGGGAACGTCTGACTGATCCGACGCCGAATCAAACGCTCCGTGAAGTGATTCGGCGGGCTCGATAGCCGCAATCTGTGGAGACGAAACTTGTCGCGCCGCCGCATGCCTCACCCAGCGCTGGAGCCGCGAACGACCGGATCGCTTGTGGCGACGACCCAGTCTGAGGTACTAACCCGGATGACCCGGAAGTAACAATCACAGAGGTGCTCCCTTTACCCCCTAGCCGAACAATCGGGAACGTTGGGGGTAAGCACAGGAGCCAGGCAACCCAGCTTGGCCAAAATCTTAAGTCAAATTCATGCATATTTATGGCTTTATAATGATGATTACGGAAGGCAGCACTGACATATTGAATACAAATGCTTTTATGCTATATGCTATTTTGACTCCTTTGTGACGGTTTATCATTTGAGAGTGGCCCATCGACGACTTCTACCCCTTCGTAGATGCTACGCAGGGTGTTTCCGCAGTGACAAGACAACCCTTAGCCGACGTCTGGTGCCCGAAGGCAGTTGTGTTAGCAGAAACGAGGCAATCAGATATCTAGGTTTATAACTTTCACTTATTCATATGAGCTTAAAGTTTGGGAGTCCAGTTACTAGCCCCCGGTTAGTGTTCGGCGTCAGCCGAGGTCAAGCCATTAACGCTCCGGCCAAATTTATGAAAGGCCCACGGGGTAACTACTATCGGTCTATAGTTTGACAGAGTCATCGGATCGCTGACCAGTTTGCACTCGTTGTGACAGTCAGTTTTCGGCTTTCTTCACTGAGGTACTTGACCAGTTAAATCGGAAGTACAATCGCAGTGGTTCTCCCTTTGCACACCTAGCTGAACAAAGTGGAATGTAGGAGGCAATCACAGGAGCAGGGCAACCCAACTATTGACCGAAGACACAATTCAAAACTGATGCATATAAAGCAATATCCGAGAACGTTTTGCCGAGGACTGCTCAGAGTACCTTGGCTTTTGGT
Organism: Elymus sibiricus; assembly: GCA_039707655.1. Taxonomy (NCBI): domain Eukaryota; kingdom Viridiplantae; phylum Streptophyta; class Magnoliopsida; order Poales; family Poaceae; genus Elymus; species Elymus sibiricus. The sequence goes on from CM077669.1 coordinate 139,836,665, forward strand.
TGGTTCGGCTCTAGCGGGAGTCCCCCGTTGATATTGCCGATGCTTTAGGCATACGTCGTTGTACTATGAGAGCCTTGCTGGAGACACACAGTATCCCCCGAGACTCAGGTTGGGTGCGGCCGACGAACCTAAGGATTGAATCTCCTCGAGAAATAGTCCAGATGTGATGTGCGTTTCACCAACGTCGACAGGAAAGATACCGAGCCGTGGGTAATGCTACTTCTTGAGCTTGCGTTTTTTCCCTTGAAGGGGAAAGGGTGATGCAAGAAAGTAGATAAGTATTTCCCTCAGTTGTTGAGAACCAAGGTATCAATCCAGTAGGAGGTACAAGCAAGGCCCCAATCTTTGCACCTACACAAACAATCAAACACTTGCACCCAACGCTATAAAGGGGTTGTCAATCCCTTCACGGTTACTTGCAAGGATGAGATCTGATGGAGATAGATATAAAAGATTACTAAAACGAAAACTAAAATAAAAGTAAATAGATGGCAGCAAAGTATTTTTGGTATTTTTGGTTTATAGATCTGAAAATATAATATGGAAAATAGACCCGGGGGCCATAGGTTTCACTAGAGGCTTTTCTCTTGAAGGAAAATAATACGGTGTGTGAACAAATTACTGTCGAGCAATTGATAGAAAAGCGCATAGTTATGACGATATCCAAGGCAATGATTATGCATATAGGCATCACGTCCGTATCAAGTAGATCGAAACAATTCTTCATCTACTTCTATTACTCCACACATCGACCGACTCCTGCCTGCATCTAGAGTAAGTTCATGAAGAACAGGGTAACGCATTAAGTAAGATGACATGATGTAGAGGGATAAACTCAAGCAATATGATGAAAACCCCATCTTTTTATCCTTGATGGCAACAATAAAAATACGTGCCTCGCTACCCCTACTTTGTCACTGGGTGAGGACACCGCAAGATTGAACCCAAAACTAAGCATTTCTCCCATTGCAAGAATTACCAATCTAGTTGGCCAAACCAAACCAATAACTCGAAGAGACTTGCAAAGACATGAAATCATGCATATAAGAATTCAGAGAAGATTCAAATAATATTCATAGATAATCTGATCATACACCCACAATTCATCGGATCTCGACAAACACACCGCAAAAGAGTATTACATCGGATAGATCTCCATGAAGATAATAGAAAACATGGTATTGAAGATCATAGAGAGAGAAGCAGCCATCTAGCTACTAGCCATGGACCCGAAGGTCTGAGGTGAACTACTCACGCATCATCGGAGGGGCAATGGTGTTGATGTAGATGCCCTCCGTGATCGAATCCCCCTCCGGCAGATTACCGAAAAAGGCCCCAAGATGGGATCTCACGGGAACAGAGGCTTGCGGCGGCGGAATAGTATTATCGTGGCTCTCTTTGGTATTGGGGGAATATTTCTGAATTTATAGGTGGAGAATTAGGGTTGGAGGAGCTACGGGGGGCCCACAAGCCAGGGGGGCGTGCACCCCCAGGGGCGCGCCCTGGTGGCTTGTGGCCCACCCGTGGGTCTTCTGGCCTCTTCTCCAAGTCTCCTGGGTTCCTTCTGGTCCAAGAAAAATCATCGTAGAATTTTATTCCATTTGGACTCCGTTTGATATTCCTTCTTTGCAATACTCAAAAACAATGAAAAATAGAAACTGGCACTGGGCACTAGGTTAATAGGTTAGTCCCAAAAATAATATAAAATAGCATATTAATGCATATAAAACATCCGAAATTGATAATATAATAGCATGAAACAATAAAAAATTATAGATACGTTGGAGACGTATCAGGTAATAAAATATCTCCCGAGCTATGTGTGCAGCAAGGATGATTGTGGCAAACTAAAAAGCAAAGACTCATATCATACAACACGCTCCAAGCAAAACACATATCATGTGGTGAATAAAAATATAGCCTCAAGTAAATTTACCGATGGATTGAAGACCAAAGAGGGGATGCCTTCCGGGGCATCCCCAAGCTTAGACTCTTTGGTATCCTTTAATATTCCTTGGGGTGCCTTGGGCATCCCCAAGCTTAGGCTCTTGCCACTCCTTATTTCATAGTCCATCAAATCTTTACCCAAAACTTGAAAACTTCACAACACAAAACTCAACAGAAAACTCGTGAGATCCGTTAGTATAAGAAAAATAAATCACCACTTTAGGTACTGTTTTGAACTCATTCTTTATTTATATTGGTGTAATATCTAATGTATTAGAACTTCTCCATGGTTACTACCCCCCGATACAACCCATAGATACATCAAAATAAGCAAACAACACAAAGAAAACAGAATCTGTCAAAAACAGAACAGTCTGTAGAAATCTGTAAACTTCGAATACTTCTGTAACTCCAAAAGTTCTGAAAAATTAGGACAATCTGGGAAATTTGTGTATCAATCTTTTGTAAAAGTTTTAGACTCATTCGACGCTCTGGTGAATTTATAAAGTTCCTGGACTGAGCGCAAAAGTTTCTGTTTTTCAGCAAGATCAAATCAACAATCACCGTAGACCATCCCAAAGGTCTTACTTGGCTCAAACACTAATTAAAACACTAAAACACAATTACTAAAGAGGTAATAATGTGTAAAGAACTCAATAACAGAAACAAAAAAAACAAAATAACATAAAATAAAATTGGGTTGCCTCCCAACAAGCGTTATTGTTTAACGCCCCTAGCTAGGCATAACGCAATAGATCTAAGTATTATCATCTTTGGTATGCAATCCATAAGTAGCTCTCATAATAGATTCATAAGGTAATTTATTTTTCTTTCTAGGAAAGTGTTCCATGCCTTTCCTTAACGGAAGTTGGAATCTAATGTTTCCTTCTTTCATATCACTAATTGCACCGATCGTTCTAAGGAAAGGTCTACCAAGAATAATAGGACATGTAGGATTGCAATCTATATCAAGAACAATGAAATCTATGGGCACATTGTTCCTATTTGCAACAATAAGAACATCATTAATCCTTCCCATAGGTTTCTTTATAGTGGAATCCGCTAGATGCAAATTTAAAGAGCAATCATCAAGTTCATGGAAACCTAGCACATCACATAAAGTTTTCAGAATCGTGGAAACGCTAGCACCCAAATCACACAAAGCATGGCACTCATAATCTTTAATTTTAATCTTAATAGTAGGTTCCCACTCATCATAAATCTTTCTAGGTATAGAAACTTCCAACTCAAGTTTTCCTTCAAACGATTTCATCATAGCATCAACGATATGTTTAGTAAGAGCTTTATTTTGATTATAAGCATGCGGAGAATTCAACATGGATTGCAACAAGGAAATACAATCAATCAAAGAACAACTATCATAATTAAAGTCCTTGAAACCCAAAAGAGTGGGTTCATTGCTATCTAAAGTTTTGACCTCTTCAATCCCACTTTTATCAATTTTTGCATTAAGATCTATAAACTCCGAATCATTGGGACGACTTTTAACTAAAGTTGACTTATCTCTAGTCCCATCTTTATCAAGATTTGTATTATAAAACAAAGATTCAATCGGAGTCACATCAATCACTTTAAGATCTTCATCATTATTATCACGAGAACACACTTTTTCAAGCCATTCACGCTTAGCACGCATTCTAGCGGTTCTTTCCTTACACTCATCAATAGAAGTTCTCATAGCTTTTAAAGACTCATTAATATCACGCTTGGGTGGAGTAGATCTAATTTTCAAAGAATCAATCTCAAGCGAAATTCTATCAATGTTCCTAGCCAAATCATCAATGTTGAGCAATTTTTCTTCAATCGTAGCATTGAAAACCTTTTGCGAACCAATAAATTCTTTAATATTATTCTCAAGATCAGAGGGCATCTTATTATAATTTCCATCAGGATTATTGTATGAATTACCATAATTATTAGAGGAATTACTAGGAAACGGCCTAGGGTTGAAATTACCTCTATACGCGTTATTACTAAACTTGTTCCTACCAACAAAATTCACATCCATAGATTCATTATTATTTCCAATCAACGAAGACAAAGGCATATCATTAGGATTAATAGGAGCACTCTTACTAGCAAACAATTTCATTAATTCATCCATCTTTTCACTCAAAGTGTTTATTTCTTTAATAGCATGCACCTTTTTACTAGTAGGAGAGCTTTCGGTATGCCATTGGGAGTAATTTGCCATAATATTATCTAGGAGTATAGTAGCTTCTCCTAACGTGATTTCCATAAAAGTACCACCCGCGGCGGAATCTAAAAGATTTCTAGATGCAAAATTCAATCCCGCATAAATTTTTTGTATAATCATCCATAAACTCAAACCATGTGCGGGGCAATTTCTAATCATTAATTTCATCCTCTCCCAAGATTGTGCAACATGCTCATGATCAAGTTGCTTAAAATTCATTATATCGTTCCTAAGGGAGATGATCTTACCGGGCGGAAAGTACTTGGAAATAAAAGCATCTTTACACTTATTCCATTTATCAATACTATTTTTAGGCAAAGATGAAAACCAAGTTTTAGCACGATCTCGTAGTGAGAATGGAAATAGCTTCAATTTAACAATATCAATATCCACATCTTTCTTATTTTGCATATCACACAACTCAACGAAAGTATTTAGATGGGATGTGGCATCTTCACTAGGAAGGCCGGAAAATTGTTCTTTCATAACAAGATTAAGCAAAGCAACATTAATTTCATAAGATTCCGCACTTGTGGCGGGAGCAATCAGAGTACTAATAAAATCATTATTATTAGTATTGGATAAGTCACACAATTAGGTATTCTCAGACATCGTGACAAACCAAGCAATCTAGCACACAAGCTAACAAAAAGCAAGTGAAAAGACGAACGGAAGAAGGGCGAATAAAAAGGCAATTCTTTTTGGTTTTTTCTGAAAATCATTTTAGAAGTGGGGGAGAGGAAAACGAGAGGAAAATGGCAAATAATGTAAATGCAAGAGATGGGTTTGTGATGGGTACTTGGTAGGCTTGATGTAGACTTGCTATGTATCCTCCCCGGCAACGGCGCCAGAAATCCTTCTTGCTACTTCTTGAGCTTGCGTTGGTTTTCCCTTCAAGAGGAAAGGGTGATGCAGCAAAGTAGATAAGTATTTCCCTCAGTTGTTGAGAACTAAGGTATCAATCTAGTAGGAGGTACAAGCAAGGCCCCAATCTTTGCACCTACACAAACAATCAGACACTTGCACCCAACGCTATAAAGGGGTTGTCAATCCCTTCACGGTTACTTGCAAGGATGAGATCTGATAGAGATAGATATAAAAGATTACTAAAACGAAAACTAAAATATAACTAAATAGATTGCAAGAAAGTATTTTTGGTATTTTTGGTGTATAGATCTGAAAATATAATATGGAAAATAGACCCGGGGGCCATAGGTTTCACCAGAGGCTTCTCTCTTGAAGGAAAATCATACGGTGGGTGAACAAATTACTGTCGAGTAATTGATAGAAAAGCGCATAGTTATGATGATATCCAAGGCAATGATTATGCATATAGGCATCACGTCTGTATCAAGTAGATCGAAACGATTCTAGATCTACTACTATTACTCCACACATCGACCGACTCCTGCCTGCATCTAGAGTATTAAGTTCATGAAGAACAGAGTAACGCATTAAGTAAGATGACATGATGTAGAGGGTTAAACTCAAGCAATATGATGAAAAACCCATCTTTTTATCCTTGATGGCAACAATACAAATACGTGCCTCGCTACCCCTACTTTGTCACTAGGTGAGGACGCCGCAAGATTGAAGCCAAAACTAAGCACTTCTCCCATTGCAAGAATTACTAATCTAGTTGGCCAAACCAAACCAATAACTCAAAGAGACTTGCAAAGAAATGAAATCATGCATATAAGAATTCAGAGAAGATTCAAATAATATTCATAGATAATCTGATCATAAACCCACAATTCATCGGATCTCGACAAACACACCGCAAAAGAGTATTACATCGGATAGATCTCCATGAAGATCATGGAAAACATGGTATTGAAGATCATAGAGAGAGAATAAGCCATCTAGCTACTAGCTATGGACCCGAAGGTCTAAGGTGAACTACTCACGCATCATCGGACGGGCAATGGTGTTGATGTAGATGCCCTCCGTGATCGAATCCCCCTCTGGCAGACTACCGGAAAAGGCCCCAAGATGAGATCTCATGGGAACAGAGGCTTGCGGCGGCGGAAAAGTATTATCGTGGCTCTCTTTGGTATTGGGGGAATATTTCTGAATTTATAGGCGGAGAATTAGGGTTGGATTAGCTACAGGGGGCCCACAAGCCAGGGGGCGCCCCCCCAGGGGCGCGCCATGGTGGCTTGTGGCCCACCCGTGGGTCTTCTGTCCTCTTCTCCAAGTCTCCTGGATTCCTTCTGGTCCAAGAAAAATCATCGTAGAATTTTATTACATTTGGACTCCGTTTGATATTCCTTATCTGCAATACTCAAAAACAAGGAAAAAACAGAAACTGGCACTAGGCACTAGGTTAATAGATTAGTCCCAAAAATAATATAAAATAGCATATTAATGCATATAAAACATCCAAAATAGATAATATAATAGCATGGAACAATCAAAAATTATAGATACGTTGGAGACGTATCAGGTAATAAAAGATCTCCCGAGCTGAATTATTACGCATGGCACCTCGGTCATGAGGTTGTCACGCCTCCTAAAAGAAAAACATACGAACAGCTTAAAAGTTTCATAAGCTCGGAAAACCAAAAATTTATGTACGGACATGACGTCTTAATTGAATCAAGTTTTTTTGGTGCCAATCCAAAATTGGTCTTAAAATTAATTTATGCTTCTGTCGTGCTTTAACATGATACATCCGATCTCTGGACTTCAAGCGGGTCAGCCTTCGGCTTCAACCTCCATATCCTGAAGGCGAAGTGTTTCTTCGAGGCCTGTTTAGTGAACTAAACTCGAGCGGCTTTAGAAATAAACTAGGCTACCCGGATATTGACCACACACTCGTGTCGACAAAAGGAGTAGTAGAAAAAGACTTTGCAACGACCAAGAAGAAAACACATTTATTATAAAACGGCTCATATAAATTTAAGAGCCCCTAGTTAAATTAGGTAAAGAAAGTTTTTTAATAAACAAAGTTAAAAAAACAATTTTTTTGTCTAACAAAATATCTAATGTTTGGTTGAACCGAACAAAAAGTAAAATTTCAAAGAGAGTTGAGCATGAAAACGATTTAGCTGGTTAATGTCCTCGGTGTTGATGATGTGGTTCGAGCTACCGCGGGACAATGTCCCAGCCCCCAAGCCGCTCACGAGGTAGCCGACGAAGAGCTCGGCTTGATGAAGTGACAACACAACACTTCCGAAGGGCCAAGGCGAACCGCCCACTCCAGCCGAGGAGACAGAGTAGTTCGGTAGCGTGACAGCAAACCCCCACGTCAGTCGACCATGTTGACGACACAATTTGGTTTGATGGAGGCGGGCGACGGTGTTAGCGCACCGAGGTGACTACGTTCGTAGTCGAAGTAACTTACCAGTGTGACCTTGTTTGGCGGCGACGCCGAAGGCCCTGGGGTCAAGCTGGCAGTGGAGGGTGGTGAGTAGGAGAAGTAGGCAGACTCTCCGGCGTGCACCCGCCTCCGCTGCGCCGTACATCGTGGACACCCCGGCGTCCATCAACACGAGAGCGAGCCACATGCTAGAGACGAAAGCTTCGACATCCTCTAGGATCAGAGACATCATCCCCGAGTCAGACGGTGGTAAGCAAGGCAGTGGGCTCGAATGCCTCGGTGTTGACCATGATGAGACAGATTATGTCGTCGTCCCCGGATCTAACAGCCTGCATCTGGTGGGAGATTGACGGGATGTAAACTAAAGTTTGTTCTGGTCCACAACATCGCTCGCCTCACCGGCTTGTCGTGCAACCTCTATTATGTCTGATTCATCATCGAAATACATGGTCCTGTCATGCGCATCAGCGGTAGGGTAGATGATGGACGGCAAGGGAAGGAATATGTCGTCTGCTCATAAAGCGCGCTCCACGCCGCAGAAATCATGTGCCTCCATCAACCGCCAGTATCATTAGGGATTCATTCGGGTAAGTAGCAAGAGCGCCATTTGAACTTACCTACTGAAGAACTCTGATGCGTTGTCCAGCCCAGCGGTGAAGTCCTATCTATTGGCGACTAGGCAAGTGAGTGTCTTCCATTTGGCTGATATTCTGTGAGGAGGCGTGAGCCTGATGGAATCCGAGGTGGACGACCGGTACTGTGTTTGCATGAAGACCAAGCAGACCTCGAAATCCACACCTAAAATAGTATGCACTACAACTTGATTGCTTTGGATGCCCACGAAAAGCACTTGTACCAATTGCCATGCTCATGTGGAGTGGCCGCACGTGAGGTCTCTCCTTCCCTTCTTTAATTTTCCATTGGTGGACTAACTTCAAGCCACCAAACAAATAGCACACTTTAATAAGTATACATGAAAAGTGCATGTAAAGACAACTAGCAAAAAGTGTGGCTTTCCTCCACACTTAAATGATAAGGCAAATGAAGGATGGATGAAAACTCCCTTGTATGCTGCCGCCGATCAGAATCCCTATCGACCGGCCCACTTGTCGTGTTCATCCTGGGTATTATCGTCTGAGCGGTCTCCTCGGTTGAGCCGCCGCCGCTCAAATTACGTTTTGTTTTGTAGCATTGATACGCAGAAACTCCTCAAGACTAGCCTGCTACATGCACTCTTCTTCCGATCCTCCACAGCCGCGCAGGCGTTGCTCGTCTTCATGGGTTAGGTGTGCTACTAGTAGTTGCATGATATCTCGGACCCATCGTATTGCCAAGCGCCGGGCACGACCACCAAATTTTTTCTTTGATTTCGATCAAGCACCGTGAACAAAATAGTACAGACGACAAAGCTAATTTATGGAAAGGATAATTTACGTGGAACAGATCTAAGTGAAACAATATCACCTGATCATCCCATCGACCCCCGGCGACCACCTAGCAGGCTCTCAATGAAAGCACCAATGTCGGTGGCGAATCTGACATATCTCGTAGTAGGGGTCGTAGGCTAGGTGTCTTGGAGCTATGGTAACATGGACACAGGATTTTACCCAGGTTCGGGCTCTCTCAAGGAGATAATACCCTACGTCCTGCTTTTGATTGTATTGATATGGGGATAGTACATAGTACAGATATCTACCACGAGATTGTTGTAATGAATATGAGATTGTCTATTGACTAGCCTGGCCTCGATTTATATAATGCATCATAGGCCTAGGGTTTAGAGGAGTCCTTGTCTTGTGCGCCAAGTCTTGTGGAATCTCCCTTGTAAGCATCATGGGCTGCCCGAAGTGGCCCATTAGTGAATCACCCTGGGGGTCTTCGGCCCGACCCACTGGTCGGGAGACGATGTGGTGAGTACCCCCTAGTCCAGGACACCATCAGACATCCCTGTCACCGGCGGTCAGTCGGGCATGCCGTTGTACTAGGCAGAGCGAGTGCGGTCTCCTCCGCCCTTGCTCATGGCCAAGGTGGAGAAGACGGATGTGGACATTCTGGTAACGGCGGTGCTGACCATCGTCAGGAAAGGAATTAATGGGTTGGACCTCCTGGAGGTTTTCCTTTAGCGGAGGATTCAGCCCCTGCTAGCGAGGGCCCGCCCCATGTGCACCTACGAGGGGCCGAGTGACTCCATGCGAATTCACCCGGAGGAGCTTGACACGAAGACGATGGAGGTGAATATCAAATCCATCACTTCCGTGCACGACAACCCGAGCGGCAGTCGGCTGGTTTCCCCCTTTGACATAGAGCATCCTCCGAACGATGTGAGTTTGAACCTTCTCAATCAGATTGGGTATAGTGTTGTTGTCCGACCGAGATTAATGTAGCTTCATCTTCCACTCGGCAAGTTTTCTAGATGTTGATCTGCCCGGTGCCTGTCGTGAACCGCACGGCCAAAGACGGCCGAGGAGTATGACTCTGAGGAAGGGGACGAAGCCAAGTCGTCCCCATCATAGAATGTCCTGACTGAGTGCCGCTCAAATATTCCACAGAACCCGAGTGCGAGCGCCAGGGGATTGGGCGTCTCCAAGCCAACTGCTCCAGCTCCTCCCACGTGCACGTCCACGCGCACACGAGGCGAAGCTGCCGAATAACCCAAGAGGGTAACCAAGCAGTCCAAGGTTACAACGGTTAAGCCCCAGAAGGCCGCCCTGCCATGAATGAAGGTGGAGGTGCCCGTGTTATCAAAGTAAGTACCAAGAATGTTCTTTTTATTTAATATCTTGGACTTCTTCCTTCCGAGTGGTTGTTGACCGGGTGACTTGCTTGTTGAAGTGCCAATACTTCAACTGCTTCGCTCGACCCTAAGGCTCCGGAGAAGAGCCAGATATATGCAGATGCGGCGTCTTCGAAAGGTTCTTTCTGAACTTGCTTGGCGCTCGTTCGTTTGTCGTGTTTTCTGTGATTCCAACACCCAACTGTTCTTGATGGCTTGCAGGGCCACAAGGGGTCATCGTGCTCGACGGGGACCACAAGGTCGATTCGCTGAACCCTTCGATCGACGCGGACATCATGATGTAGGATACCTCCTCGCCTCGAGTGACCAGGACTTCCCCAGCCAAGGCCCCGACTCCAGTTCAGAGTGCTACTCCGAGGGCCGGAACCACACTCGGAGCTGTCTCATCCGCCCCTTCGTCGGCCTCACCAGCGACCAACATCTTCACGTTGCACCATGTCCTGGAGGATCAGGTGGGCGCTAGCAAGGAGGCCTTGATCCAGGTGGAGCTGATGAACAACCTGGTGAAGGAGTCGTACAACATCAGCCAAGCCCTGAAGAAGAAGTTCCAAGTAAGTACTATTGTAAGTACCAACTTCATTCGGGAGTTTCAATCTGCATGCAGTCTTGTTTTTGTTTTGGGTCCCAAGTGGATTTGCACGGGGCAAACACACTGGGTGTTCTCCGGTTCCATTGGGGACGCACTAAGCACACCCACTGGGTTTTCCCCGGTTCTAGTGGGGCGCGCTGCGCACACCCACTGGGTGTAGTCCCTGAGACTGTCGTCGACCGTGGTACTCAGTGGGAGTCTTCGAGTCTTTATAAGCTCGACGTGGACTATCGTGGTGTAGAACATGTTTCTTAGCTTGTGGAAGTAGCCAGAGTGGTACTTGTCGAAGAGGATGCGGTGATGGTCCATGGACCAGAGCTTCTCGACATTGTCCGTCGGGGTGTAGAACATGTTGCTTAGCTTGTGGAAGTACTTCATTCTGACCCTGTCGAAGTAACCGAAGTGGTACTTGTATACAGGCCAATCACTCTTCCAGTGGGGGAGCGCCGAGCACAACCACTGGGTGTTGTCCCCGAGAATGCCGTCGACTGTGGCAGGCTGCGGGAGTCTTACATCTATTTGGTTTTGTTTCACTTGAATAACCAAGTGGTTTTCATATCCGACCGATATCATTTGCGTGTCTTTGCTTCTCATTGGCAGAATGTTTGTGAGCTCGGAGCCCGATACAACACCATGGAGAAGGAGGTACATGACCTCGGGATCAGCTTGGAGGCCGAGAAGGCCAAGAGCATGCATCTGGAGCACGAAGAGTGTTCACTCGGAGGTAAGCATATCCCGTCTGACTGTATCTCCAACTTCATTTCTTCTCCCAATCCGACTGAGCTTGTCCCGCCAGATGTTCTTAGTGAAAATTTTCAACTTGCTCAGAGGCTCAAGACTTCTATTTCTTTAGAAACCATGAAAGAAGCCCTCGAGAATAAGGATACGGAGCTGGTGTCTGCGTGGAAGGAAGCCAACGCCAGGACCAAGGTGGCCAAGGACAAGCCGAAATTAGTCGGAGAACTCGAAGAGGAGAATAGGACCCTGAAGGTCGTGGCGAAGAAGTCCGCGCAAGCAGCATTATGCTGTGTGGGAATCAAAATTCAAGTACCTCTCTTCGAAGAACCTCGAACTGGAACAGTACGCCGAGGAGTTCGGCAATGAGATGAGTGAGAAACTTAGAGGTAAGCATCACTCCGAGTAATTTTTGCATTGCTTTTTACGCCTTGTCCGATGTCGATTTTCTCCATTCTATCGTGCATAGAATTATGTATTAACGTCGAGTTCTAGATGGAGAAAATTGAGAAGGAGATGGATCCATCTCGGTAAATCCTCAGGTACGCTCAGCCCTGGATGTTCTCCGACTGGAGGAACGCATCGAGAAGGAGATTTTCTACATAAACCGGCTTCGCTTGGCCGTCCTGAAGATCGATCAAGAGGTCGCCCCTGGTGAGGAGTTCTTGAATGACTTGGAGTCTATCATGGACTGAGTGAGGGACATTCCAGCCCGAGTGCAGTCATGGAAGAAGTCATCGGCTTGATGTGGAGCTGACGTGGCCCTCTCGCTCGTCCGTGTCCATTGCACGGGCATGGATGAAGAGAGGCTGAAGTCGCTCAAGGTTATCAATAATAAGCATGCCAAGTTCGAAGATTTTATGGAGACGTTTCTGGAGGCTACCACTCAGATTGCCAACGACATTGATCTCAACACCTTCGTCGACACTGCGGATCCTTCGCCAACCGAGTGATCCTCGAAAAAAAAACTTCAAATTTGATTCACCTCGGGATGTCGAGTGGTTTATGTAACCGTGAACTTGAAGTGAGCCTAGGGCTCCTTCCGTTTTCTTTTGGACAACATGTTGTCTATTTGCTTCATCTTCATTCGGCTTCTTGAAAGTTTTTCACTCGTGCCTTGAATGGATTAGCCGAGTCCCTGAGTGCAGATTTCGTCCGTGCTTGGTGTATTTGTAACTTAGGTGTTTATTGGACCACAGCTAAGCCCCTGAGTGCGGATGATGTCCTCACTCGGAGCACCTTTTAACTTAGACGAAGTCAGGTTCGCAGCTAAGGTTCTCGAGGGAAGAAATCTTCTCACACTTGAATCGTTTAAAGCTCAGGCGAAGTCAGGTTCATAGCGGAGCGCCCGAGTGAGGAAATCCTCCATACTCAAAACGTTTTAGCTTAGACGACAGCGAGGTGGTGGCCAATCCCTCGAGTGTGGAAATCTTCCACACTCAGGATTTTTTAACTTACACGAAGACTGGTTCGTAGCTACGGTTCTCGAGTGAAGAAATTTCTTACACTCGAAACGTTTAAAGATCAGGTGAAGTCAGGTTCGCAGTGGAGCCCCCGAGTGAGGAAATAGTCCTTACTAGGAATGTTATATCTTAGACGACAGCGAGGTTGCAACTAAGACCCCGAGTGTGGAAATCTTCCACACTTAGGATTTTTTAACTTGGACGAAGTTAGGTTTGCAGCTAAGGTTCTCGAGTAAAGAAATCTTCTTACACTCGAAACATTTAAAGCTCAGGGGAAGTCAGGTTCGCAGCGGAGCACCCGAGTGTGGAAATCCTCCTTAGCTGCTAAGCCCCAGAGTGTGGAAATTTAAAGCTTAGACGATAGCGAGGTCGCAGCTAAGCCCCAGAGTGTGGAAATTTTCCACACCAAGATTTTTAACATAAACGAAGTCAGGTTCGCACCTAAATCATTTCACCCACTAGGGGTAATGGAAAGCAGGTTATGGGAATCACGGGAGTGAAAATGAAATTTTGGCAAATTTTGACAAAATATGGAAAAAGCAAGACTTTTATTCATCAAAATCACACTGGAGTTCATTACAAAAATGAAGGATTTTTTTTGTTCTAAGTGAAGAACTTGTGGAGCAGGTCCGCGTTCCAAGCTCAGGGCTCCTCGATATATGTCTCAAAGTTATAGAGCCGATATGCTCCGTTGTTTAGAACTTTGGAGATTGCAAAGGGCCATTGCCACGAAGGCGCTAGCTTTTGCGGTATTTGCTGATCCAGTCGGAGGACAACGTGGCCTTCCTGAAAGGCGAGTCCTCTGACCTGACTGTCGTGGTAGCGCCTCAAATCGTGTTGATAAAGCGTTGATCTGATGAGGGCTAGCTCCCTTTCTTCGTTCAGGAGATCTAAGTTGTCTTGACGTGCTTCCTCGGCTTCACCTTCAGAGTACATCTCCACTCGGGGGGAATTGTGAAGCAGGCCACTCGGCAACCTAGCTTCGGATCCATACACCATGAAGAACAGGGTGCGATTGGTGTACCAATTCAGACTCGTCCATAGGCCCCATAATTTCGACCGAGGCTGCGGTGACATATTTCAAATCTCTCATTAGGCGCGGCTTCAATCCTTGCAAGATCATCCCTTTAGCCCACTTCGCCTGCCCGTTTGACTGGGGGTGAGCCACGGAGGCGTAATTGACCCGAGTGCCTTGGGTGTAACAGAACTCACGGAACTCATCTTGGTCAAAGTTTGACCCGTTATCGGTGATTATATTATGGGGAACTCCAAATCTGAAGATGATCTGCCTGACAAAGCTGATGGCGTCGTCGAGCCCACGCTCTCCATTGGCTTCGCTTCTATCCAGTTGGTAATCTTGTCCACTGCCACAAGAAGGTGGGTGAATCCACTCGTCCCAGTCCGTACGGGTCCGACCATGTCGAGGCCCCAGACGGCAAACGGCCAGGTGAGCGAGATTGTTTTCATCGTGGATGCATGCTTGTGCGACTGATTCTTATAGAACTGGCATCCAACACTTAGCTCCATGACGTCTCTCGCCGCTTCGTTGGTGCGCGGCTAATAGGAACCCGCTCAGAAGGCCTTGGTGACCAACATCCGAGAGGACGCGTGATGGCCACAGGTTCCCGAGTAAATCTCATGCAGGATTTGCAGCCCTTCTTCTTGGGAAATACAACGCTGAAAGACTCCTGTAGTGCTTTTGTTGTATAGCTGATCTCCCATCACCATGAAGGCCTTGGATCGCCTGACCATCTGGTGAGCTTCCATTTCATCTTCAGGGAGCTCCTGCTAGAGCAGGTATACTATGTAAGGCTGACTCCACTCGCGCACTATCACCAACATCTCTTGGACCAAGTCAACCACAACTGGAACGTCAGCCTCAGACGGGTCTGACGGACTGACTGCTTGTGGGGGATCCTCCTTGAAGGGGTCTTCTTTAATTGCTGGGGCATGCAGATTCTCAAGAAATACATCCATCGGAACAACTCACCGAGTGGAACCGATCTTGGCTCGATCATCTGTTGCCCGATTCTTGGCTCGAGGTATGTGGTGCAGCTCTAACCCTTTCATGTTTCTTTCCAGTTTTCGGATGGCGTTGCAAAAGCCTATCATCGCTGGGCTCCTAACGTCCCATTCCTTCATTACCTGGTTCAAAACGAGGTTCGAGTCGCTCTAGACCATCAACCGGCGTATGCCAAGTGAGATAGCCATACACAACCCATACAAGAGGGCTTCACACCCGGCTTCAATATTGGATGACTCGAAGTGGATCTAAAGCACATAGCTCAGTCGGTCTCCCTTAGGAAAACTAGGACCACTCCAGCCCCTGAGCCGTGGAGCATCTTAGATCCATTGAAGAACATAGTCCAATGCTCGAGAAGGCTAGGGCTGGTTGATCTTGTTCGATCCATTCGGCCAAGAAATCCAACAGGGCTTGGGATTTGATTGCTCTCTTGGCTTCAAAATTGATCTCCAACGGAAGGACCTCAATCACCCATTTTGCCACTCGGCCTATGGCATCTCTATTATTCAGAATATCCGATAAGGGAGCATCGCTGATCACTGAGACCGAGTGGTCTTGAAAGTAATGGACTACCTTCTTTATCGTCAGGTAAATGCCATAGACCAGCTTATGATAGTGTGGATATCTTTGCTTGGAGGGGGTCAGAACCTATGAAATGTAGTAGATGGGTCGTTATACCTTGAATGCTTTTCCCTGCTCTTCGCGCTCCATAGTGAGGACGGTGCTGACCACTTGATGACTGGCTGCGATGTACAAGAGCAAAGGCTCTCCACTGTCTGGAGCAGCTAACAATGGCTGGGTGGAGAGCAAGGTCCTATGTTCTTCAAACACGGCTTGCGCCTCAGTTGTCCACTCGAACTTGTCTGATTTTTTTCATCAGTCGGAAAAGAGGCAGTGCCTATTCACCGAGCCTTGAAATGAATCGACTCGGGGTTGCAAGGCAGCCTGTGAGCCATTGCACATTGTGTAGACGCTCTGGCTATTGCATTCAGATTACAGTGCCGATCTTATCATGGTTGGCATCGATCCCATGTTCGGAAACGAGGAAGCTGAGTAACTTGCCTGCGGGGACCCCGAAAGTGCACTTGGCCGGATTGAGCTTCATTCCGAAGTACCGCTAGTTCGCGAAGGTTTAGGCGAGGTCAGTCGGGAGGTCGGAACCATGGCTTGACTTGACCACGATGCCATTCAGGTATGCCTCCACGTTCTGACTGATTTGCTTCTACAAGCATTTCTGAATCATGCGCTGGAAGGTAGCTCCGCCGTTTTTAAGACCGAATGGCATAGTGATATAGCAAAGACACTCGAATGGGGTGACGAAGGCTGTTTTTATTTCATCGAGGCCATACATTTGGATCTGATGGTACCCGAAGCACGCATCCAGGAATGACAGGCGTTCACATCCGGCAGTGGAATCTGCTATCTGATCTATGTGCGGAAAAGGGAAATGACCTTTCGGGTAGGCCCGATTGAGATTATTGAAGTCGATGCACGTCTAGAGTGACTTGTCCTTCTTCGGCACCAAAACTGTATTGGTGAGACACTCGGAGTGGTAGACCTCGCGAATAACCACGACAGCTAGGAACTGAGTGATCTCTTGGCCAATTGCTTTGCGCTTCTCCGTGGAGGAACGACGCAGATGCTCCTTGATGGGCTTGATCTTCGGGTCGACATGGAGTCGATGCTCAACCAGCTCGCTGGGTACACCGGGCATGTCAGACGGCTTCCATGCAAAGATGTCCCAGTTCTCACAGAGGAACTAGATGAACTCGCCTTCCTATTTTTCACCGAGTGTAGTGGATATGTTGGTCATCGCTGCACTCGGATTCGACGGGTGGATGTGGACTTGCTTCGTCTCGCCAGCCGATTGAAAAGCGGACTCCATGGCTGGCTTCTTTGGCAAGACAAACTCTGTTGCATCCACCATCTTCTTGTATTCGTCGAGCTCTGCGATTGAAATCTACTCGTTGGTGATCTTGGAGCCCTGCTGGAGGAACTCTTCGGTGATCCTCCGATTGCATGTGACCGTAATCATGCCCTTCGGACCGGGCATATTAAGCTTAAGATACACATAGCATGGTTGGGCCATGAAACATGCGTAGCCAGGGCTACCGAGGATGGCATGATAGCACTACGGAAGTCCACCACCTCGAAGGTCAGCCGCTCCTTGCAGTAGTTCTTCTCGCCGCTGAATACAACGTTCAAGGCGATCAGACCGAGTGACTTAGCCTTTTTTCCCGGGATGACCCCGTGAAAGTGCATGTTTCTCTTGCTCAGTTGGGACAACAGAATATCCATCACGCTGAGCGTGCCAGCGTAGATGATGTTGAGACCACTGCCGCCATCAATGAGGAGTTTGCGCAGTCGGACCCCATTGACCCCCGGATCGAGAACCAGCGCCTACCGCCTGGGGGTCGGTATATGGGCCGGGTGATCTGACTGGTTAAAAGTGACGGGCGTATTTGCCTAATCTAGGTAGTTGGTGATAGTTGGAACTGCCATGTTGACCTCTCGGTTGATGACTTTCAACCGTCTTTAGCTCTCGACATCCGCAAAGACCACAAGGACCTTCTCGACGTTGGGGGTACCCGGAGGCATCTTCCCCCTCTGCATCGTCGTCCTCCTTGTCCTCAGAAGGCTCTCCTTCCATCTCCTGCTTGAGCAGATGACAATCCCGAGTGGAGTGCTTCGGGTAGATGGGGTTTCCATCCTCGTCCCGCTTGGTGTGGATCTAACACGGCTGATCCAAGATGTCGCACTTGGGCTCGCTCTTCTTCTTGGTAGCCCAGTCTTTCTTCTGCTTCTGGTTCGGCTTGCTCTTGCTCTGCTAGGGAACTGCAGCAGCTTCTGCTCTGCTGGCAGGATCGACTTTCCGCTTCTGTTTCTTTCCCGCATTTCCCCCCAAGTGAGGGGCTTCGCTCGTGCGTACCTTGCCGCTATGGAGGCGGTCTTCTTCCTCCCCGTTTGTGCATCGGCTGGCGATTGGCATTGCGTGACTAAGGGACAGTACATCAGTCCGACCGAACTTCAGGATGAGTTCGCAGTACCGGATGCCTACCTTGATGCTTTGTCACATTTTCCATAGTGTTATGCAACGTGGTCCAATGTTGGATGTACTCACGGAGAGTCTCGTTCTTTCTCTGCACACAATGTTGTACCTCGGTCAATCCACCAGGGCGCTTGTAAGTGCCCTCGAATGTTTTGAGGAACACTGGGGCCAGGTCTTCCCAGTAGTAAATACTGCCGGTGGGCAGTTGATTTAGCCACGCCCTTGCCTACCCCTCCAGCATGAGGGGCAAGTGCTTCATTGCAACGAAGTCATTGCCGCTGCCGGTTTGCAGGCCACTCGGTAATCTTCGAGCCAAGTCTCTGGCTTTGACTCGCCGTTGAACTTGCCGATTCCCGTTGCCAACCGGTAGTTGGAGGGTATCTCAGCCCCCCGAATGTATCTGCTTAAAAACTCGAGGCCAAAAGTGCCCCGACCACTCGGCCGCTCTATACTTGCCCTTGCTCTGTCAACCAAGCCATGGGAGATGATGGATCTAGGATTGAGATGGGGCGCTCGGAAGTCTTCCTCCCCATAATTTCTATGCCGAATGGGGCTACGCCTCCAGTCGTCTTCATTAGGACGTCTGTCATTGTAGGAGCACTGACCGTGCGAACCACCCCTCGGAGGGGATCTTCGAATATGATAGAGGTCCTCGTGCCTTCGGTTCGTGTACTAGCCTCTTAGAGGTGGGGAGCGCTGATGTCTTCCCGGTGCGAGTGGCCTATGGGCCGACTGCATCGTGTCCTCCTGGACAGACTTGCTGTTGATGTGGTTGTGCAAAAGCGACACTGCGGATTTTAGCTCCAGAGTGGTCTTCAGGAGTCTCATGATCTACCGAATGCCCTCTCCAGCTACGAAATCAGACGATTGAATGGAATTAGTGATCCGAGTGGTTGCAGCCAAGTTCTGCAGTGGGGTACGCATCACGTGGTAGTTGCGGGGGCGGTCATTAGGGAACAACCGCTTGCGGTGCCGACTGCAGCTCGACTGATCTCGAGCCGGCCGGTCGTCGAGAGAATTCTGAAGTTGCTCGAGCCGCTCGCGCTCAGCCAAGGTTGCCTGGCGCATGGCCTCCAAAGCTATCTCCTCCGGGGTCGTTCTGGTGATAGGGGTGAGCAGAGCGTGCTCATTCCTCTCCCTGAGCTCCTCCTGTCGTCGTTTTTTCACGACAGATGTCCTAGCGATAGGACTAAGTCTGGGAGCCATCGCAACTAGGT
The DNA here is from genome assembly GCA_039707655.1 of Elymus sibiricus. NCBI lineage: Eukaryota > Viridiplantae > Streptophyta > Magnoliopsida > Poales > Poaceae > Elymus > Elymus sibiricus. The sequence goes on from CM077669.1 coordinate 139,856,022, forward strand.
GGTCGCTTGGATGGGGTTGATCGGGAACGAGAGACAAGGGTTTAACCAGGTTCGGCCCCTCTAATGGAGATAAAAGCCTACATCCTTCTTTGCGTGTTTATTGATCATGATGATCTCGATTACAAGGATGCAGAATCACTAATCTAGCTCTCGAGGATTTATTCCTTGATCCCTCTACCTCAGGGGCTCCCTTATATATATAGGTTGAGGCCCTGAGGTTACAACATAATCCGAGTCGTAATACAACCCGTGACCTACTCCAATTCTACATGCCTTGTCTTCAAATAGAGGAAACCTCTTATGACTCCTTCCATGAGTCGGCCTGCCAAGTACTAGCCCATGAGCCGTCATTCTTTGATGAGCCGCCTCCCGGGCCTTGAGCTTCTGGGCTTCCGTGGCCCATACAACTGTTCATGAGCCACCATCAAACAGTCGGGTCATACTTAGGGTAGATCATACCATGGGGTATATCCCCAACATTAGCTCCCAGTTTGACTTGGATTTATCCATGTTAAACTCCATCCTGAAATAGATAAGATAAAATATGGAGGTTATAGTGTGGATCTATCTTTGAACTGGCATTTCTCCTTCCTTCAAGCATCACTTCTGAACGCTCTTCCGTGTCAATACTCTGTCGGGTCATGTTTTCTCTTGTCCAAGACATAGCTTATTTTTGGTTATCACCATCATGACATCATCTTGCTATCCTCTAACATTTACATGTCATCATGGAGAATCTTTTTAAACAGGCGTCAGATCTGGTCAGGCGCGGGAATCGATGCGTATTTGTAGCCACAAATTACTGCAACGGTTCGCGTTTCCACCGTGCCGCTTCGGGTTTCATGCCTTATAAATAGTCCATTCAGCCCTCCTTTTCACTTTTTACATCATCTTCTTCCTCTCGCCCCCAAACGCTGCCCGAACTCGCCAGAGTCCAACCGCCTGAAGACGGACAAACGCGCCGCCGTCATCATCGGAGCTTATCTGGATCATCCGCAGCCATCTCAAGAAGCGCAACACCTCGACATCTCCTACTTCTCTGACCCTGGTAAATCTCATTTCCCCCAATAGGGTTTGAGTGCTCTTCATAGTTCATCGGCGTTCATCGAGTTCCATCTGATCGTAGTTGTAGATATAGTAATTCCATGCTTCTTGATGGATATGGCTTCGGTTTTTACTCCGCTGCATTCTCGTAATGTGTTAGATCCGAAATAATTTACCTGCGAGGTTCCGTAAATGTTCCACTTTCTGTACCTCCACTGGTCTTTAGGACATTTACTTTCCTTTCTCCCGAATTTATTAGATCCATCTACTCTTCTATTCTGAGAGGAAACTTGTTTGTGCTTATCAAAAACTGCCATGTCTTTTAAATCCTGAGTTTACCATCGGCCGAATCATGCAAACGGCAGCTCATCTTGTCGCCTTACATTATTGTACCAGCTAATTTTTTCATCTCAACTCATCCAATTTTTATTTGGCTCACTCGTCGGCTTATCAGGGCGCCCCATCTTTTGTTAACCATCTTAGATCCATATGACAATAAGGCTAAACTTTTTCTCTTATAGGCTGGCTCCACTTAGCCGGCTTATCCCTGTTTGTTTCTTGATTGTGGTGACTTAAACACCTATATCTGGTTTTACACATACACCTGCTTATTCCCTTTTCATTGTTACCTTGTACCTAAACTGTGACAAACCTGATGGCCCCAAAGATCAGCAAGATTGTCGGTTGGGTTAGGTGCCAGGAATCAGCACTCACATTGGACGACCTTGTGAGACAGGGTCTTTTGCCGACTCAAGCAGAGATCGGCTGGAGAGATTCTGAAGAAGAACGTTCCCCCCAACCTGACCAGTGGGAAGTGGTCCTTTTTGGGATAATTTGCATTGAGATTTTCGACCACCCGAGTCAAAATTCTTCAGAGATATGCTCCACTTTTTCCACCTCAAAACACAAGACATCAACCCTAATTCCAAGACAAACATTTGCCAATTCCAAGTTCTCTACGAGGTGTATCTCCAGATCGAGCCAACCATCACCCTCTTCCGGGGTTTTTTCTATATCAATCACCAAACCAAATGCAAAGATGGACCCAACGTAGAACTTGGTGGGATTTCAATCTATAAATAGAAGAATAACTATTTTGTTGAAGCCAAATTGGCGAGTCATCCAAAGGGTTGGGCAAAAACTTGGTTTTCTTGCAAGAACACCGCCCATCAAGGAGAAAATTCCTTGTTGGGTTATAGACCAAAATGTCTTGATGCTACTATTGCTTTTCCGGGTTGGCCATCCAATTAAGAGAGGAAACAGATGGCGCCTTACTCCCTGAAGTTAAGAGCACTAACAGCCCACGGCCTCATCGGGATTGATTTAACCCGGTGCTTGATAAGCTGGTGAATTCAGCCCCTCAGCATAAGGGGCGACTTATTAATACAGGTGAGTTAAAAGATGTGCAACGATTCAGTCAAGTCAATTTGTCTGAAGATGATGTTGCCAAGGCCACCAAGAAGTTTTTTTGTGAGTCAAAGGATAAATGCAGCGTGACTGGACTGGCACCGTTTTGCCTGACCAACCCTGCTCCTCCAGTAAGCATTCTTAGACTTGGTTCATTCATTTTTTTATCATAACTTGTCTTATTTATCATGTTATTTACTATTCATGTTGAGTCAACTTCTTATTCCAACCTTAGTCTATTAGTTGGCAAGCATCATGAGGTGGGGAAAGATCCAAACATATATATATATAGTCAAATATATTTGATCATGATTTATTATTGTTGACAATTATCTCTATGATAAACGAGTTGGGAGGCGAAACATTAAGCCCCTATCTTTCTCTGTGTTTGATGGATGCCATTTGTTCTGAAAAATATGCTTTGAGTACTAGCAATCATAGAAGACTATATGATGATTGAGTATGTGGAGCTCTTACTTAGAATTTGTTGAGAATAAGTTGAATTGGAATTGTTTGGTGACTAAGAACATATGTTGTTAAGTTTCAAGAGAAATCATTATTTGAACCATGACATGTGAATTAATTGCTCTATCATGATGGTTTTTATGAGAAAAAGTTGCTGGTTATGATGCTAGAAAATTGACTAAAATTATCAATGATCAAACTTATACATTATGCTAGCATTCACACTTCATAAATTAGTTCTTTTATCATTTACCTACTCGAGGACGAGTAGGAATTAAGCTTGGGTATGCTGATACGTATCCAACGTATCGATAATTTATGAAGTATTCATGTCATATTCACCTATGTTTGCAATACTTTTATATGGTTTTGATGCACTTTATATGATTTATTTAGAACTAACCCGGACTGATGCTGTTTTCAGCAGAACTACCGTGGTGTTGTTTTTTTTGCAGAGAATGAAAGTTCTCGGAATCGCCCGAAACTTTTTGACGATTTTTTTGGAACAAAAGAAGTACTAGACACTTCGTGGTAGGGCCAGAAGAGCTACGTGGTGGGCACAACCCACCAGGGCGCGCCAGGCCACCCGGCGCGCCCTGGTGTATCTTGCACACCTCGTGGCCCACCTTCGCATAAAACCAACGCCAAAAAATCCTATAAATTTAGAAACCATCCGAAATAACCCTAGACTCTCTGCTCCGCCGCCACAACTCTCAGTATCGACGAAAAACCAATCTGGAGTCGTTCTAGTACCCTGCCGGAAAGGGTAGATCATCTCCGGTGGCCATCTTCATCATCCCCGCGGAGGCCATGACGAGGAGGGAGTAGTCCACCCTCCGGGCTGAGGGTATGTACCAGTAGCTATGTGTTCAATCTCTCTCTCGTGTTCTTGAGATGTCACGATCTTGATGTATCACGGGCTTTGTTAATATAGTGAGATCATATGATGTTATTCCCTTGCTATCATGTTGTGATGAATTGAATCTTTCCCTTTGAGATATCGTTATGTTGGATTAAATATATGATTTGAGAACACTTGATATATGTCTTGCATGTGAATACCCATGGTGACAATGGGGTGTCCTATTGATTCACTTGATATATGTTTTGGTACTCAACTTGCGGATTCCCGTGGTGACATTGGGGTAATCTATGCATAGGGGTTGATACACGTTCTTGTCCTACTTTCTCTGATAGAAATCTTGGGGTACTCTTTGAGGTTCATTGTGTTGGATTGAGTATTATGAATCTTAAATTGTTTGATGCGTATCGTATAATTAACTCACGGATACTTGTGGTGACATTGGAGTATCTAGGTGACATTAGAGTTGGTTGATGCGTATCATATGGTGTTATTCTAGTACAAACTCTTAGATAGATCAATCGAAAAGGATAACTTGGTGTTATCTTAATACGAACTCTTGGATAGATCGATCGGAAAGAATAACTTTAAGGTGGTTTCGTACCCTACAAACAATTTCTTCTTATGTTCTCCGCTAGATAAGAACTTTGGAGTGATTCTTCGTTGCACGTTGAGGGACGGTTATGTGATCCAATTATATTAGCATTATTGAGAGATTACACTAGCGAAAGTACGGACCCTAGGTCTTGTTTTCAAGCATTGCAATACCGTTTGTGCTCACTTTTGTTACTTGCTACCTTGCTGTTTTATATTTTCCGATTACAAAAACCTATATCTACCATCCATATTGCACTTGTATCACCATCTCTTCACCGAACTAGTGCACCTATACAATTTTCCATTGTATTGGGTGTGTTGGGGACACAAGAGATTTCTTGTATTTGATTGCAGGGTTTTTTGAGAGAGACCATCTTCGTCCTACACCTCCCACGGATTGATAAACCTTAGGTCATCCACGTGAGGGAAAATTACTACTGTCCTACAAAACTCTGGGTTTGGAGGCCCAACAAATTCTACAAGAATAAAGTTGCGTAGTAGACATCAGTGAAGCACTAGAGCAATTCTATAGCTCAAAAAGTTTAAGTGAAGCATATAGAGCAATTCTAACAAATCATAGCATGATTTTGGCTCTCTCAAATAGGTGTGTCCTGCAAGGATACAAGTGATAAACTAACAAGCAAAGCAAGCAAACACTCAAATGATACAAGACGCTCCAAGCAAAACTCATGATATGTGACGAATAAAAATATAGCTCCAAGTAAAATACCGATGGTCGTTAGAAGAAAGAGGGGATGCCACTTGGGGCATCCCCAAGCTTAGTTGCTTGTTTCTCTTTGGATATATCTTGGGGGTACTCTAGCGTCCCCAAGCTTTGGCTCGTTTCACTCCTTATTCCTTTATCCATCGTGATCTCACCCAAAACTTGAAAACTTCAATCACACAAAACTCAACAAAATCTTCGTGAGATCCGTTAGTATAATAAAGCAAATCAATACTTTAGGTGCTGTTGCAAACCCATTCATATTTTATTATTGCATTATACCTACTGTATTTTAACTTCACCATGGCTCATACCCTTCAATACAACCCATAGATTAATCAAAAACAAGCATACAATGCAACGAAAACAGAATCTGTCTTAAAGAGAACAGTTTGTAGTAATCTGTACTCTAACCATACTTCTGTAACTATAAAAATTCTGAAAAATTAGGAAAACGTAAAGAGTTTGTATAGAAAACCTGTGTTAAAATTTCAGCTCAATATCACGTTCCAGTAAAGAATGAAAATTGTAACACTGGACGCAAAGTTTCTGTTTCAGATTCAGCATTGTTTCTACGCATCTTATGAATCATCCTAAAGGCTCTACTTGGCACAAACACTAAATAAAACATAAAAACACAATCATAACAAAGGCATAATTGTGTCAACACTCAAAAACAGAAATGAAAAAGCAAAAAAAAAGAATTCATTGGGTTGCCTCCCAACAAGCGCTATCGTTTTACGCCCCTAGCTAGGCATAACACATAGATTCAAGTATTGTCATCTTTGGTTTTGTATCCATATGATGCTCTCATGATTGATTCATATGGTGGCTTAATTCTTGTTCTAGGGTAGTGTTCCATACCCTTTCTTAGTGGAAACAGAAACCTAATATTGCCATCTTTCATATCAATCACGACACCTATAGTATGTAAGAACGGTCTATCAAGTATAATGCGACAAGACGGATTGCAATCAATATCAAGAACAATAAAATCTATGGGCACATAGTTCCTATTTGCAAGAATAAGAACATCACTAATTCTTCCCAAAGACTTTTTAATAGTAGAATGCGCCAAGTGCAAATTAAGAGAACATTCTTCAATATTGGTGAGACCAAGCACATCACGTAAAGATTTCCGAGCTTTATGGCAGACTGCTTCTAAGGTGGTGCATCACCTCGGTCGTGGGCTGAATTTTAATGAACTTTTTCGATCGGTGCAATTTATTCTCTGCCGACATATATAGCCAGTAGCCCTGAAGGTGTGTGTCGGCCTAAAATCCGAGATGCATATGAAGGTAAACATAAAACCGCTAATCCTAGTAGCCCCTGAGACTCAGGCCAATTCACGAAATCTGCCTGAGGATCGATTCCTTGCTTGGCAGCATGCTTTAGGAATTTAAACGCGGTGTGCAGTAGTCCTCGAGACTCAGGTTGGGTGCAGCCGACCGACCAGAGGATCAAATCTCCTCAGAAACCATATTGCACTTTGAATTTGCTCATTGAATAAGCAATGCACTAGCCCCCGAGCCTTAATTTGGGAACGGGTGGTCGAATTAACGATCGATAGTTGTTTGACATAGAGTTTTTTACGTTTGACACAATTTATGTGTAATGATTCTATGTATCCAAGTACTTTACATCCTGAATGCTCGGATCCGCACTGTACAAGAATTTGTTGACCGACCATCGGCTTCAACCTCCTTGGCCAGTAGCTGAGGAATGTTTGTCCTACTTTATAAAGCCTTTTTAAGGGCAAAGATTATGGCAAACAAGGAAATCCGGCCATACGGTTTTATAAACAAAGGTATGCAAAGAGATATGTCATATTACTAACACAAGAAACATCTTCTGGAAAAAATAGTTTATTTATAAGTTCTTTTTCCAAGGATATCATGTTGACCATGATCGTGAAACCTCAACTCCGATCAATGTGGGAGGAAAATATTGAGGATTTAGTTTGGGGAATGTTCCCGAACTCTGTGGTCTTTAATGAACTGAAATTTTTACTTCCGTCGTTGACGACCAATTATATTCTTAAGATGGCCAGCTTTTGGCTTCTCCCAGTTTGAGGTACTAACCCGGATGACCCGGAAGTAACAATCACAGAGGTGCTCCCTTTACCCCCTAGCCGAACAATCGGGAACGTAGGGGGTAAGCACAGGAGCCAGGCAACCCAGCTTGGCCAAAATCTTAAGTCAAATTGATGCATATTTATGGATTTATAACGATGATTACGGAAGGCAGCACTCGCATATTGAATAGAAATGCTTTTATGCTATATGCTATTTTGACTCCTTTGTGATGGTTTATCATTTGAGAGTGGCCCATCGACCGCTTCTACCCCTTCGTAGATGCGACGCAGGGTGTTTCCGCAGTGACAAGACAAGCCTTAGCCGACGTCTGGTTCCCGGAGGCAGTTGTGTTAGCAGAAACGAGGCAATCAGATATCTAGGCTTTATAACTTTCACTTATTCATATGAGCTTAAAGTTTGGGAGGCCAGTTACTAGCCCCCGGTTAGTGTTCGGCGTCAGCCGAGGTCAAGCCATTAACGCTCCGGCCAAATTGATGAAAGGCCCACGGGGTAACTTCTATCGGTCTATAGTTTGACAGAGTCATCGGATCGCTGACTAGTTTTCACACATTGCGACAGTCAGTTTTCGGCTTTCTTCACTGAGGTACTTGAACAGTTAAATCGGAAGTACAATTGCAGTGGTTCTCCCTTTGCACACCTAGCCGAACAAAGCGGAATGTAGGAGGCAATCACAGGAGCAGGGCAACCCAACTATTGACCGAAGACACAATTCGAAACTGATGCATATAAAGCAATATCCGAGAACGTTTTGTCGAGGACTGCTCAGAGTACCTTGGCTTTTGGTGGGTTCGGCTCTAGCTGGAGTCCCCCGTTGATAATGCCGATACTTTAGGCATCCGACGTTGTACTATGAGAGCTATGCTGGAGACACACAGTATCCCCCGAGACTCGGGTTGGGTGCGGCCGACGAACCTGAGGATTGAATCTCCTCGAGAAATAGTCCAGATGTCATGTGCGTTTCACCAACGTCGAGGTGTAAGTCGACACGAAAGATACCGAGCTGTGGGTAATGCTACTTCTTGAGCTTGCATTGGTTTTCCCTTGAAGAGGAAAGGGTGATGCAGCAAAGTAGATAAGTATTTCCATCAGTTGTTGAGAACCAAGGTATCAATCCAGTAGGAGGTACAAGCAAGGCCCCAATCTTTGCACCTACACAAACAATCAAACACTTGCACCCAACGCTATAAAGGGGATGTCAATCCCTTCACGGTTACTTGCAAGGATGAGATCTGATAGAGATAGATACAAAAGATTACTATAACGAAAACTAAGATAAAAGTAAATAGATTGCAGCAAAGTATTTTTGGTATTTTTGGTTTATAGATCTGAAAATATAATATGGAAAATAGACCCGGGGGCCATAGGTTTCACTAGAGGCTTCTCTCTTGAAGGAAAATAATACGGTGGGTGAACAAATTACTGTCGAGCAATTAATAGAAAAGCGCATAGTTATGACGATATCCAAGGCAATGATTATGCATATAGGCATCACGTCCGTATCAAGTAGATCGAAACGATTCTGCATCTACTACTATTACTCCACACATCGACCGACTCCTTCCTGCATCTAGAGTATTAAGTTCATGAAGAACAGAGTAACGCATTAAGTAAGATGACATGATGTAGAGGGATAAACTCAAGCATTATGATGAAAACCCCATCTTTTTATCCTTGATGGAAACAATACAAATACGTGCCTCGCTTCCCCTACTTTGTCACTGGGTGAGGACACCGCAAGATTGAACCCAAAACTAAGCACTTCTCCCATTGCAAGAATTACCAATCTAGTTGGCGAAACCAAACCAATAACTCGAAGAGACTTGCTTAGACATGAAATCATGCATATAAGAATTCAGAGAAGATTCAAATAATATTCATAGATAATCTGATCATAAACCCACAATTCATCGGATCTCGACAAACACACCACAAAAGAGTATTACATCGGATAGATCTCCATGAAGATCATGGAAAACATGGTATTGAAGATCATAGAGAGAGAAGAAGCCATCTAGCTACTAGCTATGGACCCGAAGGTCTGAGGTGAACAACTCACGCATCATCGGAGGGGCAATGGTGTTGATGTAGATGCCCTCCGTGATCGAATCCCCTTCGGTAGATTACCGAAAAAGGCCCCAAGATGGGATCTCACGGGAACAGAGGCTTGTGGCGGCGGAAAAGTATTATCGTGGATCTCTTTGGTATTGGGGGAATATTTCTCAATTTATAGGCGGAGAATTAGAGTTGGAGGAGCTACGGGAGGCCCACAAGCCAGGGGGGCGTCCCCCCAGGGGCGCGCCCTGGTGGCTTGTGGCCCACCCGTGGGTCTTCTGGCCTTTTCTCCAAGTCTCCTGGGTTCCTTCTGGTCCAAGAAAAATCATCGTAGAATTTTATTCCGTTTGGACTCCGTTTGATATTCCTTATCTGCAATACTCAAAAACAAGGAAAAAACAGAAACTGGCACTGGGCACTAGGTTAATAGGTTAGTCCCAAAAATAATATGAAATAGCATATTAATGCATATAAAACATCCAAAATAGATAATATAATAGCATGGAACAATCAAAAATTATAGATACGTTGGAGACGTATCAAGCATCCCCAAGCTTAATTCCTGCTCGTCCTCGAGTAGGCAAATGATAAAAACAGAATTTTTGATGTGGAATGCTACCTAACATATTTATCCATGTAATATTCTTTATTGTGGCATGAATGTTCAGATCCATAAGATTCAAAACAAAAGTCTAATATTGACATAAAAACAATAATACTTCAAGCATACTAACAAAGCAATCTAGTCCTTTCAAAATAACATGGGCAAATAAAGTTATCCCTACAAAATCATATGGTCTGGCTATGCTCCATCTTCCCCACAGAAAGTATTTAAATCATGCACAACCCCGATGACAAGTCAAGCAATTGTTTCACACCTTTTATGTTCTCAAACCTTTTCAACTTTCACGCAATACATGAGCGTGAGCCATGGATATAGCACTATAGGTGGAATAGAATATGGTGGAGGTTGTGAGGAAAAGGAGAAGATAGTCTCATATCAACTAGGCGTATCAACGGGCTATGGAGATGCCCATCAATAGATATCAACGTGAGTGAGTAGGGATTGCCATGCAACGGATGCACTAGAGCTATAAGTGTATGAAAGCTCAAAAAGAAACTAAGTTGGTGTGCATTATAATGAAAAATTCCCACTAGTTATATGAAAGTGACAAAATAGGAGACTCTCTATCATGAAGATCATGGTGCTACTTTGAAGCACAAGTGTGGAAAAAATATAGTAGCGTTGTCCCTTCTCTATTTTCTCTCATTTTTTTATTTTTTTATTTTGGTGGGCATCTTTGGCCTCTTTTTTTTATTTGGGCTTCATTGGCCTCTTTTATTATTTTTAAAGTCCGGAGAGTCATCCCAACTTGTGAGGGAATCATAGCTTCCATCATCCTTTCCTCTCATGGGACGATGCTCTAATAATGATGATCATCATACTTTTATTTACTTACAACTCAAGAATTACAACTTGATACCTAGAACAAAATATGACTCTATATGAATGCCTCCGCCGGTGTACCGGGATGTACAACGATCTAGCATAGCAAATGACATCAAAAAACGGACAAGCCATGAAAACATCATGCTAGCTGTCTTACGATCATGCAAAGCAATATGAAAATGATGGTGCATGTCATAATAAACGGAACGGTGGAAGTTGCATGGCAATATATCTCGGAATGGCTATGGAAATGCCATAATAGGTAGGTATGGTGGCTGTTTTGAGGAAGGGTATATGGTGGGTTTAATGCACCGGCGAAAGTTGCGCGGTACTAGAGAGGCTAGCAATGGTGGAAGGGTGAGAGTGCGTATAATCCATGGACTCACATTAGTCATAAAGAACTCACATACTTATTGCAAAAGTCTATTAGTTATCGAAGAAAAGTATTACACGCATGCTCCTAGGGGAGAGGTTGGTAGGAGTTAACCATCGCGCGCTCCCGACCCTCACACAAAGGATGACAATTAATAAACAAATCATTCTCCGACTTCATTACATAACGGTTCACCATACGTGCATGCTACGGGAATCACAAACTTTTTACACAAGTATTTCTACCAATCCACAATTACTCACTAGCATGACTCTAATATCACCATATTTATATCTTAGAACTATATGCAAGGAATCAAACTTCTCATAGTATTCAATGCACTTTATATGAAAGTTTTTATTATATCCCTCTTGGATGCCCATTATATTAGGACTAAATTCATAACCTAAACCAATTATCATGCTGTTTAAAGACTCTCAAAATAATATAAGTGAGGTATGAGAGTTCAATTATTTCTATAAAACAAAACACCACCGTGCTCTAAAAAGATAGAAGTGAAGCACTAGAGCAAAATTGCCTAGCTCAAAAGATATAAGTGAAGCACATAGAGTATTCTAAAAAATTCACGATTCATGCGTGTCCCTCTCAAAAGATGTGTGCAGCAAGGATGATTGTGGCAAACTAAAAAGAAAAGACTCATATCATACAAGATTCTCCAAGAAAAACACATATCATGTGGTGAATAAAAATATAGCCTCAAGTAAATTTACCAATGGATTGAAGACGAAAGAGGGGATGCCTTCCGGGGCATCCCCAAGCTTAGGCTCTTTGGTATCCTTGAATATTCCTTGGGGTGCCTTGGGCATCCCCAAGCTTGTGAACTCATTCTTTATTTATATTGGTGTAATATCTACTGTATTACAACTTTTCCATGGTTCATACCCCCTGATACAACCCATAGATACATCAAAATAAGCAAACAACACAAAGAACACAGAATCTGTCAAAAACAGAACAGTCTGTAGCAATCTGTAAACTTCGAATACTTCTGTAACTCCAAAAATTCTGAAAAATTAGGAAAATCTGGGAAATTTGTATATAAATCTTGTGTAAAAATTTCAGACTCATTTGATGCTCTGGTGAATTTATAAAATTCCTAGACCGAGCGCAAAAGTTTCTGTTTTTCAGCAAGATCAAATCAACAATCACCGTAGACCATCCCCAAGGTCTTACTTGGCTCAAACACTAATTAAAACACTAAAACAAAATTACTACAGAGGTAATAATGTGTAAAGCACTCAGTAACAGAAACAAAAAAAAACAAAATAACATAAAATAAAATTGGGTTGCCTCCCAACAAGCGCTATTGTTTAACGCCCCTAGCTAGGCATAACACAATAGATCTAAGTATTATCATCTTTGGTATGCAATCCATAAGTAGCTCTCATAATATATTCAAAAAGTGTGTTCCATGACTTTCCTTAACGGAAATTGGAATCTAATGTTTCCTTCTTCCATATCAATAATTGCACCGATCGTTCTAAGGAAAGGTCTACCAAGAATAATAGGACATGTAGGATTGCAATCTATATCAAGAACAATGAAATCTACGGGCACATTGTTCCTATTTGCAACAATAAGAACATCATTAATCCTTCCCATAGGTTTCTTTATAGTGGAATCCGCTAGATGCAAATTTAAAGAGCAATCATCAAGTTCATGGAAACCTAGCACATCACATAAAGTTTTCGGACTCGTGGAAACGCTAGCACCCAAATCACACAAAGCATGGCACTCATAATCTTTAATTTTAATCTTAATAGTAGGTTCCCACTCATCATAAAGCTTTCTAGGTATAGAAACTTCCAACTCAAGTTTTCCTTCAAACGATTTCATCATAGCATCAACGATATGTTTAGTAAGAGCTTTATTTTGATTATAAGCATGCGGAGAATTCAACATGGATTGCAACAAGGAAATACAATCAATCAAAGAACAACTATCATAATTAAAGTCCTTGAAATCCAAAAGAGTGGGTTCATTGCTATCTAAAGTTTTGACCTCTTCAATCCCACTTTTATCAATTTTTGCATTAAGATCTATAAACTCCGAATCATTGGGACGACTTTTAACTAAAGTTGACTTATCTCTAGTCCCATCTTTAACAAGATTTGAATTAGAAAACAAAGATTCAATAGGAGTCACATCAATCACTTTAAGATCTTCATCATTATTATCACGAGAACACACTTTTTGAAGCCATTCACGCTTAGCACGCATTCTAGCAGTTCTTTCCTTACACTCATCAACAGAAGTTCTGATAGCTTTTAAGGACTCATTAATATCACGCTTGGGTGGAGTAGATCTAATTTTCAAAGAATCAAACTCAAGCGAAATTCTATCAACGTTCCTAGCCAAATCATCAATCTTGAGCAATTTTTCTTCAATCGTAGCATTGAAAACCTTTTGCGAACCAATAAATTCTTTAATATTATTCTCAAGATCAGAGGGCATCTTATTATAATTTCCATAAGGATTGTTGTAGGAATTACCATAATTATTAGAGGAATTACTAGGAAACATCCTAGGGTTGAAATTACCTCTATACCCGTTATTACCAAAATTGTTCCTACCAACAAAATTCACATCCATAGATTCATTATTATTTACAATCAAAGAAGACAAAGGCATATCATTAGGATCAATAGGATCACTCTTACTAGCAAACAATTTTATTATTTCATCCATCTTTTCACTCAAAGTGTTTATTTCTTCAATAGCATGCACCTTTTTACTAGGAGATCTTTTGGTATGCCATTGAGAGTAATTTGCCATAATATTATCTAGGAGTTTAGTAGCTTCTCCTAATGTGATTTTCATAAAAGTATCACCCGCGGCGGAATCTAAAAGATTTATAGATGCAAAATTCAATCCCGCATAAATTTTTTGTATAATCATCCATAAACTCAAACCATGTGCGGGGCAATTTCTAATCATTAATTTCATCCTCTCCCAAGATTTTGCAACATGCTCATGATCAAGTTGCTTAAAATTCATTATATCGTTCCTAAGGGAGATGATCTTAGCGGGCGGAAAGTACTTGGAAATAAAAGCATCTTTACACTTATTCCATGAATCAATACTATTTTTAGGCAAAGATGAAAACCAAGTTTTAGCACGATCTCATAGTGAGAACGGAAATAGCTTCAATTTAACAATATCATTATCCACATCTTTCTTCTTTTGCATATCACACAACTCAACGAAAGTATTTAGATGGGATGCGGCATCTTCACTAGGAAGGCCGGAAAATTGTTCTTTCATAACAAGATTAAGCAAAGCGGCATTAATTTCATAAGATTCCGCACTAGTGGTGGGAGCAATTGGAGTACTAATAAAATCATTATTATTAGTATTGGAGAAGTCACACAATTTGGTATTCTCAGACATCGTGACAAAGCAAGCAATCTAGCACACAAGCAAATAAAAAGCAAACGAAAAGACGAATGGAAGAAGGGCAAATAAAAAGGCAAATCTTTTTGGTTTTTTCTGAAAATCGTTTTAGAAGTGGGGGAGAGGAAAACAAGAGGCAAATGGCAAATAATGTAAATGCAAGAGATGAGTTTGTGATGGGTACTTGGTAGGCTTGATGTAGACTTGCTATGTATCCTCCCCGGCAACGGCGCCACAAATCCTTCTTGCTACTTCTTGAGCTTGCGTTGCTTTTCCCTTGAAGAGGAAAGGGTGATGCAGCAAAGTAGATAAGTATTTCCCTCAGTTGTTAAGAACCAAGGTATCAATACAGTAGGAGGTACAAGCAAGGCTCCAATCTTTGCACCTAGACAAACAATCAAACACTTGCACCCAACGCTATAAAGGGGTTGTCAATCCCTTCACGGTTACTTGCAAGGATGAGATCTGATAGAGATAGATATAAAAGATTAGTAAAACGAAAACTTAAATAAAAGTAAATAGATTGCAGAAAAGTATTTTTGGTATTTTTGGTTTATAGATCGGAAAATATAATATGGAAAATAGACCCGGGGGCCATAGGTTTCACTAGAGGATTCTCTCTTGAAGGAAAATAATACGGTGGGTGAACAAATTACTGTCGAGCAATTGATAGAAAAGCGCATAGTTATGACGATATCCAAGGCAATGAATATGCATATAGGCATCACGTCCGTATCAAGTAGATCGAAACGATTCTGCATCTACTACTATTACTCCACACATCGGCCGACTCCTTCCTGCATCTAGAGTATTAAGTTCATGAAGAACAGAGTAACGCATTAAGTAAGATGACATGATGTAGAGGGATAAACTCAAGCATTATGATGAAAACCCCATCTTTTTATCCTTGATGGAAACAATACAAATACGTGCCTCGCTTCCCCTACTTTGTCACTGGGTGAGGACACCGCAAGATTGAACCCAAAACTAAGCACTTCTCCCATTGCAAGAATTACCAATCTAGTTGGCCAAACCAAACCAATAACTCGAAGAGACTTGATTAGACATGAAATCATGCATATAAGAATTCAGAGAAGATTCAAATAATATTCATAGATAATCTGATCATAAACCCACAATTCATCGGATCTCGACAAACACACCGCAAAAGAGTATTACATCGGATAGATCTCCATGAAGATCATGGAAAACATGGTATTGAAGATCATAGAGAGAGAAGAAGCCATCTAGCTACTAGCTATGGACCCGAAGGTCTGAGGTGAACAACTCACGCATCATCGGAGGGGCAATGGTGTTGATGTAGATGCCCTCCGTGATCGAATCCCCTTCGGTAGATTACTGGAAAAGGCCCCAAGATGGGATCTCACGGGAACAGAGGCTTGCGGCGGCGGAAAAGTATTATCGTGGATCTCTTTGGTATTGGGGGAATAATTCTGAATTTATAGGCGGAGAATTAGGGTTGGAGGAGCTACGGGAGGCCCACAAGCCAGGGGGGCGTCCCCCCAGGGGCGCGCCCTGGTGGCTTGTGGCCCACCCGTGGGTCTTCTGGCCTTTTCTCCAAGTCTCCTGGGTTCCTTCTGGTCCAAGAAAAATCATCGTAGAATTTTATTCCGTTTGGACTCCGTTTGATATTCCTTATCTGCAATACTCAAAAACAAGGAAAAAACAGAAACTGGCACTGGGCACTAGGTTAATAGGTTAGTCCCAAAAATAATATAAAATAGCATATTAATGCATATAAAACATCCAAAATAGATAATATAATAGCATGGAACAATCAAAAATTATAGATACGTTGGAGACGTATCAAGCATCCCCAAGCTTAATTCCTGCTCGTCCTCGAGTAGGCAAATGATAAAAACAGAATTTTTGATGTGGAATGCTACCTAACATATTTATCCATGTAATATTCTTTATTGTGGCATGAATGTTCAGATCCATAAGATTCAAAACAAAAGTTTAATATTGACATAAAAACAATAATACTTCAAGCATACTAACAAAGCAATCTAGTCCTTTCAAAATAACATGGGCAAATAAAGTTATCCCTACAAAATCATATGGTCTGGCTATGCTCCATCTTCCCCACAGAAAGTATTTAAATCATGCACAACCCCGATGACAAGTCAAGCAATTGTTTCACACCTTTTATGTTCTCAAACCTTTTCAACTTTCACGCAATACATGAGCGTGAGCCATGGATATAGCACTATAGGTGGAATAGAATATGGTGGAGGTTGTGAGGAAAAGGAGAAGATAGTCCAGATGTCATGTGCGTTTCACCAACGTCGAGGTGTAAGTCGACACGAAAGATACCAAGCTGTGGGTAATGCTACTTCTTGACCTTGCGTTGGTTTTCCCTTGAAGAGGAAAGGGTGATGCAGCAAAGTAGATAAGTATTTCCATCAGTTGCTGAGAACCAAGGTATCAATCCAGTAGGAGGTACAAGCAAGGCCCCAATCTTTGCACCTACACAAACAATCAAACACTTGCACCCAACGCTATAAAGGGGATGTCAATCCCTTCACGGTTACTTGCAAGGATGAGATCTGATAGAGATAGATACAAAAGATTACTATAACGAAAACTAAAATAAAAGTAAATAGATTGCAGCAAAGTATTTTTGGTATTTTTGGTTTATAGATCTGAAAATATAATATAGAAAATAGACCCGGGGGCCATAGGTTTCACTAGAGGGTTCTCTCTTGAAGGAAAATAATACGGTGGGTGAACAAATTACTGTCGAGCAATTGATAGAAAAGCGCATAGTTATGACGATATCCAAGGCAATGATTATGCATATAGGCATCACGTCCGTATCAAGTAGATCGAAACGATTTTGCATCTACTACTATTACTCCACACATCGACCGACTCCTTCCTGCATCTAGAGTATTAAGTTCATGAAGAACAGAGTAACACATTAAGTAAGATGACATGATGTAGAGGGATAAACTCAAGCAATATGATGAAAACCCCATCTTTTTATCCTTGATGGCAACAATACAAATACGTGCCTCGCTACCCCTACTTTGTCACTGGGTGAGGACACCGCAAGATTGAACCCAAAACTAAGCACTTCTCCCATTGCAAGAATTACCAATCTAGTTGGCCAAACCTAACCAATAACTCGAAGAGACTTGCAAAGATATGAAATCATGCATATAAGAATTCAGAGAAGATTCAAATAATATTCATAGATAATCTGATCATAAACCCATAATTCATCGGATCTCGACAAACACACTGCAAAAGAGTATTACATCGGATAGATCTCCATGAAGATCATGGAAAACATGGTATTGAAGATCATAGAGAGAGAAGAAGCCATCTAGTTACTAGCTATGGACCCGAAGGTCTAAGGTGAACTACTCACGCATCATCGGAGGGGCAATGGTGTTGATGTATATGCCCTCCGTGATCGAATCCCCCTCCGGCAGATTACCAGAAAAGGCCCCAAGATGGGATCTCATGGGAACAGAGGCTTGCGGCAGCAGAAAAGTATTATCGTGGCTCTCTTTCGTATTGGGGGAATATTTCTGAATTTATAGGCAGAGAATTAGGGTTGGAGGAGCTAGGGGGGCCCACAAGCCCGGGGGCGCGCCCCCCTGGGGCGAGCCCTGGTGGCTTGTGGCCCAACCGTGGGTCTTATGGCCTCTTCTCCATGTCTCCTGGGTTCCTTTTGGTCCAAGAAAAGTCATCGCAGAATTTTATTCCGTTTGGACTCCGTTGATATTCCTTATCTACAATACTCAAAAACAAGGAAAAAACAAAAACTGGCACTAGGCACTAGGTTAATAGGTTAGTCCCAAAAGTAATATAAAATAGCATATTAATGCATATAAAACATCCAAAATAGATAATATAATAGCATGGAACAATAAAAAATTATAGATATGTTGGAGACATATCAAGTAATAAAAGATCTCCCGAGCTGAATTATTACGCATGGCACCTCGGTCATGAGGGTCTCACGCCTCCTAAAAGAAAAACATACGAACAACTTAAAATTTTCATAAGCTCGGAAAACCAAAAATTTATGTACGTACATGGCGTCTTAATTGAATCAAGTTTTTTTGGTGCCAATTTAAAATTGGTCTTAAAATTAATTTATGCTTCATTCGTGCTTTAACATGATACATCCGATCTCTGGACTTCAAGCGGGTCAGCCTTCAGCTTCAACATCCATATCCTGAAGGCAAAGTGTTTGTCTGAGGCCTGTTTAGCGAACTAAACTCGAGCGGCTTTAGAAAGAAACTAGGCTACCCGGATATTGAACACACACTCGTGTCGACGAAAGGAATAGTAGAAAAAGACTTTGCAATGACCAAGAAGAAAACACATTTATTAGAAAACGGCTCATATAAATTTAAGAGCCCCCGGTTAAATTGGGTAATGAAAGTTTTTTAACAAACAAAGTTAAAAAAACAATTTTTTTGTCTAAAAAAATATCTAATGTTTGGTTGAACCAAAAAAAAGTAAAATTTCAAAGAGAGTTGAGCATGAAAACGATTTAGCTGGTTAATGTCCTCGGTGTTGATGATGTGGTTCGAGCTACCGCGGGACAAGGTCCCAGCCCCCATGCCAGTCACGAGGTAGCCGACGAAGAGCTCGGCTTGATGAAGTGACAACACAACACTTCCGAAGGGCCGAGGCGAACCCCCCACTCCAGCCGAGGAGACAGAGTAGTTCGGTAGCGTGACAGCAAAGCCCCCACGTCAGTCGACCATGTTGACGACACAATTTGGTTTGATGGAGGCGGGCGACGGTGTCAGCGCGCCGAGGTGACTGCGTTCGCAGTCGAAGTAACTTACCAGTGTGACCTTGTTTGGCGACGATGCCGAAGGCCCTGGGGTCAAGCTGGCTGTGGAGGGTGGTGAGTAGGAGAAGTAGGCAGACTCTCCGGCATGCACCCGCCTCCGCTGCGCCGTACATCATGGACACCCCGGCATCCATCAACACGAGAGCGAGCCACACGCTAGAGACGAAAGCTTCGACATCCTCCAAGATGAGAGACATCATCCCCGAGTCAGACGGTGGTAAGCAAAGCAGTGGGCTCGAATGCCTCAGTGTTGACCATGATGAGACAGATTATGTCGTCGTCCTCGGATCTAACAGCCTGCATCTGGTGGGAGATTGACGGGATGTAAACTGAAGTTTGTTCTGTTCCACAACATCGCTCGCCTCACCGGCTTGTCGTGCAACCTCTATTCTGTCTGATTCATCATCGAAATACATGGTCCTGTCATGTGCATCAGCGGTAGGGTAGGTGATGGACGACAAGGGAAGGAATATGTCGTCTGCTCATATAGCTCGCTCCACGCCACAGAAATCATGTGCCTCCATCAACCACCAGTATCATTAGGGGTTCATGCGGGTAAGTAGCAGGAGCGCCATTTGAACTTACCTACTGAAGAACTCTGATGCATTTTCCAGCCTAGCGGTGAAGTCCTATCTATTGGCGACTGGGAAAGTGAGTGTCTTCCACGTGGCTGATATTCTGTGAGGAGGCGTGAGCCTGATGGAATCCGAGGTGGACGACCGGTACTGTGTTTGCATGAAGATCAAGCAGACCTCGAAATCCACACCTAAAATAGTATGCACTACTACTTGATTGCTTTGGATGCTCACGAAGAGCACTTGTACCAATTGCCATGCTCATGTGGAGTGGCCGCATGTGAGGTCTCTCCTTCCCTTCTTTAATTTTCCATTGGTGGACTAACTTAAAGCCACCAAACAAATAGCACACTTTAATAAGTATACGTGAAAAGTGCATGTAAAGACAACTAGAAAAAAGTGTGGCTTTCCTCCACACTTAAATGATAAGGCAAATAAAGGATGGATGAAAACTACCCTATATGCTGCCGCCGATCAGAATCCCTGTCGGCCGGCCCACTTGTCGTGTTCATCCTGGGTATTATCGTGTGAGCGGTCTCCTCGGTTGAGCCACCGCCGCTCAAATTATGTTTTGTTTTGTAGCATTGATACGCAGAAAATCCTCAAGACTAGCCTGCTACATGCACTCTTCTTCCGATCCTCCATAGCCGCGCAGGCGTTGCTCGTCTTCATGGGTTAGGTGTGCTACTAGTAGTTGCATGATAGCTCGGACCCATCGTATTGCCGAGTGCCGGGCACGACCACCAATTTTTTTCTTTGATTTCGATCAAGCACCATGAACAAAATAGTACAGACGACAAAGCTAATTTATGGAAAGGATAATTTACGTGGAACAGATCTAAGTGAACATGGACACAGGATTTTACCCAGGTTCGGGCTCTCTCAAGGAGATAATACCCTACGTCCTGCTTTTGATTGTATTGATATGGGGATAGTACATAGTACAGATATCTACCACGAGATTGTTGTAATGAATATGAGATTGTCTATTGACTAGCCTGGCCTCGATTTATATAATGCATCGTAGGCCTAGGGTTTAGAGTAGTCCTTGTCTTATGCACCAAGTCTTGTGGAATCTCCCTTGTAAGCATCATGGGCTACCCGAAGTGGCCCATTAGTGAATCACCCTGGGGGTCTTCGGCCCGACCCACTGGTCGGGAGATGACGTGGTGAGTACCCCCTAGTCCAGGACACCATCAGACATCCCCGTCACCGGCGGTCAGTCGGGCATGCCGTTGTACTAGGCAGAGCGAGTGCGGTCTCCTCCTCCCTTTCTCGTGGCCAAGGAGGAGAAGACGAATGTGGATATTCTAGTGACGGCGGTGCTGACCATCGTCAGGAAAGGAATTAATGGGTTGGACCTCCTGGAGGTTTTCCTTTAGCAGAGGATTCAGCCCCTGGTAGCGAGGGCCCGCCCCATGTGGACCTACGAGGGGCCGAGTGACTCCATGCGAATTCACCCGGAGGAGCTCGACACGAAGACGATGGAAGTGAATATCAAATCCATCACGTCCGCGCGCAACAACCCGAGAGGCAGTCGGCTGGGTCCCCCCTTCGACATAGAGCATCCTCCGAACGATGTGAGTTTGAACCTTCTCAATCAGATTGTGTATAGTGTTGCTGTCCGACTGAGATTAATGTAGCTTCATCTTCCACTCGGCATGTTTTCTAGACGTTGATCTACCTGGTGCCGGTCGTGAACCGTGCGGCCAAAGACGACCGAGGAGTATGACTCCGAGGAAGGGGACGAAGCCGAGTCGTCCCCGTCATAGACTGTCCTGACCGAGTGCCGCTCAAAGATGCGACAGAACCCGAGTGCGAGCGCCAGGGGATTGGGCGTCTCCAAGCCAACTGCTCCAGCTCCTCCCACGTGCACGTCCACACGCACACGAGGCGAAGCTGCCGAATAACCCAAGAGGGTAACCAAGCAGTCCAAGGTTACAGCGGTCAAGCCCCAGAAGGCCACCCTGCCATGAATGAAGGTGGAGGTGCCCGTGTTATCAAAGTAAGTACCAAGAATGTTCTTTTTATTTAATATCTTGGACTTCTTCCTTCCGAGTGGTTGTTGACCGGGTGATTTTCTTGTTGAAGTGCTAATACTTCAACCGCTTCGCTCGACCCTAAGGCTTCGGAGAAGAGCCAGATATATGCAGATGCGGCGTCTTCGAGGTTTGGACCTCCTGGAGGTTTTCCTTTAGCGGAGGATTCAGCCCCTGCTTGCGAGGGCCCACCCCATGTGGACATACGAGGGGCCGAGTGACTCCATGCGGATGCGGAGAAGAGCCAGATATATGCAGATGCGGTGTCTTCGAAAGGTTCTTTCTGAACTTGCTTGGCGCTAGTTCGTTTGTCGTGTTTTCTGTGATTCCAACACCCGACTGTTCTTGATGGCTTGCAGGGCCACATGGGGTCATCGAGCTCGATGGGGACCACAAGATCGACCCGCTGAACCCTTCGATCGACGTGGACATCATGATGTAGGATACCTCCCCGCCTCGATTGACCAGGACTTCCCCAGCCAAGGCCCCGACTCTAGTTCAGAGTGCTACTCCGAGGGCCGGAGCCACACTCGGAGCTGTCTCATCTGCCCCTTCGTCGGCCTCACCAGCGACCAACATCTTCACATTGCACCATGTCCTGGAGGATCAAGTGGGCGCTAGCAAGGAGGCCCTGATCCAGGTGGAGCTGATGAACAACCTGGTGAAGGAGTCGTACAACATCAGCCAAGCCCTGAAGAAGAAGTTCCGAGTAAGTACTATTGTAAGTACCAACTTCATTCGGGAGTTTCGATCTACATGCAGTCTTTTTTTCGTTTTGGGTCCCGAGTGGATTTGCACGGGGAAAATACACTGGGTGTTCTCCGGTTCCATTGGGGACGCACTGAGCACACCCACTGGGTGTTCCCCGGTTCTAGTGGGGCGCGCTGCGCACACCCACTGGGTGTAGTCCCAGAGACTGTCGTCGCCCGTGGTACTCAGTGGGAGTCTTCGAGTCTTTATAAGCTCGACATGGACTGTCGCGGTGTAGAACATGTTTCTTAGCTTGTGGAAGTAGCCAGAGTGGTACTTGTCGAAGAGGATGCGGTGATGGTCCATGGACCAGAGCTTCTCGACATTGTCCGCCGGGGTGTAGAACATGTTGCTTAGCTTGTGGAAGTACTTCATTCTGACCCTGTAGAAGTAGCCGAAGTGGTACTTGTATACAGGCCAATCACTCTTCTAGTGGGGGAGCGCCGAGCGCAACCACTGGGTGTAGTCCCCGAGAATGCCGTCGACTGTGGCATGCAGCGATAGTCTTACATCTATTTGTTTTTGTTTCACTTGAATAACCAAGTGGTTTTCATATCCGACCGATATCATTTCTGTGTCCTTGCTTCTCATTGGCAGAATGTTTGTGAGCTCGGAGCCCGATACAACACCGTCGAGAAGGAGGTACATGACCTCGGGATCAACTTGGAGGCCGAGAAGGCCAAGAGCATGCATCTGGAGCACGAAGAGTGTTCACTCGGAGGTAAGCATATCCCATCTGACTATATCTCGAACTTCATTTCTTCTCCCAATCCGACTGAGGTTGTCCTGCCAGATGTTCTTAGAGAAAATTTTCAACTTGCTCAGAGGCTCAAGACTTCTATTTCTTTAGAAACCATGAAAGAAGCCCTCAAGAATAAGGATACAGAGCTGGTGTCTGCGTGGAAGGAAGCCAACGCCAAGACCAAGGTGGCCAAGGACAAGCCAAAATTAGTCGGAGAACTCGAAGAGGAGAATTGGACCCTGAAGGTCGTGGCGAATAAGTCCTCGCAAGCAGCATTATTCAAGTACCTCTCTTCCAAGAAGCTCGAACTGGAACAGTACGCCGAGGAGTTCGGCAATGAGATGAGTGAGAAACTTAGAGGTAAGCATCACTCTGAGTAATTTTTGCATAGCTTTTGATGCCTTGTCCGATGTCGATTTTCTCCATTCTATCATGCATAGAATTATGTATTAACGTCGAGTTCTAGATGGAGAAAATTGAGAAGGAGATGGATCCATCTCGGTAAATCCTCAGGTATGCTCAGCCCTGGATGTTCTCCAACTGGAGGAACGCATCGAGTAGGTGATTGTCTACATCAACCGGTTTTGCTCGGCCGTCCTGAAGATCGATCAAGAGGTCGCCCCTGGTGAGGAGTTCTCGAATGACTTGGAGTCTATCATGGACTGAGTGAGGGACGTTCCAGCCCGAGTGCAGTCATGGAAGAAATCATCGGCTAGATGTGGAGCTGACGTGGCCCTCTCGCTCGTCCGTGTCCATTCCAAGGGCATGCATGAAGAGAGGCTGAAGTCGCTCAAGGTTATCAATAATAAGCATGCCAAGTTCGAAGATTTTATGGAGACGTTTCTGGAGGCGGCCACTCAGATTGCCAACGACATTGATCTCAACACCTTCCTCGACACTGCGGATCCTTCGCCAACCGAGTGATCCTCGAAAAAAAAACTTCAAATTTGATTCACCTCGGGATGCCGAGTGGTTTATGTAACCGTGACCTTGAAGTGAGCCTAGGGCTCCTTCCATTTTCTTTTGGACAACATGTTGTCTATTTGCTTCATCTTCATTCGGCTTCTTGAAAGTTTTTCACTCGTGCCTTGAATGGATGAGCCGAGTCCCTGAGTGCAGATTTCGTCCATGCTCGGTGTATTTTTAACTTAGGCGTTTATTGGATCACAGCTAAGCCCCTGAGTGCGGATGAAGTCCTCACTCGGAGCACCTTTTAACTTAGACAAAGTCAGGTTCGCAGCTAAGGTTCTTGAGGGAAGAAATCTTCTTACACTCGAATCGTTTAAAGCTCAGGCGAAGTCAGGTTCACAGCGGAGCGCCCGAGTGAGGAAATCCTCCATACTCGGAACATTTTAGCTTAGACGACAGCGAGGTGGTGGCCAATCCCTCGAGTGTGGAAATCTTCCACACTCAGGATTTTTTAACTTACACGAAGACTGGTTCGCAGTTACGGTTCTCGAGTGAAGAAAGTTCTTACACTCGAAACGTTTAAAGATCAGGTGAAGTCAGGTTCGCAGTGGAGCCCCCGAGTGAGGAAATACTCCTTACTAGGAAAGTTATATCTTAGACGACAGCGAGGTTGCAACTAAGACCCCGAGTGTGGAAATCTTCCACACTCAGGATTTTTTAACTTGGACGAAATCAGGTTCGTAGCTAAGGTTCTTGAGTAAAGAAATCTTCTTACACTCAAAACATTTAAAGATCAGGGGAAGTCAGGTTCGCATCGGAGCACCCGAGTGTGGAAATCCTCCTTACTCGGAGTGTTTTAGCTTAGACGATAGCGAGGTCGCAGCTAAGCCCCAGAGTGTGGAAATCTTCCACACCAAGATTTTTAACTTAGACGAAGTCAGGTTCGCAGCTAAATCATTTCACCCACTAGTGGTAATGGAAAGCAGGTTACGGGAATCATGGGAGTGAAAATGAAATTTTGGCAAATTTTGACAAAATATGGAAAAAGCAAGACTTTTATTCATCAAAATCACACTGGAGTTCATTACAAAAATGGTGGAATTTTTTTGTTCTAGGTGAAGAACTTGTGGAGCAGGTCCGCGTTCCAAGCTCGGGGCTCCTCGATATATTTCTCAAAGTTATAGAGCCGATATGCTCCGTTGTTTAGAACTTTGGAGATTGCAAAGGGCCATTGCCATGAAGGCGCTAGCTTTTGCAGTATTTGCTGATCCAGTCGGAGGAAAATGTCGCCTTCCTGAAATGCGAGTCCTCTGACTTGACTGTCGTGGTAGCGCCTCAAATCCCATTGATAAAGCGTTGATCTGATGAGGGCTACCTCCCTTTCTTCATTCAGGAGATCTAAGTTGTCTTGACGTGCTTCGTCGGCTTCACCTTCAGAGTACATCTCCACTCGGGGGGGAATTGTGAAGCAGGTCACTCGGCAACCCAGCTTCGGATCCATACACCATGAATAATGGGGTGCGATTGGTGTACCGATCCAGACTCGTCCATAGGCCCCATAATTTTGACCGAGGCTGCGGCGACATATTTCAGATCTCTCATTAGGCGCGGCTTCAATCCTTGCAAGATCATCCCTTTAGCCCGCTTCGCCTGCCCGTTCGACTGGGGGTGAGCCACGGAGGCGTAATTGACCCGAGTGCCTTGGGTGTAACAGAACTCACGGAACTCATCCTGGTCAAAGTTTGACCCATTATCGGTGATTATATTATGGGGAACTCCAAATCTGAAGATGATCTGCCTGACAAAGCTGATGGCGTCGTCGAGTCCACGCTCTCCATTGGCTTCGCTTCTATCTAGTTGGTAAACTTGTCCACTGCCACAAGAAGGTGGGTGAATCCACTCATCCCAGTCCGTACGGGTCCAACCATGTCGAGGCCCCAGACGACAAACGGCCAGGTGAGCGAGAATGTTTTCATCGTGGATGCGTGCTTGTGCGACTGATTCTTATAGAACTGGCATCCAACACATAGCTCCATGATGTCTCTCACCGCTTCGTTGGTGAGGGGCTAATAGGAACCTGCTCAGAAGACCTTGGTGACCAACATCCGAGAGGACGCGTGATGGCCACAGGTTCCCGAGTAAATCTCATGCAGGATTTGCAGCCCTTCTTCTAGGGAAATGCAACGCTGAAAGACTCCAGTAGTGCTTTTCTTGTATAGCTGATCTCCCATCAGCGTGAAGGCCTTGGATCGCCTGACCATCTGGCGAGCTTCCATTTCATCTTCAGGGAGCTCCTGCCAGAGCAGGTATACTATGTAAGGCTGACTCCACTCGCGCACTATCACCAACATCTCTTGGACCAAGTCAACCACAGCTGGAACGTCAGCCTCAGACGGGTCATATGGACTGACTGCTTGCGGGGGATCCTATGTGAAGGGGTCTTCTTTAATTGCTGGGGCATGCAGATTCTCAAGAAATACATCCATCGGAACAACTCACCGAGTGGAACCGATCTTGGCTCGATCATTCGTTGCCTGATTCTTGGCTCGAGGTATGTGGTGCAGCTCTAACCCTTTCATGTTTCTTTCCAGTTTTCAGATGGCGTTGCAATAGCGTATCATCGTTGGGATCCTAACGTCCCATTCCTTCTTTACCTGGTTCACAACGAGGTTCGAGTCGCTATAGACCATCAACCGGCGTATGCCAAGTGAGATAGCCATACACAACCCATACAGGAGGGCTTCACACCCGGCTTCATTATTGGATGACTCGAAGTGGATCTAAAGCACATAGCTCAGTTGGTCTCCCTTGGGAAAACTAGGACCACTCCAGCCCCTAAGCCGTGGAGCATCTTAGATCCATTGAAGAACATAGTGCAATGCTCGAGAAGGCTAGGGCTGGTTGATCTTGTTCGATCCATTCGGCCAAGAAATCCAACAGGGCTTGGGATTTGATAGCTCTCTTGGCTTCAAAATTGTTCTCCAACGGAAGGAGCTCAATCACCCATTTTGCCACTCGGCCTATGGCATCTCTATTATTCAGAATATCCGACAAGGGAGCATCGCTGATCACTGAGACCGAGTGGGCTTGAAAGTAATGGACTACCTTCTTTATCGTCAGGTAAATGCCATAGACCAGCTTATGATAGTGTGGATATCTTTCCTTGGAGGGGGTCAGAACCTATGAAATGTAGTAGATGGGTCGTTATACCTTGAATGCTTTTCCCTGCTCTTCGCGCTCCATAGTGAGGACGGTGCTGACCACTTGATGACTGGCTGCGATGTACAAGAGCAAAGGCTCTCCACTGTCTGGAGCAGCTAACAACGGCTGGGTGGAGAGCAAGGTCATATGTTCTTCGAACATGGCTTGCACCTCAGTTGTCCACTCAAACTTGTCTGATTTTTTTCATCAGTCGGTAAAGAGGCAGTGCCTATTCACCGAGCCTTGAAATGAATCGACTCGGGGTTGCAAGGCAGCCTGTGAGCCATTGCACATCGTGTAGATGCTCTGGCTATTGCATTCAGATTATAGTGCCGATCTTATCATGGTTGGCATTGATTCCATGTTTGGAAATGAGGAAGCTGAGTAACTTGCCTGCGGGTACCCCGAAAGTGCACTTGGCCGGATTGAGCTTTATTCCGAAGTGCCGCTAGTTCGCGAAGGTTTAGGTGAGGTCAGTCGGGAGGTCGGAACCATGGCTTGACTTGACCACGATGCCATTCATGTATGCCGCCACGTTTTGACTGATTTGCTTTTACAAGCATTTCTGAATGGCATAGTGATATAGCAAAAACACTCGAATGGGGTGACGAAGGCTGTTTTTATTTCATCGAGGCCATACATTTGGATCTAATGGTACCCGAAGCACGCATCCAGGAATGACAGGCGTTCACATCCGGCAGTGGAATCTGCTATCTGATCTATGCGCGGTAAAGGGAAATGACCTTTCGGGTAGGCCCGATTGAGATTATAGAAGTCGATGCACATCTAGAGTGACTTGTCCTTCTTCGGCACCAAAACTGTATTGGTGAGCCACTCGGAGTGGTAGACCTCGCGAATAAACATGACAGCTAGGAACTGAGCGATCTCTTGGCCAATTGCTTTGCGCTTCTCCGTGGAGGAACGACGCAGATGCTCCTTGACGGGCTTGATCTTCGGGTCGACATGGAGTCGATGCTCAGCCAGCTCGCTGGGTACACCGGGCATGTCAGACGGCTTCCATGCAAAGATGTCCCAGTTCTCACAGAGGAACTGGATGAACTCGCCTTCCTATTTTTCACCGAGTGTAGTGGATATGTTGGTCGCCGCTGCACTCGGGTTCGACGGGTGGATGTGGACTTGCTTCGTCTCGCCAGCCGATTGAAAAGCGGACTCCATGGCTGGCTTCTTTGGCAAGAGAAACTATGTTGCATCCACCGTCTTCTTGTATTCGTCGAGCTCGGCGATTGAAATCTACTCGTTGGTGATCTTGGAGCCCTGCTAGAGGAACTCTTCGGTGATCCTCCGATTGCCTGTGACCGTAATCATGCCCTTCGGACCGGGCATATTAAGCTTAAGATACACATAGCATGGTTGGGCCATGAAACGTGCGTAGGCAGGGCTACCGAGGATGGCATGATAGCACTACGGAAGTCCACCACCTCGAAGGTCAGCTGCTCCTTGCAGTAGTTCTTCTCGCCGCTGAATACAACGTTCAAGGCGATCAGATCGAGTGACTTAGCCTTTTTCCCGGGATGACCCCGTGAAAGTGCATGTTTCTCTTGCTCAGTCGGGACAATAGAATATCCATCACGCTGAGCGTGCCAGTGTAGATGATGTTGAGACCACCGCCGGCATCAATGAGGACTTTGCGCAGTCGGACCCCATTGACCCCCGGTTCGAGAACCAGTGCCTACCGCCTGGGGGTCGGTATATGGGTCGGGTAATCTGACCGGTTAAAAGTGACGGGCGTATTTGCCTAATCCAGGTAGTTGGTGATAGTTGGAACTGCCATCTTGACCTCTCGGTTGATGACTTTCAACCGTCTTTTGCTCTCGACATTCGCAAAGACCACATGGACCTTCTCGACGTTGGGGGTACCCCGAGGAATCTTTCCCCTCTGCATCGTCGTCCTCCTTGTCCTCAGAAGGCTCTCCTTCCATCTCCTGCTTGAGCAGACAACAATCCCGAGTGGAGTGCTTCGGGTAGATGGGCTTTCCATCCTCGTCCCGCTTGGTGTGGATCTAACATGGCTGATCCAAGATGTCGCGCTTGGGCTCGCTCTTCTTCTTGGTAGCCCAGTCTTTCTTCTACTTCTGGTTCGGCTTGCTCTTGCTCTGCTAGGGAACCGCAACAGCTTCTGCTCTGCTGGCAGGATCGACTTTCCGCTTCTGTTTCTTTCCCGCATTTCCCCCCGAGTGAGGGGCTTCGCTCGTGCGGCCGTTGCTGCTATGGAGGCGGTCTTCTTCCTCCCCATTTGTGCATCGGCTGGCGATTTGCATTGCGTGACTAAGCGACTGTACATCAGTCCGACCGAACTTCAGGATGAGTTCGCAGTACCGGATGCCTACCTTGAAGGCACAACTGGCCTGATGCTTTGTCACATTTTCCACAGTGTTATGCAACGTGGTCCAATGTTGGATGTACTCACGGAGACTCACGTTCTTTCTCTGCACACAATGTTGTACGTCGGTCAATCCACCAGGGCGCTTGTATGTGCCCTCGAATGTCTTGAGGAACACTCGGGCCAGGTCTTCCCAGCAGTAAATACTGCCGGTGGGCAGTTGATTTAGCCATGCCCTTGCCGACCCCTCCAGCATGAGGGGCAAGTGCTTCATTGCAACGAAGTCATTGCCGCTGCCGGTCTGCAGGCCACTCGGTAATCTTCGAGCCAAGTCTCTGGCTTTGACTCGCCGTTGAACTTGCCGATTCCCGTTGCAAACCAGTAGTTGGAGGGTATCTCAGCCCCCCGAATGTATATGCTTAAACACTCGAGGCAAAAAGTGCCCCGACCACTCGGTCTCTCTATACTTGCCCTTGCTCTGTCAACCACGCCATGGGAGATGATGGATCTAGGATCGAGATGGGGTGCTCGGAAGTCTTCGTCCCCATAATTTCTATACCGAATGGGGCTACGTCTCCAGTCGTCTTCATTAGGACGTCTGTCGTTGTAGGAGCACTGACTGTACGAAACACCCCTCGGAGGGGGTGTTCGAATACGATAGCGGTCCTCGTGCCTTCGGTCCCCCTACTAGCCTCTTAGAGGTGGGGAGCGCTGATGTCTTCCCGGTTCGAGGGGGCTATGGGCCGACTGTATCGTGTCCGCCTGGACAGACTTGCTGTTGAAGCGGTTGTGCGAAAGCGACACTGCGGAGTTCAGCTCCAGAGTGGTCTTCAGGAGTCTCTGGATCTACCGAATGCCCTCTCCAGCTGCGAAATCAGACGGTTGAATGGAATTAGTGATCTGAGTGGTTGCAGCCAAGTTCTGCGGCGGGGTCTGCATCACGTGGCAGTTGCGGGGGCGGTCATTAGGGAACAACCGCTTGTGCTCAACTGATCTCGAGCCGCCCGGTCGTCCAGAGAATTCTAAAGTTGCTCGAGCCGCTCGCGCTCAGCCAAGGTTGCTTGGCGCGTGCTCATTCCTCTGCCTGAGCTCCTCCGGTCGTCGTTTTTTCACGGCAGATGTCCTAGCGATAGGACTAAGTCTGGGAGCCATCGCAACTAGGTGGTCGCTTGGATGGGGTTGATCGGGAACGAGAGACAAGGGTTTAACCAGGTTCGGCCCCTCTAATGGAGATAAAAGCTTACATCCTGCGTTGCGTGTTTATTGATGATGATGATCTCGATTACAAGGATGAAGAATCGCTAACCTAGCTCTCGAGGATTTATTCATTAATCCCTCTACCTCAGGGGCTCCCTTATATATATAGGTTGAGGCCCTGAGGTTACAACATAATCCGAGTCGTAATACAACCCATGACCTACTCCAATTCTACATGCCTTGTCTTCAAATAGAGGAAACCTCTTACGACTTCATCCATGAGTCGGCCTGCCAAGTACTAGCCCAGGAGCCGGCATTCTTTGATGAGCCGCCTCCCGGGCCTTGAGCTTCAGGGCTTCCGTGGCCCATACAACTGTTCATGAGCCACCATCAAACAGTCGGGTCATACTTAGGGAAGATCATACCATGGGGTATATCCCCAGTTTGACTTGGATTTATCCATGTTAAACTCCATCCTGAAACAAATAAGCTAAAATATAGAGGTTATAGTGTGGATCTATATTTGAACCGGCATTTCTCCTTCCTTCAAGCATCACTTCTGAACGCTCTTCCGTGTCAATACTCTGTCGGGTCATGTTTTCTCTTCTCCAAGACATAGCTTATTTCTGGTTATCACCATCATGACATCATCTTGCTGTCCTCTAACATTTACGTGTCATCATGGAGAATCTTTTTAAACAGGCATCAGATCTGGTCAGGCGCGGGAATCGATGTGTATTTGTAGCCACAAATTACTGCAACGGTTCGCGTTTCCACCGTGCTGCTTTGGGTTTCATGCCATATAAATAGTCCATTCAGCCCTCCTTTTCACTTTTTACATCGTCTTCTTCCTCTCGCCCCCAAAGGCTGCCCGAACTCGCCGGAGTCCAAACTGCCTGAAGACGGACAAACGCGCCGCCGTCATCATCGGAGCTCTTCTGGATCATCCGCAACCATCTCAAGAAGCGCAACACCTCTACATCTCCTACTTCTCTGACCCTGGTAAAACTCATTTCCCCCAATAGGGTTTTAGTGCTCTTCATAGTTCATCGGCGTTCATCGAGTTCCATCTGATCGTAGTTGTAGATCTAGTAATTCCATGCTTCTCGATGGATATGGCTTCGGTTTTTTACTCCGCTGCATTCTCATAATGTGTTAGATCCGAAATAATTTACCTGCGAGGTTCCGTAAACGTTCCACTTTCTGTACCTCCGCTGGTCTTTAGGACATTATTTTCCTTTCTCCTGAATTTATTAGATCCATCTACTCTTCTATTCTGAGAGGAAACTTGTTTGTGCTTATCAAAAACGGCCAAGTCTTTTAAATCCTGCGTTTACCATCGGCTGAATCATGCAAACGCCAGCTCATCTTGTCGCCTTGCATTATTGTACCAGCTCATTTTTTCATGTCAACTCATCCAATTTTTATTTGGCTCACTCGCTGGCTTATCATGGCGCCCCATCTTTAGTTAACCATCTTAGATCCATATGATAATAAGGCTGAACTTTTTCTCTTATAGGCTGGCTCCATTTAGCCGGCTTATCCTGTTTGTTTCTTGATTGTGGTGACTTAAACACCTATATCTGGTTTTAGCCATACACCTGCTTATTCCGTTTTCATTGTCACCTTGTAGCTAAACTGTGACAAACCTGATGGCCCCAAAGATCAGCAAGATTGTCGGTTGGGTTAGGTGCCAGGAATCAGCACTCACATTGGACGACCTTGTGAGACAGGGTCTTTTGCCGACTCAAGCGGAGATCGGCTGGAGAGCTTCTGAAGAAGAACGTTCCCCCCAACCTGACCAGGGGGAAGTGGTCCTTTTTTGGATAATTTGCATTGAGGTTTTCGACCACCCGGGTCAAAATTCTTCAGAGATATGCTCCACTTTTTCCACCTCGAAACACAAGACATCAACCCTAACTCCATGACAAACATTTGCCAATTCCAAGTTCTCTGCGAGGTGTATCTCCAGATCGAGCCAACCGTCACCCTCTTCCGGGGGTTTTTCTATATCAATCACCAAACCAAATGCAAAGATGGACCCAACGTAGAACTTGGTGGGATTTCAATCTATAAATAGAAGAATAACTATTTTGTTAAAGCCAAATTGGCGAGTCATCCGAAGGGTTGGGCAAAAACTTGGTTTTCTTGCAAGAACACCGCCCATCAAGGAGAAAATTCCTTGTTGGGTTATAGACCAAAATGTCTTGATGCTACTATTGCTTTTCCGGGTTGGCCATCCAATTAAGAGAGGAAACAGATGGCGCCTTACTCCCTGAAGTTAAGATCGCTAATAGCTCACGGCCTCACCGGGATTGATTTAACCCGGTGCTTGATAAGCTGGCAAATTCAGCCCCTCGGCATAAGGGGCGACTTATTAATACAGGTGAGTTAAAAGATGTGCAACGCTTCAGTCAAGTCAATTTGTCTGAAGATGATGTTGCCAAGGCCACCAAGAAGTTTTTTTATGAGTCAAAGGATAAATGCAGCGTGACTGGACTGGCACTGTTTTGCCTGACCAACCCTGCTCCTCCAGTAAGCATTCTTAGACTTGGTTCATTCATGTTTTTTTATCATAACTTGTCTTATTTATGATACTTATTCTCCGGCTTTACCATACTTTTAGGTGGACTCTGATTGGTGGAAGGCTAGAAACAGAACTCCTACTCTTCCCCAAGTGGTACGAACGGGTGAGCCGACTGATGAGACTGGAGAAGAATGTGAGGTACAACTTCACTCACTTGGTCACCTCTTTATTGAACTTGCTGACGCTCCTTCTTCCGAGGATAACACTGAGATCAGCCGAGCCGGCAATGTTGAGGTAATTTCGATTTCATCCAACTTATCAAAAACATATCTCCCGAAGAGAACGAGACGAGACGTCTAAAAGGTTAAGTTTTCGCATCCAGACGCTCATTTAGATCCCAAATTTCTTTTAAAGAAAACTCAACAAGTCGGCATGTCAAAGCGCAAGACCCGGACCAGCTTTGGGGAATTATCTTTCGGCTTACCCCTGGAGCCAGCCGCCCGTACACTAGTGCAGCAACGTGCTATACAAACGGTTTTTAACCCCTTTCTGTGACGCAGTTTCACACCGTCACCTTGCTAGTGTGGGCGATAGGGGGGGGGGGTCCAACGCACACGCTACCTAAACTGTTTGTGATTGGTGTTACACCCACATAGTTCAACACAAAAACAGTTATTTCACGAAAATTGTATGTAATGTGCGATTCATTGCTCACGATTAAAAATAAAAACTGTGTGTTATGTAAATGCAATCACACACAATTGGATCCAAATAACTCTGTGCAATGTGTGATCTTAATGACGTGTTAATTAGTCCTAAAATCTGCTAGACGTAATCAATTTACTATGATCATCTTTCGACAATCAAACATAACGCAAAAATGCACATTCAAAATCTAGTATATGATTTCTTTTCAAGCTTTGTCATAAAACATACAAAAGTACAAACGTACTATCTCACATCACATGACAGCCAAAACATACAACTAGCAATCACATCTAATTACGTCATAAAACTTCATCACTCTCTTGTTCATTGATGACATCAACTCCCAAACCTTCCCAGATTTCTTATTGTATCTCATCCTGAAAAGCCATGAGAAAAGGATGACAAGGTCAAAAAAGTAAATCCTTACACCCAGCAACGATTTAGTGCACAGGCTCATCTGCACCTTCGATCATACAAAAATCAAAACAAATACTGGAAAAACTAAAAAAATTCCAACTTTTTTTATGGTAGAGAATTTGGTGTGTGAGGTTCGATCCAAAATTTAGATCATTTGGACATTTGAGTATCCCTCGGCAAAAAAGACAAACTTGGGGTCTATAAAAAAGTATACTTTTCATGTATTGTTCTGACCCAATTTGTCTTTTTTGCTGACAGCGACTCAAATGTTCAAACGAGCTAAAATTTGGAGCGTACCTCATGCACTAAATTATGTACCAAGCAAAAAATGGATTTATTTTATTTTATTTATATTTTTAATGATTTTTTTACCTTACATACTCAAGTATCCTACTTCAAATTTGTTCTTACACTAGTTATGCATCATTTTTTATCAAAAATTATTGCAAGAGAAAGTTCAGTAATTCAAAAGAGAGATTTTGTGATTAGTTTGATATCTTGGAGAATCTTTATGGATGAGAAGAATCAATAATCGATTAGATGGTTAGAGACATCATACTTAGTCATACACAAACACAAGATTAGATTAGTACTATCCAGCAAGATAGCTAGCAGCCAGCCTGGTGGATGTATTCATGGAAAGACATGCATGGGAAGCTAGCTTACATGGCCAAGAACTGCACCACCATGACGCTACCTCTTGAGATGCAGAACTTGTTGAAGTAGTTGTGCCACCAGATAGGGATCCTGGAGCTGTATGGCTGCTTCGTGCTCGTACTCGCGTCTACGGCCGACAACGAGCCTCACGGCATCCATGGCACCAGCTCCACGCACGGCTGCCCGACGCCGAGTGCTCCCACCCCATCGTGTTCTGCTCCTAGTTGGAGCATGGAGCAGGCGTCGTCAGCCTCGCCGGCCATGGCATGGAAGAAGTGTGTTTCATGTTCGTGGTTCTACAGAAGGTTAGATTTATGCTAGCTAGATATATGTGTGGATGTGGTAGAGTATGTGGTGAAGAGATAAGGCTAGATGTTTTTCTTGGCTGTGGTGTGTGGACGGATGGATTCAGCCATGTCATCTATCCAAGGCTTCAATCTCTTCACTGATATGTCTCCAACGTATCTATAATTTTTTATTGTTCCTTGCTGATATATTATCATTCTAGGATACTTTTTGGGTCATGATTTACCACTTTATAATATTTTTTAGCACTAACCTATTGACCCAGTGCCCAGTGCCAGTTGTTGTTTTCTGCATGTTTTTTGCCTTTTCAGGTTTACAGTACCAAACGAAGTCCAATTACCGCGAAACTTTTTGATGATTTTTTCTGGACTATAAGACGACCTAGAAGCTTCGGAAGGAAGCCAGGAGGTGCAAGAGGGTTCCACCACACATCAGGGCGCACCCTGGGGGGCGCCCTGAGATGTGGTGGCCCCCTCAGCTGCCTCCCGACGTCCCTCTTCGGCCTATAAATTCTCTAATATTGTTAAAACCCTAAAGGCAGTCCCAAAACCCTTTTTCCGCCGCCGCAAGTCTCTGTTCCGTCGCGAGGCCATCTTGAGCTCCGTTCCGGCACCCTGCCGGAGGGGGGATCGATCACGAAGGGCCTCTTCATCAACATTGCTGCCCTCATGATGATGTGTGAGTAGTTCACCACAGACCTACGGGTCCATAGCTAGTACCTAGATTGCAATCTCTCTCTTATGATCTTCCATACAATGGTCATCGCATCTTTCCTTTGATCTATCCGATGTAATCCTATTGTGCAGCGTGTTTGTTGGGATCAGATGAAATGTGGGTTTATGTTCAAATTATTCATGAAAAGTATTTGATATGCCTCTGAATTATATTATCTCTTAAGGGCATGATCATTATAGCTTCGTAATGCTCTTCGATTAATTGATGTGCTTTGGCCAAGTAGATTGATATTTCATCGGTGGAAGTGGTGCGTTGTGTCAGGTTCTTCCTGGCGAGTTTCTATATCCCAGTGATAAAGTAGGGGACAAGATGCGTCTTTCTGTTGTTGCTACTAAGGATAGAACGATGGGGTTCATTCATATTTTTGAGTTTACATTGTCTACATCATGTCATCGTTCTCCAAGCATTACTCTATTTTACTTAATACTCTAGATGCATGCTGGATAGCGGACGATGAGTGGAGTAATAGTAATAGGTGCAGGCAGGAGTCGTCCTATTTGCTTAAGGATGTGATGCCTATATATACATGATCATTACCGTGAAAATCTCATAACTATCCGATTTTCTATCAATTGCCCAACAGTAATTTGTTTACTCACCGTATGCTGCCTACATGAGAGATGCCACTATAGAACACTATGGCCCTCGAGTCTATTCACTTATATATTTACAAACGCTATTGTTTCCTTGCTGCCTTATTTAATTTTTATTTATTTTATATTTATCTACAATGATCTAAACAACTCATTTGTTTGCAAATAACGAGAGAAAGGGAATTGACAACCCTCTTGCCCGCGTTGGGTGCAAGTCGTTTGTTCATTTGTGTGCAGCCGCTGAAGACGGTTGAGGATTGATATTCCTATTGGTTCGATAAACCTTGGTTTCACAACTGAGGGAAATACTTACCGACTTTGTGCTGCAATTACACGTTCCACTTCACAGAAAACCCAACGCGGATCACAACACTACTAGACAAAAGCACATTAGTGGCGCACCACATTTGGGTATTAATGGCGCACCATAGGTGCGCCACTATTACCACGCCACTAATAACAAATACTAATGGCGCACCCCTGGTGCGCCATTAGTATTCAATATAACAGTGGCGCACCTTGTAGTGCGCCATTACTATGGCTACTGGTGCGCCACTACTAATGCAGGTGAGGGGGCCCTGGTAGCCAACAGGTGCGCCACTGATGTCTCTATAGGTGCGCCACTGATATTTTGCAAGGTGCGCCACTAATGTGCTGGCAGGTGCACCACTACTATGAATTATAGGATTTTTTTTATTTTTTGCTTTTCTGATATTTGCACAGCACAGAATATATTAATTATACAGCACATAATATACAATACAATACAGCACCACAATTAGTCAAGTATAAACAGGACATAATACAATTCATCACATTACTTTCCAAATTCGAAATAGCGAACAAAGTTCAAATATTAGACAAGTTTAGGTCTCGAGACCGAGTAGCGAGTTTGTCGTCACATTACAAAGTCGATATCATCTAAACTACCATCACATAGAAGAGAGCTGCGGTCACGATGAGCATCATCGCAAAGAAACTGGTCTTCATCTGGTTCCTCCTCCGCTCCCTCCTCTCTCCCGCTAGATAGCGCGCGTATCTAGCTTCCGCCTCCGCCCTAGTGGTGTACCCTTTGTAACTGTTACCGCTGAAACGGTGAACCTGTTTCCGACACTCCTCCCAGTCGTCGTAGACTCCGGGAACCTCACCCTTATACACGACATACGACGGCATCTCTATGCACTAGACAAACAAAACGTTAGTAGCAATTCACAGATAATATATAAGCAATATATAAGTATGCAACAAAAGGATCGGAAGAGAAAAGCAACACATTAATAGCACGGTTCATGGTCCTACTAATAAATAGCATCGATTACATATAAGTTGAACGACTGTCCAAACTAAAGAGACATACAAGTTCATTAAAGTTTACTTACAACATGAGCTAATCGATATTTCAGAACTACATAGCATCAATACTTTCGACTCGACTCAGGGACCGGAGCATGGATAAAGCCGCCGTCTTTCATGATGGTCATGAATGTGCGGTCGTTGTCAGCCTGCATTTGTAGCGTTGTTTCTATTTCACTGTTGGACGGTTGATAGTTGAGGTAGAACTGCCCCGAGGTACGAAGGACATCTTGATAGATGATGTCCGCTAACTCCGACTGGATGCGAAAGAATTCTTGTCTGATGTCCTCGTCCTGGATTGCCGACAAGCGTGCGGCCCATTCTTTGAGATCATTTGGTAGCATACGCTAATGATGGTTCCGTACGATCGCCCGCATGTGATGGAGGGCGTAGTAGGCATCCTTCTGACTGCCAGGCGGCTGCTTGACGCAGGGGAACGTCGTTACGTGGGTGAACACGTGCTTGCCATACCTACAAATTGGCCTCCTGAAGGTGCCTCCTGATTTGGCGTAGCCGGGGAGAGCATCATCAAGAACTTTCTTGATATCTGTGTAGTTTTTCTTCGACTGATGGTCCGAGTCGAAATACGTGGCCATGGAATATTTCGGGCTTAAGAGGATGAGTGTGCAATGTGTGTCACTGCACAAAACACGGAATGTTAGAAAAAAAAAAGAACGATCGAAATCTAAGAAATCATATGTTACGGGGCGGTGAGGGGATGACTTACTCGGAAAAGTAAGGCACGAGGAAGTTATCCTTATCTGGGTTCGCCAGAATGACGCCTTCGAGGTATGAACTCGCGACTTGCCGGTCCCCAGCGCTGCCCAAGATCTTGGCACGCATGTAGAAGGGGTCGACTATCACGATGTCCGGGGTCTTGTCTCTAATGATCCGCATCTCCATACTGAGCGAAAATAGCCGAATGAAGGTGTAGTGCAGCGGATAAAGGTTAAACATAGCGAAGATGTCATCAAACCACAGGACGATCATACGCCCGATGGGGCTATCGACAAAGCCCTTGCCCTCTGGCACCTTGGCCACGAAAACCGGGTATGCCACATCATTCTCGGAGAGACGCCGCTTCTCCATAGAAAGAACACCGTCATGCAGACTCCACATAGCACCGGTTGCAGCATTGAGCAGATTAGTCGGTAGCATCGGCCTACCCGCCACATGCACCCTCCTCGAGATATCCTTAGGTATTGGTGGCCCGTCCTGAGCACGGATCGTACTCGGTGCCGGCTGGCTCGCACCCTTGTTATTTTTTCTTTTCCGTTCCTTCTGCTTCTTCTGCTGTAATGGGATCGAGTTCTGCTCAGAGATCACCTTCTTGAGTGTGTTGGGGCTGATAATATTTCGCACCTCGGCTGTTTGAGTCTCGGTGAAGGCGGCATCTGGAGGCGTCTCCTGAGAACTGAACAGACGACGCCTGTTGCAATTGGGTTTCTCCACGGTACCAGCTAGATCGCGATCGTCTTTTGCAGGGTTGGGTTCTTGAGAAGGAGGCCCCAAGAATTCGTCACCGTACCCATGTTCATTGATGTACTTATCGACGTTGGAAAATGTACCGTCGTCGTCGTCCGGATCCTGTGCCATATGCATGTCCGGATCAGCTGACGGCGGTAGCGTTGCGGCGGTCTTGCCATGGCTTGGCGCCGGCACGACTGGCGGTGTTGTCTGTGGGGTGGTGTCCCCCGCCCCCAAACGAATCTGGCTCTTTGGCCAAAGCATGGACCAGTTTAAGCAGGCGCTGAGGGTCATCACATCATCTTCGTCGGCCCCAGGGGGTCGATACGGAGGTAACAAGTCGTCGCAGCCCCGCAGCACCTGAACCAGTTGAACCCTATACACGGTGGGTGGCATCGGATTACCGTGGAACACGCGGTTGTCCGGTTCAACAATTTTGGCCTTGGCGACATCGATCAACTCGCCGTCCACGAAGTGCAGGAGAGTGCATGGAACGTTGGCGGCGCCCTGCGAAAACATGTAGGGCGTCAGCGATGCCCAGTCAAAGGCAAGGAGATGAAGTCATCGGCCGAGGCTTAGTTACCGTGATGGCGTCGAGCTCAGCTAATGTCGAGGCACCGCCAACGGCGGGTGTGCAAGTGACGGAGGGGCCGCTTGCTGCCGAGGTGCCGGCCGGCGTATTCTTCCCACACCCGGGTGCATTAAGCTCCAATACCGGCGCCGTTGCCGGAGACACCAATGTCGCCTCCTCCGGAGACACCAATGCCGGCGCGTTGTGCGAGTTGCTGCCCGTGAAGCTGGGAATCGGGGGCGGCCTCTGTTGGCCGCCCGCAATCCACCCCCGCAGCCCCTCAAGCAAGGTAGGCATAATGGCGGTGATCGTCGCTCCCAGTTGGTCTCGCACTTGCTCTTGGACTATCTTCGGAATCCGCGCCACTTGTGCCTTGAGTTCTTTAACCTCGCGCTCCTGGCTTTCCGAGCTGGTCTTTCTCTCCTTTCGCCCAGCCTTATAGTATTCCGACCATTTCGTGGACAAGCCTTCGCCGGCCACACGACCAGCTGACGACGGCTTACTGAACTTATCCTTGTGTTTCATTACGTTCAACGCCCTATTTAAAGTGGTGTCCCAAGGGGCAGACGGGGAGCTCTGAGACCCCGCGCTACTGCTTTCAGTTTCCTGCGGAAGGAACGTGAACCATTAGAAATTTGGCTTCATTAATTAGAATGCAACCATATGGAGCTAATTACGCGGGGGTGTATTCCTTACCAGAACACGCTCAAGATCCTTCACCTTCGGATCCGTGGTAAGCTCCTTTGTTACCGGGTCCACCTTGTACCGGGCCCTGACATAGTTCCTGGTCTGCTTTTCATGGTATTTATTGAAGAGGGGTGGTAGGCCTTGCGCGGCACGCTCCGCGTCCTCCTTGTCCCATTTAGGTTCCGCCACTCTGTAACCGCCGAGACCGAGTTTGTGGACCCCTAAGTTCAAGTCCCGCATATCTTTCCCCCACTGACTTGATTCCGTGGATGCGTTGCTCTCGCACTTGATCTTGAACTCCAGGTAGTCAGCTTCGCTGATCGAAGGATTTTTCTCCTTGATCTTCTCATAACTATCACCTCTTAGAATCATTCTCTTCACCGCGGCTCTCCAAGTATACAGGGCTGTGCTCATCTTCGTGAGGGCGGCACTGTTCACTTTATTCCCTGAGAGGCGTGTGTTTGCGAAGTCACCGGGGAACTTGTATCGTTCGTGCAGCTTCGTGAAGAGGAGGTTGCGCAAATTCCCTCGGTCACGATGCCTTAGGTTCTTGGTGTTGATCGAGACGGTGCTCCGGAGAATGCACCCGAGTTGTCCCGCGTACCCACCGACTAATTCTTTGGGCGCCGTTGGATGCCCACTGGAGGACACTTCAGTAAATTCCTCCTTGATGGTGCCGAGCACGTTCGGGCTCCGGTCCTTCCGTTGCCTCTTCGGTTGGCTGCCATCTGTGCGTTCGCTGCCATCATCAGTGGTGGCATCCCCGGCGGCACCATCAGTGGTGTCATCCCCGACGCCACTAGGGGTTGTGTAGTCAGGATCGGTGTCTTCCGCGGCGTCCTCATAGCGGTGAGGTTCTTCCTCCATCTCCTGGGACAGCTCCTAGAATGGCTTGCCCGAACCGCCGGCCTCATCGTTGTTGGCCATGTTCGCTCTAAATAGGAAAAAATGGCTAATAATTAGTGCCACGGTGATCTTAAGCACATTGCTCCTGCTTTGTTGGGAACTGATAATGCTCGGGTATTTTCTTTCTAAAAAAACATTCTTATTTTAATTTGACTTCACAAAAAAAGAACCTCTTGTTTTACTTTAATTTGTATCTATCCTCGGAACAACATTCCAGGATATCTGAAGTACACTCAAAATAAGTGTCATGACAAGAAAGAATAGTGTCCTAAAACTATTAATAGAGCATGACAGGGGTAATTTCATTGACATAAATTCTAGGAAAAATTCGGCATGACCTTTGCTAATTTCTTGACCTAGGAGTGCCCGTTTTTCGCCGAAACGGAAATGAATCAACATTTCGGCAATAACGGGCACAAATCCCTGCACAGATTCATAAAAAGGTTTTGCATTGATACTCCAACATCATAAACGAATGGAGTAGGTTAACTGGAGCAATGTGTCATCACAGTATTATACCACCAGAAAAATTGCCATGGCCACCAGACATAGCATGAGATTCATGTATATCACATGATAGCCAAAAAACACTAGAACAAAACCTACATCAATAGTAGTAGCACTGTTCTTATCTGCAGACTAATTAAACTAAAGGATCACTGTGTCAGCAGTAGTATTTGGTATATCTATCTATCTTTCTCAATTATTGTCAGTAGAATGTCCAGCCATTCCAGTTGATTTGTACAACCATATTTCTTTAGTGTGCTAGCTCAATTTGGAGTGCTAGAGTTCTTAATTTTTCTTTGTATAGCACCAAAACTGTACTGGCCTACTAGTAGGAGTAAATTAATCAATTACTATAGCGGTTAACTTGGTCAATCATCTGCTGCAGTCAACTCTACCAGGAAATTAATCAACCATTGGGATCAGTGATTTCGCCGTGTCTCTGTTTGTGTGCATGAGTGACTAAGGTCAACATTTGTGTAGAACATCACAAACTTCGGTGAATGGAACCAAAAGGGCAGCTGCAGACGGTAGAGTTTTGGCCGGCAACTGCAAGATTTGCACATTTTACTACATCATTCATACTGAACTTTGTTTCATGCATCTTGCTGTAACCTAATCGCTTAATCTGTTCCACATGGAGGAGGGGAGGGAGGGGCCCGGGGGGGAGAGAGAGAGATACGCACCTCGAGAGGAGGAACCGGAGGGGGCGGCTGCGGCGTGGTGGACGTAGCAGAGGGCGTCGGGGTGGCGGCGGGCGTCGAGGGGGCGGCGGCGTAGTGGAGCAGGCACTGCGCACGCGCGGTGGCCGTTAGGGTTCGGAGGCACTGACGGAGGCGAGGGAGGGAGGGGTCGGAGCAGGTACCTGCTTGAGGAGGCCGAAGAGGGGAGGCGGCGTGTCGGAAGGGGTGTGAGAGCCGGCC
Source organism: Elymus sibiricus (assembly GCA_039707655.1). NCBI lineage: Eukaryota > Viridiplantae > Streptophyta > Magnoliopsida > Poales > Poaceae > Elymus > Elymus sibiricus. The sequence continues at coordinate 139,899,457 of CM077669.1, forward strand.
GGTGGAGGGAGAGGGGCGGGGGGCAGGTCGACGGGTGGACGGAGACGAGCGCGGGGTCGGGCGGCGTGCGGCGGCGATGCTGCGTCGTCTCTGGCAGGGGAGGAAAGGGATCGGGGTGGGAGACGAGGCAGGGGAGAGGGGAAGCTGTGTAGTGGGGGGAGGGTTAGCAATGGCGCACCTCGGAAGGGTGCGCCATAAAAAAGGATAGAAATGGTGCACCTTTTAGGGGTGCGCCATAAAAATTGGTATATCAATGGCGCACCTTTTAGGGGTGCGCCATAAACACTGGTATATCAATGGCGCACCGTTTAGGGGTGCGCCATAAACACTGTGATAGCAATGGCGCACCTTCTCCTGGTGCGCCATTACTAACTTTTTTTTATTTTTTTGAATTTTTAGTTGCATGTAATAATTTAAGATTTGAGATAAAAGAAAAGGAAAATGATGGAGTGATAAAACCATTGTGCAAAGATTTAGAATTAGATGACATGGTTGAAATCAAGTGACATGAAATAATTAACAGTCATCAAAGATTGAGCTTGCCACTGACACACACACGCGGCCGACATGTCGTGATTCGATCTTAGCTATCTTTTCACAATCTTCTTGCCCTTCTTTCTCGCGGTTGAATAATTTAGCCCTGGAACCCCTTGAACGGACGTCCTTTAGGTAGGGTGGTCCTGCTTCTTCTTGTGGTGTATGGTACTTCATCGTCATCGTCATCTTCCATCTTCGGGTCGCCGTACTTGTCGAAGTCTTGCTCATTGGCGACTCCATCCATTCCGATGATGTTCCTTTTGCCTCTCCTCACGACAACACGACTGGGCTTTGACGGGTCGGTAATGAAGAAGCATTGGTCCACTTGGCAAGCCAGTACCCATGGCTCATTTTTCGCGGTGACGTTTGCGCCCGCGGTCTTGGATTTGGCTTCGGGAATAACCATGGTGGTGAAATACCGGTCTTCTTTTAGGACGCTCTTGGCCCATCTGACACGGAACATCGGGACCTTCTCTCCAGCGTAGCTCAGCTCCCAGATCTCCTCGATCCTTCCGTAGTATCTGTCCTTGTCGTTACCGGTGTAGGATTCCATCGTTACCCCGGAGTTCTGATAATCGCTCTTCATATCCTTTTCCTCGGTGTAGAATGTGTAGCCGTTGATATCGTACGCCTGATAGGTCATCAGGTTGTGCTCGGCGCCCTGTGACAAGGCGAATATGAGTTTTTCTTCCGCGGAAGAATCCTCATGTAAAGGGTACGACAGAAGCTTGTCCTTGAACCAACGCGTGAAACATGAGTTGTGCTCTTTGATTATATCTCCGTCCGTCCTCTGTTGGCCTCGGTCATTGTACGTCTTCTCAATAAAGGTTTTGTGCTCTACCACCCAAGGATCGACCACGTCTATGTGTTGTAGCGCGACTAGGTTTGCTCTTTCAAAGTCGGCGAGTCGACCCTTGAAGTCGACATGCATTTCGCGGCGACCCTCGCGGTGACCCCATCCAGCGAGCCTGCCGAGGTGCCTGTTGACGGGCAGACCAACGGGGTTCTCGATGCCTAGATAATTCGTGCAGAAGGAGATGCACTCTTCGGTCAGAAAACCCTTGGCTATGCTTCCATCTGGACGTGCCCTGTTGCGAACGTATCCTTTGATGACACCATTCATCCTTTCGAACGGCATCATGCTGTGCAGGAACATCGGCCCGAGTTGGATGATATCATCCACGATATGGACCAGCAGATGCACCATAACGTCGAAGAATGCGGGCGGGAAGTACATCTCAAGCTCGCATAGTATCACCACGATCTCTTCCTGTAGCCTTCTGAGTTGTCTCATGCCAACCGACTTCCGAGAGATGACGTCGAAAAAGTTGCATAGGCCAAATAGCGTTTCACGGACGTGCGCGTCCATGATCACACGGATTGCAACTGGAAGTATCTGCGTCATCAGCACGTGACAGTCGTGAGACTTCATCCCGCTGAACTTCTGCTTCGCTGAGTCTAGGTATCTTCTTATCTTCCCCGCGTAACCGTAAGGAAGTTTTACTCCTACGAGGCAGGTGAAAAACTGCTTGATCTCCTTCTGACTTAGAGTGAAGCACGCGGGAGGGCAGTCATATTCGATCTTCTTGGCCTTTTTGCCTTTGCGACAACTTTCCGTGTCCTTCGCCTCATCATCATCATCATCATCATCATCATCATTAGGGCGTTTTGCGTGAAGCTCCTCCCTGATGCCCATTGATTGCAAGTCTGCCCTTGCTTTCGGCCCATCTTTGGTCCTCTCTGGCATGTTGAGCAGGGTACCAAGCAGACTGTCGCACACGTTCTTCGTGATATGCATGACATCAAGGCTGTGAGGCACACGGAGGATCTTCCAGTACGGCAAGTCCCAGAAAACAGACCTCGTTTTCCATACCTTCAGCAGCGGCTCTGCCGCCTTTCGCTTCTTTCCCGGCGGTGGGCACTCTTTCCAATTTTTCAACAGCTCGTCTATTTCCTCGCCGCTCCTCGTACGTGGGGGTCTTCGGGGTTCGGTTTCACCATCGAACAGATCCTTGCGTTTTCTCCATGCGTCATCGTCGCGAAGCCACCTTCGATGTCCGATGAACACGGTTTTCGAAGACCCGGGATCTCTATCTAGCTGGCGATACGTTGTGTCATCCATGCACCTGACGCATGCACAAAATCTGTGGACCACCTGCCCCGCAACATATCCGTAACCGAGATAGTCGTGCACCGTCGTGAGCAGTGCGGCTCTCATAGGGAAATATTCTTTCGCGGCGGCGTCCCACGTATTGGCTGGCGTTTTCCACAGCGTGTCTAGCTCCTCTTTCAGCAGCCCCAGATACAGATTTATGTCGTTCCCTGGTTGTTTCGGCCCTTCAATTAGCATACTCATGTGAATGTACTTCCTCTTCATGCACATCCAGGGGGGAAGGTTGTACATCCACACAAACACAGGCTAGGTGCTATGTGTGCTTCTCTGGCTGCCAAACGGATTGACTCCATCGGTGCTCGCGCCCAGCATGATGTTCCTTGGATCGTCCCCAAATTCTGGGTGTTCGAAGTTCAACGCTTGCCACTGGCTCGCATCCTTAGGGTGACTCAGCATCTTGTCTTTTTTATTTATCTCCGGATCATTTCCGTCATCTTCTCGCTTCTTCTCCTTCCTATCCGCGTGCCAACGTAGGAGCTCTGCTAGCTTAGGGTTCGCGAAATACCGCTGCAGACGAGGAGTGATCGGAAAGTACCACACCACTTTTCGAGGAGCTTTCTTCCTCTTCTTGTATCGAGTGACGCCGCACACTGGACATATGGTAGATTCCGCGTGCTCGTCCCGATAAATGATGCAATCGTTCATGCACACATGGTATTTCACGTGCGGTAAATCCAGAGGACACACGATTTTCTTCGCCTCCTCGAGACTGGTCGGGCACTTGTTCCCCTTGGGAAGACATTCGTGCCATATGACATGTTCTCGTCGAAGCATGCGTCGGTCATTTTGTGTTTTACCTTCATCTCCAGAGTCATGAGCGTTACTTTCAGGCGGGTATCCTCGGGCCTGCATCCTTCATACAATGGAGTAACCACGTCTATCTCCAGTTGATCCAGCTTGGCTTTCTCTCGGGCGGCAGCTCTTGCGTTACCCGTCTGCTTGAGAAGCAGCTCTTGAATATGAGGGTCCTGCACCCAGCCCATCGATGGTCCATCGTCGTCTGCTCCGGCATCTTCATCTTCATGATCATGCCCTTCGTCTTGATCTTCCTCATCATCATGTCCGGCATCTTCTACATGATGACTGTGTCCTGCATCTACTTCGTGATCATGTCCTGGAGATTCTTCATCTTCTCGCCGGCCGCCCTCGCCGCTATTGTCTTGCTGCCCTTCCTTATTTCTTGCCTGGCCCCCATGGACGACTTCATAATCATCTTCATCACCTTGCCACCGATAGCCATCCATGAAACCACGCACGAGCAGGTGGTCCCGCACCTGTCTGGAATCCGGGTCCATAAGGCTCTTCAGCTTGCATCTTCGACACGGACATCTTATCTTCGTCTCGTTCTTTTGAAGTATCTCGGCCTTCGCGGAGCTCAAAAACCTATTCACGATGCCTTCGGTCATCGTGCGGACCATGGTCACCTGCGGGGTAGAGCAAAATGATATTTTAGAACCAAAAAAAAATTTGGCATGACTTTGCCTAAAAATAGGACAAAAAAGAATGCATAGTGCCAAATTCTCGCCGAAACGGAAATGAATCAACATTCCGGCAAAATATTGGCAACTATCGCATTTCAAATATCGGTACCTGCAAACACAAACATATGCAACACCACAAACATACATAGATCTAGCTCAATGAGAAAAGTGTAGATCTAGGCCATAAAAAGTGTGTACGTTGGAGGGAGAAAAAAGTAGATCTAGAACATAAAGAAAGCTTTCCCCTTACTTACCTATCAAAAAAGGAAATTTAACCACTTAATTTGGGTGAATCTATGGTGCAAATGAGGTGAGGAGGAGGAGGCAGCCGAGACCAAGCTTGGTAGAGGTGGAGAGAATGAAGTGGGGAAAGTGAGTGTGGTAGGTGGCTGTCAAAAATATCTAGCTGCTCTCAGGCTAGTAATGGCGCACCTCCTAAGAATGCGCCATTGGTAACCAGGGTTACTAATGGCGCACCTGGTGCGGGTGCGCCATTACTAGTTTTGAAAAAAAAAATTGAATTAGTAATGGCGCACCGGGGTGTGGTGCGCCATTACTAGTTAAAACTAGTAATGGCGCACCACACCCCGGTGCGCCATTACTAGTTTTGAAAAAAAAAATTGAAAAAAAAATTGTTAGTAGTGGCGCACCGGGGTGTGGTGCGCCATTACTAGTTTTAACTAGTAATGGCGCACCACACCCAGGTGCGCCACTGGTAAGTCTGGGGAGGGGGGTGTGCCCAGGAGAAACTTAGCAGTGGCGCACCACACACCAGGTGCGCCATTAGTAATATGGACATTAATGGCGCACCCATATCTGGTGCGCCACTGCTATATAGCAGTGGCGCACGACATACATGGTGCGCCATTAATGTCCATATTAGCTATAGCCGTTTTTCTAGTAGTGCAAGTATCAGGAAGGATTTCTGGCGCCGTTGCTAGGGAATATCATCATCAACTATCAAGTAACTTCACACAAATTTACATTCACTTGTTCTTATTTTTATTTGCTGTCATATTTAGCTTGTCACATAAAAATCAAAAGTACAAAAATATTTATCTTTGCTTGTTACTAGTTTGGTCCTTTGCTTGCTTGAAGTTGCTACCATGTCTGATTTTAAAATTTGTGGTATTTCCGCCGCTAGTGCGGAAGCCCTTGAACATCCAGCTTCACGTTGTGCTAAAAATGCTAAAAGAAATTTTGATGAGGTTGCTAAGGAAAAACTTGATAATCTTCTGGATGATGTTCCTTCTAAAAGTGAACCCACTATGCAAACAAAGAAACTCCGTATAGGTAGTGGAAATATTATTGGTAAGAGTTTGATTCAAGATTTTTTCACTTGTGAGGGATCATTACCTTTGATGGGTGGTTCCATTGTTACTCGAACTACAAATTATGCGGATGCCATATCTAGGCTTATTGCACAATTGGAAAGACAATTTGTCCATAAGCATCCTTTCATACAATGGTTACTTCTAGAATCTCTAATATTCAGGAAGCCCCTACTAAGCGTCTAGCCACTATATTTCTTGTTCAAGAATTAGGTAATATCATGCAAGAGGCTAGTGATATATTTTGTTACTATAGGGTTAATTGTGAGTGCCCACCAATAGAAGGAATTCTTTATGAGTTGGAATGTATAAGGAAACTAAGATCCACGGACAATGTTTCTTATGATGAAAACCATAGAAAGAAGGTTCCACCTAATTTCCTAGTTGATAAAAAATTTCTGAATATAATGATAAATTTGCTATACCAGAACTTGGATTGGGTTATGAACTTGAGAGAGAGTTAAGAAAATAGCTTCATCGAAATTTATATAATGAGGAAATAGTGATCACCTATGAGAAACCTAAAGAGGAGCCTCCTACTCCTCCTGAAATTGATCTCTCGGATCCTTGTTTTTTGAAATTTAGTCCCTTTAATTATGTTTGCCTACCTATTAGAAAGCTTGCTGCTGAAAGAAGGGAATATGATTATAGCATGACGGATTGTTTTCGTGGCTACTACAACACTTGAAAGTATCCATTATGCCTAGCTAGGGGCATAAAACAATAGCGCTTGTTGGCAGGCAACCCAATAGTTATCTTTAAATTTTTGTTTAGAAATTTCTGTTTATTTTTGATAAAATTATTATTGCCTATGTAATTATTATGTTTTGAGTTTAAATTAGTGTTCGTGCCAAGTAAATCCTTGGCGATGACTCAAAAGATAAGTAGAATCGATGCTAAAACAAAACATAAACTTTTGACTCTAGTACAGGAATTTGCATTTTTTACTGGGCATGATAATGATCTGAAATGTTTACATAGTGTTGCTATACAAATTTTATATGTTGTCCTAATTTTTCATAATTTTAGAGTTACATAAGTATAGGCCGTCTACAGATTTCTACAGACTGTTCTGTTTTAGACAGATTCTGTTTTTGCTTGCATAATTGCTTATCTTGATTAAGCTATGGATTGTATCGTGGGGTATAAGCCATGGAGAAGTTTGAATAAAGTACCTATTATGCATTTATGAAATTTTATTTAATTTATAACCGTACTTAAAGTATGCAATATGTTTTTTATACTAACGGATCTCACGAGGTTTTGTTGAGTTTTGTGTGATTGAAGTTTTCAAGTTTTGGGTGTTATTATGATGGACCACGGAATAAAGAGTAGCAATAGCCTAAGCTTGGGGATTCCCAAGGCAACCCAAGGTAATAATTTAAAGGGTACTCAAGTGTCTAAGCTTGGGTATGCCCGGAAGGCATTCCCTCTTTCGTCTCAAATCCGTCGGTATGTCACTTGAAGCTATATTTTTATTCTTCACATGATATGAGTTTTGCTTGGAGCGTCATTTGATTTGTTTTCTTTTACCTTAAGTTTGCCACAATCAATTTTTTCTGGACACACCTATTTAAGAGAGACACACCTTCATCATAATTTGTTAGAATACTCTATGTGCTTCACTTATATCTTTTCAGCTTAGCAGTTGCTCTAGTACTTCACTTATACCTTTTTTAGCACAGTGGTGTGTAGATTTTAAAGAAATGATTTCACTCTCGTTCTTCACATATATTTGTTTGAGAGTTAGTAAATAGTGACGGTAATTTGCATGGGTCATAAGACTAGTCCAAAAATATTAGGTATTCCATGAGTGATAATCAAAACCATCATGTAGCACATATAAACAAATTGTGGGTTAATTATATTGATGTAGTAATATAAAATAGGTGTGAGTTCATAATTTTTAAACCATAGAAGTGTCGATATTGAGAGGGGTTGACCTTTTTGTTCATCTAAAAATTAAAGAGGCATAGTGATGATGTGTGAGCATTTCTATTCCTCGTAGAAATCCTAGTGTTTTTTCGGGTCGGAAGCGCGCGATGGTTAACTCCTACCAAGCTCTTCCATCGGGGCATGCGAGTAGTACTTTGATCTATGATAAACTAATAAAACTTTGCAGTAAGTATGTGAGTTCTTTATGAATAATGTGAAACCATGGACATACGCAATCTCACCTTCTCGTAATTTGCTAGCTCTTCGGTACTGTGCATAGCCCGTTCTCACCTCGAGGATCGGCGCAAATTTCGCCGGTGCATCCAAACCCCGTGACATGATATGCTCTGTTGCACATAAGCCTTATTATAACTTCCTCAAAATAGACACCATACCTAACTATCATGGCATTTCCATAGCCATTCCGTGATATATTGCCACGCAAATTCCATTGTCACTTCACATGACTAGTAGTTCATCATCATATTGCTTTGCATGATCGAATAGAGCTGACATAGTATTTGTGGAAAAGCCACCGTTCATCATATTTTTGATACATGTCACACTCGATCGTTGCATATCCTGGTACACTGCCAGTGGCATTCATACAGAGTCATATCTTCATATCATTCTCCATATTGAGTTGTAAGTAAATAAAAGTGTGATGGTCATCATTATTAGAGCATTGTCCGAGTGAGGAAATAATGATGGAGACGATGATTCTCCCATAAGTTGAGATGAGACTCCGGACAAAAAATAAAGATGAGGGAGGCCAAATGAGCCCACCATCCATTCAAAAAAAAGGAATAAAAATGAGAGAAAATGAGATAAGGGACTTTTCTACTATATTTTACCACACATGTGCCTCATGATATATCACTTTCATATGCTCGTGGGAATTACCTATTCATGATTACAAACTTGTCTTGTACATTCCTATGACGGGTTTCCTCAAATGTCCGAGGTCTTCATGAGCAAGCAAGTTGGATGCACAACCCACTTAGCTCCATTTGAGCTTTCATACACTTATAGCTCTAGCGTATCATTTGCATGGCAATCCCTGCTCCTTGTATTGACATCTATCGACGGGCATCTCCATAGCCTGTTGGTACGCCTAGTTGATGTGAGACTATCTTCACCACTTTTTACCCCTTTGATAACTACCACCATACTCTATCCCACCTAAATGCAATGTCCAATGGCACAGCTCATGTATTGCGTGAAGAATAAAAAGTTGATGCATATTGAAAAAGTACGAACCTGTAGGACCGAAAGTATGTCTAGAGGGGGGGTGATTAGACTACTTGAACAAATAAAAATTCTACCTTTTCCCAATTTTAGTGTTGGCAGATTTTAGCGTTCATAACAAGTCAAGTACACCCTACACATGCATGTCTAAGAGTATAGCAGCGGAAAGTAACAACAAGCATGAGTAGTAAAGGAAGGGTAGGAGAATCAAACGCAATTGTAGACACGATGATTTTTCCCGTGGTTCCGATAGGTGGTGCTATCGTGCATCCACGTTTATGGAGTCTTCAACCCACGGAGGGTAACGGTCACGAGAGTCCACGGAGGGCTCCACCCATAAGGGTCCACGAAGTAGCAACCTTGACTATTCCATAACAGCTTCTTTCCACGAAGGACTAGCCTCACTATGGGTAGATCTTCACGAAGTAGGCGATCTCCTTGCCCTTACAAACTTCTTGGTTCAACTCCACAACATGAAGTAGGAGGCTCCCAAGCGACACCTAACCAATCTAGGAGGCACCACCCTCCAAAAGGTAATAGGCTCGGCAATGACGATGAACTCCTTGCTCTTGTGCTTCAAGATGATAGACTCCTCAACACACAATCACTCTCTCACAGATTTGGCTTGGAGGAAGAGATGGGATTGGTGGAAAGCAACTTGGGGAGGCTAGAGATCAAGATTCATATGGTTGGAATGGAATGGCATGATCTCAACACATGAGTAGGGGGCTCTCTCTCAGAAAACTGGATGGGGCAAGTAAGGAATAGTTCTGAGTGCTTCTCTTTCGAGTAGGTGGTGGTGAAGGGGTATACATAGGCATCCCCAAAAATCCAACCGTTACACACAAAATGACCAACTCGGTGACACCGATGTGTTAGTATCGGTGGTACCGAAGTGACCAAAAGGTGGTAAATTTTGAATCTCGGTGAGATCGATATATGAAACTCGGTTGCACCGATAAGGTGACCAACGGTCAGATTGCCCAATCTCAGTGACGCCGATCCAACAATCTTGGTAGGACCGATTTTGTGAATTTGCGTAACAGAAAGTTGGCAACCCAAACTCGGTGGCACCGGAATGGAATCGGCTGCACCGAAGTGGCTAGGGTTTGGCTGAGTCTGTCTAGGTATGGGAATCAGTGGCACCGAGTGGAAAGTGTTGGTTGCACCGATTTTTAATATTTGGCTTTGACAGACTTTTTGTGGAAGAGCTTGTGAGTGTTTTTGGTGACTATCACTTGTGCACGTATGAGCATTTTGTTCACCAACAATACCTTACCCCCTTTTAATAGTATTGGCTTTCCTATGGACTCAAAATGATTTCTCACAAAGTAAAATGTAGAGTCCTCTTGCTTGAAGCTTTGCCAATCCATTTCCTTGCATCCTGGGGTAATTCCACAATCTCCACAATCCTTTTGCCAATCCTATCATTGAACTTTTCCTGAAATATACTTAGTGGAAACATTAGTTCAATGACTTATATGTTGTTATTAATTACCAAAACCACCAAGGGAGCAAATGTGCTTTCAGAACCAATTGCCCGACTTCGACACCGTGGTGCTCGACATTTGTATTAATGTGGTGAAGATGGAGCAATGCCTTGCTAATATAACAAGATGAATGGGGGGTAAACATTTCTTAAGGATCATATACTTTTAAGAATTAACAATTCTGTTTCTTACATTTTAATTATTGCTTTGTTAATATTTGTTGATTAATATTTTCTTAATGAGCATAGTTGAATAAGATTAAATAGTCGATAGCATGTCACATCAAAAATTCTATTTTTATCATTTACCTACTCGAGTACGAGCAGGAATTAAGCTTGGGGATGCTTGATACGTCTCCAACGTATCTATAATTTTTTTATAGTTCCATGCTGATATATTATCATTATAGCATACTTTTTGGGTCATTATCTACCAATTTAAATTTTTTTTGAGCACTAACCAATTGACCCAGTGCCCAGTGCCAGTTGTTGTTTTCTGCATGTTTTTTGCCTTTTCGGGTTATAGTGCCAAACGAAGTCCAATTTCCACGAAACTTTTTGATGATTTTTTCTGGACTATAAGAAGACATAGAAGCTTCGGAAGGAAGCCAGGAGGTGCACGAGGGCCCCACCACACATTAGGGTGCGCCCTAATATGTGGTGGCCCCCTCAGCTGCCTACCGACGTCCCTCTTCGGTCTATAAATTCTTAAATATCGTGAAAACCCTAAAGGCAGTCCCGAAACCCTTTTTCCGCCGCTGCAAGTCTCTTTTCCATTCTGAGGCCATCTAGAGCTCCGTTCCAGCACCCTGCCGGAGGGGGGATCGATCACCGAGGGCCTCTTCATCAACCTTGCTGCCCTCATGATGATGTGTGAGTAGTTCACCACAGACCTACGGGTCCATAGCTAGTACCTAGATGGAATCTCTCTCTCTCTCTCTTATGATATTCGATACAATGGTCATCGCATCTTTACTTTGATCTATCTAATGTAATCCTATTGTGCGTTGTGTTTGTTGGGATCCGATGAATTGTGGGTTTTTGTTCAGATTATTCATGAAAACTTTTTTGAGATGCCTCTAAATTATATTATCTCTTAAGTCCATGATCATTATAGCTTCGTAATGCTCTCTGATTTATTGATGTGCTTTGGCCAAGTAGATTGATATTTCATCGGTGGGAGTGGTGCGTTGTGGTAGGTTCAACCTTGCGAGTTTCTATATCCCAGTGACAAAGTAGGGGACAAGATGCGTATTAGTGTTGTTGCTACTAAGGATAAAACGATGGGGTTCATTCATATTATTTGAGTTTACTTTGTCTACATCATGTCATCATTCTCCAAGCATTACTATGTTTTACTTAATACTCTAGATGCATGCTGGATAGCGGTCGATGAATGGAGTAATAGTAATAGGTGCAGGCAGGAGTCGGCCTATTTGCTTATGGACGTGATGCCTATATATACATGATCATTGCCGTGAAAATTGCATAACTATCCGCTTTACTATCGATTGCCCAACAGTAATTTGTTTACCCACCGTATGCTGCCTACACGAGAGATGCCACTAGAGAACACTATGCCCCCCGGGTCTATTCACTTATATATTTACAAACGCTATTATTTCCTCGCTGCCTCTATTTATTTTATATTTATCAACAATTATCTACACAACTCATTTGCTTGCAAATAATGAGATCAAGGGGATTGACAACCCTCTTGCCCGTGTTGGGTGCAAGTAATTTGTTCATTTGTGTGCAGCCGCTGAAGACTGTTGAGGATTGATATTCCTACTGGTTCGATAAACCTTGGTTTCATAACTGAGGGAAATACTTACCCACTTTGTGCTGCAATTACCTGTTCCTCTTCATGGAAAACCCAACACACAAGTATCATTCACCAATAAGAATTCAGTAGACATATCTGTGCTTTCTTGCCGTTTGACTTTTGCACTTACACCATCAAAAAAATTGTGAATCCTTATCAAATTTTTAATACAGTATACTATGGTCTTATATTGACACGATGCCAAGTTTCGTATTTATTAGACATTATATACATTTTTCGAATTAAAATACCAATAAACTTCATGTTCACGGTTGAATCTTGCCACATAGATATTTGAATTTTATATCTATTTCTTGTTTGAGGCATAGACATATACTCACTGTCCTAAATATGATTTTTCAAATAACTTTTGTATACTGTTTTCTGTATTCGTACTTCAAAGTTGAATGTATCTGTTAAACGACTAGAAATCTAGTTAATGACTCAAATATAGCAAATGAGCTCTGAAAAGTGTCAAATTTTAATATGGAGGATTCTATGGTGTATCTTAACTGTAAACAAAATTCAAGGTCAAATGATAAAGGAAAACATAAGTTTGCCACCAATTTGGTGCATTCACTCTTGAAACCATGATCGTTCCTCGGAGATTGTCGGATTGCTAAACGATGGACATCAAAAAATATGAAACCTTCTCAAATTTTTACCACATCATAGTGAGGTCATATCATGACACTATGCCAAGATTCATATTTTTCAGACTTCATTTACAATTTTTATAATTTCAATACCAATAAACTCCATGTTCGCGGTTGATTCTTGCCACATATGTCCAATACATTTATATTCATTTCTTGTATGAGGCATACAAATATACTCAATACCCTAAATATGATTTTTTTAAATCAATTTTGCATACTGTTTCATCCATTCATAGTGCAAATTTGAATTATATCATTAAATGACTGGAAATGCAGTTAATGACTCAAATATAGCAAATGAGCTCTGAAAAGTGTCAAATTTTAACAGGGAGGATTCTATGGTGCATGTTAATTGTACAAAAATAAATCAAAGTCAAAGGACGAAGGAAAATGTCAGTTCGCCTTCAAACATATCGCGCAAACCATTATTCTTTGGAAAAATAATAATTTCAGGAACCACACACGGTTCCATTTAGGAAAGTGTGTGCGATGACAGACAACATCGCACACACAATGTATGAAAAAAACGTGTGCCTCTTCAGGTTGAAATTTCAGCCTGATCTTTTTTTTCCTCTCTAGGTTGCATACGATCTCAGATTGAGACGAATTATATATCCAAATCGATCAGCTTGACGAGACGAAACTTTTTCATGTTGTAAGTTTTTCCATTCGAGGCCATTCGAGGCCTTCTTGAGGGAGTAACAGCTTGCTTGACCCATCAGAAATCACTTAGGTGGTTGTCTGATCCCTCGCGCAATATTTTGCCTCGTGGTAGGGCTGCACTCTGATGACTCTAACTTTTGCATACGACCTAGGATTGAGATGATTTTTTATCAAAATCGATCGTTCCGACGAGACAAAGACAACTCATGTTTAACATTTTCTCATACGATATGGTCTTGGGGGTTCAATCGGCCGAACAGTACTCTGAATATGAAATCTTAGTACTTTCAGCACAGTTTCGGTCTTCGAGATAAGATCGGACGGCGATGACCCAAATTTTGAAAGATGTTAATGTCAACACTACGGAACTTTTTCATGTAGATTACTTCTTCATTTGAGTCCATCTTCATAACATTTTCTTCCGTGTCAATATCTTGTGTCAATAGAAGGCATCACACACGTTTGCATTTTTAACATCGTGTACAGTGATATGCGACATCACACAGACACTTTTTACAAAAACTGTGTGGATGACATCACACACGGTTGCATTATAATAACTATGTGTAATGATATAATACATCACAGACACATCATTTGTAAAAACCAGGTGCAAAGCATGACACACATTCACGTTTTTTGAAAATCGTGTGCAATAATAGGCAACATCACATGCATGTTTTTTGGAAAAATTGTATGTGCAGCATCGCACAAGTATGTAGTTTTGTTAACCGTTTCTGTTATCTTCGCTAATCACAAACTGTTCATAAAAATAAACTGTATGCGATGCATCACACATGCAACTATTTTTTGAATCGTATTTGATGGCTCTGCCATCGCACACAGTTCGCCTCATTGGCGACGAAGCTATAACTAAACTGTTTGTGATTCATGCATCCCACACCGTTTGGTCGAAGGGTCTCTGATTGATGGGCCATCCTGCAAAAAACCACTCAATCCTTCTGACTCAAATTATCAGAAATTGCCACCCTCTTCTATCGAGTCATCTGCAACTCAGCTCCCTAGTTTCACCATTAATCGCGGGTAAACTTTGCTGATCTCTGATTTTATTTTGTTGTTATTATTTTTCCTTGACCCAATATTGTCTTCATGATTGTAGAGCCAAAGCTTTCGAGAAAAAGGAAGGTGGCGGTTCATCTTCTGCTGCTGCTCGTCTTGACTTTCAAGACCCACCAACAGCCGATCCAGAAATCCAAGCTGAGTCATCCAACCAGCGTAACCTAGATTTATAGGTTGAGGTGGCTCACAAAAATGAGCTGGTTCATGTTGAAGAGCCGGTCATAATGGAAAGGCTGGTACAAGAACAAGCTGCGGTTGATGACCCGAACCCGCATGCTGAGCTGCCAAGCCCTGGTCGCGCTTCAAGCCCTGTACACAAGGTGAATCGCAGTGACCCGTCCCCCACCATGGGCGATACAGATAGGACCATCATTGCAGAATCTTTCAAGGCTCCCGAAACATCAACTTCATTGGCCAAGATCCCGGCAAAACATTAGCCGGAAATGCTAGATCAAGGGAAGGCCAAACTGGAGCTTCCAAACTTTGCCAATCTTAGTGTTGATGCCCTACATCAACAATATCTGACCGGCTGTCTGAAAGTCAGGATGTTGAAGTGAGCTTGATAAATATGCTCAAGCGTAAATTTGAGGTATGAAAATCCCATCCTTCTTTTCTTTATCATATACACACTCGTAGCCCCCAAGAGCTGGCTCAGTAGGATAAGTGGTGAGCAGGGTCTTAAAGTAATAGCTTTAAAGCATGTAAATACTGATAGTAGCCTCCAAGGGTCGGCTCATCTCTTTGAGATGGACGGGTCTGGTCAGGAATGACTTGTAATTTTGTGAGACCAGACCGTAGCCCCCAAGGACCGGGTCATTAAGAAAATAATGAGCTGGTGCTTTAAGAGTTCTGAATTTAAGATGATAAACTTCAACCTATAGCCCCCAAGGGCCGGCTCATCTCTTTGAGATAGCAGGGTCTTCTCAATAAGAAAAGGAAAATTCTTGCACTAGCTCCCAAGTGCCATGTGGAATGCTTGCAACTGCATGGTACTTGAGCATAGAACATTTTTTGCTGATCGTAACCCCAAATACCGGGTCGTCTGCCTGGGCGACTCAGGGCTTGTAAACTTGATCTGATGTCTTATATCTTTGTACGAGATGTTCGATGAGGCCGAGTCATCTGAGGCCGGCATGCAAAAGAAGCTCAAACAAGAGAGAGAGAGCTGAAGAAAAAGACGGAGACTTTGGCCACTAATCTACAAGACTCTCTACTCCAATCGACTGATCTCTTGAATAAGAGCAAAGTCAGCTTTGATGAAGAAAGAGTCGCCCACCAGAAACGTGTAGAGGTGGCCGAAAAACAACTTGGCCCAATGAAAGAGGAGATGACCACTGTGAAGCAGCAGATTACTAATATGACTTTGGCTATTTTTGGTATGTTTAGAATATCTGCATAGTCATAACCCGGGTTAATCTTTCCGCCGGCTTACTGACGTGGTTTCCCTTTGTGCAGGAAAAAGAAGAAGTAATGCTATTCAAGAGCCGATAGTCAAGCCGACGGCCATATTCACATACCTAGAACAAATGTTCACATGATGTGTTTATTCAATAATGGTAGTGAAGAACCTCAAGAGGCCTCCTCTAAGGATAAAGGACACGCTCAATGATCTGTCAACAGTGCCTCAATGGATTGAAGAGGTCAAGCGGTCGGTGGCTCGTGCCGGCGCTAATATGTCACTTGCTCGTGCAAAGCCGTACGTGCCACAGATGGAGCGATTAGCAATGTAAGGCGGCTTTCCTGAATTCAAAATTGACGGCTCATAATTTTCTAAAGCTGACTATGCCAACTGTGTGAAGCAAACCTGTATGCTGGCAACTCAACTTGCCGATGAGCTAGATCTATCAAAATATCAACCTAGCTATTCGAAGGAGAACAAACATTTCAACCAGCCTGAAGATAAACCCTTCGATTTTGTTCCTCCTCGTCATATAACACTAGTGCAGTCACGTGCTATGCAAACTGTTTTCAACCATTTTTCGTGACGTAGTCTTAAACCGTCGCCTTGCATGTGTGGGAGATAGGGGGGCCTATCCCACACGAGGGGAATCCCAAGGGTACGACTCCGTTCGTATTGCAGATCACACACAATTTTCTGCATAACATCGTTTGTGATAGGGCTGGTCATCACACACGATAGTTATAATTCTATCATTTGCATTATTCAAAACATCACTCGTGGTGTCTAGAAGAAACTGTTTGGCAGTGGGCTGCCCATCACACATACTTGCTATGTGAAAACTTTTGTGATTGGGTGTCCTAATGCACACAGTTGTCGACCAGAATTCGTGTGTTATTGCTCACCGATCCAACACGCCAACTTTCTAGAAACTACGTGGGTTTGTTGAGGTCATCGCCCACGGTGTAGTCTTAGAAACTATCTGCAATAGGAACCCCAATAATCAGCCTGATTGCTGTATTATTTATAATCCATTTAGTAATCAAATTAACATTTCATATCAAGCGCAGAATATATTTCTTATTCATAGTACGGCAACCAATATTTCATAATTGAATTAAATCAGGGTACAACGTCATATAGGCATATACTACCTAGCTACCCAATTGCACAACAGGACAAAGTTTCAAATGCAACTTCTAAAACCTTTGGAAATTAAGTATCATCATAGACGGTAAATAGAAAGATGAGTCTCATCTAGAGAAGTGTTAAAGCGGAAGGCGATATTGAGCCTTCAATGATGTTGAAGGTCCTCGCAACTTTAGACCAGTGCTTGTGGATGATTGCTTGCCCATCCTTCGTCCTCTTGAGGAAGACTTCAAGATTATACCATGAGTGCTATATGAATACCTTCATCGCCTCTTGATCATACGGGTGGTTTGAGACGTAATCATTGATGAACTGCCTTGAGAATGACTGAAAACAAACATACTCATACATATCTTCTCTAAAATATGAAATGGCGCAAAGGTAAAAGGACAAGGTGAAAGAGATCGTACCATCCTAAAGTTGACTGGTGTCTTCTTCATTGTGGAGACAAACATCTTGTGTTTTTCGTAGCTAGTTTCTTTATCTTAACAATCTTTCTGAGTTGCTTGATTTGACTAATATTCAAGGACACCTCATTTCCCCACATGCAAAAAGTGTCGAACAGTGGGTCTAAACCCCTTACACCAGGACCTACATGTGCAAGAACAAATTATTAAAAACATTAATAATTCAATGGTTCCTGCAATTCCATAATAATGTGCTATTAGCCAAACGACCATGGATGTGCAAACCTCGATGGTAAACTTCAATGTCCCCATTGTTGCCCCCTGCAACATATTTAAGACAAATATTGATCATGTTATAAGTGATATTTGGCATACTATCAGTGAAATATGTTAATGTAAAATAAGCACATTGCGGATCCAACAGATTAATTCGAGCCACATGGAAAAGCCAGTTATCTAAACCAAGCGCATAGCAATTCTATATGTTTCATATGTATTTAGCACATCTAAATTCGATTTATTCATCACATGCATAACAATAAAAAATTGTACCAACAACAATCAAACATCACATTGCAGAATTGAACTAAATAGTTAAATGATCACCACAACAAATGCACGAAACAGTTAACGAAGCACCACATCGCACAATAGAACATACTAGAAGGTCAGGTTGAAGAAGCATTACGTTGGACATTTCACTAGAGTTTCTAAATGAAAGGCAGTAGCGGCACATGCAAGGGGTAACCGAAACATGCTTAACTAGCGTAGCTAGGTGAACATAGGTCCTTAGTGATAAAGCTAAGCAAAACAAGCTATTCCTCATCGTCGAAGATATCGATGATGATGGGCTCCTTTAACTTGGAACAGGGCGAGCCCTCCACACCGTGGGTGCACTGCTCGTAGTGGTGAGTGGCCTGATCCTGCACCGGCACCAACATGCTGGCTCTGGAGTTGAGGGAAGCACGGGCACGCTGAGAAAACACATCGAAGTCTTCGTCGAACGCACTGGCGGTGTCGAGAAAAGACCACGAGTTGTCGTTTATAGCAGCAAACTACGTTGCGGCGTTAGCGCTCGAGGTGTCAACGATGGCCTCGACGGTGAGGTGCTCCTCCAAGATCTGGGGGTCGGCACGCATGGAAGTCATCGCTGCCTCATATGGGCGTCCATCCGGGATTTGCTTCTCCGTTGCCAAATGCTCTTTGAGATCCTGGGTATACTGCGTGCACCATGGCTTTCGGCGGCGATTATTTGGAGGATGGGGAGGTGATTTGGGTGGAAGGTGTCACGCTGGCGGTCGGGCCATGTGAGATGGAGGAAGAGGGGGTGAGGGGGTATTGGGGAGGTGTCGATTACCTGTCTAGATGGACGATGCCGAAAGGTTTGAACCTCCAAGAATGAGCATCGCCAGCGAGGAGGCGGCGCTGCAAGCAAGCAGTGAAGGTTTGAACTAGGAAAGGTAGGCGAAAAGGGGGGAATGTGGCTTTTGATTTGTACCGAGGGGCGAGGGAGATAGATATTTCCGCGGCAGCCCAAAAATTTCATTTAATGGAGTGAAAAACTGGCGCGGAAAGCACCATCGTACACAGTCCCTTATTCAGAACCATGTGTCATATCAAAACATCACAAAACGAGCCTGTGTTATACCCGTGCTTGATGAACTTGAACGTCCACATTTTTCAGAATAGTTCTGGATATCAACACATCACAAACGAAGCCTGTGCTATACCCCGTGTGTGATGAACTTGGACGTGCAAATGTTTGTCTCCAAGCTTCTGACATAAGATTGGGTACTACATTTCACACGGTTCGTGCTAAAAAATTGTGTGTGATGAACTTCAATTTCAT
Organism: Elymus sibiricus; assembly: GCA_039707655.1. Lineage (NCBI taxonomy): Eukaryota > Viridiplantae > Streptophyta > Magnoliopsida > Poales > Poaceae > Elymus > Elymus sibiricus. Next base: position 139,918,682 of record CM077669.1, read on the forward strand.
TTTCAATTGGAAGATGGAATGGGGACATGGCGGCAAATTTTTGGTCTGAATTTCCCTGGTTACAGTGGTCATCCATGTCGTCGCATAATCTAACATCAATTGCTAATTTGGGTAATAGACAAAAGAGCCTACACCACGGCCCGCACTTACTTAATCGAGCAATTAAACATAGCTGGTTGACCTAAACATTACTCTAACAAAAGACCAGCGCTCTAAACAAAGACTAATGTTTCGCCTGACGCTCGTCGATCTCCGCTGCATCTCCATGACCAGCTTACGCTCGACGACCTCCAGGGGAAGGGGCTCCATGGCATCCATCGCCACATATTCTACAAGCCTCTCGTAGTCCGCATCCGCCATCTCTTTGGAAAAGGCTGCCACGAGTCTAGTGTGGGCGGCCGCGGTCCGGGCATGGATGGCCCTCATGTCGGCAAGGGAGGCTGCCGACGAATGGATGGCTGCCCGAGCGCTCTCGGCGATTGCCAACTCTTCGGACGTAGGATGCCGACCGTTGTCGAAGAAGGCCGCTGCTATTTGTGTGGTGACCGACACGAGCTGGGCATGGGCGGCCTCGGCATAGGCGTGGGCAGCCGCCATCAGGGCTATGGCGGCCGTCGAGGAACGGACAGCTACTATGCCATTCTCGCCATTTGCTATCCCGGTCGCGGATGTTGCTGCCGCCATCTCAGATGCGGGAGCTGCCCTTTCGGCGGCTGCAGCCGCCCTGTCGGAGATTGCGGCGTGCTCAAGGATGTTGTGAGCGCGTTCATGGTTGATGCAGCCGCGCTCGGGACGGAGTGGGTCGCCGAAGTTGCCCTCACGACGTGGATCCACGTCCCCATCTTTCACTGGTGACGCTTGAACAGTACAATGGTCTGGGGGAAGAAGTGTGACTGTGTGGTTGACGCGCCGGCGGTGGACTGAAGCTTTCGGCCTAAGACATATATGAGAATTGGCCCAAGATATTTTTATACCACATCACACACGTTTCATAATCAAGAACTGTTCGCGATGTATTTGATTTTCATATTGCATTGAAACGAAAAATGAAGTTACATCGGCAATTGAAGGTGTTTGGATGGTAATAACATTTATCTGTAGTGAATGTGCAACTGTAGGAGTGTATGTTAAATATGGAATTATTCAAGGTTGTTTAGGCCCTTTTAAACATTTGAACAGTTTTTTACACATTTCATGTGCATAGTTCATATTTGAACTGCAGTTAAGCACATCCTAGAGTGCACCTGAATGGGTTGAAAATCATCTATGTGTTAGTGGATACATGTTTTGGTCCAATGCAAGAAATGGAAATTAAACGAATTCCAAACCTCTTAGTATTTTAGCTCGGTCATAGACTTTGAGAAGTCGTGTTTTCAAATTCCAGTAAATCAAAATATCGTCAGAAATTCATGAAACTTTGCATGGTGTCATGTCATGGCTCATGTGTGTCATGGTAAAAAAATGCCCAGTTCGGGACAAGTTTTGGCACAAACCTCTTAAAAACTGAAGATTCTCAAAAGAAGTCATGTGGTTCCGATAGGGAAAGTGCACATTTTATGTGTGAAACAACATCCGATGTCTCTTCTCGCCTTGAATTATTTCTAGAGTCTCCATAGAGCAAAATGAATGTATCGTGCTAAACAATGGAATATTACAGAGTTCGTTTGGCCTTTTTAGTACATTAATTGAGTTTTCTAGGCATGTAATGTGCATAATTTAAATTTGAACTACAATCACAAGGGCCAGCGCATGGAAATAGGTCAAAAAATAATACACGTTTCCCTGACTGCATGTTTAGGTCCCACGGAAGAAATGGGAATGAATTTCAAACATATCATCATCTTGGCTCGACCGCAAACATTGGGAAACTTAGTTTTTAAATTCATGTAAATGCAAACCTCGACAGAAATTCATGAAATTTGGGCATGGTGTCATCAATTGCCCTGTTGTGTGTGTTGCGGTAAAAAAACATCCCTATTTTGGACAGGTTTTGGCACAAAGCCTCTTACAAACCGGCAATTCTCACAAGAAAGTCGTGTGTTCCGATAGGGAAAGTTCATCTTTTATGTACAAAATAACATCCGATGTATCTTCTCGCCTTGAATTTATTTCTAGAGTCACCATAGAGCAACATGACAGTCAGGCTAAACTATGGATTTTTTCCAGGGTTCATGAGACCTATTTAATACATTAATTGAGTTTTCTAGCCGTTTAATGTGCATAATTCAAATTTGAACTACAATCACAAGGTCCAGCGCATGAAAAATAGGTTGAAAAAATCATATGCCTTTCCTTGGATGCATGTTTAGGTCGCACGCAAGAAATGGGAATGGACTTCTAACATCTCATTGTCTGTTGCCTCGGCCGCAAACATTGAGATACTTCGTTTTCAAATTCCCATAAATTAGGTCCCATGCAGGAAATGGGAATGGACTTCTAACATCTCATTGTCTGTTGCCTCGGCCGCAAACATTGATATACTTGGTATTCAAATTCCCTTAAATCCAAAACTCATCAGAAATTCATGAAAGTTGGCATGGTGTCGTGACAAGGTTACACATATGCCGTAGTAAAAAATTGTCCAAATTGGACATGTTCTTGCACAATCCCCTTACAAATCGGAGATCCTCACAAGAAGTTGTGTGGTTTCGATAGGGAACATTATATATGCATGTCACACATGCGGGTGAAATGACATCTGATGCCTCTTCTCTCCTTGATTTTTTTCATAGAAACAACATAGACATGTAGGTTCGAAGTGCAAAAATATGAATAAAGTAAGGGAATATCTTGTCGGAATCGGAGCTCCGCGAACCCAAGAAGGTTCAAACTCTCGGGCGTGTGCGAAGATCTCAACCAGCTCTAGCCTCAAGCTCGCCACACTGCGGCCAAGCCTCATAGAATACATGCGAGCGAACAAGAAGATGGACACAGAGATTTACCCAGGTTCGGGCCACCTTGCGGTGTAAAACCCTACTCCTGCTTTTTGTGGATTGGCCTCACGAGGAGGTTCGGGGATGAACTAGTACAGTGGTTGAGCGAGCTTGCGATGGCTCAGAGGTGAGGATGGATCGATCCCTTCTACGGTGGATGTTTGTCCCTATTTATAGTGGCCTTGGTCCTCTTCCCTTATCGCATAGGCGGGAAGGGATCCCACAACGGCCAATTTTGAAAGGGGATAAGAGGTACATCTTATCCTGACTAAAGGTGATCTTTGCCTGCAAAGCATCTGGGCATGACGCAGAGGTGGGCTCGGCGATGACATCCGTCCTGCCGAGCTCGTGGTCTTGGTCTTGTTGCATTGGAATGGAAACCTTTGGGGGGATCCCTTGGGAACCCGCGTACGTCCTTGCCTCCTTAGCAGAAAGGAGGAAACTTTCCCCTCTGCGCCCGCTAGCGCCCCCCTGGCCTTGGTTGTCATCGCTCACGTCATCCCAGCCTCATGAGGCCAGGTACCTGCATAGGAATCTCCACTCCTCGGGAGGCAGCCTGGGGAGGCCACTCCCCTGGAGGTCTTGGCGTTGTTCGCCTCGCGAGGCTGTGGCTCTCGCGAGGGCCTTGACCTGGGGGGCTTGCCGCCAGAACGCCGATAGTAGCCCCCGGGCCCAAGGCGTGCGTCTCCTGGCTTCGAGGCGAAGGGAAGGAGCAAAGGGCGAAAACGCCGCGGGCCCCCAATCACCTACGGGCCAAGCTCGACGCGTGGCACGTGGTAGGGTGCGGACGCCTCCGCTCCCACGTCGCCTCGGCAACTGCCCAGGCTGATAAAGGGCTGGCGCCCGCTGCCGAGCCATCATTGCTCTTCTTCCTTATGCTTTTGCTCCCCTGCTCAGATCCCCATTCTTTTGCGAGAATCTCGTCCAGATCTTGGCGCAACGCCGTCGTTCTTCTTGCTCCCCCAACCCCAAGGATTCTTCGGATGGCACCCTCCAGGAAGTCAAAATCTGAGGCTCAGGCCTCGGCCTCCTCTTCCCCCTTGCCGGCGCTTACGGCATCCACCATCGCCAAGGAGGGGGACCTGGCCCCAGCACTTCCGTTGACGGCGGGCGGCTCCAATGAGTGGGGGCAGACCTTGACCTGGTGCGGCTCTGCGGAGCAGCGCACCTTGGCGAAAACAGTCTACCCCTTTTTCCTCCACAGCGTCTTCTCCGTGCTCGCCCGTCCTTCTCGGGGTTCTTCACTACCATCCTTGAGCATTACGGGATCCAGGCCCTCCATCTCCAGCCCAATTCCATCCTGCTCATGTCTGTCTTCGCCCTCTTCCGCCACTACTTCAGCCTGCGGCTCCACGACGGTGCGCACCGGTCGGCATGCACCTCCTTCGGCGTGCCTTCCAGAGCGGGAATATGCTCCTGAAGGCCGGGAAGAAGGTTGAAGGCTTAAGGCACCGCTGGGTCTTCTTGGATGCCCAGGGCCTCGGTCCGCGCCTGGAGCTCCCGACGGAGCTGCCTGAGAAGACCCTCCCATGGGGCTCCACAAAGCTCACCGATCCCCGGGCGAAGCCTGTCTTCGAGCGGATCTCCCTGGACATGGAGGCCAAGAAGCTGACCGGGGCGATGATAGTGAAGGAGTTCCTGACGCAGCGCCTGGCGCCGCTCCAGTCGCACTCGAGGCCCATGTGGGAGTACCAGGGTGCGGAGGACAATATCAGGATTCGATCCGCCAGCCTGACAGGTGAGGAGCTGGACAGGGCTTGGCTAATCTGCTCCACAGCGATCCTGGGTGCCTCCCCGAGGCCTACTTCCCACTGTACCGCCATGACGACAGGGAGGAGCTGGTCGCCACCATGCCCGCCTTCGACGAGCTGGGGCTCACGCCGCCAGAGCGCCCCAATTCCCCCGTGCCGGTGTCCTTCGATGACACCAGCGGCGAGGAAGACTCGCAGGATACTGAGAACGATGACCTAGAAGAGGTGTTTCCCCCGTCGCAGAGCAAGCTCCTCCGCGATCTTGAAGACGATGACGATACCGACGAGCCCCCAGCCGCAGAGTCCCCGTGCTTCGCCAGGGTCCTCAGGAGGTCAGGGCCTGCCCCTCAGACCACGCGGGCATCTGGCCGGGCGACCCCGAAGAAACGCATGGCCGCGCCTCCTCCAGCGGACTCCCCATGCTCCAGCATGGCGATTCAGACGTCGGTCTCGTCCCCGTCTGGGCCGCAGCTGAATGGCGGGGCGGCCGCTACTGGGGCAGACCTGGCCTCTCCGGTCGTGGCCCCTCAGGGCGATCTTGCCACCTCTCTGGGCGGCAGCGCCACGCCGAAGAAGGGCGGGAGCGTCCCGACCACCGCCGAGGTGCAGAGGAAGAGGAAGTGGAATGCGCCCGAGGAGTAAGTAACCTGCCTCGCCTTTGGTTGATTATAGATTGCACGCATACTCACGGCCCCATCTCCTCTCGATGGCCAGGGGCAACGACGTGCCGAAGAAGAGGGAGGCGAGCACCGAGCCGAAGGAGCCCCCTGTCTAGAGGGTGCCGTCAGCCTCTGGCCGCGGACGTGGCGGGGGCGGGAGCGCATCACGCCAACCCAGCGCAACCCTTGGGTGCCCAGGCAACACCACACCCGGGCACACGGGAGGCTCATGAGGCGGCACTCCTTGCCGCGGCCGTGGCGATCCCAGCGCCGGTGGAGGGGTTGATTTCCCGCCCCCTTCTGGCGGAATCTGCCCCTGAGGATGCAGCGACGCAACTTCAGGAGGAGCCAGCCCCCATGGGCCAGCAGGCTGCGAAGTCGTCCGCCCTCATCGTGCCGAAGGAGAAACAGGAGCCTCCAGCGCCCCAAGTCTGTCATGCCACTGCCCCCTTGGACACAGCACACGCCGACATGCTGGTGCCACCTCATGGTCAGGCCCTTGCACTCGCGAACCGCGGCCCTCTTATTAGGCCTGGTACCTTGGATGAGGCCTATACCACACTCGGCCGGATCCGGGTCGACCTCCAAGACGCCGATAGGCGCTCCCTCGCGAGGGAGCACCTGGGGCTTATTTCTGGGTGGCTCCAGGCTGACGCAGCCACCAAGACGGCCTGGGGTCGGGCTAAGGCTACCACTGCGGAGAGCAGGAAGGAGGCTGCCGAAGCCAAGGTGGCTCACGACGTGGCGCTAGCCGAAGCAGCGTCTGTCGTGGAGTGCTGCGGCGAGGCAGAGGCCAACCTGAAGGTCCTTTAGGAGGAGCAAGCCACGCACGCACAACGGCTCCACCAGCGGGAGGAGAACCTCAAGGCCCGCGAGGCGAAGCTCGCCGATCACGACTCCGTGCTGTCCCAGGCGACTGCTGACCAAGCCGCGGAGCGCGAGCGTCTGGCCAAGATGAAGGAGGAGGTAGTAGAAGCCCAGACGTCCCATGCCCAGCATGTCTCCGATGTGACGGCCCAACTGGATGCTAGGGAGAAGACCCTTGCCGCTACTGAGAAGAAGGCGGCCGCTCAGCGCGATGTCTTCCCCTCCATCGAGCTCAGGCTTCCCAGGCACTGCACTCCATCTGCAGGGGAGGATTCAAGGAGCCACTGGCGACTCCTGAGGGCGGCTATGCAAGTCTCTCCTCCAAGCTCGCTGAGGCGCTCGATGGTGTTGTTGCCAAGGTGGACGCCATCCTGGAGGGCGAGTGCCGCGACCTTTTCTCCATGTCCGCGACGCGTGTCTTCAGCCACCTCTACCTCCGCGAGCCCGGCTTTGATTTCAATGCGGTGATCGTCCCGGTTGCCCCTCAGTCTCGCGCCGCTGCGACGGCGGCCGTGAAGGATTCCGTGGATGCGTTGGTGAAGAAGTTTGCCTGCGTCCCCGACGCCGGGCCCCCTGCGGTGGAGGCGAGGAAGGTGTCGGCAGCGATGTTGACGACGAGCTCGCCATGACTAGGACAAGCGGCGGCGGCGGCCATGGCAATAAAGGCTCCTCCTCCTAGATTTCAACCTGCGACATTTATCATGCCTCCTGGAGGCGTCAGACTTGTTTGAGTTCGCAAAACATTCAGTGCTTGTAATTACTGTTTGAACTCTGTGGTTTCCTCTCGTGCTTTGTTTCCTTCCTGCTTGCCTTAGTGCTCTGCGTCGGCAGGGCCCAATCTCGCTCATACCTCGACCGCCGTTGGGGCGTCTGGATCGCCAGGACGAGACCAAGGGGCGAGGGGCTACGTGACTAGTGAGGCCCCTGAGTCGCGATGCTCAAGGGTCCCCCTTGACGTGCGAGCAGCCCTCATGGAGGAAACATGGCGACGACAAGGTTGATTTGGAGCGCCTTTGTGCTCTGCGTCGGCAGGGCCCAATCCCGCGCATACCTCGACTGCCGTTGGGGCGTCCGGATCACCAGGACGAGACCAAGGGGCGAGGGGGTTTGTGACTAGTGAGGCCCCTGAGTCGCGATGCTCAGGGGTCCCCCTTGACGTGCGAGTGGCTCCCATACCTTTCCTCGCTTGCTTTTGCCTGGGAGGGCCGCGAGAAGACCAGGTACCATGGACCTGGTGAGGTGGCGCGCACCAGGCCTGGCCTGATGTAACGCCCAAGATGCGATCCTATCCTTATTTTGGCACGAGGGCCTCGACAGGGATAGAAGCGCATCTCATCGTTTCGCAAGAATGGATATCAATACAAGTACATGTAAGAAGAGATGAGTATATGGAATTGGCTTACACTTGCCACAAGCTACATCAATATCCCAGCAATACAACAACATATCCAAACATCATACAGAAGAGCAGGGACCGACTACGGACGAAAACAAACGATAAAATGACATCCATCCTTGCTATCCCAGGCTGCCACCTGGAACCCATCCTAGATCGATGATGAAGAAGAAGAACTCCAAATCAAACAAAGTATCACTCGCACGTCTAAGCATCGCATTACCTGTACCTGCAATTGTTGTTGTAGTAATCTGTGAGCCACAGGGACTCAGCAATCTCATTTCCAAGGGTATCAAGACTATTAAAGCTTAATGGGTGAGGTATGGTTAAGTGGTGAGGCTGCAGCAAGCACTAAGCATTTATTTGAGTGGCTAACTTACGAGTACAAGAATAAAGGGGATGATTGTCACATAAACGGACGTGATCTAGTAATGATCTCAATGATATCCTGAACACCTACTTACGTCATACATAACCCCACCGTGCTCTCTCTCGGATAAGGACTCACGAGAAGAGACAGTCACGGTTACGCACCCGGTTGGTGTATTTTATTTGAGTTTACTTCAAGTTTGCTATGACCGGGTGTTAAACAAAGTTTCCAAGTTGCCACGTAACCGCGGGCACGGCTTTCCGAAAGATTTAACCCTGCAGGGGTGCTCCAACTAATCCATCACAAACTAACCACACGCCGCTGGAATAACCCCGACCACGAATCCCGTGATTTCCTAGGAAATTACATTGGAAAACCTCAACCTGGAGATAGCCCAAAGTATCGGAATTCCTCGCACAAGACGTTCGAGAAAGGTAAAAAAAATCCTGCAAGACCGCCCGACGTGTCGACGAACCCTTTAGGAGCCGCGTATCTCGTTCTCAGGACACGACCGGATTTGCTAAGTTTCCGGCTAGCACACCCGTTGCTGGCCCCGGCTACCGCCATTTTGGACCAACACTCATGAGGAGCACCGGCCTGGGTTGTTGATTAATTCTCCTCAGGTTAATTACTCCCTATGCTGGTTTATTAGTTATTAGGCATATCTAATACCAAAGTTGGGCCTTGCCAGACAAGATTTATCCTAAAACAAAAATCAAGGGGGTCCCCATGACAACCCCGAGCATGTTAGGAGCGCAAAATATGGAACATAACATCGGTACACAAGTAACTAGGGCAGCAAGAGTGGAACAAAACACCGAGCAAAAGGCCAAGCCTTCCACCCTTTACCAAGTATATATGTGCATTAAATTAAATAGCAATAATATTGTGATATACAAAATATCCATGTTGTACATGGAAGAACTTGCGCCTGCAACTAGCAACGCAATAAGAAGGGCTGAGCAAGCGGTAACATAGCCAAACAATGTTTTGCTGGGATGTGGAGGGGTTAGAGGCTTATCATGGCATTTGGGAGGCTTGACAAACAATTGGTAGGTAGCGATAGAAACGAGACATCTAGCATGGCAATGATATTTATGGTATCGAGGGAAATGATCATCTTGCCTCAGATCCCGCTTGGAAGAAGATCGAGTCCATGAAGAAGACGAACCAACGTAGTCGAACGGATCCTCACACTCCGAACGCTTTCCGAACTCCATAGAGAAGAAGCAATTCGAAAACAACAATCAACACATGATCAACACCACAACATATGCATGACATGATGCGCAAACAAACATGATGCATGTCCGGTTTAATTATGCAAGTCATGGCAATCACAACAAACAAATACTACACGTTACGTGAAGCTCAATATGCAACGAGTTGCATATTGACGAAACTCCACTTTCGAATTATTTAGTTCACACTCGTTAGGTACCCGACAATATTAAATGTTGTTAAACATGGCAAGAGGTGAAGCATAATGAAACTTCACTATCTAGGCATCTTAAATGAGGCCGGAAACAACATATAGAATTTCCGAAACGACCCCATATGTTAATTTCGAAATTGGTCCGGATCCGAACTAATCATGTTTTATATTTGTTAAACAGAAAAACAAAATGCACCATGTGATTCTACTCGTCATTCTAGTCGATTTACATATATAGAACATTGGCACCGGAGCTACGGTCTAAAAGATATGACAATCACAAGAGGCATATGTCATGAATGCAAAATGCATGGGAAAAACAACCACAAACACGTCAAATCATGAATGCATCAAGTTATTATGAAACTACATGAGATTCTAAGCAAGTTTCATATATGGCATGTCCAAAACGGAGCTACGGTTCAACCACAATCACCAATACAAGTTTTAGTTCAAATCTGCCCAAAACAGCAACATGGCATATTGCACACATGAAATCACCAAGTTACAGTATTCTAAATTGCACAAACAAAGCATGGAGCAGTATCATATAACACACACTTCATTTCATCTTCACATAACATACTGAAAATAGTTATGGAACAGATGGTAGGAAGCTCACAACATGGCAACAAAATATAGCAGATTAGGACTTAGTGAAAATAATAGGTTTTAGCATAGCAGTTTTTCACGAAGGCATATTGACAGCAATAAAACTACATGCTACAGGTCATATAATGCCATGAAACTTAACAGCATGGTAGAGGACATGATGCACTACAATACAAACCATGGTGACAAGGTCTAATTATGCATAGAAACGTAGCTAGCATCATCACAACATGGCATTATGAAGAAAACAGATTCTCAGACTTGGTGAAAATTAGAGTAGACATGTGCAGCAGTTTTTAACAGATTGACATGTTGGACAATGAATATAACTATGATGCAAATCCTATACATGGCATCAAATGGCACAATCTGGTAGACAATAACATGCTTAACAAAAGACTCCTTTGGAGCAACGACAAAAGACTCCTAGATCAATAGCAAATCACATGGCAACAAAATAACAGTTCAGACTTAGAATTATTTAGACCCCTCAAAACAGCACATTTTTATGGTATGTTGGCAACAAGAAAAATAACACCTAAACATGGATTATCATGGAAAACAAAAGACCAAGGGCTAGTGCACATGTCAAAGGGCATATCTCATGTACAACAATAATTCATAAGATGCAAGGATTAAATCACGCAAAAATAACAAAAGGGCATCACCGCAAAAATAACATGCACACAGACATTCTCAAATGACAAAACTAATTGCACAGATTGATTCGATGAATTTTTCTACACCAAAATTATATATAATATGCATGGTTTAATGTACAAAAATGTTGCACAATCAATTATGCTAAAACATATGGCAATATGATGTTTTTTTTTGGTTAAACTACATGGACTTGGAAACAAAAAAGGCTGGCTGGGGGAATTCTCATCCATGGGCTTCGGCCCACAATGGAGGCTGAGGCGGGGCAAGCGTCTGGGCCACGGGCCCACGATGGCGCGGCCAGCCCACGCGAAGGGATAGGCAGGTCGTCCCCATCCTCGTGCCCCTGCAAGACAGGAGGCAGGGCGGCGGCGCGACCAACGGCATGGGGGTGGCGGCCGGCGGGAGGCGTCGGGACAGGCCGGAATGAAGCTTGGGGAGGTGGATCCGGGCGGGGGAGCTGCGGATCTGGCGAGCAACGTGGAGCTTCGAGCTCCCATGGCCATAGCGTCTCCTCCGGGAAGGGCACATAGAGAGAGTGAGATGAGATAGAGAAACGGAGAGGGAGGAGGAGAGGTCGGGGCGCGGGGTCCGTCCTGCAGAGATCCGGCGGCGTTTCGGTGATTGCCGGCGAGCTGGCCGTGTTCGGTGGCCGGTGTCGGTCCGGGCGCACGAGGGGCTCCTCCCCTCGATCCAGATAGGGCGCTTGCTGCGGGGAGCGGCGTGACGCGGGCCGGCGACGGCGGTCCGGGCCTGGGAGGGCTAGATCCGGGCCGCAGCGGGCCTCATGGTGGTTGGGGCTGTGGGGCAACGTGGCAAACGGGGACTAGGGCTGAAACGGCGGCGGCGGTAGCGCTGGCTGGCCAGAGCTCGCCAAGTGGCGGCGGGGAGATGGCTGGGCACGGAAATCCATGCGGGAGAGGCTAGGGAGGCCAGATTTGGATGCCAGGGTTGTCTATTTATAGCAGGGGAGGGCTAGGTTAGGGGTTTTGCATCGTTTTCGGACCGTTCGATCTCGATCGGACGGTCCGAAAGCGGAGGGGGCTAGCTGGGCTATGGTGGGCTGTGTAGAGGGGGTTGGGCCAGGAAGAGGAGGAGGTTTGCGGCTCGGCACAGAGTTTAAAACACCGTAACGTCCGTCGAATAAACCGATACGGTGCCGCTACGGTCTAACGTTCGGGTACCAAACGAGCTCCGATTGCGACGAAATTTGGCAGGCGGTCTACGTATAATAAAACAAGACCGCTCGCCAACTTCTGCCCCAATCCGAGAATATTTTAAACGCACTTTTGAAAACAATATCTTGCAATGTCGCGGGCGCGTGCGTGTGTGGTTGGACTCGAAACGGACGACGGAGAGAACCGGCAACTACTAACGGATGCGTTTTTTTGAAAAATGACGACGATGGAGTGCCGAAGCAATGCAGATGATGTGATGATGAATGCGACAAACAAACGAATCACACGATGACAACGGAATAAAAGGGGAATCTTCTGGAGCGTCGGTCTCGGGCTGTTACAACTCTCCTCCACTTACAAGAGATCTCGCCCCGAGATCTAAGACTGAGAAGGGGAAGAGAAAGAGAAGGGGTAAAACTTAGTTGCTTCATTGACAAACGAGTGAAACCAACGGAACTTGAAGGACGCAAGAGAAGAAGAATGACACTTGGAACAAGCAAGGATTCAAAAGAAATTTGGGCAGCACTTCGTTAGAAAAGGGAAGAAAACTTGATAAGATAGAAAGAACTTGAAAAGATAACACAACACTCTGGTTAAATGGATAAGCAAGGAAAGAAGATGATCTTGATAAAACGAGATGCTAATTGAAGAGATCAACATCACAATTCCTCCGGAACAAAAGCATAGAAGCTAGATCGTTGGAGAGAAGAGAACGGAGAAGAAACTGACAACTCCTACCACGCTTGAATTTGGAACCCATCATTACAAGAAGATATTGAACGGAGTTGTTGGAACATCAACAACGAAAAGAAAAGCTTGTTATGGGCTTATGGAAAACAACTCAAAATTATGAGGTGACAACCGGCCACAAACGAAAACAATTGGTTACTTAAGCGCAACAAGATACACAAAACTTCTTTCACCAAGAGGATACATTGAAACTTGGATCATTGATGAGCACCATGAAGGCAACAATCCCAAGGAAATGCTTTAGGTGAAATCCAATCCAAGACAGCTCCAATGAAGAAGATGATGGGTTAATTATCTCACACTTGATAACTTCTCTTCGAGACTCCTCATGAATCAAGAATGATATAATACCATCTCAAAGGATAGAGAGAATGAATTGCACTTAGGAATACAAGACAGATGATGCTTGAGCCTCTCCAACAAGAATCGTGAAGAACACTTTGAGAAGGAATTAAACCCTTGAAGAGCCGGCATGAAGAACCTCCTGGAAGAACTCCAGAATGAAAGGATGATAGCAAAGAATTGAAGGTTGCACAAGAACAAGATAGAAGCCTTGCAAAGAATTAGATGAAGCTTCGCGACGAGATACTTGAGAAAAACTTGAAACTCCGGAAAAGAAAGGATGAACAACTTAGAATCGGGAATTTATGTCATGAACAAACCTCCGGAAGATGGATTGAAACCACCTTGATGACACAAGAATAAGAATTATGTTATGCCTATCCTTGTGACGCCCCCGATCTCGACCGTACGCTAAACATACACGCAATGCGTACGACCAATATTAGGGACTCACTGATTGATTTCACAACACAACACTAGACACAAATTAAAGTCATACAACTTCATATTACAAGCCAGGGGCCTCGAGGGCTCGAATACAAAGCTCGACAAAACACGAGTCAGCGGAAGCAAATAATATCTGACTACAGACATAAGTTAAACAAGTTTTGCCTTAAGAAGGCTAGCACAAACATAACAACGGATCGAAAGACGCGAGGCCTCCTGCCTGGGAACCTCCTAACTACTCCTGAGTGTCAAGGTCAGCCTCCACGTAGTAGTAGGCTCCAGCGGTGGTGTAGTAGTCGTCTCCGGCGTACTCCATCTCCTGGGCTCCGTCGTCTGAACGCGGAATCATATCGAGGGGGAAAGAGAATGCAAAGCAGCGGTGAGTACTTATCCAAAGTACTCGCAAGACTGACATCAGAACTATGCTAAGTATGCATCATTATCAAGGGGAGGGGTTATATCTGGACTGACTGCAGAACGCAAGAAGAGGGAGAAGGCCTAGTCCTATCGAAGACTAGCATCTTCAGCATCTTGCAGCATTAGAAGAGAGTAGACTGGTATCTCATATATAGTCATATTATTGTAGCAATTTTATTAAGTAACCACGCCCAGAGATTCTTCCCCGACTCCCTGCGAGGAAGCAATCTCGGAGCCACAATTCATTTCAAATTTAAATCATAGTTATAGTTGTATAAGGTCAAGGCACAACTCCAAGTCGTCCTGTTACCGTGGACACGGCTATTCGAATAGATTATTCATCCCTGCAGGGGTGCACCACATATTCCCCAACACGCCTGAATCACCTCCGGCCGGACACACTTTCCTGGGTCATGCCCGGCCTCGGGATATCAGCACGTCGTCGCCCCACCGAGGCTCAACGAAGAGGCCAGCCCGCCGGTCTAAATCCTAAGTGCGCAGGTTCGTGGGCCCACTTGCCCTTGCACTCCTGCACGATGCGAATGCGGCCGGAAGCAGACCTAGCACACTCCAGTCCAAGAGCTGTACCGTCCCGTCCAATCCGGCGCGCGCCGCTCTATTGCTGACGTCCGAAGAGCTTCGACTGATACAACGACGCTGAGTACCCATAACTTCTCCCACGTGAAGGTTAGTGTGTATTAAGGCCAACGACCTAACTCAGATCAAGTACCCAACCCATTAGCATTTTATTAATGCGGGGCAAGCGCGACCCATAAAGTGCGGTCCCGTCACCCCGACTCAAGGATGTGTTGCAAGGGCCTCTCCTGCCCGTCCACGCCTCAACATAACCTTTTGGATGCTTTACCGGTGCATCCCACCACATCTCCCACACGGGTACCCTTGGGGCCGACCCGTCTCAAGACTGTCGGGAACTCAGGTCCACCTCAACCAGGGTGGTACCCCCTGTACCTCCAGTCCTGTCTTTCACATGTAAACAAAGTCAAGTAGAAGGAACTGTGTGTTTATACACAAAGTGGATATCCGAGGAATCACCCTCGATGGATCCCACTCGAGGTATGTGTATGACAAGAGTCCCTATCGATAAATGGGAAGGAGGAATCACCCTCGATACCCACGACCGATTAGCTACGCTACAGAATTAACATCGGGGGCGCTAAGTGAGGTATCACCCTCGGCACCCGATAGTAGCTCTGCAGTGCCATACTTAAGGGGTGTGCGGTGATGTGTGGGGCCTTGCTCGTCGGTCGGTTGACCGAGTCTTCGGGTCTTCGAGTCGTCGAGCCGTCGATGAAGAAGCAAGGGCAACTGGGACTAAGGGGTCGCTGGGGATTCATTGATCAACCTATACTAAGCAGTTGATATGATTGCAGGTTTAGTAACAGTTTATTAAAAACAGGCTATGCATCAAAATAGGAGCTAACTAATACAGTAGCAAAAATCTAATGCAAGAATAAGAGGGAATGGAATGGGAAATATCGGAATGCTCAAGGGTGGGTTGCTTGCCTTGCTGCTCTGCGGCAAAGGGCTGATCATCAGTCGCGTAGTCGTACCCGGCAGTACCGTCAGTCGTAGGGTCTACCGAAGAGACGAGGGGGAAGAAACAATAAATACAAGCAAACAGATGCAACATGATGCATGACATGGCAGTACACAGTGCTAGGGGTAGTCTAAGGCAGTACTACACGTATCAGACGGAGCGGGAGAATATCTGGTGATATTTCCCGGGTCTCTGGCTATTACCGGACAGATGATCCTAATGCCAAAATGTCCAGGTTCATCATGCTAGGAGCACGTGACAGATGAACGGACAGCGTATTCGGATTCGTGGGATTTTTCTGATCAACTTTCGTGTATAAATTATTTTCATCCGAGTTACGGATTAAAAGATATGATTTTCTAAAGTTTTAAACATTTTCTCGGATTTATTTTATTTATCTAAATCAACATTATCCAGAACAGTGCGGGGGTGACGTCAGCATGACGCATTGATGGTGTCAGCAGTCAACACAGGCTGGCTGGAGTCAAACCTGACTAGTGGGTCCCACTGGTCAGCCTCACAGTAGCTAAATTAGGTTTTATTTAAACTAATTAGGATTAATTAGTGGGTGGGACCTACTGTCAGTGACTGACTAGTATTTTAATTGAACAATTAATTAATTAACAGATTTTCTATTTATTAAAAATCGTTTTTAAACGGCGGGACCCATATGTCAGTGACACGGGGCCAGCCCAGTCAGCGTTGACTGGGTCAACTGGGCCCAGAGAGACCAAGGGTCAGTGGCTGAGCGATGGGGCCCGCGGCGCCACGTCGGCGCTGAGTCAGCACCGGCCACCGGAGTGCTCCGGCGAGCCCGAGCCACGGCGATAACTCCGGCGAGCTCGGATTCGCTCTATGGTGCACCATTTCCCGCGGGGTTTGGCTCGCTGGAACGGGCGCTCAGCCGCGCGTCGGGTGGTGGCGGTTGCGTGGCCGGGGGCGCAGTGTTGCGACTGCGGCGGGCACGTCGGCGGCGCCGGACTTCGGGCGTCGTCGGAATCTAGGCTACGGCGATCAAAACGAGCGGCGCGAGGTTCCTACGGCGTCTACGCGGGCCAACAAAGCGAATGGATGTGCGCGCGTGACCAAATCGTCGCCGGAACGGCGCTGGCGACGAGCACAGGCGGCGGTGGGTTCGGGCGCGCCGGGAATGGCCGCTACGGCGCGAGGAAGAGTGCAGGGATAGGGGGAGAGGAAGGCGGAGCTCACAGCGAGCCTGTAGGGAGTGGCAGCGGGCTCGGGGAGGCTCGGTGGTGGCGGATCGACGTCGGCGGTCACCGGCGCCCGTAGGTGGAAGGCGACAGCGTGGACGGCGTCGTGGCGGCTCCGAGCTCCAACGAGTCGGCGTAGCCGACGTAGACAAGGACGGCGGAGAAGGTGGACGTGGCGCAGCGATGAGACGGAGGCGGTGGCCGCGTGTGTCACGGCGGCGAGGCCATGGCGGCGCTCGAGTGCGGGGGGGAGACGAGGGGGAGAGGCAGAGGGGCGGCTAGGGTTCGCCCACGGGCTCGGGGAGATGCTCTTATCCACCAGGGGGGGCCCTGTAGTGGCGCACTGTCACGCGAGAAGGAGGGGGGGCGGCCGCGGCATTCGCGCGCGCGGCGACAGCGCGCGGGGAGGAGCACGAGGAAGGGGGAGAGCGCCAGACGGGCTGGGCCGCACTGTGGCGCCTTAAGGCCCATGTGCACAGTGCCCTTCTCACTTTTCCCATTTTCTTTTTCTGCTTTATTTAATCAGAGAGCATTTGCATTTTATCCATCCACCAAAAGACTTTGCAAAATTTTGAATCTTGGCCAATAAAATGTATTGCAATATTAGGCACTGTCAGAAAAGTTTGGGGGGCCTTTTGAAAATAATTGAAAACCACATGATTAAAGAGGCTTTTAGTTAAATGATTTAGCCTCTGTTATATTTATTTTGAGGCACTTAAACACATGATGAAATGTTGGATACAATTTTATAATTGCTCCTGGATTATTTGCAATTTAATGAACATTTTTCCATCAGTGTTTGAGCAACTTAATATTTCACATGCATTTGGATTTCAATTTGAATTTGGAAGCGAAAAGAGATATGATGCAAATGATGATCAAGCATATATAACCATGATGACTTGGCATTAACATGTGAGATTACTGTAGCTAACCACTGGGGGTGTTACAACTCTCCTCGTCTAACAAGAATTCTCGTCCCGAGAATTTAGAGGTAGAGTAAGGGGGGAAAGTTTGGTCACGAAATTCTAACGAGTCTTCTTGTTCTTGTTGCTCTCATCGAAGAGGTTGATCCCCTTATGTTGAAGTCTTCAATTCTCTATTCCAGGTCATCCTGATGAAGTCGTCATCCTTTCTTCGGGACCTTCATCGTCCTACGAATGCGATTAGAGGGAGAAACTCTGGTAGAACGTATCTCCACCAAGTTGGGCACCTGACAGTGAACTCAAGGAAGAAGACATGAATTATTTCTAGAGTTGTTACTCAGGGAATTCATTGAGAGCAATATGCGATGGTTCAAAAGTTTCAAACGGGTAGGCAATCATTCGATGCCTGATTAGGAGGGGAAGGGGTTCAGAGTAACGACATAAATATTGCATCTGACACAAGAATAGATCATCCCTTAGGCGGTGGCTCGGGAATCACATACGAAGCCAAGTGCAAAAGATACCTTAGAATCAAAGTGGTACAGGAGAGTCAGGTTTCGATCCTATGGAACTATGGGTTATGGGCCCATCATGTGGATTAAGAGTAGGAAGAGTGGTGACATCTTGCACGGTCATGCTAGCAAGACATGTCAGAGGATAGTCTGTCAACTATGTCGGCAATAACATTGGTACCAAGGGCGGGGGACGAAGAGAACCATCTTCCTGCTCGTCGAAACGAGGCGGACCAATAGGCAAAGTTCTCGTACACCGGCGGTTACCGAAACGTTAACAACAATAGTAACAGGGTCTTACTGACAGAGTAGTACACCGAGGTATTTACCTAAGCAGGGAATTATCACTGCTCAGATCAAATAAATCTCAAGAAAGGCCAAACAGACCAATGGAAAGGAAAATGTGATTATTAGATCAACCAGACCAATGGAAACGAAAATGTGGTCTTCATATTGAACAGACCAATGGAAAGGAAAATGTGTTTATCACATTAAACAGACCAATGGAAAGGAAAATGTGTTTATCACATTAAACAGACCAATGGAAAGGAAAATGTGTTTATCACATTAAACAGACCAATGGAAAGGAAAATGTGGTTATACTCCAGTTTTAGGATTATATCTTTCCCAAGGAAAAACAGAGCATGATATACATGATAGAATTAGCAAGTAGATAACCATTTGGGTAAAAGGGGCGAGGAAAATCCATGACATGCCCATACAATGGGGGTTTGAATAATTGATCAAGAAACAATTAGCATTGAGCTTACATTATTCCTTTTGATGGTCGATATACCACATCCATGCTTCGGGATAGCAATGATATGGTGTTTCGAGTAAAGGATGGAGTTTGGACACACAAAGGATCCAATAGGAACAACTTATAAAATAAGTCTTACAATTCCCCCGTGGAAGAATGGCAACCCTAGCTGAACAAAGCATTATAACAATAGGTCATCCGGCCAGGTGTGCTAGCTACAACATCACCTTATCGAGTAATAAAGACCAAAGTTATAATTCTTGATAATGTTCCAACCATCATATCTGTCTGAGATTCAGATATGGTTGGTGTCAGGATACTTCAGACAAAGAAGGCCTGAGGAGAAAAGGATGCAACACAGACCTACGAGATGGTGTTGCAAGAATCTCGGAATGAACGACAGAAGCAAGACTTGATTCATTAGTCAGACTACAAGACATCTGAACACCAGGTCAAGACATTCGTGCCCACATGGAAGTTTCTAGAATGGAGGGCAATCAAGTTCTGATTGGGGACCATCATAGAGGATATCAAAGTCCCATGTGTAAGTCTGGACTAGGACAAATCAAATCAATCAGTGGCCTGGCGTGCTAGGAAACAAATATGGAGTGAAGGTAGCAATTCTAGCAAACCATAGAACGCTTCGCACATGCAAGAATGAATTGGAACGATTCCAGAGGAAGCGAAGCATATCTTTCTCATAATCACAATGGCAAGGTGCACGTGAACTTAGAGAAAACACTTCTTTTAACAAACATATTCTTCATGAGCTAGGCACAAAGATAATGCTTTCAAGGTTTCCAACACTAATTTAAATGTTCATCATGAACCACGAGGGAGAAGAGGAAGTGGCTGGTGGGCTCAGCAACAATTCGTCGAGATTCCCACAAAGAAGGATCTCCACGATTGAGTGAACAAAACCAATTGATATATTGAGGTATGCCCGAAGGAAACATCCACCATTAAACATTAACCGAAAAGTGCACCCGAAATACAGACTAAGTAGCACGAGCAATGTTAGAGTGCTGACTCAACAGCCAATACACTAAGAATGGACCTATTGTTCATTAACTCCAAGGTTATAGAGTTGGTATGCCATAATTATTGAACTTACACATCACATTACATTTGTCAGAATTCCAGTTAGAAACAACACGGGAACAAGGAAATGAAAGGTGATGGCAAGGATGTCGCCAATCACAACACTAATTACCATGGACAAGGATGCTACTCTCGTCATGAATTTAATTGATATCCTGGAAGAGCCCAGAATGCTGATGAGGATCACGACACATTTGTCGAGAAGTCTCATGAAGATGTAATCGATCAGCGATGACATCAAGCAAAGAAATGGTGAAGCGAAAAGTTGGCGGAACCACAGATGAGGGTGCTAGCTCAGAGTCGAAATTGCCTTCAAGACAACCAACATGACGTTGCAAACTCGATGTAAGCTTAGAGCACTGTTGGAATTGGGTTCCGGGGATGAAGGATATAAATTGCATGGTCAAGCCTTAGCATGACGATGACGATGTAGCCAAACAGCTTGGAAAGACATGATCGAGCACAAACTCATAAGCAAAGAAGATTACTAAGAGCTGTTGAATCGCAATGCGGACTTGATTCAATTATCGGTGTCCTTGAGTGTCCAACAACTCAGAACACGAGGAGACTGGAATCAGTGAAGGAAAGCATAGCTGATGAGGAGCTCATAAGAAGTTATAAAGCTCCATGATATTTATCAAGATACCAGGGATAATTCTCGGATGTAGATCAGAATTAAAGCTTGGACCGATGTATTTATCCGCAAAAGACAAGTGCTCAAACTGGTCTAAAAATGGGATCAAGGAAGAGCATTCATGGTCGGAACCACGGTTGTAAAGGACAAGATCAAAGATACAATATCAAATCATACAATGAATGATTATGTGAAAGGAGAAGCTTGTATGATAAGATCAACATCGTTTCCATGGGCATGAACCAAAGGTTCAAGGTCGACTCCCACTTCACCAATGCATCACCTTCCATTTACACCTCGCCTTTGGTGAAATTATAGTTTTGAAAGATTATCTGGCAAAACACCAGAAAAGTATGATTCGTGAAAACTGTCGGGTTCACACGGATTAAGGAAGGCATAAGTTCAACCCATCGGGGCATCTTAGGAACATATACCACAAACTTCAAGAGTAATTAACACATGCTTGACAACAGAGCATGGCTGACAAAAGCATAGGATACAACTTATCAGAGGGAGAAGACACAATTTACCGATAGCATCATGTATCAGGGGAAGAACCCACAAGGATTTTGCAGGTGAAGGATGCTGTCGGATAATATCCCAAAAATGGTTTTGGCGTCCCACAAAGGAATCTGATGTGAGTATCGGTACCCAATCAGAGGGAGAAAGAACGCAAGGCATCGGATTAGAGATCATCTGATTAAATTGATGATTAAAATAACCAAGGGATTAAAATTCCTCATTTGGTGTATCGGAATCAGATGTTCCGATCAAATACAAGAAAGATGAAAAGGACTTAGATGGGCAATCAATCAAGGTTGATTTGTCGGGAACCCACTCATGTTTGGAAAGATGTCTGAGTCGGACAGATAATTTATAAGGATCAACTGATGATTGCGTGCATTCACACACACAGGTTGAATCCATTAAATCAGATGACAATCACAAAGGATTTTAATAATTATTGCTAGACATATGGAATTATCCATAATGCAAGCAGGTAAGGAAGGTCAAGAGCAATAGGCTACTGAGGATTCGGAAGATCGAATAGCGTTTCGAAGAATTTTGTGAAACACATGACATCTAAGGATGAACGAATTCCCCGGTAAGTGTGAGGAATTTTTCGTAGGTGTAATCATGCGACTAGAACTGCCAGGCAGTGACACAAGGGATTCATAAAAGTCCGAGGATAATTCGATGTATCTTGTACTAACAAGAGCAACTGGGAATGAGTATGAACGACAGTTGTAAGTAGTCATCCGTAGGGGTTGACGGCGGAAGGGAATCGCAAAAATGATGGGCACAAGTTCTCGGAAGAACATCGGAGAGTATCTTTGGAATCTTAGGACGAAGCAGGCGATCATCTGGAATGAGGGGCTCTCCGGGAGAAAGTAGTTCCGAGAACCTAAGGTTAGAGTTACAAAATCTTTAACCCGAAAGAGAAGAGAGATCAGAACCCAGTGTAAGGTTGAGGAATAAAAGATCCTAATACCACCCGATTGAGATGTGGGCCCGTAAGCCACAGCATCAGTGTTAGTAAAAGTTTTTCAATGACTAGACTCAAGTTCGGCCAAGGAGTTGGAAAGGGGGCTACCAACAGGCAGTTGGCTCTGATACCAACTTGTGACGCCCCCGATCTCGACTGTAAGCTAAACATACACGCAATGCGTACGACCAAGATTAGGGACTCACTGATTGATATCACAACACAACACTAGACACAAATTAAAGTCATACAGCTTCATATTACAAGCCAGGGGCCTCGAGGGCTCGAATACAAAGCTCGACAAAACACGAGTCAGCGGCAGCAAATAATATCTGAGTACAGACATAAGTTAAACAAGTTTTGCCTTAAGAAGGCTAGCACAAACATAACAACGGATCGAAAGAGGCGAGGCCTCCTGCCTGGGAACCTCCTAACTACTCCTGAGCGTCGGGGGCAGCCTCCACGTAGTAGTAGGCTCCAGCGGTGGTGTAGTAGTCGTCTCCGGCGTACTCCATCTCCTGGGTTCCGTCGTCTGAACGCGAAATCTTATCGAGGGGGAAAGAGAATGCAAAGCAGCGGTGAGTACTCATCCAAAGTACTCGCAAGACTGACATCAGAACTATGCTAAGTATGCATCATTATCAAGGGGAGGGGTTATATCTGGACTTACTGCAGAAATCAAGAATAGGGAGAAGGCCTAGTCCTATCGAAGACTAGCATCTTCAGCATCTTGCAGCATTAGAAGAGAGTAGACTGGTATCTCATATATAGTCATATTATTGTAGAAATTTTATTAAGTAACCACGCCCAGAGATTCTTCCCCGACTCCCTGCGATGAAGCAATCTCGGAGTCACAATTCATTTCAAATTTAAATCACAGTTATAGTTGTATAAGGTCAAGGCACAACTCCAAGTCGTCCTGTTACCGTGGACATGGCTATTCGAATAGATTATTCATCCCTGCAGGGGTGTACCACATATTCCTCAACACGCCTGAATCACCTCCGGCCGGACACACTTTCCTGGGTCATGCCTGGCCTCGGGATATCAGCACGTCGTCGCCCCACCTAGGCTCAACGAAGAGGCCAGCCCGCCGGTCTAAATCCTAAGCGTGCAGGTTCGTGGGCCCACTTGCCCTTGCACTCCTGCATGATGCGAACGCGGCCGGAAGCAGACCTAGCACACTCTAGTCCAAGAGTTGTACCGTCCAGTCCAATCCGGCGCGCGCCGGTCCATTGCTGACGTCTAAAGAGCTTCGGCTGATACAACGACGCTGAGTACCCATAACTTCTCCCACGTGAAGGTTAGTGCGTATTAAGGCCAATGACCCAACTCAGATCAAGTACCCAACCCATTAGCATTTTATTAATGCGGGGCAAGCGCGACACATAAAATGCAATCCCGTCACCCCGACTCGAGGATGTGTGGCAAGGGCCTCTCCTGCCCGTCCACACCTCAACATAACCTTTTGGATACCTTATCGGCGCATCCCACCACATCTCACACACGGGTACCCTTGGGGTCGACCCGTCTCAAGACTGTCGGGAACTCAGGTCCACCTCAACCAGGGTGGTACCGCCTGTCCCTCCAGTCCCGTCTTTCACATGTAAACAAAGTCAAGTAGAAGTAACTGTGTGTTTATACACCAAGTGGATATCCGAGGAATCACCCTCGATGGATCCCACTCGAGGTATGTGTATGACAAGAGTCGCTATCGATAAATGGGAAGGAGGAATCACCCTCGATACCCACGACCGATTAGCTACGCTACAAAATTAACATCGGGGGTGCTAAGTGAGGTATCACCCCCGGCACCCGATAGTAGCTTTGCAGTGCCATACTTAAGGGGTGTGCGGTGATGTGAGGGGCCTGGCTCGTCGGTCGGTTGACCGAGTCTTCGGGTCTACGAGTCGTCGAGCCGTCGATGAAGAAGCAGGGGCAACTGGGACTAAGGGGTCACTAGGGATTCATTGATCAACCTAAACTAAGCAGTTGATATGATTGCAGGTTTAATAACAGTTTATCAAAAACAGGCTATGCATCAGAATAGGAGCTAACTAATACAATAGCAAAAATCTAATGCAAGAATAAGAGGGAATGGAATGGGCAATATCGGAATGCTCAAGGGGGGGGGGGGTTGCTTGCCTTGCTGCTCTGCGGCAAAGGGCTGATCGTCAGTCGCGTTGTCGTACCCGGCAGTACCGTCAGTCTCAGGGTCTACCGGAGAGAAGAGGGGGAAGAAACAATAAATACAAGCAAACAGATGCAACATGATGCATGACATGGCAATACGCAGTGCTAGGGGTAGTCTAACGCAGTACTACACGTATCAGACGGAGCGGGAGAATATCTGGCGATATTTCCCATGTCTCTGGCTATTACCGGATAGATGATCCTAATGCCAAAATGTCCAGGTTCATCATGCTAGGAGCACGTGACAGATGAACGGACAGCGTATTCGGATTCGTGGGATTTTTCTGATCAACTTTCATGTTTAAATTATTTTCATCCGAGTTACGGATTAAAAGATATGATTTTCTAAAGTTTTAAACATTTTCTCGAATTTATTTTCTTTATCTAAATCAAGATTATCCAGAATAGTGCGGGGGTGACGTCAGCATGACGCATTGATGGTGTCAGCAGTCAAATCTGACTAGTGGGTCCCACTGGTCAGCCTCACAGTAGCTAAATTAGGCTTTATTTAAACTAATTAGGATTAATTAGTGGGTGGGGCCTACTTTCAGTGACTGACTAGTATTTTAATTAAACAATTAATTAATTAACAGATTTTCTATTTATTAAAAATCGTTTTTAAACAGCGGGACCCATATGTCAGTGACACGGGGCCAGCCCAGTCAGCGTTGACAGGGTCAACTGGGCCCAGAGGGACCCAGGGTCAGTGGCTGAGCAATGGGGCCCGCGGCGCCACGTCAGCACCGAGTCAGCACCGGCCACCAGAGTGCTCCGGCGAGCCCGAGCGACGGCGATAACTAGGCTACGGCGTCGTCGGAATCTAGGCTACGGCGAGCAAAACGAGTGGCGCGAGGTTCCTACGGCGTCTACGCGGGCCAACGAAACGAATGGATGTGCGCGCGTGACCAAATGGTCGCCGAAACGGTGCCGGCAACGAGCACAGGCGGCGGTGGGTTCGGGCGCGCCGGGAATGGCCGCTACGGCGCGAGGAAGGGTGCAGGGATAGGGGGGGAGGGAGGCGGAGCTCACAGCGAGCCTGTAGGGAGTGGCAGCGGGCTCGGGGAGGCTCGGTGGTGGCGGATCGACGTCGGTGATCACCGGCGGCCGTAGGTGGAAGGCGACAGCGTGGACGGCGTCGTGGCGGCTCCGAGCTCCAACGAGTCGGCGTAGCCGACGTAGACAAGGACGCCGGAGAAGGTGGACGTGGCGCAGCGACGAGACGGAGGCAGTGCCCGCGTGTGTCACGGCGGCGAGGCCATGGTGGCTCTCGGGTGAGGGGCGGAGACGAGGGGGAGAGGGAGAGGGGCGGCTAGGCTTCGCCCACGGGGTCGGGGAGATGCTCTTATCCACCAGGGGGGGGCCCTGTAGCAGCGCGCTGTCGTGCGAGGAGGAGGGGGGGCCGGCCGTGGCATTCACGCGCGCGGCGACAGTGCGTGGGGAGGAGCAGGAGGTAGGGGGAGAGCGCCAGACGGGCTAGGCCGCACTGTGGCGCCTTAAGGCCCATGTGCACAGTGCCCTTCTCCCTTTTCCCATTTTCTTTTTCTGCTTTGTTTAATCAGAGAGCATTTGCATTTTATCCATCCACCAAAAGACTTTGCAAAATTATGAATCTTCGCCAATAAAATGTATTGCAATATTAGGCACTGTCAGAAAAGTTTGGGGGCCTTTTGAAAATAATGGAAAACCACATGATTAAAGAGGCTTTTAGTTAAATGATTTAGCCTCTGTTATATTTATTTTGAGGCACTTAAACACATGATGAAATGTTGGTTACAATTTTATAATTGCTCCTGGATTATTTGCAATTTAATGAACATTTTTCCATCAGTGTTTGAGCAACTTAATATTTCACATGCATTTGGATTTCAATTTGAATTTGGAAGCGAAAAGAGATATGATGCAAATGATGATGAAGCATATATAACCATGATGACTTGGCATTAACATGCGAGATTACTGTAGCTAACCACTGGGGGTGTTACAATCCTTCATCAAGTTAAATAGATGGCATGCAACGGATTGGCCTACTACTTATTCTTCTTGAAACAGAATGAAGAGAGAGATCACAAACTTGAAGAAGTCTTCAACGCAACGCCGGTAAGAATTTGAAAACGAAAGTGGGAATTCTTTGAATGAATGGAGATACATGAGAACAAAGAGATCACGATCCACCTTGCTGAAAACTTGAACGAAGCACCGGAATAACCGAGATATGAACGAAGAGACAACAATTGAGAAGAATTTGAGAATGAAAGCTGAAAGCTAAGAACGAATAAATCTTCTGAAATGATGGCCTTCGGAGGATCAAGAATTAAAACAACTCTGAAATGCTTAGGATAGATATGGAAGGAATTACTCATGATTGAAAACAATTTGGGAAGATAGCAATAAGCTGAAACCACGAATCTTCAAGAGAATGGACAAAGATTTAAGAGAAACTCTCCTTCGATCTTCAACACTCAGAAAGATGACGAGGAACAACATCAAGAATTACTGAGACAGTCCAGGATAATGAATAAAGAAAGGTTGAGCCAACGATGAAAATGATTTAGAAGCGATCTTCGGGAAGGAATATGACTAATGAAATTCATTCTTACGTCATATTGAAAAGAACTTGAGGACATCTCCGGAAAGATTAAAAGAGCCAGGTAAGATCCTGGGGAAAAACCTGTGGGTTATGAGCCCACTCAAAGAGATCACCGTTGAACTTAAATCATAGAAAGATATTGCGCCGGAACAAATGAAAATTTGTTGAGGTGAGAACCTCGAAATAATTTGAAAGGATTTGAATGAAAACACAAGACTTCTGAGATATCTTCAGCACTCCAGACAGGATAGATAGAGGCGATTAAACACAAGCGGCTTGAATTAGAACTTCCAACATGGGAGAGCATTTAGAGAATGAAAAGGATATGATGAGCACCGAAAACTTGAATTGAATTCACCGGACAAGAAAACAAATATGAAGACTAAGAAATGATGAACTTGAGCACTTGGGATCTTCACAACGAATCACCGGATACATCACGGAAGAAAAGATAGTGGAAGCATCACATGAATAGAAAAGGCACTCGAATGAGAATTTAATTGTTGAAGAAAAAGGGCGGGAGGGCGGGGAAAAACAAAGACAACTTTATACCGATGAGATGAACTCCGGAAAGAAATACGAGGATTGATCTTGCAAATATTGGAGTGGGTTGAATTAACTTGATGAGAAATACACCGGTTAGGAAAGATATGAATTCACCACTTGACATCGAAGCAACTCAAATTACCATGATCCAACAAAACAAAAGATGGGGCTTGAGGATTAAGCCAGAAACAAATACATAACCCATTTGCATTTGTTGGAAGGATAATCCTAGGTAACTACATGAATTCCCACCTAAGAATTTCCGAAGTCTTTCTTGTTTATGCGAGTCGGGTTGCGGACCCAGGAACGTACCCAAGGTCATCGGCTACAACTGCACCCGCAACCTTCCACACCATAATCCAAGAAACTCGGCAAACTCGTTTACCTCAGACACTCATAAAAACAACGATACTAAGTATGGCAGTACATCCGAACCCTCTCCACTTGTACTAGGGATGCCGGACTCCTCTAGCTACTACTAGTATTGAAGCAATTTCGAACATCCTCCGTCCTGGGATACTAAGGAAACTGAATGATAACGATGTGCAAAAATCCCTCGGAGCTCTACTCCTCGATAACAAGAGGCACCAAGATAGAATTCCTTCACATCGGCATCATATAGTTTCCAAAATACCCGCGTGATCCTAAATTTTTTTTGAGCGAGAAGAGGAGTAGAATCAAAATTCCTAAGTCGAATACCACACCAGAGCATAGAAGAGGAGTAAAAAGAATCCTACTCTCCGATATAACTAGACTCAAAACAGTTTTTCACTAGACTCGACTCGACCAAAGTTCGATCAATCAAGGGGGCTCCTACGTCGGTACAGGCTCTGATAGCAACCTGTAATGCCCAAGATGCGATCCTATCCTTATTTTGGCACGAGGGCCACAACAGGGATAGAAGCGCATCTCGTCGTTTCGCAAGAATGGATATCATTACAAGTACATGTAAGAAGAGATGAGTATATGGAATTGGCTTACACTCGCCACAAGCTACATCAATATCACATCAATACAACAATATATCCAAACATCATATAGAAGAGCAGGGTCCGACTACGGACGGAAACAAACGATAAAATGGCATCCATCCTTGCTATCCCAGGCTGCCACCTGGAACCCATCCAAGATCGATGAAGAAGAAGATGAACTCCAAATCAAACGAAGCATCGCTCTCACGTCAAAGAATCGCATTACCTATACCTGCAACTGTTATTGTAGTAATCTGTGAGCCACAGGGACTCAGCAATCTCATTTCCAAGGGTACCAAGACTATTAAAGCTTAATGGGTGAGGTATGGTTAAGTGGTGAGGCTGCAGCAAGCACTAAACATTTATTTGAGTGGCTAACTTACGAGTACAAGAATAAAGGGGGTTGATTGTCGCATAAACAGACGTGATCTAGTAATGATCTCTAAGAGATCCTGAACACCTACTTACGTCATACATAACCCCACCGTGCTCTCTCTCGGATAAGGACTCACGAGAAGAGACAGTCACGGTTACGCACCCGGTTGGTGTATTTTATTTGAGTTTACTTCAAGTTTGCTAAGACCGGGTGTTAAACAAAGTTTCCAAGTTGC
The DNA here is from genome assembly GCA_039707655.1 of Elymus sibiricus. Classification (NCBI taxonomy): domain Eukaryota; kingdom Viridiplantae; phylum Streptophyta; class Magnoliopsida; order Poales; family Poaceae; genus Elymus; species Elymus sibiricus. The sequence goes on from CM077669.1 coordinate 139,947,595, forward strand.
CACGTAACCGCGGGCACGGCTTTCCGAAAGATTTAACCCTGCAGGGGTGCTCCAACTCATCCATCACAAACTAACGACACGCCACGGGAATAAACTCGACCACGAATGCCGTGATTTCCTACGGAATTCCATTGGAAAACCTCAACCTCGAGATAGCCCAAAGTATCGGAATTCCTCGCACAAGACGTTCGAGCAAGGTAAAACAAATCCAGCAAGACCGCCCGACGTGTCGACAAACCCGATAGGAGCCGCGTATCTCATTCTCAGGACACGGCCGGATTGGCTAAGTTTCCGGTTGGCACACCCGTTGGTGGCCCCGGCTAATGCCATTTTGGACCAACACTCATGAGGAGCACTTTCCCGGGTTGTTGATTAATTCTCCTCGGGTTAATTACTCCCTATGCAAGTTTATTAGTTATTAGGCAAATGTAATACCAAAGTTGGGCCTTGCCAGACAAGTTTTATCCTAAAACGAAAATCAAGGGGGTCCCCATAACAACCCCGAGCATGTTAGGAGCGCAAAATATGGAACATAACACTGGTACACAAGTAACTAGGGCGGCAAGAGTGGAACAAAACACCGAGCAAAAGGCCAAGCCTTCCACCCTTTACCAAGTATATATGTGCATTAAATTAAATAGCAATAATATTGTGATATAGCAAAATATCCATGTTGCACACGGAAGAACTTGCGCCTGCAACTAGCAACGCTATAAGAAGGGCTAAGCAAGTGGTAACATAGCCAAACAATGTTTTGCGGGGATGTGGAGGGGTTAGAGGCTTATCATGGCATTTGGTAGGCTTGACAAACAATTGTTATGTAGCGACAGAAATGAGACATCTAGCATGGCAATGATAGTAATGGTATCGAGGGAAATGATCATCTTGCCTGAGATCCCGCTTGGAAGAAGATCAAGTCCATGAAGAAGATGAACCAACGTAGTCGAACGAATCCTCACACTCCGAACGCTTTCGGAACTCTATCTTGAAGAAGCAATTCGAAAATAACAATCAACACACGATCAACATGATGCGCAAACAAACATGATGCGCAAACAGACATGATGCGCAAACAAACATGATGCATGTCCAGTTTGATTACGCAAGGCATGGCAATCACAACAAACAAATACTACACGTTAAGTGAAGCACAATATGCAACGAGTTGCATATTGACGAAACTCCACTTTCGAATTATTTAGTTCACTCTCGTTAGGTACCCGACAATATTAAATGTTAAACATGGCAAGAGGTGAAGCGTAATGAAACTACACTATATAGGCATCTTAAATGAGGCAGGAAACAACATATCGAATTTCCGAAACGACCCCATATGTTAATTTCGAAATTGGTCCAGATCTGAACTAATCATGTTTTATATTTCTTAAACAGCAAAACAAAATGCACCATGTGATTCTACTCGTCATTCTAGTCGATTTACATATATAGAACATTGGCAACGGAGCTACGGTCTAAAAGATATGACAATCACAAGAGGCATGTGTCATGAATGCAAAATGCATGGGAAAGACAACCACAAACACTTCAAATCATGAATTCAGCAAGTTATTATGAAACTACATGAGATTCTAAGCAAGTTTCATATATGGCATGTCCAAAACGACGCTACGGTTCAACCACAATCACCAATACAAGTTTTAGTTTAAATCTGCCCAAAACAGCAACATGGCATATTGCACACATGAAAACAACAAGTTACAGTATTCTAAAATGCACAAACAAAGCATGGAGCAGTAGCATATAACACACACTTCATTTCATCTTCACATATCATACTCAAAATAGTTATGGAACACATGGTAGGAAGCTCACAACATGGCAACAAAATATAGCAGATTAGGACTTAGTGAAAATAACAGGTTTTAGCATAGCAGTTTTTCACGAAGGCATATTGGCAGCAATAAAACTATATGCTACAGGTCATATAATGGCATCAAACTTAACAGCATGGTAGAGGACATGATGCACTACAATACATACCATGGTGATAAGATCTAATTATGCATAGAAACGTAGCTCGCATCATCACAACATGGCATTATAAAGAAAACATATTCTCAGACTTAGTGGAAATTAGAGTAGACATGTGCAGCAGTTTTTAACAGATTGACATGTTGGACAATGAATATAACTATGATGCAAATCCTATACATGGCATCAAATGGCACAATCTGGTAGACAATAACATGCTTTACAAAAGACTCCTTTGGAGCAACGACAAAAGATTCCTAGATCAATAACAAATCTATTGTCAACATGGCAACAAAATAACAGTTCAGACTTAGAATTATTTAGACCCCTCAAAACAGCACATTTTTATGGCATGTTGGCAACAAGAAAAATAACACCCAAACATGGATTATCATGAAAAACAAAAGACCAGGGGCTAGTGCACATGTCAAAGGGCATATCTCATGTACAACAATAATTCATACGATGAAACTATTAAATCACGCGAAAATAACAAAAGGGCATCACCGCAAAAATAACATGCACACAGACTTTCTCAAATGACAAAACTAATTGCACAGATGGATTCGATGAATTGTTCTACCCCAAAATCATATATAATATGCATGGTTTAATGTACAAAAATGTGGCACAATCAATTATGCCAAAACATTTGGCAAATGATGTTTTTGTGGTTAAACTACACGGACTTGGAAACAAAAAAGGCTGGCTGGGGGGGATTCTCACCCATGGGCTTCGGCCCACAACGGAGGCTGAGGCGGGGCAAGCGGTTGGGCCGCGGGCCCACGATGGCACGGTCGGCCCACGCAGAGGGACAGGCAGGTCTTCCCCGTCCTCGTGCCCCTGCAAGACAAGAGGCAGGGCGGCAGCGCGACCAACGGTGAGGGGGCGGCGGCCGGCGGGAGCCGTCGGGGCCGGCCGGAATGAAGCTTGGGGAGGCGGATCCAGGCGGGGGAGCTGCGGATCTGACGAGCAACGCGGAGCTTCGAGCTCCCATGGGCATGGCGTCTCCTGCGGGATGGGCACCAAGAGAGAGTGAGATGAGAGAGAGAAACTGAGAGGGAGGAGGAGAGGTCGGGTACGCGGGGTCCGGCCTGCAGAGATCCGGTGGCGTTCCGGCGATCGCCGGCGAGCTGGCCGGGTCCGGTGGCTGGTGTGGGTGCGGGCACGCGAGGGGCTCCTCCCCTCGATCCAGATCGGGCGCTTCCTGCGGGGAGCGGCATGACGCGGGCCAGCGGTGGCGGTCCGGGCCCGGGAGGGCCAGATCCGGGCCGCGGCGGGCCTCACGGTGGTTGGGGGCTGCGGGGCAACGTGGCAAACGGGGAGTGGGGCTGAAACGGCGGCGGCGGTGGCGCTGGCTGGCCAGAGCTCGCTTAGTGGCGGTTGGGAGATGGCTGGGCACGGAAATCCATGCGGGAGAGGCTAGGGAGGCCAGATTTGGGCGCCAGGGTTGTCTATTTATAGCAGGGGAGGGCTAGGTTAGGGGTTTTGCACCGTTTTTGGACCGTTCGATCTCGATCGGACGGTCCGAAAGCGGAGGGGGCTAGCTGGGCTATGGTGGGCTGTGTAGAGGGGGTTGGGCCAGGAAGAGGAGGTGGTTTGCGGCCCGGCACAGAGTTTAAAACACTGAAACGTCCATCGAATAAACTGATACGGTGCTGCTACGGTCGACCGTTCGGGTACCAAACAAGCTCCGATTGCGACGAAATTTGGCAGGCGGTCTACATACAATAAAACAAGACCGCTCGCCAACTTCTACCCCAATCCGAGAATATTTTAAACACACTTTTGAAAACAATATCTTGCAATGTCGCGGGCACGTGCGTGTGTGGTTGGACTCGAAACGGACGACGGGGAGAACCGACAACTACTAACGGATGCGGTTTTTTGAAAAATGACGATGATGGAGTGCCGAAGCAATGCGGATGATGTGATGATGAATGCGACAAACAAGCGAATCATACGATGACAACGGAATAAAAGGGGAATCTTCTGGAGCGTTGGTCTCGGGCTGTTACTCCTGAGCGTAGCCCCCGTCCAGCCCCCTCGCGCATGCATCCCAGGGGAATGCTGCGTGACGGGGCCATCTAAAGAGCCGAGAGGCCATCCTGAGGTTGGTGCAGCCGCTAGGGGGCCCTCAGTTGTTTATCCACCAGCGCGGAGCATGGGGCTTCCACTTGGGCGTGGGCATAGCCGCTGAGTGAGCGTGTTGTCCGCTAGCGCGGAGCATGGGGCTTCCACTTGGGCGTGGGCATAGCCGCTGAGCGACCATGTCGTCCGCCTGCGCGGAGCATGGGGCTTCCACTTGGGCGTGGGCATAGCCGCTGAGCGACTGTGTCGTCTGCCAGCGTGGAGCATGGGGCTTCCACCTGGGCGTGGGAAGGGAGCTCTGTGTTAGAGTCTCCGGCGTGTACAGCCCAATTTCATTCGTACGCATAACTGGCATGGCAGAACTGGAGGAGGTGTATCTGGGCACCAGTGAGCCAACGAGGGACTCACGAGGCCCTACCTCAAGGCGGGTTGCGCATTAATTTTCTGGCGCGGGGCGCGCTTACTAAACCTGTGTGATGGGGGTAACCTGCGCCGAATGAATCTCCGCAGGTCATCGCATGAGAAGGCCAAACACCAAGGACCCCAGGAGGTGACGTGAACGGGGTTGGCCCGCCAGACAGAACTCAGTCGTTGGGTTTATCGACGCTGCAGGGACGGACCCGAGAACAGACGCCGTGCCCAGTCTTCTCATGCGACAAAGCTGAGGAAAAAACACTCGGAGCGCGTCTCCCGCGACGGCGAAGCGCCTAACTACGGTTATACGAACCGGGCCACGCGCCCTGACTCACCCACTCTCGATTAGCTCATGTGAGGACATAGCACCAAGGACCCCGGGAGGTGACGTGCATGGGACATGCCCGTGAGACAGAGCTCGGTCGCTTCGATTTATCAACGCTGTAGGGACGGACCCGAGCACAGACAGGGCGGTCGAGGGCAGGGTTGTTAGGGCGCAACGACATTCATGGTGATGAAGCACCTGGCACGCAAGTTGGAATACTTAGAAAATTCATCAAATGCAGAACCAGTTCTGATACATGCGCAAAACAATGCAGCTGCAGGGGCGGGCCCTAACATTTGGAGGATGATGCAGCCCGATGGGCGCCATAAATTGAACAAACCAAAAGGTCACCTGGTAATGATGCTGCCGAAGCGTTGGGGTAGTTGTTGAAGCTTGATCCTCATGGGCCTGACGGCTCCGGAGGCTCGAGGAGCCCGCAAGGCCCAGGAGGCTAGCGAGGGTCCGGGGCCTCCTGAAGGACCGCGCGGCGCCGGGCCTCATGAGACGCGTTCACGGCCTGCGCGAGGTGCTGGTACGCAGCGCCCACATTCACGAGGCCAAAGGTCATGCGAACGTAGCTGCAGGTGTAGCCCCCACTGCGGCCAACACGCGATGACCAGAAGAGGCCCTGTGATGCGGCCCTGTTGAGGCCCGGGATGTCGACGCAGACGCGCAGCCCGTCGCTCACGTCGGGGGCGGCAGCTGCACTGGGTGGTGCGGGGCAACGCTCGCCACGCATGGTCTGCGCCTCCTGGAGCTCCTTGATTGCTTTGGTGATGAACTCCTATGAGCCTGGCGGCTCGCGCCGTGCTCCTTGCTTGTGGGGGCGCGCGTCGAAGCACGCCTCCAAGTGGTGCCCGAGCACCTCCCTTGTCACACCGGTCAGGTCGGAAGCTCTCCAGGTAGAAGCCCCTGAGCACACCCCGGGGGAGAGCGCCGGGGCATCGCCAGCGGTGTTGACGGGCTCGGCGAAGCGACCAAGCCAGTCGTCATAGGGATCGTTGGCGGGGCAGTAGCGGAATAGCTCGCGTGCCACGGGCAGCGCAGCCCGCGCGTTCACTGGCCCACGGCGAGCGCGGGAGGTCGGAGCTGCGGTGGGAGCGAGGGACGGAGTAGTGGTGCGGCCATCGCGCCGCGCGGTGGGTGGCGGCGACGAGTCCTGCTGCTCGTGAGCTGCTGGGTCAGTGGCAGCGTTAGCTACAGGAGAGGCGGAGCGGCGCGGGACGCCGCGGCCCATGGGCGCCTTCTGGGCGACGTGGGCAGCCCGGCGCTCGGCGCGGACCCGTCGGGCGTCGGTGATGGGAGCGACGAAGCGGAGACGAAGCGAAACTAGAGGGAGGATTCCGACACGCCCCTACCTGGCGCGCCAAATGTCGGAATCGTGGCTCCGCGGACCCAAGAAGGTTCGAACTCTGGGGCATGTGCGAAGATCTCAACCAGCTCTAGCCTCAAGCTCGCCACTCCGCGGCCAAGCCTCGTAGAATACGTGCGAGCGAACAAGAAGATGGACACAGAGATTTACCTAGGTTCGGGCCACCTTGCGGTGTAAAACCCTACTCCTGCTTTTGGTGGATTGGCCTCGCGAGGAGGTTTGAGGAGGAACTAGTACAGTGGTTGAGCGATCATGCGAGGGCTCACAGGTGCGGATGGATCAATCCCTTCGACGGTGGATGCTAGTCTCTATTTATAGTGCCCTTGTTCCTCTTCCCTTATCGCACAAGCGGGAAGGGATCCCACAACGGCCAATTTTGAAAGGAGACAAGAGGTACATCTTATCCTGACTAAAGGTGGTCTTGCCTACAAAGCTTCTAGGCGTGACACAGAGGTGGGCTCGGCGATGACATCCGTCCTTCCGAGCTCGTGGTCTTGGTCTTGTTGCACTGGAATGGAAACCTTTGGGGGGTCCCTTGGGAACCCGCGTACATCCTTGCCTCCTTAGCACAAAAGAGGAAACTTTCCCCTATACGCCCTTTGGCGCCCGCCTGGCCTTGGTCGTCATGGTTCACCTGATCCCAACCTCATGAGGACGGGTACCTGCATAGGAATCTCCGCTCCTCAGGAGGCAGCCTGGGGAGGCCACTCCCCTGGAGGTCTTGGCGTTGTTCGCCTCGCAAGGCTGGGGCTCTCACGAGGGCCTTGATCTGGGGGGCTTGCCGCTAGTCCGTACTGGACCGTCGAGGTGGGCCACGCGCTAGGCCACATGCACGTAGATCTGGGTACCCCCGATCCCAAAACGCCAACACATCTGGCTTTTAAATACATTAATTGAGTTTTCGATGCATTATTTAATGTGCATAATTCAAATTAGATCTACAATCACAAGGTCCGAGGCAGCTAAATGGGTTGAAAAACCATATATGTGTCCCTAGATGCATGTGTTAGGTCACATGCAAGAAATGAGAAATAATTTCAAACATCTCAGCATGTTGGCTCGACCACAAACATCGAGAAACTTGGTTTTTAAATTCTCGTAAATCCAAATTAAACTCCATCAGAAATTCATGAAACTTGGAATGGTGTCATGACAAGGCACACATATGTCGTGGTAAAAAATAATACAAACTTGGACATGTTTTGTCACAAGCCTCTTATAAACCAGAACTTCTCACACAATAGGCTACATGGTTCCGATAGGGAACATATGCATGCCACATCTGCGGGTGAAATGACAACCGATGCCTCTTCTCTCATTGATTTTTTTCTAGAAACTATATAAAGCAATAGGTGTGTACTACAAAAAATGAAATTATTAAGGGTTTGTATGTCTTTTTTATACACTAATTGAGTTTTATGTGCATTTAATGTACATAATTCAAATATGAACTACAGTCGCAAGATCTATGTTGGGCAGGGCCTCGTCATATAAAGGACAAATATGATGTGGTATTTTTTGTGTCCACTTTGAGAGAAAGAACAAGCATTATTAATAGCCAACAACGGCATTTTGGAACAAAAATTTGTCACGTTACCATCACAAATGGGCGTATTATTTATAATTCATGCACGTTCTACCGACCATTTACGTGCTACCACGTGTCGCTCTCTGTATTGGCAAGGAGGTAGCATGTGGACAGGTGTTTGAGTAGATGGGTGGCGTGCGAGCAGTGTCCTCCACACGCTCATCTGGGAGGCGTGTCCTTTGTCAGTCATCAAAGATGTTTCAGACTGAATACCCATATGCAGATCGAGGGAAATGGTTCCTTCCCTAACAAGCCAAGCGAAAATCTGGCGTGAAGGAATTTTTTCATTGCGTTATCGCAAATGGTTGTGAATGATGACCCGTGTACTCTTCCCAATGCTACACCTTGTACTGGTGCTAACTACTAATGTTGCCATGTATGCAAAAAAATATGATGTGGGAAGGTAATTAAGAGGAGAGAGATGAGTTTGGTGACCACATGAAGAAACAATGCTAAGCACGCGAACCTTGGCAAAACACTTAAATGAAGGAAAATGACCAATGCATGCAAGAGTTTAGTTACTGAATCATTAAATAAAGGGACCTTAGCGACAATGCATTGTGGACTTGAGTTGCTAAGACATTTAATACACTAAGCACCGATTGATGCATTGGCAGCAGCAGTCAGGTAAGATTTGAATCTATCATATTGGTTAAATTTTCATTTGTCAAATTGGAAACACTGATATTTGTCAAATTTTACAGGAACAAAATCACTATTACGGTGCTATTTTGCAAATGAAATTTAGTAAACATAGATTTCATTCATAGATTAAGCATTGATCTTTGTACAAAATAGTTCAACTCGGCAGTTGAATCGAACAAACGTTTCCCCATTTGTTGCCAACCACGTACTGAAATAGCTAGTTCAACCATATCCATAGTTAGATGAACTGAACAAAATAGCGCCTAAATACTACTCCGGAGGGGCTTTGCGCTACTGCCAGCAGCCTTCTCCTCTGCTGAGCGCGTTCAGTAAGAGGCAGAGGAGGAGTAGCATACCGACGAGCTGGAGGAGTCGAATTCGTCGGCTGCCGCCGTTGCCCTCCGCCGCTCCTGACGCGCCTCCTCGAAGCGGTGGGTGTCGATGTCAAATCTGACATATCTCATAGTAGGGGTCCTAAGCTATGCGTCTTGGAGCGATGGTAACATGGACACAGGATTTTACCCAGGTTCGGGCTCTCTCAAGGAGATAATACCCTACGTCTTGCTTTTCATTGTATTGATATGGGGATAGTACATAGTACAGATATCTACCACGAGATTGTTGTAATGAATATGAGATTGTCTATTGACTAGCCTGGCCTCGGTTTATATAATGCACCGTAGGCCTAGGGTTTAGAGGAGTCCTTGTCTTGTGCACCAAGTCTTGGGGAATCTCCCTTGTATGCATCATGGGCAGCCCGAGGTGACCCATTAGTAAATCACCCTGGGGTCCTCGGCCCGACCGACTGGTCGGGAGACGACGTGGTGAGTACCCCCTAGTCCAGGACACCAACAGTAGCCCCCTGAACCGGTCTTCAAGATGGGGACGCTCCTCGGTTCTTCAAAACAGTTCTTTGTCTTCTGTCGTCGGTCTTGAAAACTAGTTCAACAAATCTTCCCATGTCCGATCTTGAGGATCGCCGAGCTGAATCTGAAGAGTTCACACGTCGGGCATCCAAGGAGCCCTTTAAGTTTTTAGCCTTTATCGATGCCTTGTTATTTTTTACGCCAAACTTCGGGTCCGAAGTGTTTCCCGTGCGGCGGTGTCCTCTTGCGTCCGAGCTCCAACGTCAGACTGCATCCGAGGTGTCTTTTTTGCATCCGGGCTCCAACGTCGGACTTTGTCCAAGCTCCAACGCCGGACTGTATTCGAGGTATCTTTTTGCAGCCAAGCTCCAACGCCGATATGCATCCGAGGTGTCATAGATTACCTCGGTCTTGAAAAAGTTGAAGGAGTTCATCCGAGCTTAATGCCAGAAATGCCCTTTATGGAGCCAGCCACTTGCATCCAAGCTTTATGCCGGACTGCTTCCAAGGTGGTGCACCACCTCGGTCTCGGGCTGTTTTTTGTGGGATTTATTTCCGATCGCCGCAATTTATTTACTACCGAGATGTATAGCCAGTAGCCCTCAAGGTGTGTGTTGGTCTTAAACCCAAGATGCACATGAAGGAAATAATAAAACCATAGATACTAGTAGCCCCTGAGACTTAGGTCGATTTGTGAAATTGGCATGAGGATCAAGTCCTTGCTCGGCACCATACTTAGGAACAGAAACGTGGTGTGCCATAGTTTCCGAGACTCAGGTTGGGTGCGGCCGACCAACCTGAGGATCGAATCTCCTTGGAAACCGTATTGCACTTTGAATTTGTTGCATTGAATAGGTAATGCAGTAGCCCCCGAGCCTTAATTTGGGCACGGGTGGTTGAATTAAGGATCGATATTTGTTTGACACAAACTTTGTTACGTTCGACACAATTTATGTATAATTATTCTATGTATCCAAGTACTTTACATCATTAATGCTCGGATCCGCATTGTACAAGACTTTGTTGACCGACCATCGGTTTCAACCTCCTCGGCCAGTAGCCGAGGATTGTTTGTCCTACTTTATAAAGCCTTTATAAGGGCAAAGATTTACGGCAAACAAGGCAATCCGCCCATACAGTTTTATAAACAAAGGTACGTGGAGAGATATGTTATATTACTACTTAACGTAAGAAACATCTTCTGGGAAAGATAGATCATTTATAAGTTCCTTTTCCTAGGATATCATGTTGACCATGATCGTGAAACCTCAACTCCGATCAATGTGGGAGGAAAATATTGAGGATTTAGTTCAGCGAATGTTCCCGAACTTTGTGGTCTTTAATTTACCAAAAATTTCACTTCCGTCGTTGCCGACCAATTATATTCTAAAGATGACTAGCTTTTGGCTTCACCCAGTCTGAGGTACTAACCAGGATGACTCGGAAGTAAGAATCACCGAGGTGCTCCCTTATTTACCCCCTAGCCGAACAATCGGGAACATAGGGGGTAAGCACAGGAGCCAGGCAACCCAGCTTGGCCAAAATCTTAAGTCAAATTGATGCATATTTATGGCTTTATAACGATGACTACGGTAGGCAGCACTCACATACTGAATACAAATGCTTGTTATGCTATATGCTATTTTGACTCCTTTGTGACTGTTTATCATTTGAGAGTGGCCTATCGTCGGCTTCTATCACTTTGTAGATGCTACGCAGGGTGTTTCCGCAGTAACAAGACAGCCCTTAGCCGACGTCTCAGTGCCCGGAGGCGGTTGTATTAGCGGAAATGAGGCAATCAGACATCTAGGATTTCTACCTTTCACTTAGTCATAGGAGCATAAAGTTTGGGAGGCCAGTTACTAGCCCCCGGTTAGTGTTCGGTGTCAGCCCAGGTCAAGCCATTAACACTTCGGCCATTTTTATGAATGGCCCACGGTGTAACCTCTATCGGTCTATAGTTTGACAGAGTCATCGGATCGCTGACCAGTTTGCGCTCATTGTGACAGTTAGTTTTCGGGTTTCTCCACTGAGGTACTTGACCAGTTAAATCGGAAGTACAATCGCAGTGGTTCTCCCTTTGCACACCTACCCAAACAAAGTGGAATGTAGGAGGCAATCAAAGGAGCCGGGCAACCCAACTATTGACCGAAGACACAATTCGAAACTGATGCATATAAAGCAATATCCGAGAACGTTTTGCCGAGGACTCCTCGGAGTACCTTGGCCTTTGGTGGGTTTGGCTCTAGTCGCAGTCCCCCGTTGATATTGCCGATACTTTTTAAAGGTATCTGACGTTGCAATACGAGAGTTATGCTGGATACACACATTATCCCCAGAGACTCAGGTTGGGTGCGACCGACCAACCCGAGGATCGAATCTCCTCGAGAACTGGTCCAGATGTCATGTGTGTTTCGCCAACGCCGAGGTGTAAGTCGGTAGGAAAGATGCCGGGCTACGGGTCAGAAAAGTTCTCCCGAGCTGAATTATTACGCAGGGCACCTCGGTCGTGAGGACGCCCCGCCTCCTAAAAGAAAACACACAAATAGCTTAAAAGTGCCATAAGCTCGAAAAGCCAAAAAGCGAATGTAAAAACATGACGTCAAAACTAAATAAAGTTTTTTTGGTGCCAATCCAAAATTGGTCTTAAAATTAATATGCGCTTATGTCGTGCTTTAACATGATACATTTGATGTCTAGACTCCAAGCGGGTCAGCCTTTGGCTTCAACCTGCGTATCCCGAAGGCGGAGTGTTTCTACGAGGCCTCTTTAGCAAACTAAACTCGAGCGGCTTTAGAAAGAAACCAAGCTATCCGGCTGTTGACCAAACACTAGTGTCGGAAAAAGCAGTAGTAGGAAAAGAGTTTGCAACGACCAAGAAGAAAACATATTTATTATAAAACGGCTCATACAAATTTAAGAACCCCCGGTTAAATCGTGTAAATAATTTTTTAACAAACATTTTTTTTGTTTAACAAAAAATATAATGTTTGGTCAAACCGAACAAAAAGTGAAATTTCAAAGAGAGCTGAGCACGAAAATGACTTAGCTGGTCAATGTGCTCGGTGTGCGGTCCGGGATTGTGACGGGATGGAGACGTAGTCCTCGGCCTGGCCAAGGTTCCATCCCCCAAGCCCGAGGTAATTGAGTGAGGAGCTCGGGTCGATAAATGGCAACACAACACGGTTGCTGCGGTGAGGCGAAGCCCCCGGTCCAGCCGAGGTGGCAGAGTAGTTCGGCAGCGTGACGGCGAAGCCCCCAGTTATCATGGGAAAAGGAAGTGTTTTTAACAAACAAAATTTTTTATTTTACCCAAATATAAAGCTTGGTCGAACCGAACAATAATTTAAAATTTTAAAATTTTGAGCATGAAAGCGACTTAGCTGGTTAAGGTGCTCGATGTTGATGACGTGGGTCGAGCTTATAGCGGGAGAAGGTCCCAGCCCCCAAGCTGGTCACGAGGTAGCCGATGAAGAGCTCGGCTTGATGAAGTGGCAACACAACACTTACGAAGGGCCGAGGAGGAACCCCCGGTTCAGCCGAGGAGACAGAGTAATTTGGCAGCATGATGGCGAAGCCCCCATGTTAGTCGACCATGTCGGCGATGCAATTTGGTTGATGGAGGCCGGACGATGTGGGCACACCGAGGTGTCCGCATGATGCAGTCGAAGTCAATTACCTGTCCGCACAATATAATGCAAGCCAATAGTAATAACAAATGCTAATAAATAAATAAATTCCTCTACTTAATTAACTTAAGTAAAGTAAATAGTTAGAAAAAATATGGCCCGAGCGCCGAGGTCGGCGGAGGCGGGACAAATGCATCGGCATGCCGAGGTGACCGTGTGACGCAGTCAAAATCGATTGCCTACACACATAAAACGGTGCAAGCAAGAAACAATAACAATTGAAGGAAAACATTGCATAGTTAATATATGTGAAGCGAATTATTTGGTAAGCATGCCCCGTGCATCGAGGTCAGTTTGATGGCATGACGTTGTGGTGCGAAGATGTCAATGCACATCGTCAGGCCGAGGTGGTTACATGACAGGGTCACAACAAATATTGGATGTTCGCCAGGCTTATGAAAAAGCGGTCATCCAGCGAGACGCTTGCCAGACTAACATGGACGAAAAGCGCCACATACAAATGCCAGTAGAATATCTCAGCAAAAATAAGGCAATACAAACCAACAGAAAAATACTCTATGTGTAATAGTTTTGCTTGCTAAACAAATAATTTGGAAAAATAGAACCTGGCATTCTCGTTCGGGTAGAGAGGCGTGGAAATCTGAGGTGAAAAAACCTAAAAATGATAGGACTAGTACTGCCCTGTATGGAGATCAATCAGTCCTCGAAAGACGTGATGACTAATTAATATTTTTGTGTGGAGTCCTAAACGTAGACTGCTTAGTGGACTTGTACTAGTAGCCTCCATGTATCTTGATCTCTCCTGGGCGTTTCCGTTTTGGGGGTTAGCAGACCAGCCACGCTGTAATTAAACATTGCTGTGAATTAGCATTCATCTGCTTAGTATATTGTGTAAGCGCAAAGTAGCAATCGATGGGACAAGGTCTCTACTTGAAAAAAAGAAAGAAAACAAGAGCAAGGGATCATCCCTATCTATGCACTGCCCGAGAAGGGTTGCATGGGGCTTCCCAACTTGGGACCCAGGATCGTTTGGGGGAACGAGGCCAGCGCCTAGCCAGCATGTTCGGAGACTTTTAGCGTTCGGTAGTACCGATCTCTTAGTGGCCGCCGGCGCGTAGATTCCTCTGATCCGATCTAATTTCAAAATCGATCTCGGACGAGCCTGCAAAATAAAATAGAAATCCGACAATGATAATTCTTAAAGAAATCGACTCATGTGGAACGAATCTGACTGAAAAAATAGCACCTGATCATCCCATCGATCCACGACGAACAACTAGCGAAACTCTCAATGAAAGCACCAATGTCGATGATCTGACATATCTCATAGTAGGGATCCTAAGCTAGGCGTCTTGGAGCGATGGTAACATGGACACGGGATTTTACCCAGGTTCGGGCTCTCTCAAGGAGATAATACCCTATGTCCTGCTTTTGATTGTATTGATATGGGGATAGTACATAGTACAGATATCTACCACGAGATTGTTGTAATGAATATGAGATTGTCTATTGACTAGCCTGCCCTCGGTTTATATAATGCGCCGTATGCCTATGGTTTAGAGGAGTCCTTGTCTTGTGCGCCAAGTCTTGTGGAATCTCCCTTGTATGCATCATGGGCTGCCCGAAGTGGCCCATTAGTAAATCACCCTAGGGTCCTCGGCCCGACCGACTGGTCAGGAGACGACGTGGTGAGTACCCCCTAGTCCAGGACACCGTCAACGGGACTTGGCGTAGATCTCCGCATTCCGCACCCCAACTACGGCGTCTGTTGCGGCCACGATGGCGGTGAGCCTCTTTGCGTGCTCGACCTGGCGGTCCTCCTCCTCATGTAGGAAGTTGATGTAGCGCGCTAGGTCATTGACGCAAAAGCCGAGCGGCTAGGCTTCGGCGGCGACCTCCTCCTCCTGCCTTCAGGCTACGGTGGCGGAGCGCGTGGGTGATGGCCCCGGTAGGTGACCGTGGGGTAGTTGCCAAGGTGGATGCTGGTGTGGTGGCGGCCAAGGAGGCCGCTAGTGGGGTGGCCAAAACGGCGGCCGGCGATGGGGTGGGGGCCATGGCGGTCACCCGGAGCAGCTGCCTTCGGGCAAAGGTGGAGCAGCGTGTGGTGGGTGTCATGCGCACAGCCAACATGGATGCCACATGCACTACACACTTTCGGGTACTGCGCCGCTGACGTGGTGCAGCCTTCCAGCTGGAGCTACCCTCTACCGGAGTGGCGGAGCAATGACGACGGACAGGTGCCATTAGCGATTGTGGGAGAAGCAAACTTGGGAAGCTACAGGAAGGGAGGGGATGAATGCAATGTGGAGACGCCGGCCTTGAGGGTTTATAAAGCAGGCGGCCAAGGTGAGCCGGGAGGGAAGCTTGCGCGCGTTCCTGCGTGGGTGCGCAGGAACGGAAAGCCCAAAAGAAACGTTGCGTGCTCCCGAAGCATTGGGTGTTGTGGGGATTTCGGCGAGCCGGACGGGAAGCTTGCGCGGGAACCTGTGGGCTCCCGAAATGTGCACTGGAATCCTCGGGCGGCAACGCGGTGACAAGACGGGACGGAGGTGGGAGAAATGAAAGTACACAAATGGTTAACAATAAAAAACAGTTTGCGTTTTATTACAAAGCAAACGGTCGTTCTGTACGCACCATCGCGAATTAATCTATGGATGAGGCTGTTGATGTGGCCGCGACACACTGTGCTCGCGTCTATGTGCGCCCGCTCTGACGGTGTCCACGCGCGAATGATCATGTACGTTCGGGGCACCATATGCATGCGGTTGCGCCGCTCCCGGCGCCACCATGCAGTTAAGCCCTGCAAAAACTGCCATGCGGACGTGCCGAAATTCCAGGCCGTCCGGCGCAATTTATTCCCGCGGCCATTTACCTTCGTGTCTTCCACCTTCTGATCGCGCCACACAACACAAGAAGCACACCCACGACGGCAAATAATAGAGAGAAGTGTTGGAAATATGCCCTAGAGGTAATAATAATTTAGTTATTATCATATTTCCTTGTTCATGATAATCGTTTATTATCCAGGCTATAATTGTATTGATTGGAAACTCAAATACATGTGTGGGTACATATACAACACTATGCCCCTAGTATGCCTCTAATAGACTAGCTCGCTGATCAAAGATGGTCAAGGTTTCCTAGCCATAGACATGAGATGTCATTTGATAACGGGATCACATCATTAGGAGAATGATGTGAAGGACAAGACCCAAACTATGAACATAGCATATGATCGTGTCAGTTTATTGCTATTGTTTTCTGCATGTCAAGTATCTGTTCCTATGACCATGAGATCATGCAACTGACTGACACCGGAGGAATACCTTGTGTGTATCAAACGTCGCAATGTAACTGGGTGACTGTAAAGATGCTCTACACGTATCTCCGAGGGTGTGTGTTGAGTTGGCATGGATCGAGACTGGGATTTGTTACTCCGTGTGACGGAGAGGTATCTCAGGGCCCACTCGGTAATACAACATCACAATAAGCCTTGCAAGCAATGTGACTAAAGTGTTAGCCATGGGATCTTGTATTACGGAACGAGTAAAGAGACTTTCCGGTAATGAGATTGAACTAGGTATAGAGATACTGACGATCAAATCTCGGGCAAGTAACATACCGAAGAACAAAGGGAACATCATACGGGATTAACTGAATCCTTGACATAAAGGTTCAACCGATAAATATCTTCAGAGAATATGTAGGAACCAATATGGGCATCCAGGTCCCGCTATTGGTTATTGACCGTAGAGGTGTCTCGGTCATGTCTACATAGTTCTCGAACCCGCAGGGTCTGCAAACTTAAGGTTCGGTGATGTTTCGGTATAGTTGAGTTATGTATGTTGGTGACCGAAGGTTGTTCGGAGTCCCGGATGAGATCCCAGACGTCACGAGGAGCTCTGGAATGGTCGGGAGGTAAAGATTGATATATAGGAAGTCCCATTTTGGTCACCAGAAAAGATTCAGGTATTTCCGGTAGTGTACCGGGAGGGTTCCGGGGGTCCATCGAGAGGGGCCACCCACCCCAAAGAGCCTCATGGGCTGTAGGAGGAGGTAAACCAGCCCTTAGTGGGCTGGCCGACCCCTCCACTAAGGACCATACGGCTGGCGGTGGAAAAGCCCAAGTGGGGGAAAGGAAAACCAAGTGGGGGAGGAATCTTACTCCTAGTAGGATTGGAGTTGGACTCCTCCACCTCCCACTTTGGCCGAACCAAAGGAGGAGCCCTAGGGCGGCTGCCTCCCCCCCATCCCTCATATATATACTAGAGGATTTGAGGGCAGCCCTAACCCTAATTGCCACGTGCTGCCCTCTTCTTCCTCTAGATCGTTTCTCCTCTAGTCTAGTTTCGGCGGTGCTTAGGCGAAGCCATGCCGGAATAGTTCCACCACCACCGCCGCCGCGCCGTCATGCTACCGGAGAACTCATTTACCTCTCCGCTCCCTCTTGCTGGATCAAGAAGGCGGATATCGTCATCGAGCTGTACGTGTGCTGAACACGGAGGGGCCGTTCGTTCGGCACTAGATTGGAAGGATCGTGATTGGATCGCGGGACGGATCGTGATTGGATCGCGAGACGTATCGTGATGGGATCGCGGGATGGCTTGCGATTTGGATCACGAAGACGTTCGACTACATCAACCGCATTTTTTAACGCTTCCGCTTAGCTATCTACAAGGGTATGTAGATCCACTCTCGCTCTCGTAGATGCTCATCACCATGGATAGATCTTGCGTCAGCATAGGAAAAATTTTGTTTCCCATGCAACGTTCCCCAAAAGTGGAATCATGAGCTAGGTCTATGTGTAGATGAGATCACGAATAGAACACAAAGGAGTTTGTGGGCGCTGATGCTCAGATTGCTTCCTCCCTTGGTCTTTTCTTGATTCAGCGGTATTGTGGGATGAAGCGGCCCGGACCAACCTTACTCGTACACTTACGAGAGACCGGTTCCATCAACTGACATGTAACTTCGTTGCATAAAGATGGCTGGCGGGTGTCTGTCTCTCCTACTTTAGTTGGATCGGATTTGACAAAGGCGGTCCTTGAGAAGGTTGAATAGCGATTTGTGTATCACCGTTGTGGTTTATACGTAGGTAAGAATAGTTCTTGCTAGATACCCGTAGCAGCCACGTAAAACTTGCAACAACAATTAGAGGATGTCTAACTTGTTTTTGCAGGGTATGTTGTGATGTGATATGGCCAATTACATGATGAGATATATGTGATGTACGAGATGATCATGTTTTGTATAGAATATCACGACTTGCATGTCGATGAGCACGGCAACCGGCAGGAGCCATAGGGTTGTCTTTAATTTATTTTCGCCGTTTTGCTTTACTTTATCGCTATGAGTTAGCAATAGTCGTAGAAGCAACAGTTGGCGCGACAACCTCATGGCGACATGTTGATGGAGATCATGATGATGGAGATCATGGTGTCATGCCAGTGACGATGGAGATCATGCCGATGCTTTGGAGATGGACATCAAAAGCACAAGTTCATGGCCATATCATGTCACTTATGATTTGCATGTGATGTTAATCCTTTTATGCATCTTATTTTGCTTAGGACGACGGTAGCATTATAAAGTGATCCCTCACTAAAATATCAAGATAAAATTGTGTTCTCCCCAAGTGTGCACCATTGCGAAAGTTCGTCGTTTCGAGACACCACGTGATGATCGGGTGTGATAGACTCTACGTTCACATACAACGGGTGCAAGCCAGTGTTGCACGTGCGGAACACTCGGGTTAAACTTGACGAGCCTAGCATGTACAAACATGGCCTCGGAACACAAGAGACCGAAAGTTCGAACATGAGTCTTATAGTAGATATGATCAACATGCAGATGTTCACCATTGAAACCACCTCATCTCACATGATGATCGGACTTGGGTTGGTGAATTTGGATCATGTGACACTCGAATGACCAGAGGGCTGTCAATTTGAGTGGGAGTTTTTAAGTAATATGATTAACTAAACTCATTATCATGAACATACACTACAGGAATCAGGCTCTTTGCCGTCTGCCATGGCAGACGGCAAAGGCACAACCACGGACGGTAAAGGCCTTTGCTATCGGCCAGCGGCAGGCAAAATTTTGGGCCGAATAAACTTCGCCAAAGGGGTTCTTTGCCATCTGCATTGGCACAGCGGACGGCAAAGTTTTTTTGCCGTCAACCTGCAAACGGCAAAGACGGCAGATGGCGTAGTATTAACGGTAGCATCGTTAGGTGGCTAACGGCCCCCCCAGCCCTTTGCCATCTGCCCCGGACGGCCCACACATTTCTTTGCCGTTTGCCCCTGCCGGCCCTCACCCAGCCCATTGCCCCCCGCCTAGCCATTTGCCGTCTGCCCCCAATGGCCCAGCCCAGCCCTTTGCCGTCCGCCCCCCGCTATGCCGACGGCCACCGTCAGCAAAGAAGCCAAATGGCCCCAGCCCTTTGCCGTCCGCCCCACGCTATGCCGACGGCCACCGTCGGGAAAGAAGCCAAATGGCCCCAGGCCTGGCGCTCCCAGTTTAACAGGTGGCTGCCACGTGTCTTCTTTGCCGATGGTGACCAACGGCATAGCGTTCTTTGCCGTCCGGGCAGACGGCAAAGCGGCTGTATTGCCTCTTTTTTTTCTGTTTTTGTTATATTAAACATTTTTCACAGGCAAATATATGATATGTATATATATATTTCACAGAAACAATATCCCTGCCATATGGATATGATCAACCAACAATTATACCAAATTGAAAGTATCAAATGTCACTTTGTTCACCATATTACAATAGTTTCATCCATACATACATAGTCTCATACATATAGGTAGAAAGTTTCACGTAAGTTCATCGATAGAAAATGAAAACTGAAAGTAAACACTAGCACTACATCAAAGCAAGCTGCCATGAACTCAATCAAATCTGCAAAATTGGAAATAAGAAAGTTAGAAAAAGAATACTAGAAGAAGTAGAAGAAGATCTAGAAGTAGAATAAGATGTAGAAGAAGAAGAAGAAGATGAAGAAGTGTTTTTCTTCTCTCCCTGTCTCCTCTTGTTTTTCTTCTTCTTATTGCTTATTTGTGTCATTTTAGAGCTATCCTAGGTAATTATCACATTTTTGACCTAACTAAGCTTATTGTGTCATTTTGCAAGAAAATAAGCTAAGTCTATGGCATCTATGAGGTTACCAAGTCTATTATGCCATTTTTGAGTTAACTAAGCTTATTATGTCAGTGGTGAGGAAACAATGCTAAGTATAGGTCATTTTAGAGCTAACTTAGGTATAATATGTCATTTTGGAGGTAAGTAAGCTTACTATGTCATTTTAGAGGAAACAAAGCTAACTTAGGTAAAATATGACATTTGTCTAAGTGCTAAGTTTGTCATTGTGCTCAGTTTGTCTAAGTGCTATGTTTGTCTTTGTTTGAGAAAATGAGCCAAGTAAGTGGCATATTAGGGCTTACGGAGGTGAAGCACCGGGGTTGCTCGGGCCGGTGTCAGCTGGAGCACTTCTTGGCCCTGGAGAAGGATCGTGCGATGCGGCTCGGGAGTTATGCTGTACCAAAGATCATTTGCGTTAGCATGATGACACTGAAACATTAAGACTAGTAACTAATGATCATTGAAATGAAACTCACCGTTCTAGCCGTGGTAATGACTGGCATCGGCGGAGGGGTCTGGCCGGTCTTCTCGCACAAAGTCTGCACATTTCGTTTTGACAAGTCAATCATATTGGTTATTAATGAAAGGAACATGTAGTGCATGATTTGGCTAATATGAAGAAGAAACTTACCACGATGAGCTCGTACATGGCCCGGTTAGACGCATCGTTCCGTGCCCTCTCCTCCTCCAACAACCTAGCCATCCTCTCCTCCAAATCCCTCTTCTCCTCCGTCGCCTGCCGGGCCTGTTCCGCCAGAAGCGCCTGGGTTGTCTCTCTCTCTTTGTGCAGAGCAGCCTGCAACACAACTCCTCGTTAGCATTGTAATCATCTTTGTTCGCACACACAATGTAATGGAGGAAAGCTATCTGAGTCCGTATGACTAACCTCGATGGCGAGCTGGACTGGCCATGGACGAGGCATCATCTTAGGACAGGAACTCGTTTGGCGCGCCTTGATCTGCCGGAGAGTGTGCGAAGACCGTATAAGTCCATCTCCAATGGCTATAGAGCCATGGGGCATCCCGTCGCTAGCTATCATCACCAGGTCTGGATCAATAGGATGCTGGCTCGGGTTGAAGTCCTCCCCATTCACCGCCTTCCCCACATCTCTGTACCTCACGAGCTTGTTGTGGGAGAAGATGTTGGTGAAGTTCTTGGGATTGTCGAGGTCAGACTCAGAGAATGCCTTGGCCTTCTTGTACGAGGCAGTATGGGCCATGGCATAGAGGTCATACACCTGTGGCACCTCTGTCTTATTGTAATGCGCCTACAAGAGAGGAACAAAGTATTAATAAAGGGGTCAATCTAGCATCAAAAAATGAATTGCAAGAATCATGAAGCAAACCACATACCCAGTTCCGCCCGAACTGAAATCAGTGGGCGCTGCCTTGATGGTGTGGCACACCTTCCATTTGGGCACGCCATTCCTTGGCATCGTCGTGGACGACTCGCCATTCGTCAGAGCACCACTCATTCACCAACGCCTATCAACAATTCATCTTATCCGCACACCATCTCGGGGGCACCTAAGTTAGTAAAGAGAAATTTGAGAGCTACGCCTACGAATCAAAGCAAGGAAACTATGTACAAGGCCTTAAGAATAGATAATTACCTTCATGTACTACTCCTTGTCCAGAAACTTTCGGCGGGACGACGACTTGTCCTTCTAAATACGCCGCGAGGCGTAGTAGTCTCGAATAGCCTGTACCCGAGCCTCGTGACATAAGTTCTGTAGTAGGCGCCTACACTCGTAATCGATAAGCTTTGCCGCGGCCTCCTCGTATCCCTCCTCACACATGTAGAAGGTCTGCAATCAAACGAGACAACACTGATTAGTCCAATAAATAGCTATTATTGATTTTTAATTGTGTAAAGGAGAAATTACCCAGAACTTTCTGATCACCATGTCGGCCCTCGTGTGGCACAACACACCGTCGATCATCTCCTCCGGCGGGGCTGGGGCAGCCAAGTAGTGCTCCCATTTCAATCCTAATTCTAGAAGCTGACCCTCGCTGGGCAACGTGACAAACCCCGGGAAGTTATGCCGTAAAAGCACACCAAGGATGGAGTTGGGCCTGCGGACATCCTTGGCATGAATCCAACCCCTGCAGTATGACAAAGCCAACGCATTAGATATGTGAAGAAACATGAAGGCAAAAGGTTTAAAAAGAGTAAGTGCACTTACTTCAGTGACTCAGGCTTAATCGTCCACCTCTGCTCGCGGGTCGCCGGCACAGGCGGGAGCCGTGTACACCCACGCTGGTAGACGGTGGCCCCCTCAACCACCTCGTCCCCGCTATCAGAAAGCTGATCCCCGCCACCATCAGCATGCCCCCCCCAATCTTGCCTCGGTCGGGAGATGCAAAATCAAATGCTGCATTGGATTAAAGAAGCCCGATGGAAAGATCTTTTCTAACTTGCAGATCAACTCCGGCGCCAACTCTTCCAGTTCATCTAGCACGTCAGGCGAAAGTTCTTTCGCACAAAGAGCGCGGAAGAAATAGCTCAGCTCTACCAGTACTAGCCATTCATCCTCAGGAATAAAGCCACGCAACATCACCGGCATTACCCACTCAAGCCATATGTGCCAATCATGAATCTTGAGACCAAATATTTTCAATTTATCAAGACTCGCTCCCCTCTTTAGATTCGCTGCATACCCATCGGGGAACATCAAGTGCATTTTCACCCACAAGATCATTTCCCTCATAGCTGGCCTTCCAAGATTGAACCATGCCTTTGGCTTCCTCCAGTTCTTCTTTCCTTTCGGTTGTCGCATGTTGTGTAACGGTCTATCACATAGAGCCTCCTGATCGACTCTAGCCTTAGGATTATCCTTTGACTTCCCCTCTATGCCGAACAATGTACCAAAAAGACCCTCGGCGATATTCTTTTCAGTGTGCATCACGTCGATGTTGTGTGGGCAAAGGAGGTCTTTAAAGTAAGGTAGATCCCACAAGCATATCTTGTGAGTCCAGGCGTGTTTCGAATTATACCCTTTGAAATACCCTGGACGCGCTGGATCAGGCTCGAGAGTGTTTAACTGATCCAGGGTCTATTGGCCTGTCAATGCATGTGGTGCAGAGTTTTTGACAACTCTACCTTTGATGAAATTCTTCTTGTCTTTTCTGAACTTATGGCGAGGATCCAGGAACTGTCTATGCAAGTCGAAGGAAGAATACTTGCGACCAGCCTGCAGCCAACGGAACTCAAGAGCTGCCTTGCATGTGGGGCACGGGAACCTTCCATGCACACACCAGCCAATGAATAGCGCATATGCCGGCAAGTCATGCGTCGAGTACATGTACCACACATGCATTTTGAAGTTATGTTTTGTAGCGGCGTCATATGTCTTGATCCCATTATCCCAAGCTTCTTGCAATTCATCCTTAAGCGGCTGCATGTACACATTCATTTTCTTCCCCGGATAGTTGGGCCCTGGAATTATCAACGTCAAGAAAATGTTCTTTCTTTTCATAATCTCTCCGGGGGGGGGAGATTGAGTGGAATGACAAATACAGGCCAACAACTGTATTGGGTTGCCGTCATACCAAACACATTGAACCCATCCGTGCTGATTGCGACTCGAGGATGCCTTGGATCTGTCGCTTTATCCTTATGTAATGCATCGAAGTGCTTCCACGCAAAAGCGTCTGAAGTGTGTCCCAACATCGGTGTTGGAAATATGCCCTAGAGGCAATAATAAATTGGTTATTATTATATTTCCTTGTTAATGATAATCGTTTATTATCCATGCTATAATTGTATTGATTGGAAACTCAAATACATGTGTGGGTACATAGACAACACTGTGTCCCTAGTAAGCCTCTAGTTGACTAGCTCGTTGATCAAAGATGGTTAAGGTTTCCTAGCCATTGACATGAGATGTCATTTGATAACGGGATCACATCATTAGGAGAATGATGTGATGGACAAGACCCAAACTGTAAACGTAGCATTTGATCGTGTCAGTTTATTGCTATTGTTTTCTGCATGTCAAGTATCTGTTCCTTTGACCATGAGATCATGCAACTCACTGACACCGGAGGAATACCTTGTGTGTATCAAACGTCGCAACGTAACTGGGTGACTATAAAGGTGCTCTACAGGTATCTCCGAGGGTGTCTGTTGGGTTGGCATAGATCAAGACTGGGATTTGTTACTCCGTATGACGGAGAGGTATCTCAGGGCCCACTCGGTAATACAACATCACATTGAGCCTTGCAAGCAAAGTGACTAAAGAGTTAGCCACAAGATCTTGTATTACGGAACGAGTAAAGAGACTTGCCGGTAACGAGATTGAACTAGGTATAGTGATACCGACGATCGAATCTCGGGCAAGTAACATACCGAAGAACAAAGGGAACAACATACGGGATTAACTGAATCCTTGACATAGAGGTTCGACCGATAAAGATCTTCGTAGAATATGTAGGAGCCAATATGGGCATCCAGGTCCCGCTATTGGTTATTGGCCGTAGAGGTGTCTCGGTCATGTCTACATAGTTCTCGAACCCGCGGGGTCTACACACTTAACGTTTGATGACGATTAGTATAATTGAGTTATTATGTTGGTGACCGAAAGTTGTTCGGAGTCCCGGATAAGATCCCGGACATGACGAGGATCTCCGGAATAGTCCGGAGGTAAAGATTGATATATGTGATAATAGTGTTTTGATCTCCGGAAGGGTTCCGGAGTTCTCCGGAAGGGGTTCCGGATGTTTACCGAAGTGTTCGGGTGCAGCAACACTTTATATGGGCCAAAGGGATAAAGCCCACGAGGTATTGGAAAGTGCAAAAAGTAGTTTTGCTGCCGCGTAAGCGGTACTACCGCTTGTGTGAAGCGGTACTACCGCCCGAGCGGTACTACCGCTTGTGTGAAGCGGTACTACCGCCCGAGCGGTACTACCGCTTGTGTGAAGCGGTACTACCGCTTGTGTGCGGCTGTGCACGATTCGGCAGGGGTCCGAGTTGGACTCTTTCCCTGCGGGCCAAACCGACCTTGTGCGGGCAAAACCGACCTGGAGGAGGCTTTTACTCCAAGTTTAGACCCCAAGGCTCAACATATAAATAGAGGGGCAGGGCTAGCACACGGGACACATCAAGATTTCCCCAAGCCGTGTGCGGCAACCCTAACCCTCTAGTTCCTCCGTCATAATCTCCGTAGCGCTTGGCGAAGCCCTGCAGAGATTGTTCCTCACCACCATCACCACGCCGTCGTGCTGCTGGAACTCAACCACTACTTCACCATCGCTCGCTGGATCGAGGAGGTGAAGGCGTCATCAAGCCGTACGTGTGTTGAACGTGGAGGTGCCGTCCGTTCGGCACTAGATCGGAAGGATCGTGATTGGATCGCGGGACGCTCGGCGATTTGGATCGCGAAGACGTTCGACTACATCAACCGCGTTTATTAACGCTTCCGCTTAGCGATCTACAAGGGTATGTAGATTCACTCTCCCTCTCGTAGATGCTCATCACCATGGATAGATCTTATGTGTGCGTAGGAAAATTTTTGTTTCCCATGCAACGTTCCCCAACAGTGGCATCATGAGCCAGGTCTATGCGTAGATGAGATCTCGAGTAGAACACAAACGAGTTGTGGGCGTGGATGTATACATATTGCTTGCCGTTACTAGTTGATATTTGATTCGGCGGTATTGTGAGATGAAGCGGCCCGGACCGACATTACGCGTACACTTACGCGAGACAGGTTCCTTCAACTGACATGTAATTTTGTTGCATAAAGATGGCTAGCGGGTGTCTGTCTCTCTCACTTTAGTTGAATCGATTTCAATGAAGAGGGTTCTTTTAGAAGATCAAAAAGCAATCACTACACCACGTTGTGGTTTTGCGTAGGTAAGAACGGTTCTTGCAAACCCGTAGCAGCCACGTAAAATTTGCAACAACAATTAGAGGACGTCTAACTTGTTTTTGCAGGGTATGTTGTGATGTGATATGGCCAATTACATGATGAGATATATGTGATGTATGAGATGATCATGTGATGTATAGAATATCACGACTTGCATGTCGATGAGTACGGCAACTGGCAGGAGCCATAGAGTTGTCTTTAATTATTGTATGACCTGCGTGTCAATCATTAAGCGCTATGTAATGCTTTACTTTATCGCTAAACGTTAGCAATAGTCGTGGAAGCAACAGTCGGCGCGACAACCTCATGGCGACACGTTGATGGAGATCAAGATGATGGAGATCATGGTGTCATGCCGGTGACGATGGAGATCATGCCGGTGCTTTGGAGATGGAGATCAAAAGCACAAGTTCATGGCCATATCA
This sequence comes from Elymus sibiricus, assembly GCA_039707655.1. Lineage (NCBI taxonomy): Eukaryota > Viridiplantae > Streptophyta > Magnoliopsida > Poales > Poaceae > Elymus > Elymus sibiricus. The sequence goes on from CM077669.1 coordinate 139,973,987, forward strand.
TGTCACTTATGATTTGCATGTGATGTTAATCCTTTTATGCATCTTATTTTGCTTAGGACGACGGTAGCATTATAAGGTGATCCCTCACTTAAATTTCAAGATAAATTGTGTTCTCCCCAAGTGTGCACCGTTGCGAAAGTTCGTCGTTTCGAGACACGCCGTGATGATCGGGTGTGATAGACTCTACGTTCGCATACAACGGGTGTAAGCCATGTTACACGTGCGGAACACTCGGGTTAAACTTGACGAGCCTAGCATGTACAGACATGGCCTCGGAACACAAGAGACCGAAAGGTCGAACATGAGTCATATAGTAGATATGATCAACATGAAGATGTTCACCATTGAAACCACCTCAACTCACGTGATGATCGGACTTGAGTTGGTGGATTTGGATCATGTTACACTCGAATGATCGGAGGGATGTCAATTTGAGTGGGAGTTTTTTAAATATGATTAACTAAACTCATTATCTAAGAACAATAGTCTAAGTTGTCTTTGCAATATTTATGTTGTAGATCATGGCTCGCGCAGTAGCACCCCTGAATTTTAATGCGTTCCTAGAGAAAGCTAAGTTGAAAGATGATGGAAGTAACTTTGTGGACTGGGCCCGTAATCTAAGGATTATCCTTACGGCTTCCCAGAAGGCTTATGTCCTTGATGCACCGCTTGGTGATCCACCCGCTCCAGTTGAGTCTCTAGACGTTGTGAACGCCTGGCAGGCTCGTTCTGATGATTACTCAATAGTTCAATGTGCAATGTTGTATGGCTTAGAACCGGGACTTCAAAGACGTTTTGAACGTCATGGAGCATATGAGATGTTCCAGGAGTTGAAGTTTATCTTTCAGAAGAATGCCCGGATCGAGAGATATGAGATCTCCGATAAGTTCTATGCTTGCAAGATGGAGGAGAACGGGTCTATCAGTGATCACGTGCTCAGAATGTCTGGGTACTCCACCCGTCTGGCTGAGTTAGGGATGCCCCTTCCGCCAGAGGCTATCACTGACAGAGTTCTTCAATCATTGCCACCTAGCTACAAGAGCTTCGTGTTGAACTATAACATGCACGGGATGAACAAGTCAGTTGCCGAGCTGTTTGCGATGCTGAAAGCCGCTGAGTCTGAAATTCAGAAGGAGCATCAAGTGTTGATGGTCAATAAAACCACTAGTTTCAAGAAAAATGGCAAGGGTAAGAAGGGTAACTCCAAGAAGAGTGGCAAAGCAGTTGCTCCTCTCGTAAAGAAACCCAAGGCTGGACCCAAACCAGAAACTGTGTGTTTTCATTGCAAGGGAACTGGACACTGGAAGCGGAATTGCCCCAAGTATTTGGCTGACAAGAAGGCGGCCAACAACAAACAAGGTATATATGATATACATGTTATTGATGTGTACCTTACCAACTCTCGTTGTAGTGCCTGGGTATTTGATACCGGTGCGGTTGCTCATATTTGCAACTCAAAACAGGAACTGCGGAATAGACGGAGGCTGGCAAAGGACGAAGTGACGATGCGCGTGGGAAATGGTTCCAAGGTTGATGTGATCGCCGTCGGCACGCTCGCTCTTCGATTACCGTCGGGATTAGTGATGAACCTAAATAAGTGTTATTTGGTGCCTGCGTTAAGCATGAACATTATATCTGGATCTTGTTTATTGCGAGACGGTTACTCATTTAAATCAGAGAATAATGGTTGTTCTATTTATATGAGTAATATCTTTTATGGTCATGCACCCAATGTGAGGGGTTTATTCTTATTGAATCTCGATAGTAATGATACACATGTTCATAACATTGATGCCAAAAGATGTAGAATTGATAATGATAATACCACTTTCTTGTGGCACTGCCGTTTAGGTCATATTGGCGTAAAACGCATGAAGAAGCTCCATGCTGATGGACTTTTGGAGTCACTTGATTTTGAATCACTTGACACATGTGAGCCATGCCTCATGGGCAAGATGACTAAAACTCCGTTCTCTGGAACAATGGAACGGGCAAGTGACTTATTGGAAATCATACATACTGATGTGTGCGGTCCGATGAGCATTGAGGCGCGCGGTGGTTATCGTTACTTTCTCACCTTCACTGATGACTTAAGTAGATATGGGTATATTTACTTAATGAAACACAAGTCTGAAACATTTGAAAAGTTCAAACAATTTCAGAGTGAAGTTGAGAATCATCGTAACAAGAAGATTAAATTCCTACGATCTGATCGAGGAGGAGAATATCTGAGTTATGAGTTTGGCAGTCACTTAAGACAGTGTGGAATTGTTTCACAATTGACACCGCCTGGAACACCACAGCGTAATGGTGTGTCCGAACGTCGTAATCGAACCTTATTGGATATGGTGCGATCTATGATGTCTCTTGCCGATTTGCCACTATCGTTTTGGGGTTATGCATTAGAGACAGCTGCATTCACTTTAAATAGGGCACCATCGAAATCCGTTGAGACAACGCCATATGAACTTTGGTTTGACAAGAAGCCAAAGCTGTCGTTTCTTAAAGTTTGGGGATGTGATGCTTATGTCAAAAAGCTTCAGCCTGAAAAGCTGGAACCCAAAGCGGAGAAATGCGTCTTCATAGGATACCCAAAAGAGACAATTGGGTATACCTTCTACCTCAGATCCGAAGGCAAAGTGTTTGTCGCTAAAAACGGAACATTTCTTGAGAAAGAGTTTCTCTCGAAAGAATTGAGTGGGAGGAAGATAGAACTTGATGAGGTTGTTGAACCTTTACTTCAACCTGAGAGTAGCGCAGCGCAGAAAGTTGTTTCTGTGGAGCCTACATTAGCTGAAGAGGAAGTTAATGATGATGATCATGAAGCTTTGGATCAAGTTGCTATCGAACCTCGTAGGTCGACAAGGACGCGTACTGCTCCCGAGTGGTACGGCAACCCTGTCTTAGACATCATGTTGTTAGACAACGATGAACCTACGAGCTATGGAGAAGCGATGATGAGCCCGGATTCCGAGAAGTGGTTAGAGGCCATGAAATCCGAGATGGGATCCATGTATGAAAACAAAGTATGGACTTTGGAAGTATTACCTGAAGGGCGTAAGGCCATTCAGAACAAATGGATTTTTTAAGAGGAAGACGGACGCAGACGGCAATGTCACCGTCTATAAAGCTCGACTTGTGGCAAAGGGTTTTTCACAAGTTCAAGGAGTTGACTACGATGAGACCTTCTCACCCGTAGCGATGCTTAAGTCCGTCAGAATCATGTTAGCAATAGCTGCCTTTTTCGATTATGAAATTTGGCAGATGGATGTCAAAACAGCGTTCCTTAACGGTTTCCTTAAGGAAGAGTTGTACATGATGCAACCAGAAGGTTTTGTCGATCCAGAGAATGCTGACAAAGTTTGCAAACTCCAGCGATCCATTTATGGACTGGTGCAAGCATCTCGGAGTTGGAATCTTCGTTTTGATGAGGTGATCAAAGCGTTCGAGTTTATACAAGTTTACGGAGAAGCTTGTATTTACAAGAAAGTGAGTGGGAGCTCTATAGCGTTTCTAATATTATATGTGGATGACATATTGCTGATTGGAAACAATATAGAAATGCTGGAAAGCGTAAAGGAATATTTGAACAAGAGTTTTTCAATGAAGGACCTAGGAGAAGCTGCTTTCATATTAGGCATCAAGATCTATAGAGATAGATCAAGACGCTTAATAGGACTTTCACAAAGCACATACCTTGATAAGATTTTGAAGAAGTTCAAAATGGATCAGTCCAAGAAGGGGTTCTTGCCTGTTTTGCAAGGTGTGAAGTTGAGTAAGACTCAATGCCCAGTGACTGCAGGAGATAGAGAAAAGATGAATGTCATCCCCTATGCTTCAGCCATAGGCTCTATCATGTATGCAATGCTGTGCACAAGACCCGATGTCAGCCTTGCCATAAGTATGGTCGGAAGGTTTCAAAGTGATCCAGGAATGGAACACTGGACGGCGGTCAAGAATATCCTGAAGTACCTGAAAAGGACTAAGGACATGTTTCTCGTTTATGGAGGTGATCAAGAGCTTGTCATAAAGGGTTACGTCGATGCAAGCTTTGACACTGATCCGGATGACTCTAAGTCGCAAACCGGATACGTATTTATTCTTAATGGGGGTGCGGTTAGCTGGTGCAGTTCCAAGCAAAGCGTGGTAGCAGATTCTACATGCGAAGCGGAGTACATCGCTGCCTCGGAGGCGGCGAAGGAAGGTGTCTGGATGAAGGAGTTCATGACAGATCTTGGAGTAGTGCCTAGTGCGCTTAACCCAATGACTCTGTTTTGTGATAATACTGGTGCCATTTCTCTAGCCAACGAACCAAGATTTCACAAGAGGACCAGACACATAAAACGACGTTTCAATTCCATCCGCGATTACATCAAGGAGGACGACATAAATATTTGCAAAGTACACACGGATCTAAATGTTGCAGATCCGATGACTAAACCTCTTCCAAGGGCTAAACATGAACAACACCAGAACTGCATGGGTGTTCGATTCATTACAATGTAAATCACATAGTGATGTGAACTAGATTATTGACTCTAGTGCAAGTGGGAGACTGTTGGAAATATGCCCTAGAGGCAATAATAAATTGGTTATTATTATATTTCCTTGTTAATGATAATCGTTTATTATCCATGCTATAATTGTATTGATTGGAAACTCAAATACATGTGTGGGTACATAGACAACACTGTGTCCCTAGTAAGCCTCTAGTTGACTAGCTCGTTGATCAAAGATGGTTAAGGTTTCCTAGCCATTGACATGAGATGTCATTTGATAATGGGATCACATCATTAGGAGAATGATGTGATGGACAAGACCCAAACTGTAAACGTAGCATTTGATCGTGTCAGTTTATTGCTATTGTTTTCTGCATGTCAAGTATCTGTTCCTTTGACCATGAGATCATGCAACTCACTGACACCGGAGGAATACCTTGTGTGTATCAAACGTCGCAACGTAACTGGGTGACTATAAAGGTGCTCTACAGGTATCTCCGAGGGTGTCTGTTGGGTTGGCATAGATCAAGACTGGGATTTGTTACTCCGTATGACAGAGAGGTATCTCAGGGCCCACTCGGTAATACAACATCACATTGAGCCTTGCAAGCAAAGTGACTAAAGAGTTAGCCACAGGATCTTGTATTACGGAACGAGTAAAGAGACTTGCCGGTAACGAGATTGAACTAGGTATAGTGATACCGACGATCGAATCTCGGGCAAGTAACATACCGAAGAACAAAGGGAACAGCATACGGGATTAACTGAATCCTTGACATAGAGGTTCGACAGATAAAGATCTTCGTAGAATATGTAGGAGCCAATATGGGCATCCAGGTCCCGCTATTGGTTATTGGCCGTAGAGGTGTCTCGGTCATGTCTACATAGTTCTCGAACCCGCAGGGTCTACACACTTAACGTTTGATGACGATTAGTATAATTGAGTTATTATGTTGGTGACCGAAAGTTGTTCGGAGTCCCGGATAAGATCCCGGACATGACGAGGATCTCCGGAATAGTCCGGAGGTAAAGATTGATATATGTGATAATAGTGTTTTGATCTCCGGAAGGGTTCCGGAGTTCACCGGAAGGGGTTCCGGATGTTTACCGAAGTGTTCGGGTGCAGCAACACTTTATATGGGCCAAAGGGATAAAGCCCACGAGGTATTGGAAAGTGCAAAAAGTAGTTTTGCTGCCGCGTAAGCGGTACTACCGCTTGTGTGAAGCGGTACTACCGCCCGAGCGGTACTACCGCCCGAGCGGTACTACCGCTTGTGTGAAGCGGTACTACCGCCCAAGCGGTACTACCGCTTGTGTGAAGCGGTACTACCGCTTGTGTGAAGCGGTACTACCGCTTGTGTGCGGCTGTGCACGATTCGGCAGGGGTCCGAGTTGGACTCTTTCCCTGCGGGCCAAACCGACCTTGTGCGGGCAAAACCGACCTGGAGGAGGCTTTTACTCCAAGTTTAGACCCCAAGGCTCAACATATAAATAGAGGGGCAGGGCTAGCACACGGGACACATCAAGATTTCCCCAAGCCGTGTGCGGCAACCCTAACCCTCTAGTTCCTCCGTCATAATCTCCGTAGCGCTTGGCGAAGCCCTGCAGAGATTGTTCCTCACCACCATCACCACGCCGTCGTGCTGCTGGAACTCAACCACTACTTCACCATCGCTCGCTGGATCGAGGAGGTGAAGGCGTCATCAAGCCGTACGTGTGTTGAACGTGGAGGTGCCGTCCGTTCGGCACTAGATCGGAAGGATCGTGATTGGATCGCGGGACGCTCGGCGATTTGGATCGCGAAGACGTTCGACTACATCAACCGCGTTTATTAACGCTTCCGCTTAGCGATCTACAAGGGTATGTAGATTCACTCTCCCTCTCGTAGATGCTCATCACCATGGATAGATCTTATGTGTGCGTAGGAAAATTTTTGTTTCCCATGCAACGTTCCCCAACAATCGGATTCCCATCTGCATCTAGTTTGGTTCTTTTGCCCAATTTGTGCCACGTCATCTGTCTGGTCGTCTCTTCGACCATGAAAAGACGTTGAAGTCTTGGAATGATTGGCATATACCGAAGAACATTAACTAGGATTTTGGTCTGACTCTTCTCACCCATACCATTGTCTACCACAACATACCTGGAAGACTTGCAAATGGGACAATAGTTCAAGCACGCATACACAAGTCTTAATAAGGCACATCCATTCTCACAGGCATCTATCTTCTCATAGGGCATCTTAAGCGCACGTAGGATTTTGTCCGACTGGTATAGGTTTGCAGGCAATACATGGCCTTTGGGTAGAAAGCGTCCAAATATCGTCATCATCGCGTCGTAGCATTCTCTGCCCAGGTTGAACTGAGCCTTCAAAGCCATTACTTGCGCGATGGCATCCAGCTGACAAAGCTCAGTGTGCTCGTGGAGAGGACGTTTTGAAGACTCCAATATTTCATAGAAGGCCTTTGCAGATTCCTCCATCTCATTGTCTGAATCCCGAGCATCATCGAAGTCTTGCACCATGTCTTCGATCCCGGTACCATGCTCGTCGGTGCGACGACAAACTACCTCAGCTCTGGCACGTTGGGCAGACTCACCATGAAATCTCCACACCGTATAATCAGTCGTAAAACCCCACTTCTGCAAGTGTTTACCCATTTCATCCCGTGTCCACTTTTTATGGTTGTCGCACCGGACACAGGGGCACCAGGTTATTTCCTGGCCATTTGCAAATGCGGCGCTCAGAAACCCCTTGGTTTTTGTTTACCATTCAATGGTCATGTCTTTCTGACTAGGGTGACCGGTGTACATCCACGCACGATCACTCATCTTGCCTACCTACTAAACACACAAGAAATATATATATAATTCATAATCTATATTCATCAGTTAATCAAGTTTGTCAGTTTTATTACGTCCATGCAACGTACATGCTAATAGGTAAAGATAGGTCCTAATCCCACCCGAGTATGTGTTTTTCCCATGCTCTGCTCCGGATCCGATGCAGAATTTCGGCAGCACCTCTCCGTTGTTCTCCTGATACACGTCTCGGCAATAAGCAGAGAGGATGTGTACTCGGAGAACAACAGGTGGTCACTGACGAAATTCCGCATCGGATCCGGAGCAGAGCATAAGGGAAAACGAACCCAATCTACACATACTCGGGCTGTCCATGGATAACGTTGGACAATTCGAAAGGATGGCGTTTATAAATATGCAAAGACATGCATATTTCTAGATGCCGCCCTTTCGAACGGGAGACGCATACTGGTCACGCATACTGATGATTGAAGGCACCTCTAGCTAGCAAGTTTCATCGGCACGAAGACCGGAACAGAACAAATTTAGGGGGGGAGGAGATGTCATTTGTGCTAACCTACGAACGCAGGGGAGCTTGTCAAACGCACGGGGAGGTCGTCGACCACCAGACCCTCGTAGCGACGAAACAACTGCACATTGAAATCCACCCGATCAACACAAATATGATGTTTTTCATAACAGCTAGAATCGGAATATATATATATATGACCTAACTCGTAATTTACAAAACTATGACCCCTTGGCCTCTGGAAGGCCGAGGAGGACCTTTTCGGTCAACAGGAGGCCGAAGAGGTGTTGGGGGTCGGGTGTCGGGGTGCCTTCTTCTCCTCCTCACCTCTTTCTTCTTCTTCTCCTTATCTTCTTCTTCTTCTTTTTCTTCTTCTTTTCATTTTTCCTCTTCTCCTTCTCCTCGTCTCCTCTTTCTTCTTCTTCTTCTTCTTCTTCTTCTTCTTCTTCTTCTTCTTCTTCTTCTTCTTCTTTTTTCTTCTAGTTTTTTTTATTCTCTTCTTTTCTTCTAAGTTTTTTGTTTTCTATCTAAGTTTTTTTCTTTTCTATCTAAGTTTTTTAACTAACTATCTAATTGAACAAAAAAAAAACAAAAAAAAAACTAACTATCTAATTTAATAGAAAAAACAGAAAAAAACTAACTATCTAAATTAACTATCTAATTTAAAATAAAAAAACAGAAAAAAAACTAACTATCTACAGAAAAAAAAAGGTGAGGGGTGGGGGGGTGGGGCGGGCACTCACCGGAGTTGGGGATGGCCGGGGCGGCGGGGGCGGCCGGGGCGGCGGGAGGAGGGTGAAGCCACAGGGAGGGGGAGCCGCGGGGAGGGAGCGGCATCGCGAGCCAGCGAGGGGAGGGGCGGCTAGGGAGGGGGCGGAGCCGGGGGCGATGGAGGGGTGGCCGCTGGGGAGGGGGCGGGGGAGGGGTGGCCGCGGCGAGGAGGTCCGGCAAGGGGGCGGCGCCGGGAGCCAGGGAGGGGAGGGGGCAGAGCCGGGGGCGGGCGAGGGGTGGCCGCGGCGAGGGGTGGCGCAGGGAGCTGCGGTGGTGGTGGATCTCCGCGGTGTGTGTGAGTGGAGAGAGAGAGGGGCGGGGGAGAGAGCGGGGGGTAGTGGAGCGGGGGGGGGGGGACGGCCGTTATAGGCACAACCCCTTTGCCGTCTGCTAGCGAATGGCAAAGAGCCCCAGGGCTGACGGCAAAGGCTAGGAGGATGGCAAAGAGTCCGTCCGTTGGACCTAGCCAGGCCCAAGGTCCAGTGGGACCCATCTTACCTCTTTGCCGTCTGCCTGTAGGATCTATGCCGTCTGCTGGCAGACGGCAAAGGACAGGCAGATGGCAAATAGTACCTTTGCCATCAGTCAGCTCTTTGCCATCTGCTTTACGGCAGCGCACGGCAAAGAGCATCTTTGCCATCTGCCAGCAGACGGCAAAGGACTGGCTGATGGCAAACTACTGGATTCCAGTAGTGATAGTCAAAATGTCTTTGCAAATTATGTTGTAGATTACTAGCTCATGCTCTAGCTCCATTGAATTTTTATATGTTCCTAGAGAAATAGAATTGAAAGATGATGGTAGCAATAATGCGGACTGTGTCCGTGATCTGAGGATTGTCCTCATTGCTGCACAGAAGGCTTATGTCCTTAATTCACCGCTCAGTGCGCCACCCTCTCAAGCGTCGTCTGTAGATGTTGCGAACATCTGAGACGCACGTTCTGATGACTACTTGATAGTTCAGTGCGTCATGCATTACGTCTTAGAATTGAGGCTCCAAAACGTTTTGAACGTCACGGAACATATGAGATGTTCTAAGAGCTGAAATTGGGATCTCAAGCTCGTGCCCGTGTTGAGAGGTATGAGACCTCCAACAAGATTCTTTGCGTGCAAGATGAAGGAGAATAGCTCAATCGATGAGCATGTGCTCAGATAGTCTGGGTGCAACAATCGCTTGTATTGAGTGGGAGTTAATCTTCTAGATAAGATAGCGATTGATATAGTTCTCCAAGTCACTGTCACTAAGCTACTAGAGCTTCGTGATGAACTATAAAATGCCAGGGATGGAAATAATGATCCCTGAGCTATTTGCGATGTTTGACACCGCGAAGGTAGAAATCAAGAAGGAGCATCAAGTGTTGATGGTTAGTGAAATCACTAGTTTCGAGAAAGGGCAATGGCAAGGAGGGAAACTTCATGGATGGCAAGTCAGTTGCTGCTCGAGTGAAGAAACCCAAGGTTGAACCCAAACCCGAGACTAAGTGCTTCTACTATGAGGAGAACGGTCGCTGAAGCGGAACTACCCTAGATACTAGGTAGATAAGAAGGCTGGCAACATCAAGAGAAGTATATTTGATATACGTGTTATTGATGTGTACCTTACTAGTACTCCTAGTAGCACCTGGGTATTGGATACCGGTTCGGTTGATAAATGTTAGTAACTTGAAATAAAAGCTACGGAATAAATGGAGGCTAGCTAAGGGTGAGGTGACGATGAGTGATTGGAAGTGTTTCCTAGGTTGATGTGATCACCATCTCACGCTCTCTCTACCTTCGGGATTAGTGATGAACCTAAATAAATGTTATTTGGTGTTTGCATTGAGCATGAACGTGATTAGATCATGTTTATTGCAATACGGTTATTCATTTAAGTTAGAGAATAATGGTTATTCTGTTTACATGAATAATACCTTCAATGGTCATGCACCCAATGGTTTATTGAATCTTGATCGTAGTAATACACATGTTCATAATATTGATGCCAAAAGATACAAAGTTAATAATGATAGTACAACATACTTGTGGCACTGCCGCTAAATGTCATATTGGTGTAAAGCGCATGAAGAAACTCCATGCTGATGGATCTTTGGACTCATTCGATTTCGAATCGGTTGAGACATGCGGACCATGCCTCATGGGCAAGATGACTAAGACCCCGTTTTCCGGTATGATGGAGAGGGCAATTGACTTATTGGAAATGATACATGTTGATGTATTTGATCCAATGAGTGTTGTAGCGTGCGGTGGATATCATTATTTTCCTACCTTCACTGATGATTTGAGTAGATATGGGTATATTTAGCTAATGAAACACAAGTCTAAAATGTTTTGAAAAGTTCAAATTCAGAGTGAAGTTTGAGATCATCGTGACAAGAAGATAAAATGTCTATGATATGATCGTGGAGGTGAATATCTGAGTTACGAGTTTGGTATGGAACTTAAGACAATGTGGAAGTTGTTTCACAACTCACGCCGCCTGGAACACCATAGTGTGATGGTGTGTCCGAACGTCGTAGTCGTGCTCTATTGGATATGGTACGTACCATGGTGTCTCTTGTCGATTGGCCACTATCGTTTTGGGGCTATGCATTAGAGACAACTACATTCACTTTAAACAGGGCACCATCTAAGTCCGTTGAGATGACACCATATGAATTTTGGTTTGGCAGAAACCTAAGCTGTCATTTCTCAGAGTTTGGGAATACGGGGCTTATGTTTGATAAGCTCGATCCCAAAGCGGAAAGGTGCATCTTCATAGAATACCCTAAGGAAACAGTTGGGTATACCTTCTATTTCAGATCCAAGGGCAAAGTGTTTGTTGCCAAAAACAGGTCCTTTCTCGAGAAAGAGTTTCTCTCGAAAGAATTGAGTGGGAGGAAGGTAGAACTAGATGAGGTTATTGAACCGTCACTTCAGTTGGATAGTAGCACGATGCAGAAAGATGTTTCTGTGGCGCCTACACCGAATGAATAGGAAGTTTAATGATGATGATCATGACACTTCGGGTCAAGTTACTACCGAACCTCGTAGGCCGATAAGAAATCGTACCGCCTCTGAGTGGTACTTCAATCCTGTCTTGGAGGTCATGTTGTTAGACAACAATGAACCTACGAGCTATGGAGAAGCGATGGTGGGCCCGGATTCCAACAAATGGCTAGGAGCCATGAAATCTGAGATAAGGATCCATGTATGAAAACCAAGTATGGACTTTGGTAGACTTGTCCGTTAAACGGCAGGCCGTTGAGTACAAATTGACTTTTAAGAAGAAGACAAACGCTGATGATAAATGTCACCATTTATATAGCTCGACTTGTCGCAAAGAAGTTTCCGACAAGTTCAAGGAGTTGACTACGATGAGACTTTCTCACCCGTAGCGATTCTAAAGTCTGTTGGAATTATGTTAGCAGTTGCTGCATTTTTCGATTATGAAATCTGGGAGATGGATCTCAAAACATCATTTCCTTAACGGTTTCCTTGTGGAAAGGTTGTATGTGATACAACCAGAAGGTTTTTGTCAGTCCTAAGGATGCTAAAATGTGTGCAAGCTCCAGCAATCCTTCTATGGGCTGGAGCAAGCATCTCAGAGTTGGAATATACGCTTTGATGTGGTGATCAAAGGTATTGGTTCTATACAAAGTTTATGAGAAACTTGTATTTACAATAAAGTGAGTGGGAGCACTGTAGAATTTCTGATAAGTATTTGTGGATGACATATTGTTGATCGGAAATGATGTAGAATTTCTGGAAAGCATAAAGGGTTGTTTGAAAGGAGTTTTTCAAAGGAAAACCTGGAATGAAGCTACTTAAATATTGGGCATTAGGATCTATAGAGATAGATCAAGACGTCTCATAAGACTTTTAATGAGTACATACCTTAACAAGATTTTGAAAGAGTTCAAAATGGATCAGTCAAAGAAGGAGTTCTTGCCTGATTTGTAAGGTGTGGAGTTGAGTGAGACTCAAAGCTCGACCACGACAGAAGAAAGAGAAAGGACGAAGGTCGTCCCCTATACCTTATCCATAGGCTCTGTATAGTATGCCATGCTGTGTACCGCACCTGGTGTGTGCCTTGCCATGAGATTGTCAAGGGGTACAAGAGTGTTCCAGGAGTGGATCACTTAACAGTGGTCAAAATTATCCTTAGTAACTAGAGGACTAAGGAAATGATTCTCGATTATGGAGGTGACAAATAGTTCGTCGTAAAGGGTTACGTCGATGCAAGCTTTGACACCAATCCGGATGACTGTGAGTAGCAATCCGGATACATATAATGGGGAGGCCATTTGGAACAGCTCCAAGTGGAAGCGTGGTAGCATCTGTAGTATGACATATAGATTTGCAAAGAACACACGGATCTGAACGTTGCAGACCATTGACTAAAAAAATCTCTCACATGCAAAGCATGATCGAACCCCAGAACTCATTGGGTGTTAGATTCATAACAATGTAAATTACATGGTGATGTGAACTAGATTATTGACTATAGTGCAAATGGGAGACTGTTGGAAATATGCCCTAGAGGCAATAATAATTTAGTTATTATCATATTTCCTTGTTCATGATAATCGTTTATTATCCATGCTATAATTGTATTGATTGGAAACTCAAATACATGTGTGGGTACATATACAACAATGTGTCCCTAGTACGCCTCTAATAGACTAGCTCGTTGATCAAAGATGGTCAAGGTTTCCTAGCCATAGACATGAGATGTCATTTGATAACGGGATCACATCATTAGGAGAATGATGTGATGGACAAGACCCAAACTATGAACATAGCATATGATCGTGTCAGTTTATTGCTATTGTTTTCTGCATGTCAACTATCTGTTCCTATGACCATGAGGTCATGCAACTCACTGACACCAGAGGAATACCTTGTGTGTATCAAACATCGCAATGTAACTGGATGACTATAAAGATGCTCTATAGGTATCTCTGAGGGTGTCTGTTGAGTTGGCATGGATCGATACTGGGATTTGTTACTCCGTGTGACGGAGAGGTATCTCAGGGAACACTCGGTAATACAACATCACAATAAGCCTTGCAAGCAATGTGACTAAAGTGTTAGCCACAGGATCCTGTATTACGGAACGAGTAAAGAGACTTTCCGGTAACGAGATTGAACTAGGTATAGAGATACCGACGATCAAATCTCGGGCAAGTAACATACCGAAGAACAAAGGGAACATCATACCCGATTAACTGAATCCTTGACATAGAGGTTCAACCGATAAGGATCTTCGTAGAATACGTAGGAACCAATATGGGCATCCAGGTCCCGCTATTGGTTATTGACCGTAGAGGTGTCTCGGTCATGTCTACATAGTTCTCGAACCCACAAGGTCTGCACACTTAAGGTTCGGTGACGTTTCGATATAGTTGAGTTATGTATGTTGGTGACTGAAGGTTGTTCGGAGTCTCGGATGAGATCCCGAACGTCACGAGGAGCTCCGGAATGGTCCGGAGGTAAATATTGATATATAGGAAGTCCCGTTTTGGTGACAGGAAAAGTTTCGGGTATTTTCGGTAGTTTACCGAGAGTGCCGGGAGGGTTCCGGGGGTCCATCGAGAGGGGCCACCCACCCCAAAGAGCCTCATGGGCTGTGGGTGGAGGCAAACCAGCCCTTAGTGGGCTGGCTGACCCCTCCACTAAGGCCCATGCGGCTAGGGGTGGAAAAGCCCAAGTAGGGGGAGGGAAAACCAAGTGGGGGAGGAATCCTACTCCTAGTAGGATTGGAGTTGGACTCCTCCACCTCCCCACTTCGGCCAAACCAAAGGAGGAGCCCTAGGGCGGCTGCCTCCCCCCCTCCCTCCTATATATACTAGAGGATTTGAGGGCAGCCCTAACCCTAATTGCCACGTGCTGTCCACTTCTTCCTCTAGATCGTTTCTCCTCTAGTCTATTTTCGGCGGTGCTTAGGCGAAGCCCTGCCGGAATAGTTCCACCACCACCGCCGCCGCGCCGTCATGCTGCTGGAGAACTCATTTACCTCTCCGCTCCCTCTTGCTGGATCAAGAAGGCGGAGATCGTCATCGAGCTGTACGTGTGTTGAACGCGGAGGTGCCGTCTGTTCGGCACTAGATTGGAAGGATCGTGATTGGATCGCGGGACAGATCGTGATTGGATCGCGAGACGGATCATGATGGGATCGCAGGACAGCTTGCGATTTGGATCGCGAAGACGTTCGACTACATCAACCGCGTTTCTTAACGCTTCCGCTTAGCGATCTACATGGGTATGTAGATCCACTCTCCCTCTCGTAGATGCTCATCACCATGGATAGATCTTGCGTGAGCGTAGGAAATTTTTTGTTTCCCATGGAACGTTCCCCAACAAGAGGATGCAGATCTCTTCATCGCTTCAACCTTCCCGCGTGGATCCAATGGCGGCTGCCAGCGGCGAGCGGCAGTTCGCCACTATTGTCAAAGTGGACACCCACATCAGGAAGATGGACCTCTCGGTGGTGTACACCAATGACCCGGTCGTGGTGGTGAATTCGATCAACGCGTTGGAGCAGCTGCTTGCTGAGGATGGCAAGTACAAAGTGGTCGACTTCGACCTCGAGTACACCGGCGGTTGTGCCGGGCATGATTAGAAGGTTGCCGTCGCCCAGTTGTGCATGCACGATCACGTGCTCGTCTACCACTACTGCCTGGCCACAAGGCCTTGCGAGCATTTCACCAGGTTTGTCAACAACCCCGACTACAGGTTCACAACGGTGGACACCACCAACGATCTAAAGGTGCTAAATACTTCGGGCTTGTCCAGCCAGAAGTTGGTGAACATCCAAGGTCAGTATAGGGTCTGGGGCGGCGAGAAGAGGAAGAAGAAAAACTCCCTGGTTGTCCTTGCCACGGCCATCATTGACCCCTACTATGGAGAAATGAAGGTTTAGTGCCACAAGGACAAGCCTGCCTGGCACACGGCCTGGGTGAACGAATTGGATGAAGAACACATCAAGTATGTGTCCAAGGACGCATACACAAGCTACGAGATGTACAGGAGGATCATTGACATGAGGAAGTGCCTCCTTCCTACAGACGGCGAGGGGTAGCCACAAGCAGAGCAGTATTGGCAATCGTCGTCAGAAGAACAGTATGATTTTGTGATCGTCTACTTCTTGTAAATTTATATTGAGGAATGTACATGTGTTGTGTAGTAACTTATGTAACTGGATGTTCAAGTTGGCTATGCAACAATAATGTTGGTGTTCTGTAGACAGAGCATATAGATGTTGTGCAAACAGAGAAAATCACATCTCATACAATTATTAGCAGCAACCGTCTACCCACAACACACACAGGATGTAAGAATGAATCATTTGGGTTATTATTGGTCTTCCCACCCAATTTTCAGGAATGAACTGTTTGTCGGGTACCTACAACACACACGGTTGTCAGAATGAATCGTTTGGGTTATTACTGGTCTTCCCACACAATCCTAATGAATGAACTATTTGCCGAGTATCACACACGCCTTCTTAGGATAACTCGTTTGTGTTCTGCTGGAACAGCGCGAACAGTTTGTCCGAGTGAACTGTATGCCGCACTAGGCACACGTATGTAGTTTGTTAACCGTTTATGTTATCTTCCGTAATCACAAACAGTTCTTAAGAACGAACTGTATGCGACGCATCACACACGCAACTATTTTTGGAGTCGTATTTGATTGTTCCTGCATCGACACAGTTTTCGTCATTGGCAGCGGAGCTTGAACTAGACCGTTTGCGATTGATGGATCGCACACAGTTTGGTCGAAGGGTCTCTGATTGAAGTGTCGTCTTTGGACCATCCTGCAGAAGTGTAAGCAAACCTTTTCCCCTCACATTGACCCATCTCTTATCTTCCATGGGGACTCAAACTTCAAAGCTTAGACAACCATCTAGTGGACGCGAAAGGACCTCCATACCGAACATGATGAGCCGACGCATGAAAGCGACCCAGAAGATCAGTGGGGGACGCTGATACGTCTCCAACGTATCTACTTTTCCAAACACTTTTGCTCTGGTTTTGACCTCTAATTTCCATGATTTGAATAAAACTGACCCGGACTGACGCTGTTTTCAGCAGAAGTACCTTGGTGTTATTTTTGTGCAGAAATTAAAGTTCTCGGAATCAAACGAATCTTTTTGTGAATTATTTTTGGGATTTATAATGAATTATGGAGCAAGGAACTGCCGAAGGGCGTGTGCCAAGGGGCCACCACACATCAGGGCTATCACACCCTGTGTTTTGCCTCTTCTATCTAAGCTAACATAGCTCAAAAATTAGGGCCAATTAAAACTTTTTGAGTGCTTGTGATGCTTGACATGATTGCTGAATGCTTGTTTGTTTGCTTGTGCTCTATATTCATAAAACTCCCTACTACTCTCAAAACTCTTTTCCTTGATCTAAACTCTTGTCCAATGATCATACCACGTGTATAGGACCTAAAACTACTTTTATCAAATATTATTTTGGCCAAAAAGCATTTATCCAATTTAGGTTTTCAAAACCCCCTCAATTGAGGTTTGTACTACAAGTCCTCAAATTGGGTGGAATTTCTTTTTTCTTCTCAAAGGATATATTTGGAACCTACTATATATATAACTTCCCAAAACCACAAAATATTATTTTTAAAGATTTTTTTATTATTTTATTTAAAGGCTATTTCTTAATGTCAGAAATGGTCTTTTATTAGGAAAAAATATTTTTATGCTTTCAAAATATTTGAAATTTTTTAGGAAAACTCAGTGGACATAGATTGTCCATAAATAAGAGTTTAAACACATGGTCATGTTCAAAATATTGGACAAAACCCTTCAAAACCCTTTCTGCCTATTTCAAGCATTTGAAATATTTCTATAAGAAATATTCTCAAATAAATCCAGGAAAATTCTAGCATATCACATATGATATATTTGATCATCTTGCCAAGTTTCATATCAATCCCAATTGATTTGGTTCACCAAAATATCCCAAAACCTTCTCTGTACAGATCCAAATTTGAGCAACTCTACATCGCCAACTGTCTCCCATTGGTCTAAAAATTTGTGGACATGTTCTAATACTCCAATAATGCATCCACACCAAGTGGTGACTCAATTAGAACAGATTCACTTGTCCAAATCCCCTCAAACCCATTTCTGTTGATTTCAAGAATTGGAAATGTTTGCATTGTCAAGTTTCCCCATTTGGTCCCAAACTTTTTGGGCATTCTCTAACCCCAATATAATGCCACCACACCAAGTGGTTCATCAAGGAGAATGGATTTGCTTAGCTAAATCTAAACAAATCCATTTCTGCCCATTTCTAGGGTCTACCAAGTCTACATTGTCAACTTTCCTAAAATGGGCTCAAATCTTGTGACCCATCTCACTGTTACCTCCCACCTAATCCTGGTAAGTATCATGGCAGGTAAACACCATTTGCATGCCCAAATATCCATCAAACACCTTCTGCAACAACTTTGTGATCAATAATTGGGGTACCATATGTGTTCTCCTTGGGCCTAAATTTTTACCACAGCCTCTTGTAGGTACCTTGCACCCCTAGTACCAATATCAAGTCCATGTCTTAATTATTGATGGGGAAAAGTCCCCATTTACCTCCCTGGACAGCCAAGACAGAGCTAGTTTTACCCTCCCCTCTCCATTCCAGCCACCCTCCAGAGCATCCTATGCTTTCTCCACCTTGTTAACTCCCTCCTACATACCCTAGACACCAGTGGCCGCGCCCTACATGCCAAAGACATGCATGGGCACGCAAAGCTCGCGCTCTGGAGCATGCTACAGTGCTCCCCCACACTGTAGCTTGAACAATCCGAGCCTCCAGACAGCCATGGGCCTCGCGGTTGTGTCTCCCGAGGTCTCCTCGACGTCCTCAACACGCTACGCGGTCGTACCCATCCTCCCTTGCCCTCCTCTGGCCCCGACAAAGCTCGCCCGAGCCCCGTCCGAGAGCTCGGTCCACGGTGGACCTCGGCTCGGCCATATAAGGCCTCCCCCGTGCCCCTCTCGAGCTCTCTCGCCCCCTCTCTCTCCCGTAGACCACCCTGGTCCAGCCATTCCTCCTCCCGCGCCCTTCTCCTCCTGCGGCCGGCGATGCCCGCCTCGGCCTCGCTCCAATCCGAGCACACCCCGAGCGCCTCCTCACCTTCGAGCGTCACTAGAGCCCCCCGGAATCTCCGCCAGGTCTCTCCTCGCGCTCCTCCCCTCTTTTCGGTGGCCGGAGCACCGCTCCCGACGGCCGCCGTAGTCGGACTCCGCCGCGGCCGAGGCCCCACTCGCCTCGGGGTTCCCCGGCGAAAATGGGACCCCCAGCCGGGTGTGGGGCTCACTGATACGTCTCCAACGTATCTATAATTTATGAAGTATTCATGCCATGTTTACAATAATTTTATATGATTTTGGTATGATTTTATTAGAACTAACCCGGACTGACGCTGTTTTCAGCAGAACTACCATGGTGTCGTTTTTTGTGCGGAAATAAAAGTTCTCGGAATGGGTTAAAAATTTACGGAAAATATTTTTGGAAAATATAAAAAATACTGGAGCAAAAAGATACCGGAGAGGAGTCCCAAGGCAGCCACAAGCCTAGGGGGCGCCCCCCCCTAGGGCGCGCACCCTGGCTTGTGGGCCCCTCGGGAGTCCCCCTGACTTGATTCCAACGCCAAGTATTCCTATAAATACCAAAACCCCCAGAAAGAAACCTAGATCAGGAGTTCCGTCGCCGCAAGCCTCTGTAGCCACGAAAAACCAATCGAGAGCCCGTTCCGGCACCCTGCCGGAGGGGGAAACCATCACCAGGGGCCATCTTCATCATCCCGGCAGTCTCCATGACGAGGAGGGAGTAGTTCACCCTCGGGGCTGAGGGTATGTACCAGTAGCTATGTGTTTGATCTCTCTCTCTTGTGTTCTTGAGATGGCACGATCTTGATGTACCGCGAGCTCTATTAATATAGATGAATAAAATGGAGTTTTCCCCTCTCTATCTTCTTGTGATGAATTGAGTTTTCCCTTTGATGTATGTTGTGGTGATTGATACGTCTCCAACGTATCTATAATTTATGAAGTATTCATGCCATGTTTACAAGAATTCTATATGATTTTGGGATGATTTTATTAGAACTAACCCGGACTGACGTTGTTTTCAGCAGAACTACCATGGTGTTGTTTTTTGTGCAGAAATAAAAGTTCTCGGAATGGGCTGAAAATTTACGGTGATTTTTTGTGGACCAAAAGAGACCCCCGAAGCATTGGATTTGGGCTAGAAGAGCCATGAGGCCACCAAAAGCCACTAGGGAGCGCCCTACCCCCCCGGGAGGGCGCTCGTGGCTTGTGGACTCCTCGAGAACCCCCTTGACGTGAGACCAACGCCAAAAATTCCTATAAATACCAAAACCCCCAGAAACAAACCTAGATCAGAAGTTCCGCCGCCGCAAGTCTCCAGAGCCACGAAAGATCAATCTTGGCCCTCTCCGGCACCCTGCCGGAGGGGGTCACCTTCACCGGAGACCATGGAGGAGGTGGACGGAGGGGCCATAATCACCCTGAAGGCCAAGGACCAGAGGGAGAACCTCTCCCCACTCAGGGGGGAGACCATGGAGGAGGAAGCACAAGGGGGAGACCCTCTCCCCCTCTCTCCCGGTGGCGCAGGAGTGCTATCGGGGGAACCATCGCCGCGGTGATCGTCTTCATCAACATCACCTTCTTCATCACCGTCCTCGTCTCTTTTCAGCGGTCCACTCTTCCGCACCCCGCTGTAATCCCCTACTTGAACATGGTGCTTTATGCCACATATTATGATCCAATGATGTGTTGCCATCCTATGATGTTTTGAGTAGATTACTTTTGTCCTTTGGGTTGATTGATGATCTAGATTGGTTTGAGTTGTATGTTTTACTTTGGTGCTGTCCTATTGTGCCTTCCGTGCCGCGCACACGTGAAGGATTCCCGCTGTAGGGTGTTTCAATACGTGCATGATTCGCTTATAGTGGGTTGCTTGAGTGACAGAAGCATAAACCCGAGTAGGTGGGTTGTTGCGTATGGGATAAAGGGGACTTGATGCTTTAATGCTATGGTTGGGTTTTACCTTAATGATCTTTAGTAGTTGCGGATGCTTGCTAGAGTTCCAATCATAAGTGCATATGATCCAAGTAGATAAAGTATGTTAGCTTATGCCTCTCCCTCATATAAAATTGCAATGATGACTACCGATCTTGTTAACAATTGCCTAGGATAATTCCGCACACCGACCCATCATTATTCCACCGTCGTTGTTTCTAATATATTGTAATATATTCTAACTTTATGATAACAGCACCTATTTTTATATTTTAGTTCTCCGATATCATGCAAAACTATTCTCTTCATGCCCACAACGTAGTTTTATTTCCCGTTTCTAGTTGGAAGCAAACGTTCGGCGTACGTAGAGTCGTATCGGTGGCAGATAGGACTTTAGAGAATATTGATCTTACCTTTAGCTCCTTGTGGGTTAGACACTCCATACTTATCACTTCCACCTTTAGAAATTGCTACGATGATTCCTTGCACTTGGGGATTATCAAGCTCTTTTCTGGCGCCGTTGCCGGGGAACAATAGTGTGGGGTTGATATTCTCGTGTGTGCTTGTTTGCTTTCTTCACTAAGTAGATTTTGTTTTCCCTTTTTGCTTTCTTTAGTTGTGGGTGAAACAAAGAAAAAAATTAAATAATGAAAAATACAAAAAGAATTACTTGCCTCTTCCCTAAGAAGTTTTTCAAAAAGAGAAGTGATTGGAAAGTTGTGCATTGGAGAAGTGAGGGTCGACCTTGAACACTTGTGTCCATGCTCATGGAAACAATGTAGAATTTTTCATGGAAGTTTCTCAAAAATAATTATCCCCTTGTATATATCCTTTGTATTATAAAAATAATGTGCCAAGATTTGGTTTTAGGATGATTAGATTGCTTGTTTGCTTTGTGCGGTGCAAAAACACAAACTTTGACTGTATTGCATGAATTTACATTTCTTACTGGAACGTAAAAAGTTTCTGAAATTTTTACACAGTAATGATATACAAATTGTTTAATTTCTCCTAAATTTTCGAATTTTTTGAGTTACATAATTATACGAAGTTTCCAGATTGCTACAGACTGTCCTGTTTTTGACAGATTCTGTTTTCTATGCATTGTTCTCTTATTTTGATGAATCTATGGGTAGTATCGGGGGGTATGAACCATGGTGAAGTTGGACTACAGTATATATAGTGGTAATATGAATTTGGAATGAGTTCACAACAGTACTTAAAGTAGTGTTATGCTTTATTATACTAACGGATCTCACGAGGGTTTCGTTAAGTTTTGTGTGAATGAAGTGTTCGAAGATCGAGGAGGTATCGATATAAGAAGAATACGGAGAGACAAGAGTTCAAGCTTGGGGATGCCCAAGGCACCCCAAGTAAATATTTCAAGGAGACTCAAGCATCTAAGCTTGGGGATGCCCCGGAAGGCATCCCATCTTTATTCTTCAACAATTATCGGTATACCTCGGTTTTTGTATTGTTCACATGGTATGCATTTTTGTTTTCCTTTTATGCACCCTTCAAGTTTGAGAAAGTCCTTCATTGATTTTGTAGAATGCTTCATGCGCTTCACTTAAATATTTTGAGCATGGCTTTGTAGAATGCTCTTTGGGCTTCACTTAAATCTTTTGAGTATGGCTTTATAGAATGCTTCGTGTGCTTCACTTATATATTTTGAGCTTGGGTATTGGTTAATCTTCATTAATTGTAGAATTCTCTATGAACTTCACTTATATCTTTTAGAGTATGAATAAAATTTCCATCGGAATTGGGTTTGGAAGTGTATCAATGTCATGCCTAGCTAGAAAGGCATTAAAGAAAAGCGCTTGTTGGGAGACAACCCAATATTTACCCTTTCTGTTTTTGTGTTTTAACATGATTAAGCTACTGTATTAATCATGTTTTGTGCCTTTTATTTCAATAAAGTGCCAAGTAATGCCTTTGGGATGATGTGGTTGATAGTTGACTTGATTCTGTGCAAAAACACAAACTTCGGTGCGCAATCCAGAATTTTTATAAATTCACCAGAGAGTCAAAAGCTTCTGAATTTTTTACACATGATTTATATAGAAATTGCCTAGATTTTCGTAATTTTTTAGAATTTTTAGAGACAGGGAAGTATGGTTACACTACAGATCTTCACAGACTGTTGTGTTTTTGACAGATTCTGTTTTGCTTGCATAGTTTGCTTGTTTTAGTGTTTCCATAGCTTATATTCAGTGATATAAATTATGGGAATGATAGAATACAGTAGGTATCATGTGGGAACAATTAGGAATCTTGTCTTGACAGTACCTAAGTGAATTATCTTTACTTATTATACTAACCCATCTCACGAAGTTCCGTTAAGTTTTGTGTGATTGAAGTTTTCAAGTTTTGGGTGAGACACCGATATGAGGAGAATAAGGAGTGACAAGAACCTAAGCTTGGGGATGCCCAAGGCACCCCCAAGGTAATATCCAAGTAAAAATCAAGCGCCTAAGCTTGGGGATGCCCCGGAAGTCATCCCCTGTTTTGTCTTCAACACTATCGGTATATCTTACTTAGAGCTATATTTTTATTCGTCACATAATATGAGTTTTGCTTGGAGCGTCATTTTATTTTATTTTTTTCTGTTAGGTGTTATTCATAATCTTGTTTTTGAATAAAAAGTTCCAAGAATTGCCTTAGGATGCTTGCATTGCATGTTTGATGTGTGCTGTGTAAAAAACAGAAACTTTTGCTGTAGTGTTTGAATTTTCATATTTTACTGGAACGTGGAAAGTTTATGAAATTTTTACAAAGTATTGTCATATAAATTCCTTAGCATGTCCTAAATTTTCATAATTTTTTGAGTTATGTAAGTACACTGTTGTTATAAATAGCTACAGACTGTTCTGTTTGGACAGATTGCTGTCATAGTTTTGTTATCTACTTATCCTCTAGTTTCCATAGCCTATATTGGTTGATATCAATTGAGGAAATGATAGTAAACAGTAGATGATGTTTGAAAATTATTGTGCAACTTGTCTTGGCAGTACATGAAGTGTTGATTTATTCTTATGAGTACTAACCTATCTCACGAGTTCTTTTCGAGTTTTGTGTGGATGAAACTTTTGAGAATAGGTAAAACCATGATATGAGAGGATTGAACGAGATACAAAAGCTCAAGATTGGGGATGCCCAAGGCACCGCAAGTAAATTCTTC
This sequence comes from Elymus sibiricus, assembly GCA_039707655.1. Classification (NCBI taxonomy): domain Eukaryota; kingdom Viridiplantae; phylum Streptophyta; class Magnoliopsida; order Poales; family Poaceae; genus Elymus; species Elymus sibiricus. The sequence goes on from CM077669.1 coordinate 139,997,816, forward strand.
AAGAAGTCTCAAGTATCTAAGCTTGGGGATGCTACGCATCCCACCTCTCTTCATCAACAATTATCGGTTAGCCTATGTTGAGCCTAAATTCTTATTCGTTCACATGACGCGTGCTATTCTTGGAGTGCTATTTTTCTTTTGCTTGCTGTTTGAATAAAATCATTGGATCTGAAATTTTAAATGAGAGAGAGTCCTCACATAGTTATTTAATTGTTGGCTACTCATTGATCTTCACTTATATCTTTTTGGAGTAGTTTGTCATTCACTCTCGTGCTTCACTTATATCCTATGAGTAAATGGTTGAATGAATTGAATATCATAAATCTGAAATTAAATATGTTTCATATACTTATCCCATGGGGAGTAATGACTTCACACATAATAAGTATAGGTGGTGAAATTTATTGAAAGTTAGCAAACACCTCATTGGTCACTTGAACAATTCATGAAAGAATATTGAAGGAAGAGAGATTCCACATATAAATATACTATCTTGGACATCTTCTATGATTGTGAATGCCCATTAACTATTTTCAAACTTGAGAAAATTAGTTGAAGTTGGACAAGAAAGACAACTTAATGAGTTATGTTTGGCTATATTTGTATAGAAGTTATATTGTTATGGATCCTCCAACATGTGGTGCTTGCTTCCATCTCATACTAGCCAAAACTTCCGCACCAAGTAGAAATACTACTTGTGCATCCAAACACCCTTAAACCAGTTCTTCCATGAGAGTCCACTATACCTACCTATGGATTGAGTAAGATCCTTCAAGTAAGTTGTCATCGGTGCAAAAGGCAATAAAATTGCTCCTAAATATGTATGATCTTTTATTTTAAGGGAAAATAAGCGTTGTACGAATTTGTGAGGGTAAAGAAATAAAAGCGACGGACTGCATAATAAAGGTTGCTATCACAAAGGGCAATACAATGTGACGTTCCTTTGCATTAAGGGGTTTGCACATCCAAAAACAAAAAGCGCATGACAACCTCTGCTTCCCTCTGCAAAGGGCCTATCTTTTACTTTCTAGTATTTACCTTTATGCAAGAGTCATGGTGATCTTCACCACTTCCTATATTTCGCCTTTTTCTCTTGGCAAGCGTCATGTGTTGGGGAATGATCTGGACATATATATCCACACAAATATATTTGATCATGAATTATTATTGTTGACAATTATCTATATGATAAATAAGTTGGGAGGCGAAACATTAAGCCCCTATCTTTCTCTGTGTTTGATGGATGCTATTTGTTCTAAAAATATGCTTTGAGTGTCAATAATCATGGAAGACTATATGATAGTTGAGTATGTGGAATTTGCTAAATCAAAGCTCTTACATAGACCCTTCCTGAAAATAAGATGAATTGAAATTGTTCGATGACTAGGAATATGGCTTGCTGGTTTTCAAGAAACTTTCTGGTCTATACTTTAAACATGTGAATAGCTTGTTAATTGATAATGAGAAGTTTTATGAGATGAGCTACTGTTTATGGTTTATATTGATGCTAGAAAAAGTGATTGGAATTATCATTGATCAAAGTTGTGCACTTGCTAGCATTCACACTTCATAAATTATTTCTTTTATCATTTACCTACTCGAGGACGAGCAGGAATTAAGCTTGGGGATGCTGATACGTCTCCAACGTATCTATAATTTATGAAGTATTCATGCCATGTTTACAAGAATTCTATATGATTTTGGGATGATTTTATTAGAACTAACCCGGACTGACGCTGTTTTCAGCAGAACTACCATGGTGTCGTTTTTTGTGCAGAAATAAAAGTTCTCGGAATGGGCTGAAAATTTACGGTGATTATTTGTGGACCAAAATAGACCCCCGAAGCATTGGAGTTGGGCCAGAAGAGCCACGAGGCCGCCACAAGCCACTAGGGCGTGCCCTACCCCCCCGGGAGGGCGCTCGTGGCTTGTGGACTCCTCAAGAAGCCCCTTGACGTGAGACCAACGCCAAAAATTCCTATAAATACCAAAACCCCCAAAAACAAACCTAGATCGGAAGTTCCGCTGCCGCAAGTCTCCAAAGCCATGAAAGATCAATCTTGGCCCTCTCCGGCACCCTGCATATTACACTTGTATCACCATCTCTTCACCGAACTAGTGCACCTATACAATTTACCATTGTATTGGGTGTGTTGGGGACACAAGAGACTCTTTGTTATTTGGTTGCAGGGTTGTTTGAGAGAGACCATCTTCATCCTACGCCTCCCATGGATTGATAAACCTTAGGTCATCCACTTGAGGGAAATTTGCTACTGTCCTACAAAACTCTGCGCTTGGAGGCCCAACACGAGTCTACAAGAAGAAGGTTGCGTAGTAGACATCACTCCCTCTCGAGCACTCCGGTGGCAGGGGCCCCGCCGGAGGCAGCCTGAGCCGCCAGGATGGCGCCGGCGCCGCTCGGTCATGCCCCCCCCCCTTCTGTCTCTCCCAACTCGGGCGGGAGGTTGGGGATGAACCCGACGAGCGGGGCCCTCCTGTAAGTGACCAGAGGGCCGGGCCCATCCGTTAAGTGGAGACCGCTTCGGGAGAAGGAGTTTTCGTCGGTTGAATGCGCATTCCGTGTAATACGCCGTCGGCGTCGCCTCTCCTCCGCCAAGCCAAGCCACTGGGCCGGCCCATCCCCTATCCTGTGCACGGTGCGCCTCTTAGCCCATTTAGGTGAGTGATTTTCTTTTTCCTTTTCTTTTATCAGAGGAGATTCAAATATTAATAAAGAATTCATATGACCTCCAATTTTGATGATTCAAATTCCTATATTCTTCTAAAATCACATTCTACTTAATTATACAACTTTCATATTTTTCCACTGCAAGTTTTCGCACTATTCAAATTTAAATTCAAATTTGGATTATTCAAGCCCCACTTGCAAAATCCCTAGAGAGTTCAAATTAACTCCAAATGGGGTGATCCAAATTCCTAGATGGCTATAATGTCATGCCCTATTTATCTAGGCATGGTGAACATTTTGCCCATGACCCTATTCTGCTTGACCAAATAAATGCTCCCTTTTCCCATTTATTTCCTTGTAGGAAAAATCATAGGAAATTCACTCCAACTCAAAATCCAGTGAAACCACTTCCTACATGTTTCTAAAATCATGCCCTATTGTTTGGTCCATCGACTCGTTTTTACAAAAATATGTTCTGTGGACATCTTATAGGATCATCGTTTCCTTCGTTTCCACCATTCAAAACTCCCCCTTGACCCACATCCACCAAAACCTCCTTGGTTATTTTTCACATGACCAGAGGTGTCCATGAAAAATAAAACTCCTACTTATAGAGCACTTTTATTTTCTGCTTGTTGTGTTGCTTATTGCGGTTGTTTCCGGCGATACCTGACGAAGTAGACGAAGTGCTCAGTGTGGACGAGAAGCGTGTGAAGACCTCGAAGACTTGGATAAGCCAGGCAAGCAGCCCTTTGACCATGACTATGAAACCTCTTATTGCATGGCATATAGCACTTTATTTCGTGATGTTGATCATGTTGATGTGGTGACCACTACGGTGGGATGCCTCCGATACTTTTACCATTGATACTTGCATAGTGCATGACCCTACCTCCTTATGAGGGTTGTGCGGGTGGGAGTAGATAGGATGCTTAGTTGATGCTACGCAAATGGGATGGGGTTATGCATGGTGATGGAAACAAAAATGATTTCAAAGACTTTTCGAAAACCCCGTCGGGTGCCACTAATGCCCGAGGGAGATGATGATGAGCTAGGTAGCCACTTGATAAAGAAGTGGTGTACCGGAGCAAGTGAGTGTGTGTGGTTTTGAAAAACGGATTGGTGTAAGTTGCGACCGTTGTTCCAACCTTACATGTACAACCACGATACCCCTTATGGGACGGGGCTTTGTTGATTACTTTGATGGGTACTAGCATAGAGCCCGCATTACTAGTGGCGGGAGTGACGTGGTCACTCTCGATACGGGGTCGTGCCGGTAACGACGATCATGCGCTGTCTTCACAGGCACCGGGCTCACTGTTGGTCCCTTCATGGATGGTACGATCGGGAGCGAGGCTCGTATGATGTACATCATGAGGGCTGGGTACCAATCGAGTGGACTCTTTGTTTAGTATCATCAGGGGAAAGGCATTGTTCGGGTGCTTACCTCGGGTATGTTATATACCGCGAGTCGTGGATGACACGGAAGTTCCCCGAGTCTTGTGGGTAAAGTGTGCAACCTCTGCAGAGTGTAAAACTATTCGAATAGCCGTGTCCACGGTCAAGGACAGTTGGATGACCGCTCTTGTGCTACGTCCAGTGTTTTCACAAACTGGTGTGAGTTGGTGACAAAGATGACACTTGGGTTGAGTCGGGTGACTTGACATGATGACTGAACACGGGGTGTTCAGGTGGTACTGGAGCTAAGTCGGATGACTTGAATGAAATAGCTGAACATGAGATGTTCAACCCCTTGCTTATGTCGATATCTGTATCTTTTCATATGGATATCTGCCAACTGTTGATGCATGCTTACGCAAGTTACTTGATTGTGTCATTGCACTCAAAACTAGCTTTCTGCAAAACTTACCTACTTAGTGCTATATCATGCTTTGTTATTGCCTTGTTCCAAACATGGGTTGCTTGCGAGTACATTCAAAGTACTCACTGGCTTGCCACTGGTTATTTTATTGGCCAGGCATGAAAGACCAGGTTGTGATGAAGATTACCATGGTGACGTACGTGCGAGCTAGGACGCTTCCCAGTCAGAATGCCTGTCGGGTTAAGGCAGATGGCAATGGGTTCACGCTATCGTTGAAGATTTCCGCTGCAAATATATGAAGACGTGGCCATAAAGGCCATATTTGGGTAAAACGGTATGTAATGGATGTAAGACTCTTGTTATTTAGTTTATGTGTGTTCAGTGAGCATTGATCTCTGGGATCACTGTGCACGTACATTCGGTGAGCACGACTTATGAGTCGGGGTCCCCACAGAGCTGGTATCAGAGCCATCCTGACAGTAGGAAGCCCTTAGTTAGCGTGGACGTTAGTTTGGACAAAACTATTTTTCCAGACCCTTCAAAATTACTTACAAAACCACTATAATTCTCACCTCTCCTAAAATTCTAAAGGAAGCAGAGGTTTTTGCGTCAGCACTTCCACCACTTTTCTCTTAGCTCTCCTCATCTGCTTTTCAAAACTTTGCAAATGGTCGCTACTACCTATGTGCCCCTGACCACTGGATTCCTTGAAAATCCTCGTGGGTAACCTAGAAGGAAGCCACCTTGCAAGACATTCACACAAATTTGGCAACCCACACGACAAGACAATACCAACAAAAGATACCTTCTCCAGGGATGAAGGCATCAAGACTAGGAAGATGGTGACACCCTCAACACTGCCCCAGGATGATGCGACCTCGGCCTACAATGACCAGGGCATAAGATATGCAAGATCATTATATGAATCACTAATAGAGCAATCCTGTCATTACCAATGACGTGTCGGCAACCACCGGTGGATGAGAACCTCGCCATTTGGTCCGCCTCACTATGGTGAGCAGGAAAACGGTCCTCATCGTATCCCGCTCTTGGTGCTGATGATATCGTCAACGAGACCGGCAGGATACAACTCTACCTATTGCCTACCTGGAACCCTCAACGTCTCAGAAGACAAGAAGGCATTGTCACGATTACAAAGACACTAGAAGACCCTGTCAACAACAACTGTGAAGAATCACCTTCGTCGTCAACTCACCAGACCCGAAGTCGTCAAGGACTCTTCAGGCGCAACCAGGATCATTTCAACGAACAACAACCAGATACTAAGCGGACTCCTCTCCAAGACGCGAAGCAAGCACGACTACTGAGTCCGAGAACTGCTAGGGTAGGATGAGTCGTGTATCCCCCATGCGAAGTCGAATCCGTATGGTGGTTCAGATAGAACTATAATTGTGTGTTGCTTGTTTTTGCTTGTTTGTGTTTTGGTGAAAGTCGCACTCTTGCCCCAGGCACCAAGTGCGGGACTATATCACCTACCTCACCTTGATGTTTGTGTTTGGCCTTTTCGGCAATTGCTTGATTGCACTTGCACTATAGCACCCCCTTAGGCACTTTCCTCTATGCTACTTTTCCCTCTTTCCCCATCTCTTCAACTGAAGGCCAGCAAGACAAGATGCACCAAGGATCCACCTCAACGGACAGCTAGCATTGAAGACTATGACTACAACGTACTCAACCAAGTGCAACCCTGTAAGGGTTATGTTTTCCACTCAAGGTTGGAAGCCCTTCCCTAGATAGACCCGGACCTCACTAGGTACCCCCAGCTAAAACCCTTAACCATGTGCTTAACATACTTTGCGCGAGAGCACTGGTTAAGCTTCGGAAAACCTTGGTTTAACACTGGGTTTCATCATGGGAGTGATCGTAGTGAGCAAACACATTACATCCTTAGGCGAGCACTTGATCTCATGATGCCATGGGGGAGATCGTTTTTGAGGATATATGATTAGTAGCCTAGTGATTTGATAGATATCTTAGGGATATGGCTAAGACCTTTGGTGGATTACGAGACTTTCACGTTGGTAGAAGAACTTGGTGGATCAAATTAATGGAGTTGCATAAATTCCCTTGAATAAATTGGATTTAGTAGGACAAATATGATCACAAGATGAAATTCTTGGTGGATTAATGACTTGACTTTGGCAAGTAATATTGATAGTGGATTGATGGTGATATAATAGTGACTGGAGTAACTAGTAGGGAATTCTTACTAGATGTAAACCTTGGATTTAAATAGGTGATTCTAATAGGTGCTCGGGATCAATCGAACTACATGGTTCGGAGTAATTTGGATTTAGTCCGATGATCTTGATCTTGATATCATGTTTCTCGGTGGAAGACAAACCAGGAATATTGGATGGTTGTCAGAATAGATTCAAGGATCCATATGCACCTAACATCGGTGTTTACTAGATCGTCATGATGGGAATTGCTGGTTGTACTGAGATGAGATAGTTCCTTCTAGAATTAGGGGATCCAGGAGATACCTGGAGCAATCACGGGTATTGATTATGTAGCAGTAATGGATCAGGTGGTATTGAATGGTATTCGTGGATCGATTAAACTTGATTCATTAGGAAGGAAACAAGATCTTGGATTGGTATATTACGTGTTTCCTTAGCATAGAGGTGCAACACCTTAGACCTTGGATATATTAGCTGAATACTTGGATTTGTAGTATCACAATCAAGCTTAGCGGCTTGTATGCTATCCCAATGATTTTTACATAGGGATATGGATGATTGGGTATAGAGTATGCATAAGAGTACGGGTCGTCCTTCTCTTAAAGCTACAAAGATAGGTGTAGCATGTGTAATGTTGGAGTGACTTATATGAGATGATACTTTTGATGATATACGATGATTTTTTCTAGAGTAATAGGTAGGACTATTGGCATCTAAGAACTGTGCTCAAGGATAAGATGTTAGACGTCCACTCACACCCTAAGCTCCTTGAAACCCCGAAGCTTTACCGAGCCATAAATGGTCAGAATATGACCATAGGCTCTGGCTCTAAGTCATTAGACTATGGCCAATACTCCACCTCGACCACCACCATTCCTGCTCATAAGGAAGGTGGACATGAAGAACTAGATTACGATGGATCACGAACGCCTGGACTAGTGACCATCCGGAGCAAATGCCCGCTTCTCTCATATATCCCACGGGCAATGTGCTTGTGTGATACTTGGGGAAATATGTTGTTGTCCTCACGGATGACATACTTATCTAACCAATGAGAGGAAGGAACACCTTAGTCCTAATCGGGTAAAGCCCCAGGAACACCAATTACCATGCCTCTCGATTATAAGGTCTCACCTTGAAGGAGTCGGACTCCTCGAAGCACCCTCCCTTCAGCAGAAGACATTCCTGCCCAAGCAAGTTGAAGAGCCACTACGGTGGAGAAATCACGATGAAGAACAAGACGCAAGGGAAGTTAACCACCGCTCCTCTACCGGCTACATCAACTAGACTATACCAAGAAGCACCGACGTCCAAGCACGAGGAAGCCCTTGCACATCAAGAGGATTAAGAGCCCCTTGTTTTAACCAATCGCCTATCAGTTCATGACTAGGGAGGAACCGAGGGGCTGATAACACCACTCACTCCACCACCTTGAAGGTGTACGATGAGCATGATGTCCCTACTCCCTTCACATGCCTGGAATGAAGTGGGACGAGTTACATGACTTCGTTATCAACCCCTTTTTAGACAATCTAGGGCGTAGACCCTGACTCGATCATGGTAAACCATCTGTCAATGGTAGTTCACCCCCGCTTGCCAAGCCTCAGACTGTGGGTACTAAATGACTGTTCTATACTTCTGGGTAGTCAGCTTATTTAAAAACCGCCAGAGACATGCGTCCCTGACGACAAAGACAAACGGCCGAGGATGAATGAAGAACATACCGGGACAACACACTCAAGCAGAAGACCTCGACGAGAAGCCTACGTCGACAAACTTCGACATCCTTATTGTTGAAGACCACGAGCACCGGAAGATCAACTGCTCCAACGAGGTCAACCATTCCCCGCCACCGGGAAATTACGCCAAGACCCTGACCCTTCTCGTCTAAGCACGAGGCATCTGAATGTCACTAACAAACATGAGCAGCCCCAGGGCCAGCACGCAGACACATTACCTTGCCCCGTATTCCGACTATGGAATACACCCGCAAGCCAAACCCTTGCCAGGACCTCGTTCGCCAAACCCTTGACCTTTAGGCGAGCCTAGCATATTGCAAGAACCCCGTTCTCCTTTAGACAAAGTCAACGATGCACTCGAAGACATATCAGCAGGCACTTCAAGATCCAGAAGGACAACCACGCCGGAGCAGAAGCAACATGGAACGTGAAGACTACCTTACTTCTGAATTTCCATATCTTTCCAGCGCCTAGCCTAGGAATATCGGGGACGAGATTCTTGTAAGGGGGGTAGGTCTGTCACACCCTGTGTTTTGCAACTTCTGTCTAAGCTAACATAGCTCAAAAATTAGGGCCAATTAAAACTTTTTGAGTGCTTGTGATGCTTGACTTGATTGCTGAATGCTTGTTTGTTTGCTTGTGGGCTATATTCATAAAACTCCCTACTACTCTCAAAACTCTTTTCCTTGATCTAAACTCTTGTCCAATGATCATACCATGTGTATAGGACCTAAAACTATTTTATCAAATATTATTTTGGCCAAAAAGCATTTATCCAATTTAGGTTTTCAAAACCCCCTCAATTGAGGTTTGTACTACAAGTCCTCAAAATGGGTGGAATATTTTTTTCTTCTCAAAGGATATATTTGGAACCTACTATATATATAACTTCCCAAAATGACAAAATATTATTTTTAAAGATTATTTTATTATTTTGTTTAAAGGCTTTTTCTTAAGGCCAGAAATGGTCTTTTATTAGGAAAAAATATTTTTATGCTTTCAAAATATTTGACAAAATTTAGGAAAACTCAGTGGACATATATTGTCCATAAATAAGAGTTTAAACACATGGTCATGTTCAAAATATTGGACAAAACCCTTCAAAACCCTTTCTGCCTATTTCAAGCATTTGAAATATTTCTATAAGAAATATTCTCAAATAAATCCAGGAAAATTCTAGCATATCACATATGATATGTGTGATCATCTTGCCAAGTTTCATATCAATCCCAATTGATTTGGTTCACCAAAATATCCCAAAATCCTCTCTGTACATATCCAAATTTGAGCAACTCTACATTGCCAACTGTCTCCCATTGGTCTAAAAATTTGTGGACATGTTCTAATACTCCAATAATGCATCCACACCAAGTGATGAATCAATTAGAACACATTCACTTGTCCAAATCCCCTCAAACCCATTTCTGTTGATTTCAAGAATTGGAAATGTTTGCATTGTCAAGTTTCCCCATTTGGTCCCAAACTTTTTGGGCATTCTCTAACCCCAATATAATGCCACCAAACCTAGTGGTTCATCAAGGAGAATGGATTTGCTTAGCTAAATCTAAACAAATCCATTTCTGCCCATTTCTAGGGTTTACCAAGTCTACATTGTCAACTTTCCTAAAATGTGCTCAAATCTTGTGACCCATCTCACTGTTACCTCCCATCTAATCCTGGTAAGTATCATGGCAAGTAAACACCATTTGCTTGCCCAAACATCCATCAAACACCTTCTGCAACAACTTTGTGATCAATAATTGGGGTACCATATGAGTTCTCCTTGGGCCTAAATTTTTACCACAACCTCTTGTAGGTACCTTGCACCCCTAGTACCAATATCAAGTCCATGTCTCAATTATTGATGGGGAAAAGTCCCCATTTACCTCCCTGGACAGCCAAGACAGTGCTAGTTTTACCCTCCCCTCTCCATTCCAGCCACCCTCCAAAGCATCCTACGCTTCTCCACTTTGTTAACTCCCTCCTAGATACCCTAGACACCAGTGGCCGCACCCTACGCAAAGCTCGCGCTCTGGAGCACGCTACAGTTCTCCCCCGCACTGTAGCTTGCCCAATTCGAGCCTCCCGACAGCCTTGGGCCTCGCGATTGTGTCTCCCGAGGTCTCCTCGATGTCCTCAACACACTACGTGGTCGTACCCATCCTCCCTTGCCCTCCTCCGGCCCCGACAGAGCTCGCCCGAGCCCCGTCCGAGAGCTCAGTCCACGGTCGACCTCGGCTCGGCCATATAAGGCCTCCCCCATGCCCCTCTCGAGCTCTCTCGCCCCCTCTCTCCCATAGACCACCATGGTCCAGCCATTCCTCCTCCCGCGCCCTTCTCCTCCTGCGCCCGGCGATGCCCGCCTCGGCCTCGCTCCAATCCGAGCACACCCCGAGCGTCTCCTCACCTTCGAGCGTCACTTGAGCCCCCCGGAATCTCCACAAGGTGTCTCCTCGCGCTCCTCCCCTCTTTTCGGTGGCCGGAGCACCGCTCCCCATGGCCGCCGTAGTTGGACTCCGCCGCGGCTGAGGCCCCACTCGCCTCGAGGTTCCCCGGTGAAAATGGGACCCCCAGCCGGGTGCGGGGCTCACTCCCGATCACTCCGGTGGCAGGGGCCCCGCCGGAGGCAGCCTGAGCCGCCGGGATGGCGCCGGCGCCGCTCGGTCCTGCCCCCACTCTGTCTCTCCCAACTCGGGGATGAACCCGACGAGCGGGGCCCTCCTGTAAGTGACCAGAGGGCCGGGCCCATCCGTTAAGTGGAGACGGCTTCGGGAGAAGACGTTTTCGTCGGTTGAATGCGCATTCCGTGTAATACGCCGTCTGCGTCGCCTCTGGTCCGCCAAGCCAAGCCACTGGGCCGGCCCATCCCCTATCCTGCGCACGGTGCGCGTCTTAGCCCATTTAGGTGAGTGATTTCCTTTTTTCCTTTTCTTTTATTAGAGGAGATTCAAATATTCATAAAGAATTCATATGACCTCGAATTTTGATGATGCAAATTCCTATATTCTTCTAAAATCCCATTCTACTTAATTATACAACTTTGGATTATTCAAGCCCCACTTGCAAAAGCCCCATTTTATTTTTCCACTGCAAGTTTTCGCACTGTTCAAATTTAAAATCAAATTTGGATTATTCAAGCCCCACTTGCAAAATCCCTAGAGAGTTCAAATTAACTCCAAATGGGGTGAACCAAATTCCTAGATGGCTATAATGTCATGCCCAATTTATGTAGGGATGGTGAACATTTTTCCCATGACCCTATTCTGCTTGACCAAATAAATGCTCCCTTTTCCCATTTATTTCCTCATAGGAAAAATCATAGGAAATTCACCACAACTCGAAATCCAGTGAAACCACTTCCTACATGTTTCTAAAATCATGCCCTATTTGTTGGGTCCATCCACTCATTTTTACAAAAATATGTTCTGTGGACATCTTATAGGATCATCGTTTCGTTCGTTTCCACCATTCAAAACTCCCCCTTAACCCACATCCACCAAAACCTCCTTGGTTATTTTTCACATGACCAGAGGTGTCCAAGAAAAATAAAACTCCTATTTATAGAGAACTTTTATTTTCTGCTTGTTGTGTTGCTTATTGCGGTTGTTTCCGGCGATAGCTGACGAAGTAGACGAAGTGCTCAGTGTGGATGAGAAGCGTGTGAAGACCTCGAAGACTTGGATAAGCCAGGCAAGCAGCCCTTTGACCATGACTATGAAACCTTTTATTGCATGGCATATAGCACTTTATTTCGTGATGTTGATCATGTTGATGTGGTGACCATTACGGTGGGATGCCTCCGATACTTTTACCATTGATACTTGCATCGTGCATGACCCTACCTCCTTATGAGGATTGTGCGGGTGGGAGTAGATAGGATGCTTAGTTGATGCTACGCAAATGGGATGGGGATATGCATGGTGATGGAAACAAAAATGATTTCAAAGACTTTTCGAAAACCCCGTCGGGTGCCACTAATGCCCGAGGGAGATGATGATGAGCTAGGTAGCCACTTGATAAAGAAGTGGTGTACCGGAGCAAGTGAATGTGTGTGGTTTTCAAAAACGGATTGGTGTAAGTTGCGACCGTTATTCCAACATTACATGTACAACCACGATACCCCTTATGGGACGGGGCTTTGTTGATTACTTTGATGGGTGCTAGCATAGAGCCCGCATTACTAGTGGCGGGAGTGACGTGGCCACTCTCGATACGGGGTCGTGCCGATCAGGACGATCATGCGATGCCTTCACAGGCACCGGGCACACCGTTGGTCCCATCATGGATGGTACGATCTGGAGCGAGGCTCGTATGATGTACATCATGAGGGCTGGGTACTAGTCGAGTGGACTCTTTGTTTAGTATCATCAGGGGAAAGGCATAGTTCGTGTGCTTACCTCGGGTATGTTATATACCGCGAGTCGTGGATGACACGGAAGTTCCCCGAGTCTTGTGGGTAAAGTGTGCAACCTTTGCAGAGTGTAAAACTATTCGAATAGCCGTGTCCACGGTCAAGGACAGTTGGATGACCGCTCTTGTGCTACGTCCAGTGTTTTCACAAACTGGTGTGAGTTGGTGACAAAGATGACACTTGGGTTGAGTCGGGTGACTTGACATGATGACTAGACACGAGGTGTTCAGGTGGTACTGGAGCTAAGTCGGACGACTTGAATGAAATAGCTGAACATGAGATGTTCAACCCCTTGCTTATGTCGATATCTGTATCTTTTCATATGGATATCTGCCAACTGTTGATCCATGCTTACGCAAGTTACTTGATCGTGTCATTCCACTCAAAACTAGCTTTCTGCAAAACTTACCTAGTTAGTGCTATATCATGCTTTGTTATTGCCTTGTTCCAAACATGGGTTGCTTGCGAGTACATTCAAAGTACTCATTGGCTTGCCACTGGTTATTTTATTGGCCAGGCATGGAAGACTAGGTTGTGATGAAGATTACCATGGTGACGTACGTGCGAGCTAGGACGCTTCCGAGTCAGAATGCTTGTAGGGTTAAGGCAGATGGCAATGGGTTCACGCTATCGTTGAAGATTTCCGTTGCAAATATATGAAGACTTGGCCATAAAGGCCATATTTGGGTAAAATGGTATGTAATGGATGTAAGACTCTTGTTATTCAGTTTCTGTGTGTTCAGTGAGCATTGATCCCTGGGATCACTGTGCACGTACATTCGGTGATCACGACTTGTGAGTCGGGGTCCCCACAAGGGCGCCCCCCTAGGCCGCGCCCAGATGGCTTCTGAGGCCCTCGAGGCTCCTCCGACCCTAATTCCAGTCCTATAAAATCACATCTTCAGACAAAAAAAACAGGGAGAAGTTTTCATCGCGTTTCACGAGACTGAGTCGCTACCACCTCCTGTTCTTCTTTGGGAGGGCTGATCTGGAGTCCGTTTGGGGTTTCAGAGAGGGGAAATCGTTGCCATCATCATCACCAACTCTTCTGCATCAAAACCGCCATGATGCTCACCTCCGGGAGTGAGTAATTCCTTTGTAGGCTTGTTGGACGGTGGTGGGATTGGATGAGATTTATCATGTAATCGAGTTAAGTTTGATAGGGCTTGATCCCTAGTATCCACTATGTTCTGAGATTGATGTTGCTATGACTTTGCTATGCTTTATGCATGTCACTAGGGCCCAAGTGCCATGATTTCAGATCTGAACATATTATATTTTCTTTGGATATAAGATTGATTTGGATCCTATCTTGCAAGTTATATGCACCTATTACATGTCTTGATCCGCATACCCCAAGGTGACAATAATTGGGATTCTTTCCGGTGATTGCCGTAGTTTGAGGAGTTCATGTATTCACCATGTGTTAATGCTTTGTTCCGTCTCTATTAAAAGGAGGCCTTAATATCCCTTAGTTTCCAATAGGACCCCGCTGCCACGGGAGGGTAGGACAAAAGATGTCATGCAAGTTCTTATCGCAAACAAGTACTACTATATACGGAATACATGCCTACATTATATTGATGGATTGGAGCTAGTTCTGTGTCGCCCTAATGTGTAACTGTTACATGATCAATGTCATCTAAATCATTATCCATCACCAATCCACGTGCCTACGCTTTACTTATACTGAATCTTGCTAAGTTACTATTGCTACTGCTACTGTCACAACTGCTACAAAATTGTTGTTGTCACTACTACTGTTACTTTTGATACTACTATTTTCCGTGCTACTTAACCTTTGCTGCAGAGAGATATCCCAGGCGCGGTTGAATTGACAACTCGACTGTCACGGCCAAAAAATATTCTTTGGCTCCCCTTGTGTCGAACAATAAATTAGGGTGAAATACTATCCATGAAGACTGTCGCGATCCCCTATACTTGTGGGTTATCAAGACCTTTTTCTGGCGCCGTTGCCGGGGAGCATAGCTCTATTTATTGTGTTAACTTGAGGATATCCAATCGCCACAATGAAGAATCTTAAAGATAATCGAACTAAGATCGTCCTCTCTTGCACGAGAGGAGGTAAGGACCTGCCATCTAGCTCTGCTTTTGGTTCACCTACTGTTTTGAATCAGCTTGTTACACCACCACCTGTTGATCGTCCTAATATGTCACATGAACTTGATGATGCTACTTCTGCAATTAATGATTATACTATTGCTACACATGTTGAAACTGAAACCATGCCACTGAATGAATTACTTGATGCTCATATTGCTAAAGCTAGAGAACTTGAAAATGATGAAACTGATGGGGACTTTGAATCACCTGATACACCTCGCTCTCCTAATAGATATGAATTGCCTCATGTACCTAAAGGTTATGTCATGGATAAGGAAACAACTAGTGATTTCTGTGCTTGTGAAAATAGAGATGATTTGAAGAAACTGTTATGCAAACTAAAGAAAAATTTATGATGGAGAAAATAAAATATGATCCTAAATTTGCTACTTCTCCTATAAAATATGAGTTATCTGTGGACCCTAAGTTAATTTCTATAGTAGAATCTGATCCTTTCCATGGTTATGAGCATGAAACTTTGTCGAACACGTTATGAAATTGAATGATATTCCGGCTTTGTTTACCAATGATGAAAAGATACGCTACTATTATATCCTTAAGCTTTTTCCTTTCTCGCTAAAAGGTGAGGCCAAGGGAATGGTTCTTTTCTCCTGCACCTAGTTGTATGCGTAGTCCCCAAGATATGCTCCATTATTTTTCTACGAAATATTTTCCTGCTCATAAGAAACAAGCTGCCTTACAAGAAATATTTAACTTTCTGCAAATTGAAGAATAGAATCTCCCTCAAGCTTGGGGGAGGCTTCTCCGGTTACTTAGAGCTTTACCTGATTGTCCTCTTAAGGAAAATGAAATTCTTGATATCTTTTATAATAGACTAATCGATGCTTCTAGGGACTTCCTAGATAGTTGTGCTAGTTGTGTTTTCAGGGAAAGAACTATCAGTCAAGCTGAAGAATTATTGAATAACATATTACAAAATGCCGATGATTGGACACTTTCGGAACCACGTCCGGAACCTATTCAAAAGAAGAGAGGTATTCTATTCCTCAACCCTGAAGATATGAAAGAAGCAAAAAGATCTATGAAGGAGGAAGGTATTAAAATTGAGGATGTCAAGAAACTACCACCTATTGAAGAAATACATGGACTTGATACCCCGACACAGGTAGTAGAGGTAAGCTCTCTCCGTTCCTTTAGTGAAAATGATATACCTTATACTAAAACTCCTGAACAATGCATGGATGAATATGATAATTATGTTGTCAAGCAAGAACACTTCATTAACTATGTTAAAGATCAATTGAGACGTAATGATATGACGATAGACCGTTTAAGTGACTTGATGTTTAGAATTGCTAATGATGTAAAAGGTCTAGGTAAACATGCTTCTATGGTTCACACCCAACTAGACCAAGTTGCTAAGTAACAAAATGATTTGCTTGCTGAAATGAATAACAATATGAATGATCATGTTGTTAGAGTAATGACTAGGGGAAGTCGTATGACCCAAGAACCTCTCTACCTGGAAGGTCATCCCAAAAGAATAGAACAGGATTTCCAGAGAATTAATGTTGATGCACCTAGTTCCTCTAATAAGAAAAAGAAAAAGAAAAAGAAGAAATGATAGGAACGTGCATGCTCCTAGTGAACCTGTTAGAAAAACACCTACAGAGAACCATAATGATGTTTCTATTTCTG
Source organism: Elymus sibiricus (assembly GCA_039707655.1). Classification (NCBI taxonomy): domain Eukaryota; kingdom Viridiplantae; phylum Streptophyta; class Magnoliopsida; order Poales; family Poaceae; genus Elymus; species Elymus sibiricus. The sequence goes on from CM077669.1 coordinate 140,014,464, forward strand.
ACGCTGAAACCCAGTCTGGTAGTGAACATGCACCTAGTGATAATGAAAAGGGGGATGATGATAATAATGTGCAGGTAGATGCTCCACCCAATAGTAACAAAGAACATGATAATGATGTAGAAATAGAACCTACTGAGGATCTTGATAACCGACCACCTAAAAATAAACGTTATGATGAGAGAGACTTTGTTGCTAGAAAACATGGGAAGGAAAGAGAGCCCTGGGTTCAAAAACCCATGCCATTCCCTCGTAAGTCTTCTAAGAGTAAGTGTCGGATTTCGGGCTCCGCAAAACCCTTAAGATTCGAACATAGGGGCGTATGCGAAGGTCCCCAGCGACTTCGCCCAACCTAGCTCGCTACTCGATGGACACAGCAACAAACTCGCACAATGACGAGGAAGGAGATGAACACGACAGTTTACCCAGGTTCAGGCCGCTGCGAAGCGTAATACCCTACTCTTGCTTTGGTGGATTGCCTCTCGAAGGGGTGGGGTGGATGAACTAGTACAGTGTTTAGAGCCTCACGAGGGCTCTCCTTGTGGTGTTCGAGGCCCTCTGTGGCTCGGTGATGGATGAGTGGAGGAATGGATTCTAGATCCCCCTCTACGGCGCAGCCTACCCTCTATATATAGCGGTGGCTCCGGTCCTCTTCCCTTATCGCACTGGCGGGAAGGGATACCACAACGGCCAATTTTGAAGGGGGACAGGAGTACGTGCCCGCCCTGCCCAAAGGCGGTCTTCGCCTGCAAAGTAGCTGTCGACGGCGCAGGGATGGGCTCTGCGATGACATCCTCCCCGCGGGGCCCGTGGTTGTGGTCTTGTTGCACCGGAATGGAAACCTTTGGGGGGTGCTTTGGGAACCCGCGTACGTCCTTGCTCCCTTTGCACTAAAGGGGAAACTGTGCCGCCTGGCGCGCTGGCGCCCGCCTGTCCTTCCTTGCGTCACCTTTGACTCCTGAGGCAGGGCCTTGCATAGAGATCTCCGCCGCTCCGGAGGGGTCCTGAGGAGGCCCATCCCTTTCCGGTCTTGATGCTGCTCTTCCTCGAGAGCCTACGGCCCTCGCGAGGGCTTTTGCTTGAGTGGGGCCGCGCCTGGCTGTGTTTGGTTGATGAAGTGGGCCATGCCCTGGGCCGCAGGCATGGAGGTCTGGGTACCCCCGTTCCCAGAACACCGACAGTAGCCCCCGGGCCCAAGGAGCACTCGAGCCGGCTTCTGGGTGGAGCCCTGTGGGCGGCCCGGAGCGCCGCAGGCCCCATGTGCCTACGGGCCAGGACTGGCACGCGTTGTGCGGCTGATGTCGGGCGCCCTTCGTCCTTTCAGCCACCACTCAAATTGCCAAGAGCCTGACTTCTAGCGTTGGGCCATTATTGCTTTCCCTTCTAGCGCACCCGCTCTTGCTTTCCAGGTCTCCTACCTTGCAGGCACCTTTCCAGATCCGGCACCGCTCTGTCCTCCTCCTTGCTGCTTCGGCCCTACGAGCTCCGTGATGGCTCCCGCCAGCAAGCAGAAGCCAGAGGCGCAAAGCTTTGCCTCCGCTCCCATCTCGCCGGTGCTCTTGGGGTCTACTATCGCCAAGGACGAGGACCTCCTCCCGGTGCTCCCATGGACAGCGGATGGGTCCAACGAGCGGTGGAGGACCTTGATATGGGGCGGCTCCTCGGAGAAGCGGCCCTCGTCCAAGGCGGTCTAGCCCTGCCGACACGCCGCCGCCTGCTGCTGAAGAAGAGAGGGCTCGCGAGGCGACCCCTCAGGCCATCATCGCCGAGCCCCCTGAGCCCCAAATGCTTGTTGACGTGATCACTCCTGCCCTCGAGGGCGTGGTGACGCCGATGTCAGGAGGGCCAACCCTCTAGGGCCACCCGCCCGCCGATTCGTCCGTGTCCATGGTCGCCGAGCGGCCTCCGGAGCCCCCTGTTCTCTGTGCTACTGCCTCCCCGAGGACGGCTCTCGCGACCGCGCAGGGGACTCGTCAGGAGGAGACCTTGATGCCTCCGGTGCGTGGCCACGACATCCTGGACGGGGCCTTCGCTGCTCTGGGTCAGGTTCGTGGCGGCCTCGGGGGTGCCGATGATCGCCTCGCGAGTGGGCGCCTAGAGCTCCTCTCGGGGTGGATCCAGGCCGACGCCTCCGCCGTGGCGATTTGGGGTCAGGCCGAGGCTGCCGTGGCGAAGAGCGAGAAGGAAGCCACGGCCGCCCGGGCAGCGCGCGAAGAGGCGCTGATTGAGGCCGCGTCTACTGCCAAGCATTGCAAAGAGGCGGAAGCCCGTCTGAAGGCCTTCCATGAGGAGCAGGCCAAGCTTGCGGGGCAGCTTCGTCAGCGGGAGGAAGGCTTCGAGGCCCGCGAGGCCAAGCTTGCCACTCGGGACTCTGAGCTGTCCCAGGTGGCGACCCGCCAGGACGCGGAGCGGGTGCGCCTGGATGCGCTGGAGAAGGAAATTGCTTCGAAGATGGCCCTTCTTGACACCAGGGAGGGAACTCTTGCCGCGGCCGAGGAGAAAAAGGCCGCGGAGCTGAGCGCCTTCCCTGCCGTCGAGTTCAAGCTTCGCCAGGCACTCCATGCCCTTTGCCGAGATGGGTTCGCAGAGCCCCTGGCTAAGTTGCTTCGCGGTGCTTGCTTCGAAGCTCATCGAGGCGCTGGAGGGCGCCATCGTCAAGGTGGAGAGGGTCTTGGATAGTGAGTGCCGCGACCTCTTTTCTGAATCCATGACGCGCGTCTTCAGCCATCTTCATCTTCATGAGCCGGGGTTCGACTTTGACTTCGTGATCCGCCCGGTAGCCCCTGAGGTCCGCGTCAGCGCTGCGGCGGCGGTGAAGGGTGCCGTGGAGGCGCTGGTGAAGAGGTTCACCCGCGTCACGGTTTCTCCGCCTCCGAATGCTGCTGGCGAAGAAGACGACGCGAGCGATGTCGACGACGAGTCCCCCGAGGGCGGGACGAATGGTGGTGGCGGTTCCTCCTGATTCCTTCCTCCGGCTCCTTTCCTGCAATGCACATCGTGCCTCATGGAGGCGTTAAACTCGTTTGTGTTTGAGAAAACTTTTAATGCCTGTAATAACTGTTGGACTGCGTGCTTGCTTTCTTTGCCTTGTTTCCTTCTTGCTTGCTGTGATGTTCTGCGTCGGCAGGGCCCGGCCCGCGCATACCTCAGCCGCCGTTGGGCCGACCGGATCACCAAGGACGGTCCAAGGGGCGAGGGGCTACGGGTCCATTTAGGCTCCTGAGTCGCAATGCTCAGGAGTCCCCCTTGACGTGCGAGCAGCCCTCATGAAGGGAACACGGTGGAGATTGGTTTAACTTGAAATTTTCGAACACCTTTAGCACTCTGCGTCGGTAGGGCCCGGCCCGCGCATACCTCAACCGCCGTTGGGCCGACCGGATCACCAAGGACGGTCCAAGGGGTGAGGGGCTACGGGTCCAGTTAGGCTCCTGAGTCGCGATGCTCAGGAGTCCCCCTTGACGTGCGAGCCCCAGCGTCCTCCTTAAGGGTTTATGAGTAGTTTTTGAGCGCTTCGAGCTCTGCGTCGGCAGGGCCCGGCCCGCGCATACCTCAACCGCCGTTGGGCCGACCGGATCACCAAGGACGGTCCAAGGGGTGAGGGGCTACGGGTCCAGTTAGGCTCCTGACTTGCGATGCTTAGGAGTCCCCCTTTACGTACGAGCGGCTCTCGTACCTTTCCTCGCTAGCTTTTCCGGAGATGGGCGCGTGAAGACCAGGTATGGCAGACCTGAGAAGGTGGCGTGTACCAGGCTTGGCCGGGTAGTAGCCCCGTGCAGCCCCCTCACGCGTGCATCCCTGGGGAACGCAGCGAGGAAGGGGCCACCAGGGACCCTCCTGAGGTTGGATGCAGCCGCTGGGGCGCCCTCAGTTGTTTATCACCCCGCACCGGGCGTGGGGCTTCCACCTTGCGTGGGCATAGTCATTGGTGGACCGTGTTGACTGCCAGCACGGAGCTGTGGCTTCCACATTGCGTGGGCATAGTCATTGGTGGACCGTGTTGACTTCTCCGCCAGCGCTGGGCTGTGGCTGCCACATTGCGTGGGAAGGGACCCCTCCGCGTCCTCGGGGGGCCCCGGGCGTGTACATCCCATTGAGTTCGTACGCGTGGCTGGCACGGTAGAACTGGGAGGTGTATCTGGGAGGTCGTGAGGGTGCTTTGGCCTCGCGATGTCCCTACCTCGAAGGCGGTTTGCGCCTGAGTCTTCTTGTAGATGGGGCCGTTTGAAGCCCTGCTGACTTCTTCTTCTTCATGAGTGAGGCGGGTCCTTTTGGCACTCTACGTCTGCAGGTCCCGGTCCCGCACATTTCCCGACCACCGTAGTGTACGACCGGATCACCAAGGACGCAACTACGGGGTTAGGCCTCGTCACCCTTGATGCCGACCGGATCACCAAGGACGACATCAAGGGGCGAGTGGCTTTATGACCAGTAAGGCTCCTGAGGAGCCCCTTTTGACGCTCAAGTGGCTCTACGTCGGCAGCTCCCGGTCCCGCACATTTCCCCACAACCGTTAGGTACGACCGGAAACCAAGGACGCACTTCACGGGGCGAGGCCCCGCCACTCCTGATGCCGACCGGAAACCAAGGACGACATCAGGGGGGCGAGTGGCCTTATGACCGGTAAGGCTCCTAAGGCTCAATGCTCAGGAGCCCCCTTTGACGCTCGAGCGACCCCCGTTCCACCCTGTCGGCTGCTGCGTCAGGAGGCCATGGGGCCTCCCGAGACTCCATGCTAAGGTGACGCACTGCGGCCGGAGCCCCCGAGCGGGGGGTCGACCGCCCAAAGATGCGAGTCCCTGAGGCGACAGGGCCTTGCATCCCAGTTCTGTGGTGCCCCGAGAAGGGCTGCGGCGCACAGCCCCTTGCGAAACACCAACTCAGAGAGGGCAGTGAAGGCGGCATTCACGCCGGCAAGGAGCCATGCAAGCAAGGTAGAACGTTAGGAAACAGACTAGATGCATGGGAAAATATTTAAATATGCATAAACGAGGCGACAGCAGGGGCGTGCCCTAATCACCTGAGGATCATGCGGCCCGGTGGGCACCCTCGAACAGAGCAAACCAAAAAATTACCTGGCAACAGCCAACAAAAAGTCACCTTGGCGGCCATGCCGCTGAAGAGCCGAGGCTACCGTCATAGCCTGATCTCCCGCCTCCACGAGCGCGACCTTCACGGGTCCGTCGTCTCCCGAGGCTCGGAACCTTCGCTTGGTCCGAGCAGCTCCTCCAACTCCTCGTCGCGCCTCGCCAGAAGGGGCCCTGGGTCGCGGCACTGTTGATCACGAGCGCGTTGACGCAAATGCGCGACTGGTCGACCGTGCCGATGATGGCGGCTGCGACTGGTGGTGCTGGGCAGCCCCCACCTTGCACGTCCTGTGCTTCTCGAAGCTCCTCGATCACTCTGATGACGGGCTCTTGCGAGCTCGGCATCTCGCGCCGCGCTCCCGGCTCGGGCCGACGCCCATCAGACCGTGCCTTCAGGTTTTGCTCGAGCGCCCGCCTTGTCTCACTGGCCAAGCCCGAAGCTCCCCGGGTGGGAGCCCCCGGGCCCGACCCAAGAGGGGCGCCGAGCGTGCTTTCCTATGCGATAGGAGGTGGGGCCCCATCCCTGGGTGCAGAGCGCGAGGCTCCGGGACGTCCCACGGGAAGGAGCTGCTTCTTCTTCTTGCGTGGGTCCTCGCGAGCAGGGCGTCCTCCTCGTCGTCCGAGCGCTCGGCCGCCGCAGCGCGGTAAGCACGCTCAAGGGAGCACACAGCATCTTTCTCATCACAAGCAACGGTGATGACACCGCCACTCCCTGTCATCTTGAGGGCGTTGTAGCCGTGGTGAGTCGCCGCCATGAACTTGGCGAGGGCCGGGTATCCAAGGATGGCGTTGTACGGGAGGGACCTGGTCTTGACGTCCCTGCGGGGCCACCTCGAGTGGTGCCCGGTCGCGATGTTGAGTCGGCAGTGCAGGGAATGCGTGCGCATCGACACGCGGCCGGGGAACTACCTGGCAGCTTATTTCATCTCCCGGCCCGGCCCGCGGTTCGCGAGGCCGGTCGCGGGGGCGCGCTTCCCGCCTGGGCTCGGGGTCGACTTCGCGTTGCGGAGGTGGAGGCCTCGCATCTTGCGCCACGGCGTTCGCCAGGGACGGTTGGGGTCGAAGCGAGTAGGAGAATGCTGAAGCGTCGCCGACAGCGCTAACGAGCTCCGCGATGCGCCGAAGCCAGTCGTCGTAGCGGTCGGGGGTGGGGCGGTAGCGAAGCAGCTCGTTTTCCATGGCGAGCGCACCCTGGCCGTGCACCGGCCTGGGCCGAACATCGGAGGATGACCCAGAAGGTAGGACGATCGACGGAGTGGCGGTGTGGCCATCGCGCTGCGCGGTGACCGGCTAGGAGGAGTCTTGTTGCTCGTGGGCATCGGGGCCCGTGGTGGCGTTCGCCACAGACGAAGGTGACCTGCGTGCGCCGGCGCGGCCCACGGGCGCCGTCTGGGCGACACGGGTGGCTCGGCGCTCAGCGCGGGCTCGGCGAGCGTCAGACATCGGAACGGCGAGGTGGGAGAGGATCTCAGCTTGAAGAAAGACTCCGACACGCCCCTACCTGGCGCGCCAAATGTCGGATTTCGGGCTCCGAAAAACCCTTAAGATTCGAACACAGGGGCGTGTGCGAAGGTCCCCAGCGGCTTCGCCAAACCTAGCTCGCTACTCGATGGACACAGCAACAAACTCGCACAATGACGAGGAAGGAGATGAACACGACAGTTTACCCAGGTTCGGGCCGCTGCGAAGCGTAATACCCTACTCCTGCTTTGGTGGATTGCCTCTCGAAGAGGTGGGGTGGATGAACTAGTACAGTGTTTTAGAGCCTCACGAGGGCTCTCCTTGTGGTGTTTGAGGCCCTCTGTGGCTCGGTGATGGATGAGTGGAGGAATGGATTCCGGATCCCCCTCTATGGCGCAGCCTACCCTCTATATATAGCGGTGGCTCCGGTCCTCTTCCCTTATCGCACTGGCGGGAAGGGATCCCACAACGGCCAATTTTGAAGGGGGACAGGAGTATGTGCCCGCCCTGCCCAAAGGCGGTCTTCGCCTGCAAAGTAGCTGTCGACGGCGCAGGGATGGGCTCAGCGATGACATCCTCCCCGCGGGGCCCGTGGTTGTGGTCTTGTTGCACCGGAATGGAAACCTTTGGGGGGTGCTTTGGGAACCCACGTACGTCCTTGCTCCCTTTGCACTAAAGGGGAAACTATGCCGCCTGGCGCACTGGCGCCCGCCTGTCCTTCCTTGCGTCACCTTTGACTCCTGAGGCCGGGCCTTGCATAGAGATCTCCGCCGCTCCGGAGGGGGCCTGAGGATGCCCATCCCTTGCCGGTCTTGATGCTGCTCCTCCTCGCGAGCCTAGGGCCCTTGCGAGGGCTTTGCCTTGAGTGGGGCCACGCCTGGCTGTGTTTCCTGGGCTGCAGGCAGGTAGGTCTGGGTACCCCCGTTCCCAGAACGCCGACAGTAAGGACGATGAAGATTTTGAGCGCTTTGCTGAAATGATTAGATCTGTCCTTTTGCGTACTCGTTTGACTGATATACTGAAAATGCCTCTATATGCTAAGTATATGAAATATATTATCACCAACAAAAGGAAAATACCTAAAACAGAAATTGCTACTATGCTTGCTAACTATTCTTTTGATGGAGGAATACCTAGGAAGCTAGGAGATCATGGCATACCCACAATACCTTCCTCTATTAAAGGAAATTATGTTAAAACTGCTCTATGTGATTTAGGGGCCAGTGTTAGTGTGATGCATTTCTCTCTTTATAAAAGGCTTGATTTGAGTAAGCTTACACCTACCGAGATATCTTTGCAAATGGATGATAAATCCATTGCTTTACCTATTGGAATTTGCGAGGACGTTCCTGTTGTGGTTGCAAATGTTACTATCTTAACAGACTTTGTTATTCTTGATATGCCCGAGGACGACAATATGTCGATCATCCTTGGTAGACCCTTTCTAAATACTGCAGGGGCTGTTATTGATTGCAATAAAAGCAAGGTTACCTTTCACGTCAATGGCAAGCAACATACCGTTCATTTTACGAAGAAGCAAACTTTGGTTAATAATATTAATGTCATTGACCCTACTCCCACGGTTATCATTGGAAGTTTTGCAATTCCTCTACCTAATGTCAAGAAGAAATATTATAACCTTATTGTTGGGGAGATGCAAATCCCCATTGAGGTAACCTAGCGATATAAGAAAATTCTTTCGTTGGCATTTTAACCGGAAACGATTGTTAATAAGACTTCATCAACCTTATTAATGTATCCTTCTCGGAAGGCATGTGATTGATGAATTTAGTATTCACAACTCTCTGTATCAAAAGTTTATCCTCCGTTATTTTCTGTTTATATAAAATAAATTAGCATGATTTTCCCGTTTTTCTGTTTTTCCCGTGCATAGAAAGAATGCCTGAAAATAAACAGTCTCAAATGGCCACAAAATTTTAACATGATTTTTTCTAGAATAATTAAGAATTTTTGGCATAAAAATTACAGCAGGGGACTGCACCTGTGAGGCACCACAAATCAGAGCGCGCCCCCCTAGGCCGCGCCCTGATGGCTTGTGGGGCCCACAGGGGCCCCCTGCCATATCCCTTCGTCCCACTCCTTCTCCTACCTCCAGCAAAAAATTCCAATCCATCTCTCTCCCGTGCACTTCACCCAGAAATTGAAATTTTCGATATCTTTGCTCGGAACTCCGTTTCCGAAACTGTTTTGAGGAATTGTTCCTTGGTATGTGACTCCTCCATTCCTCCAATTAGTTTTTGTGTTAGTTATTTATATTTTGCAAATTGTGCTGCACTTGGTGCTATAGAAAATGAGTTTGCATGTTGAATTATTTGAGTTCCAAGCAGTATGAATGCTTGATATGGCCTCTTGGCATCCATGTGAGTAGTTGCTATCAATCTTGCAAAGTTTTATTAACATTAATTTGTGGCTCAAAATTTCAGAAATTTGTGCTTGAGAAGATGAGTTTCTTTAGGAGGAGCTCCTCAAGGAGACTCACCTCAGATTTCATGATAGGTGCAGGCATTAAGGATGAATTTGATCAATTCATTTATAATACTGGTCATGCGGAGCATCCGGTGGTCATCCCCATGGACCCATCTCCACAAACTCAAGCTCCCAAGGGTACCATGACAAGAACTCGTGCACGTGCAATTGAATCCGATGTGACATCTCTCCTTGTTCATCCATCGTTTGATTCACAGGAGACATGGTTGCTACCTCAAGCAGAAGTTCTTTGCATACTCAGGTACTCAGGAGAGGAAGATGTGAGCGACCATGAAGAGCCACGAGGTTGCCCAGCTTGGAAGTACAAAGGAGAAGCTGCAGACGAGCTACGACCTACAGACGTCCAGACCCTCCTCGGGCGTCCGACGCCTGGAGGCCAGTCCCAGCCAGAAGGACACAGCAGGTCCATAGCGGCCGAAGGACCGACGCCGCTCGTACGTCCGACATCACATAGCGCCCGGACGCCCGACTCCTCTCCGGAAACCCGACGCCAAGCGACCCGAGCCAAATCTACGAAAGTCCAAAGCCACCGAACGACCGAGCCTCGGACGTCCGACAAGCTCCGAAAATCCGGCAACTCCGCACCCAATCCAAATGGTCGGACGCCCGACCGACCCCGGACGTCCGTACCACCGTGAAGCCTCGGACGTCCGAACACTATCTGCGCACAGCCACTTGGGCCTTGGCCCATGTACCCCTCTATTCCGCCTACAACTATAAAGACCCTTCCCCCTCCTCTAGCTAGGGTTAGCTTATGTTTAGCACTTGACTTTGTTGAGCATAGATCCATCTACTTACTTCTCCCTAGGAGTTGACCACCTATTTGAGAGAAGATTCGAAGTGGATGACAAGGCCCCTATCTAGGTAAGATACCACGGGATACCAAGACCTCATCACCTCTGGAGTGAGACGACTATCGGTTACTTATATCTCCTTGTTGACTTTGGATCTATGTACCTCTTGTGCATGAGTAGATTTAGTGGATGTGTGATCGGAGATCGTTCTTGACTTCGTGTTTTCTCTCGTGATTTCTCCCTTTTTCCCCTCCAAGTGTGAAAAGGTCGACACACACGGGTGTGCCCCGTATCATTTTGGTATCATGAGCCACGTTGATTCACACCTTGGAGTCCCTCCTTCCACATTCTAGACAATTTTTTTTTCATTTTTGACCTAATTTCGAAAATTCCCATAAAAATAGCCCTACCAAATTTCTTGGATTCATTGGATTTGAGGAGATTTTGTTGATTTTCATCAATGGATTTCGTTCTGGACAAGTGGATCTAGCTTTCCCCCATCATTCCCATCTTTTCCACCGTAAATCGCCCCAATTTTGGATGAAAATTTTCGTTTCTTTCGAGTTGATCTTCCCCTTTGGTCAAGCAGCGAACCCGCAGGCTTCGGATGACCGAATTTTTTTGTTTTCTCCACCATTTTCTTCCGCATTTGTCACAGCCAATTCTTCCGCTACCCTTTGCATTTGAGATTTTGAGTCACGAGCATCGCCACTTCCGAAGGTGTTTCGGCTAATTAGGAGTTGTTCTTCATCGACTTCGCCGCTCGTCATCGCCCATTTCGTCGCCGACCAACTCTTCGTTGACACCACACCGTAAGCAATGACGGTAACCGCGACGACACTCTTGACATATACCCTTGCCATTGCGTTGTTACCCCAAGCCCATTTTGCATTACTTGCGTATCAAGACTAGCCATTGAGTATTGTCGGGCTACGCTACTTGTGCACTTTAGTGATACATACTCCCCATAGCTCCAATTGTGTGCATATATCTTAGTATCATCTTTTGTGTTGCAAATAGTACCCGCATACATAATTGCTATCTTGGTGTGCACATCCCGCTTAGTGACCATACAACTATCATTGCCAAAAGAAAGAGAAGCAAAGCTTTTAAGCAAGACAAAAGAGCAAAAGAGCAATAGCATCGTCAATTTTGCATATCATACCTGATCATCTTGGATCACTTGAGCGAGTGACACGTGCCTCATACATCCATGGCAAGCTGGGAATAGGAAGACGACACGTTTTGCTTCTTATAGGTTGTGCACAAGTTCGTATCACGCCCTTTTGAGAAATCGTGCTAGTGTCTCTCCAGTGTTGTGCAACACGAGCGTTTTCCGTGGATTCCACATTTTGGCTCATCCTTAGTTGCACGACACCCACTTATCTATCCGTGTGTGTGTTTCCGTGTATACTTTTTGCTATTGATCTACATTGTCTTACTTGCGAACTTGCGAATCTTTTTCAACATTATTGAATCTTATCTTTCGGATTGCTTGAAATTTGTGCCACTATCCAAACCAAGCTCCTCCATAAGCCTTAATTGTGTAGGTGTGAGAAGAACAATCTTTGGTACCAATTCTACTACTTCCACATTTGCATATTGAGTGACCCTTGATCCATTTTCAACTTGGGGAACGGTAATTGAGTGTTATGGATAGGTCCAGAATCCACAACCCGGCATTTGAGGTGTAAGAGGACGACGAAACAACCTACGTCTCCAAGATGTAATTCTTCAACGCGCAAAAGGCAATGCGCCAATCGCATGACGTCTTGAACGACCGCATCAAGCAACTCGCCACCGACATATGCGAATCCGAAGTAAGAACAAGGGACTACCTCGACACCAAGCTCTCAAGCCAAATGGAGGAAATTCGCGCCTTGATGGTCATGCGTGCTTCTTCTACATCTACATCCTCCGGACGACGCCACTCAAGTCGCCACTCATTGGAGTACTCTTCCGGAGAGAGTCCACCTCGAGAACGACCTCATCACCGAGATGACTGCTCCGGTCCAAGTTCACACCAAGGTCGCCAACATCAAGCTCCGGAGAACCCATTCCATGGCAATGGACATCAAGATTGACTTCGCGAGCGTGCTCGGTGTCAACAATAAGAACAAGAAGCATTGGATCATGAACACAACAACAATGCCGTGAAGAAGAAATACGTCTTCGTGAAGAACAAGCTCTCGAAGCCCAACATGCACTCCGTGATGCTACTCGTGCGTTGGAGGAATGCAACCGTCAAGCACGTCAAGAACAAGAAGAACTTCGCCATGAACAACAAGAAGAACTTTGCCGCGACCGACATGAAGAAGCCAGTCGACAAGTGGAGCACCAAGAAACGCGCAACCGAGTGTGTCCACTTCGTCGTAGTCCTCAAGCTCATCACGACGAATCCGAGGACGAAGACAAACAAGGACAAGAACAACGTCAACACGCCCAAGACAATGAGGCTCCAAATCCAAGACAAGAATTTCGGCCTTGCCACCAAAACGATGAACAATGCTTCGGAAAGCTCAAGTTCACAATGCCAAAGTTCTCCGGAAGCAATGATCACGAAGATTACCTCTAATGGGCGCTAAAAGTTGACTAGATTTCCCGTATCCACAACTATGAGGAGGAGGAGAAGAAGATAGCTATGGCTTCACTCGAGTTCCAAGACTACATTCTTATTTGGTGGGAACAAGTGATTGAGCGAAGAAGAGAAAGAGGTGAACCTACTATCGAAACTTGGGCCCAAATGAAGGATCTCATGAGAGCTCGCTTTGTACCTACACACTACAACCGGGATCTCTTCAAAAAGCTACAACAACTCAAGCAAGGCACCAAGTCGGTAGAAGAGTACTATCAAGAGATGCAAATTGCAATGATCCGCGCAAATGTCAAGGAAGATGACGAGCGAACAATGGCACATTTCTTGAAAGGCCTCAACTACCAGGTCAAGAAAATCGCAGACTTCCAACCATACTCCAACTTACTTGAACTATTGCATCAAGCGACCAAGGCGGAACGGCAAGTGCAAGATGACTACAAGTACTCCAAGTTCTCTTCCAAGTCCTACGGTTCAAGTGCTCAAGCTACTACGACAACGACACCTTCAACTACGAAATCTACAACACCTACCAGCGACAAGTCAAGCAACAAGGACAAGACGACTTCGTCAAGCCGACCTACTACAAGAAACTACAAATTGAGAGCTTCATTCTCTACTCCAACACCGGATGTTACCACTAAGTCAACCTCCATCAAGTGTTTCACGTGCCAAGGCCGAGTCCACAAGACTTATGAGTATCCAACAAAACGCACCATGATCCTTCAAGACGATGGCACCTATCACTCTATGAGTGACGGTGAGATGGAAGCATTGGAGCACGTGGCCATGCATCATCAAGTCAAGGAAGATGAAGATTCGCAAGTCTTTTGCGACAACGATCCGAGCCCCCACTACTAGAAAACTGGCTATAGCCAATATCCCTATTAGTGGCGCACCATGGTGGTGGTGCGCCACTGCTATATAGCAATGGCGCACCAGAAACAGGTGCGCCATTGTTATTTTTTTAGTAGTGGCGCACCACCTGAGCAGTGCGCCATTGTTATTTTTTTTGCCCACCCCCCCACCTCACCAGACATAGCAATGGCGCACCACACCTAGGTGCGCCATTACTATGCTACATAGTAATGGCGCACCTTGGTGTGGTGCGCCATTGCTATGTGTGTGTGGTGGGGTGTGTCTGTGTGTGTGAGCAATAGTAATGGCGCACCCTCCCTGGTGCGCCATTGCTAAGGTTAGCAATGGCGCACCAGGGAGGGTGCGCCATTACTATTGCTCACACACACAAACACCCCCCCGGTGGATCGCCTTTTTAGCTTAAAATAAAATAAAAGAAAATGATAAAAGATTCAAAAAAATTCAAAAAAATAGATGCCCATGTGTTATGTGTTCTAGTTGTTAGGAAAATTAATAAACATGAATTTTGAATTTTTTTGCAAAAAGCCGCCGTGTTTCGGTAAAATGGCCGTAACTTTTGTATACGACCTCCGACGAAAAAGTTTTTTATATGAAAAAGCATCTACTCAAAAAGATACATCCGAATTCAACCGGCTATGCCTGTTATCGATTTTTTAGAATCCTCAAAAACCTAACAGAAAAAAATTTACAGCCATTTTAAGATCTGGAGGTAAAAAAATTAAAAAATTAAAAAAATTTAGCAGTGGCGCACCAGTGCATAGTGCGCCACTGTTAACTTTCCCGCCTTCCAAATTCAAAAATTTAAAAAATAAAAAACAAGTTAGCAATGGCGCACCATGGGGTGGTGCGCCATTACTAGTTTTGAAATTTCAAAACTAGTAATGGCGCACCACCCCATGGTGCGCCATTACTAGTTTCGACACAGCTTATTAACCCCTAGCTCTGTCTTCTCCCCTTTCTGCTCCCCTACCTCTTCTTCCTCCTCCCCCCTCCTCATGCCCTCCTCTTCCACTTCCTCCATGCCTCCTCCTCCTCCTCCTCCTCCTCCCCTTCATCCATGCCCCCTCCTCCCCTGCTTTCTCTCCATTAACCTGGGAGCAGTAGTTACATGCAACTAAATTATTACATGTATCACTTGATTTCAACCATGTCATCTAATTCTAAATGTTTGCACAATGGTTTTATCACTCCATTTGAATTTTCCTTTTCTTTTATCTCAAATCTTAAATTATCACAATGATTCTATATTGTGATTGAGTAAAGGAGATGCATTGTAAAAAAATTATACGCCCTATATTTAGGAATGGAGGGAGTATTAAAATTGCCATGTGTTTATTTTAAAGTGTTTGGATGTTTATCATAAGGTTTTTGTTTAAAAGGTGCAAAAAATGGGGCCGCCAGGATTCGAACCCTGGCTGGCTGGCTAATGTATCAAGGGACCAACCACTAGGCCATGTAAGTGGTTCTGTCCATAACCACATGCGCACTCTTTTAACCTATTACTACTAGTAGTAATGGCGCACTAGGAGAAGGTGCACCATTGATATAACGGTGTTTATGGCGAACCCCTAAACGGTGCGCCATTGCTATCCCTCCCCTGCTTTCTCTCCTCCTCCCCGCGCCTCCCTCTCCTCCCACTCCATTTCCTCTCCTCACCGTGCGCCCCCTCCCCGCCGCAGACCACCGCCGACGCCCCCAAATCCCCCCTCCCCGCCGCCCGCCCCCACCGCCGCAAGCCACCGCCGACGCCCCCAAGCCCCCGCCTCTCGCCCGAGCGGGCGCCCCTCCCCCGCGAGATCCGTAACCGTCTCGGCGCCCCCTCTCGGAGATCCAGGTGCTCGGTTCGTCCCCGCTGCGCCGCCCCCTACCTGCTCGTCTCCGGCGACCCCCTCCGCTCCGGTAAGCCTCCCGCTCCCTCCCTCCCTCTCTCTCTCCCTCCCTCTCTCTCTCTCACCGTGCGCCCCCTCCTCTGCAGTGGCGCCCAGGAGCTCGGCGCCCCGTAGCAGTCACCTCGGCAAGCTTTGTGGCGACCACAACGACCCCATCGCCGGCGTGCTTCTTCCCCGACGGTGGACCTGTAAGCCTCCCGCTCCCTCCCTCCCTCTCTCTCTCCCTCCCTCTCTCTCTCTCTCACCGTGCGCCCCCTCCTCTGCAGTGGCGCCCCGGAGCTCGGCGCCCCGTAGCAGTCACCTCGGCAAGCTTTGTGGCGACCACAACGACCCCATCGCCGGCGTGCTTCTTCCCCGACGGTGGACCTGTAAGCCCGTGCTCCTCCTCCTCTTCTTCATTCCCCTCACCCTCTAATTCTAGGGTTCTTAGTCTAGTGCTATGAACATAACCTATCTATGAACATAATTCTAGGGTTCTTAGAGAGAAGAGAGACTACAGGGCATGTGCAATGATCATGAGCTGAACTAAAACAGCTGAAGATAGGTTCTGTAGATCTGAATATGGCTAGTTTTCACAGAATTTAAAATGAAATTACAGTTTTTGATAGTTAAGACAATGTATTTAAACAAGTTTCGAATATAATTTGCTGGTTATAACTTAACTCATCTATTCTTGATGTTGATTTAAATGAAACAACTTAGTTGTAAGTTAATCACCTATGAGCATACACTAATTGTTTTAGCCAAAAAAATACTGTAAAGATGACAGTAGCAGTACCAGTAACTATATAGTGAGGAGCAGAGGAAATTAGAAATGCCGAAAAACTGTTAACCCCCCAACCTGCGTTTTAATTGTTGATATTGTACTCCAGTGTGATCATTGTGTATTATGCCAGTCATATTTTCAGACTGATTCAAGTTCAAGTCCTTTTTGTTTCTCTCCTCTTTGTAATTATTAACTCTTTGCCAGTGGAAATCAGCAAGGATTTTCCAAAGCAAATATCATTAGATGAACACTAATTCAGTTGTAATTTGAACTAGTAGCAGAGTATGTATGTATGCAACTGATTATGCTGATTGATTAACTAAACCAGAGAATTTATTCAGTACCAATCACTGAATGGTGATGTTCGATGAATTTGTATCTGTCAGACATGACAGTGAATAAATATAAATGATTCCTAGCTCTATAACCAGGAAGATGTTTGAAATCCATCTGAAACTTGTGTGTACATAATATAGCAGCTTATGAATTCTTTGGTGATGATGTCAATTAGAATAGTGGCTTGTGTAGTGTGGCTGCACTGCTGTGGATCCTCCCTGTGAGTGTGCACATAGGCATGGATCACATACATGATCTGCTGCTATTATCTTGGCTTTGCTATAAGTTGGACATCATCATTTTAAATGATGTTACTGCTATACTGCCCCTCTCTTCTTTCGTAATGACTGCTATACTGCCCCAGCAATATTAACAGTAATTTTGCTCTGTTTTAGGTAATTTGCTTGTCAGCTGGATAGGAGGAGCAGGCCAGCAGATGTACTAGGAGGTGCAAGCCACAAGAACAAGCAAGAGCAAGTTCAAGAATCACAACATCATCAACACAGGTACTGTTGCTGCTCTGTTTTTGTTGCTGTTGCTGCTCTGTTGCTAGTTGCTGCTGCTGCTCTGTTTTTGTTGCTGCTGCTGCTCTGGAAGATCCTCTCTGTTTTTCTTAGATCTCTGCTTTCTTGCTGCACGTAGGGGCCTCAGCTCATATATACTTAGCTACATTTTACATCACATAGGATGCAGTTCAGGTTAGTAAAAGGATGCCTTATAGTCCAAGACAAATTTTTCTCAACTCTAGGCCAACTTTGCTACTATATAATGAGAATCATCGACAAGTTGCATTTTTTCTTGTCGGTATTAGGAACTGTTCAATACTTTTGTTTAACATGCTCAAGTAACTTTGTAGCATAACAAGAGTCATATTATCTTATGAAATGCTTCAAACTTTGCATGTATTCTTGAGAATTATATTAAGGACCTGACACTTGGAATCTGATCTATCTCTGAATCTCCAAGTGGCATTGGAGCGATTTTACAGACTGGAGATAGCAAAGTGTGTAGGTCCATAAGTATATGAGGAGTGTCGGAGACAGGTTCACCGTTTCAGCGGTAACAGTTACAAAGGGTACACCACTAGGGCGGAGGCGGAAGCTAGATACGCGCGCTATCTAGCGGGAGAGAGGAGGGAGCGGAGGAGGAACCGGATGAAGACCAGTTTCATCGCGATGGTGCTCATCGTGACCGCAGCTCTCTTCTATGTGATGGTAGTTTAGATGATATCAACTTTGTAATGTGACGACAAACTCGCTACTCGGTCTCGAGACCTAAACTTGTCTAATATTTGAACTTTGTTCGCTATTTCGAATTCGGAGACTAATGTGATGAATTGTATTATGTGTTGTTTATACTTGACTGATGGTAATTTATACTGTAATGCAAACTGTATATTATGTGCTTTATTGTATTCTGTAACCCGTGCAAATAAGAGAAAAGCAAAAAAAAATTACTGGAATTAATAGTAGTGGCGCACCATATATATATATTAGTGGCGCACCCATATTTTATACCAGTGGCGCACCTATAGAGTTAGGAGTGGCGCACCAGTAGCCCCCCTGCTAGGTTATCAGTGGCTCACTGGGAGGGATAGTAATGGCGCACCAGGTGGTGCGCCACTGTTATGTAGATTAACAGTGGCGCACCAGGGGTGCGCCATTACTATTTATTAGTAGTGGCGTGATAATAGTGGCGCACCTATAGTGCGCCACTAATAGGGAAAACAGGTGCGCCACTAATAGGCATTTTTCTAGTAATGCCCGCTCTTGTTGTCTCCAAGGTTTTGACGCTTCAACAACAAGAAGACGAGGACCAACGTTGCCACATCTTCCATACAAAGGCGGGCATCCAAGGATAATCCGTCAAGGTCATCATCGATGGCGGAAATTGCCACAATTTGGCAAGTGAAGACCTTTGTTCCAATCTCCAATTGGTCAAGAAGAAGCACCCTCGCCCCTACAAGGTCTATTGGCTAAGTGATTCCGGCACCCTCTAAGTTGAACACACCATGCAAGTTTCCTTCAAGATAGGCGCTTATGAAGACACCTTGGAGTGTGATGTGGTTCCCATGTCCGTTTGCCACATCCTCCTTGGTCGTCCGTGGCAATTCGACCGTGGCGTCATCCACAACGGTCAGACAAATCACAATAGTTTCAAGATGATGGGCAAGCAATATGTACTTCGACCAATGACTCCAAGTGTCGGGTCACGATGCACACGATCACCTATGGGGCCACGGGCCCCTTTGTGGTTCGGCGGTAGTGAGGTCATGTTGCACAAAGAGCAGAGGTGGTGATGCAGCACGATGACGACACGCTGGTGTTTTACCCAGGTTCGGGCCACTGGGAAGCATAAAACCCTACTACTGCTTTGGTGGATTGATCAGGGGAACACGAAGCACACACAGTGCTCAAAACCGGCAATGTTGCCTTCGGGAGAGCTGGTACGCGAGTACAAGTGTCCAAAGGTCCGAATCTTGAGCTAGGTTGCCTTGGGGTCGTGGAGGAGTAGCCGTTGTAGAGTAAAAAAATGCCAGTAAAAGAAATGGCATTTTTCCGAAAAGATAACGAAGAGCCAGCCCCCGCGCGGGTTCCCAATAAAAAGGTAACTCGAAGGGGCGTTGCTCATTCGCGTCCGCTTCTCCTTCCTGGTCCTGAGCAACCTCGCCTTCTTCCACCCGGACCTCGACCTCTCCGACGGTTTTAAGAAGCTCCCGCCGGGCGCCGACACCTCTGCTGCAGCGAAGAAGGCTGGTCCCCTTGTTGACATGGTCCTCTCAGTCCCAAGGACCCGGGGAAGTCGCCGGGGTTAGCCTTGAGTCACCCTTGGTGTCGTGTTGTCCTGTACTTAAGACAATATGTATCCCGTAATAGATTATGCACTATCTTTGCTTTAATGTTTGTTGAATTGATGTCTTTATGTAAACGCATGCTATCCCCCTTGCTTCCCTACTGGCATTCGTATGGTCGTTTTCTTTGCGCGCTATGCTTACCCGCCAATAACGTGCTGCCGCGATTGCTTTGAGGAATGGGTCCTTAGCATTCTGCTAGCAAGGACACGCTGCCGGTGAGTTTTTCCCTGACGGTGTTTGATGCTGCCACATGTTTTGTTGAGCGGACTCGAAACAAAGCAAGGGTGCAAACAAATACGGTAAGGTTCCATCGCGGACAAGACTCGCCACACGAAACCTTGGTTGCTAGGGGGGATATACAAATGAGAGCTCTAATGAAGGTTGATAATCATGTCAACTTAGCTTTCGTCGTGCCTCCCCTTCCGTTCTGGCATGTACGCGCATTGTTCCTCCCTCCATTCATGGCCGCCCCTCCTCTTCGCATTTCCTGGTGAATACATGCGCGTGTATCCACCTTTGCCCTGAGATGAAGGGAAAACGAAGAGGGGCAAATGGAGAGTGCTATTAAAATTGGTCATAATCCTGTGCAACATTCTCGAACCAAACATATTCAAGTTAGACATCATTTCATTCGTGATCATGTTGCCAAAGGAGATATCAATCTTAAGCATGTTCGCACTAACAAGCAATTGGCCGATATCTTTACTAAGCCACTTGATGAGAAAACATTTTGCTACTTGAGGAGTGCGTTGAACATCATTGATGCTTCAAACTTGAGCTAGAGTCACTCGGTTGCATGCAAGGGCATGAGCTTTCTTGATATTTCCATGTACTTTTAACATGTTATCTTATGCCATGGAATTCTATGCTCCCTTGTATTGCATCTAACCCTTTTGTAGGTACTTGGAAGAATTTCATTCCACAAGATTGCCATCAACTCCAATCATAAGCAATCTTGTCATGACCAAGTATCCACATCCCCTCTTGATGATGGAAGGAAGAAGACAACTTAACCATATCCTTGACATATACTTGATGTGATCATTGCTAAATCTCTATTGGTATCATGTCAAATGGATATATCTATTGTTCTTCCTTGCATGACTAACCTTTCTAGGTGACAAGTGTACTCAAACGAGAAGGATTGCTCCCAACTCAAGATGATCTTCATCAACCTCGAGCATCCTCAGCAAGTTCACACTACTAGAAAAATGGCTATAGCCAATATCCCTATTAGTGGCGCACCATGGTGGTGGTGCGCCACTGCAATATAGCAATGGCGCACCAGAAGCAGGTGCGCCATTGTTATTTTTTTAGTAGTGGCGCACCACCTGAGCAGTGCGCCATTGCTATTTTTTTGTCCATCCCCCCACCCCACCAGACATAGCAATGGCGCACCACACCTAGGTGCGCCATTACTATGCTACATAGTAATGGCGCACCTTGGTGTGGTGCGCCATTGCTATGTCTGATGGGTGTGTGTGCCTGCGTGTGTGTGAGGTTAGTAATGGCGCACCCTCCCTGGTGCGCCATTGCTAAGGTTAGCAATGGCGCACCAGGGAGGGTGCGCCATTACTAACGTCTCACACACACAAACACACACCCCACCACACACACCCCCCCCCCCCCCCTGTGGATCGCTTTTTCAGTTTAAAAAAAAATAAAAGAAAATGATAAAAGATTCAAATTTAAAAATCCTTCGAGATGCCCATGTGTTATGTGTTCTAGTTGTTAGGAAAATTAACAAACATGAATTTCGATTTTTTTTGCAAAAGGCCGCCGTGTTTCGGTAAAATGGCCATAACTTTTGCATACGACCTCCGATGAAAAAGTTTTTTATATGAAAAAGCATCTACTCGAAAAGTTATATCCAAATTCAACCGGGGGCACCCCATTGAAGATTTTTCGAATCCTCAAAAACCTAACAGAAAAAAAGTTACGGGGCTTTCAAGATCTGGAGAGGCAAAAAAATTCAAAAAAATTCAAACTCAGTAATGGCGCACCTGCCCATGGTGCGCCATTACTATCTTCCCGCCTTCAAAATTCAAACTATATCAAAAAAATAAAATAAAAAGTTAGTAATGGCGCACCTGCCCACGGTGCGCCATTACTATGCCGTATATACGGCATAGTAATGGCGCACCTGCCCAAGGTGCGCCATTACTATCTTCCCGCCTTCAAAATTCAAAATAAATAAAAAAAATAAAAAAATAAAGTTAGTAATGGCGCACCTGCCCACGGTGCGCCATTACTATGCCGTATATAGGGCATAGTAATGGCGCACCTGCCCAAGGTGCGCCATTACTATCTTCCCGCCTTCAAAATTCAAAATAAATCAAAAAAAATAAAAAAAAAGTTAGTAATGGCGCACCTGCCCACGGTGCGCCATTAGTATGCCGTATATACGGCATAGTAATGGCGCACCTGCCCAAGGTGCGCCATTACTATCTTCCCGCCTTCAAAATTCAAAAAAAATAAAAAAAAAAGTTAGTAATGGCGCACCTGCCCACGGTGCGCCGTTACTATGCCGTATATATGGCTGGACGGGGTCCTCTCCTCCTTACCTTTTCATTTTTCACCTCCACTCCACCTTGTTGGGGAACGTTGCATGGGAAACAAAAAATTTTCCTACGCACACACAAGATCTATCCATGGTGATGAGCATCTACGAGAGGGAGAGTGAATCTACATACCCTTGTAGATCGCTAAGCGGAAGCGTTAATAAACGCGGTTGATGTAGTCGAACGTCTTCGCGATCCAAATCGCCGAGCGTCCCGCGATCCAATCACGATCCTTCCGATCTAGTGCCGAACGGACGGCACCTCCGCGTTCAACACACGTACGGCTTGATGACGCCTTCACCTCCTCGATCCAGCGAGCGATGGTGAAGTAGTGGTTGAGTTCCAGCAGCACGACGGCGTGGTGATGGTGGTGAGGAACAATCTCTGCAGGGCTTCGCCAAGCACTACGGAGATTATGACGGAGGAACTAGAGGGCTAGGGTTGCCGGCACACGGCTTGGGAAATCCTGATGTATCCCGTGTGCTAGCCCTGCCCCTCTATTTATATGTTGAGCCTTGGGGTCTAAACTTGGAGTAAAAGCCTCCTCCGGGTCGGTTTTGCCCGCACAAGGTCGGTTTGGCCCGCAGGGAAAGAGTCCAACTCGGATCCCTGCCGAACCGTGCACAGCCGCGCACAAGCGGTAGTACCGCTTCACACAAGCGGTAGTACCGCTCAGGCGGTAGTACCGCTTCACACAAGCGGTAGTACCGCTCGGGCGGTAGTACCGCTTCACCAAGCGGTAGTACCGCTTACGCGGCAGCAAAACTACTTTTGCACTTTCCAATACCTTGTGGGCTTTATCCCTTTGGCTCATATAAAGTGTTGCTGCACCCGAACACTTCGGTAAACATCCGGAACCCCTTCCGGTGAACTCCGGAACCCTTCCAGAGATCAAAACACTATTATCACATATATCAATCTTTACCTCCGGACTATTCCGGAGATCCTCGTCATGTCCGGGATCTTATCCGGGACTCCGAACAACTTTCGGTCACCAACATAATAACTCAATTATACTAATCGTCACCAAACGTTAAGTGTGTAGACCCTGCGGGTTCGAGAACTATGTAGACATGACCGAGACACCTCTACGGCCAATAACCAATAGCGGGACCTGGATGCCCATATTGGCTCCTACATATTCTACGAAGATCTTTTATCGGTCGAACCTCTATGTCAAGGATTCAGTTAATCCCGTATGCTGTTCCCTTTGTTCTTCGGTATGTTACTTGCCCGAGATTCGATCGTCGGTATCACTATACCTAGTTCAATCTCGTTACCGGCAAGTCTCTTTACTCGTTCCGTAATACAAGATCTTGTGGCTAACTGTTTAGTCACTTTGCTTGCAAGGCTCAATGTGATGTTGTATTACTGAGTGGGCCCTGAGATACCTCTCCGTCATACGGAGTAACAAATCCCAGTCTTGATCCATGCCAACCCAACAGACACCCTCGGAGATACCTGTAGAGCACCTTTATAGTCACCCAGTTACGTTGCGACGTTTGATACACACAAGGTATTCCTCCGGTGTCAGTGAGTTGCATGATCTCATGGTCAAAGGAACAGATACTTGACATGCAGAAAACAATAGCAATAAACTGACACGATCAAATGCTACGTTTACAGTTTGGGTCTTGTCCATCACATCATTCTCCTAATGATGTGATCCCGTTATCAAATGACATCTCATGTCCATGGCTAGGAAACCTTAACCATCTTTGATCAACAAGCTAGTCAACTAGAGGCTTACTAGGGACACAGTGTTGTCTATGTACCCACACATGTATTTGAGTTTCCAATCAATACAATTATAGCATGGATAATAAACGATTATCATGAACAAGGAAATATAATAATAACCAATTTATTATTGCCTCTAGGGCATATTTCCAACAGTCTCCCACTTGCACTAGAGTCAATAATCTAGTTCACATCACTATGTGATTTACATTGTAATGAATCGAACACCCATGCAGTTCTGGTGTTGTTCATGTTTAGCCCTTGGAAGAGGTTTAGTCATCGGATCTGCAACATTTAGATCCGTGTGTACTTTGCAAATATTTATGTCGTCCTCCTTGATGTAATCGCGGATGGAATTGAAACGTCGCTTTATGTGTCTGGTCCTCTTGTGAAATCTTGGTTCCTTGGCTAGAGCAATGGCACCAGTATTATCACAAAACAGAGTCATTGGGTTAAGTGCACTAGGCACTACTCCAAGATCTGTCATGAACTCCTTCATCCAGACACCTTCCTTCGCCGCCTCCGAGGCTGCGATGTACTCCGCTTCGCATGTAGAATCAGCTACCACGCTTTGCTTGGAACTGCACCAGCTAACCGCACCCCCATTAAGAATAAATACGTATCCGGTTTGCGACTTAGAGTCATCCGGATCAGTGTCAAAGCTTGCATCGACGTAACCCTTTACGACGAGCTCTTGATCACCTCCATAAACGAGAAACATGTCCTTAGTCCTTTTCAGGTACTTCAGGATATTCTTGACCGCCGTCCAGTGTTCCATTCCTGGATCACTTTGAAACCTTCCGACCATACTTATGGCAAGGCTGACATCGGGTCTTGTGCACAGCATTGCATACATGATAGAGCCTATGGCCGAAGCATAGGGGATGACACTCATCTTTTCTCTATCTTCTGCAGTCACTGGGCATTGAGTCTTACTCAACTTCACACCTTGCAAAACAGGCAAGAACCCCTTCTTGGACTGATCCATTTTGAACTTCTTCAAAATCTTATCAAGGTATGTGCTTTGTGAAAGTCCTATTAAGCGTCTTGATCTATCTCTATAGATCTTGATGCCTAATATGAAAGCAGCTTCTCCTAGGTCCTTCATTGAAAAACTCTTGTTCAAATATTCCTTTACGCTTTCCAGCATTTCTATATTGTTTCCAATCAGCAATATGTCATCCACATATAATATTAGAAACGCTATAGAGCTCCCACTCACTTTCTTGTAAATACAAGCTTCTCCGTAAACTTGTATAAACTCGAACGCTTTGATCACCTCATCAAAACGAAGATTCCAACTCCGAGATGCTTGCACCAGTCCATAAATGGATCGCTGGAGTTTGCAAACTTTGTCAGCATTCTCTGGATCGACAAAACCTTCTGGTTGCATCATATACAACTCTTCCTTAAGGAAACCGTTAAGGAACGCTGTTTTGACATCCATCTGCCAAATTTCATAATCAAAAAAGGCAGCTATTGCTAACATGATTCTGACGGACTTAAGCATCGCTACGGGTGAGAAGGTCTCATCGTAGTCAACTCCTTGAACTTGTGAAAAACCCTTTGCCACAAGTCGAGCTTTATAGACGGTGACATTACCGTCCGCGTCCGTCTTCCTCTTAAAGATCCATTTGTTCTGAATGGCCTTACGCCCTTCAGGTAATACTTCCAAAGTCCATACTTTGTTTTCATACATGGATCCCATCTCGGATTTCATGGCCTCTAACCACTTCTCGGAATCCGGGCCCATTATCGCTTCTCCATAGCTCGTAGGTTCATCGTTGTTTAACAACATGACCTCTAAGACAGGGTTGCCGTACCACTCAGGAGCAGTACGCGTCCTTGTCGACCTACGAGGTTCGATAGCAACTTGATCCAAAGCTTCATGATCATCATCATTAACTTCTTCTTCAGCTAATGTAGGCTCCACAAAAACAACTTTCTGTGCTGCGCTACTCTCAGGTTGAAGTAAAGGTTCAACAACCTCATCAAGTTCTATCTTCCTCCCACTCAATTCTTTCGAGAGAAACTCTTTCTCAAGAAATGTTCCGTTTTTAGCGACAAACACTTTGCCCTCGGATCTGAGGTAGAAGGTATACCCAATTGTCTCTTTTGGGTATCCTATGAAGACGCATTTCTCCGCTTTGGGTTCCAGCTTTTCAGGCTGAAGCTTTTTGACATAAGCATCACATCCCCAAACTTTAAGAAACGACAGCTTTGGCTTCTTGTCAAACCAAAGTTCATATGGCGTTGTCTCAACGGATTTCGATGGTGCCCTATTTAAAGTGAATGCAGCTGTCTCTAATGCATAACCCCAAAACGATAGTGGCAAATCGGCAAGAGACATCTTAGATCGCACCATATCCAATAAGGTTCGATTACGACGTTCGGACACACCATTACGCTGTGGTGTTCCAGGCGGTGTCAATTGTGAAACAATTCCACACTGTCTTAAGTGACTGCCAAACTCATAACTCAGATATTCTCCTCCTCGATCAGATCGTAGGAATTTAATCTTCTTGTTACGATGATTCTCAACTTCACTCTGAAATTGTTTGAACTTTTCAAATGTTTCAGACTTGTGTTTCATTAAGTAAATATACCCATATCTACTTAAGTCATCAGTGAAGGTGAGAAAGTAACGATAACCACCGCGCGCCTCAATACTCATCGGACCGCACACATCAGTATGTATGATTTCCAATAAGTCACTTGCCCGTTCCATTGTTCCAGAGAACGGCGTTTTAGTCATCTTGCCCATGAGGCATGGCTCACATGTGTCAAGTGATTCAAAATCAAGTGACTCCAAAAGTCCATCAGCATGGAGCTTCCTCATGCGTTTTACGCCAATATGACCTAAACGGCAGTGCCACAAGAAAGTGGTATTATCATTATCAATCCTACATCTTTTGGCATCAATGTTATGAACATGTGTATCATTACTATCGAGATTCAATAAGAATAAACCCTTCACATCGGGTGCATGACCATAAAAGATATTACTCATATAAATAGAACAACCATTATTCTCTGATTTAAATGAGTAACCGTCTCGCAATAAACAAGATCCAGATATAATGTTCATGCTTAACGCAGGCACCAAATAACACTTATTTAGGTTCATCACTAATCCCGACGGTAATCGAAGAGCGAGCGTGCCGACGGCGATCACATCAACCTTGGAACCATTTCCCACGCGCATCGTCACTTCGTCCTTTGCCAGCCTCCGTCTATTCCGCAGTTCCTGTTTTGAGTTGCAAATATGAGCAACCGCACCGGTATCAAATACCCAGGCACTACAACGAGAGTTGGTAAGGTACACATCAATAACATGTATATCATATATACCTTGTTTGTTGTTGGCCGCCTTCTTGTCAGCCAAATACTTGGGGCAATTCCGCTTCCAGTGTCCAGTTCCCTTGCAATGAAAACACACAGTTTCTGGTTTGGGTCCAGCCTTGGGTTTCTTCACGAGAGGAGCAACTGCTTTGCCACTCTGCTTGGAGTTACCCTTCTTACCCTTGCCATTTTTCTTGAAACTAGTGGTTTTATTGACCATCAACACTTGATGCTCCTTCTGAATTTCAGACTCAGCGGCTTTCAGCATCGCAAACAGCTCGGCGACTGACTTGTTCATCCCGTGCATGTTATAGTTCAACACGAAGCTCTTGTAGCTAGGTGGCAATGATTGAAGAACTCTGTCAGTGATAGCCTCTGGCGGAAGGGGCATCCCTAACTCAGCCAGACGGGTGGAGTACCCAGACATTCTGAGCACGTGATCACTGATAGACCCGTTCTCCTCCATCTTGCAAGCATAGAACTTATCGGAGATCTCATATCTCTCGATCCGGGCATTCTTCTGAAAGATAAACTTCAACTCCTGGAACATCTCATATGCTCCATGACGTTCAAAACGTCTTTGAAGTCCCGGTTCTAAGCCATACAACATTGCACATTGAACTATTGAGTAATCATCAGAACGAGCCTGCCAGGCGTTCACAACGTCTAGAGACTCAACTGGAGCGGGTGGATCACCAAGCGGTGCATCAAGGACATAAGCCTTCTGGGAAGCCGTAAGGATAATCCTTAGATTACGGGCCCAGTCCACAAAGTTACTTCCATCATCTTTCAACTTAGCTTTCTCTAGGAACGCATTAAAATTCAGGGGTGCTACTGCGCGAGCCATGATCTACAACATAAATACTGCAAAGACAACTTAGACTATTGTTCTTAGATAATGAGTTTAGTTAATCATATTTAAAAAACTCCCACTCAAATTGACATCCCTCCGATCATTCGAGTGTAACATGATCCAAATCCACCAACTCAAGTCCGATCATCACGTGAGTTGAGGTGGTTTCAATGGTGAACATCTTCATGTTGATCATATCTACTATATGACTCATGTTCGACCTTTCGGTCTCTTGTGTTCCGAGGCCATGTCTGTACATGCTAGGCTCGTCAAGTTTAACCCGAGTGTTCCGCACGTGTAACATGGCTTACACCCGTTGTATGCGAACGTAGAGTCTATCACACCCGATCATCACGGCGTGTCTCGAAACGACGAACTTTTGCAACGGTGCACACTTGGGGAGAACACAATTTATCTTGAAATTTAAGTGAGGGATCACCTTATAATGCTACCGTCGTCCTAAGCAAAATAAGATGCATAAAAGGATTAACATCACATGCAAATCATAAGTGACATGATATGGCCATGAACTTGTGCTTTTGATCTCCATCTCCAAAGCACCGGCATGATCTCCATCGTCACCGGCATGACACCATGATCTCCATCATCTTGATCTCCATCAACGTGTCGCCATAAGGTTGTCGCGCCGACTGTTGCTTCCACGACTATAGCTAACGTTTAGCGATAAAGTAAAGCATTACATAGCGCTTAATGATTGACACGCAGGTCATACAATAATTAAAGACAACTCTATGGCTCCTGCCAGTTGCCGTACTCATCGACATGCAAGTCGTGATATTCTATACAACACATGATCATCTCATACATCACATATATCTCATCATGTAATTGGCCATATCACATCACAACATACCCTGCAAAAACAAGTTAGACGTCCTCTAATTGTTGTTGCAAATTTTACGTGGCTGCTACGGGTATCTAGCAAGAACGATTCTTACCTACGCAAAACCACAACGTGGTGTAGTGATTGCTTTTTGATCTTTCTAAAAGAACCCTCTTCATTGAACCGATTCAACTAAAGTGAGAGAGACAGACACCTGCCAGTCACCTTTATGCAACAAGTGCACGCAGCGGTGAAACCAGTCTCGCGTAAGCGTACGCGTAATGTCGGTCCAGGCCGCTTCATCTCACAATACCGCGGAATCAAGTATCAACTAGTAACGGCAAGCAATATGTATACACCCACGCCCACAACTCGTTTGTGTTCTACTCGAGATCTCATCTACGCATAGACCTAGCTCATGATGCCACTGTTGGGGAACGTTGCATGGGAAACAAAAAATTTTCCTACGCACACACAAGATCTATCCATGGTGATGAGCATCTACGAGAGGGAGAGTGAATCTACATACCCTTGTAGATCGCTAAGCGGAAGCGTTAATAAACGCGGTTGATGTAGTCGAACGTCTTCGCGATCCAAATCGCCGAGCGTCCCGCGATCCAATCACGATCCTTCCGATCTAGTGCCGAACGGACGGCACCTCCGCGTTCAACACACGTACGGCTTGATGACGCCTTCACCTCCTCGATCCAGCGAGCGATGGTGAAGTAGTGGTTGAGTTCCAGCAGCACGACGGCGTGGTGATGGTGGTGAGGAACAATCTCTGCAGGGCTTCGCCAAGCACTACGGAGATTATGACGGAGGAACTAGAGGGCTAGGGTTGCCGGCACACGGCTTGGGAAATCCTGATGTATCCCGTGTGCTAGCCCTGCCCCTCTATTTATATGTTGAGCCTTGGGGTCTAAACTTGGAGTAAAAGCCTCCTCCGGGTCGGTTTTGCCCGCACAAGGTCGGTTTGGCCCGCAGGGAAAGAGTCCAACTCGGATCCCTGCCGAACCGTGCACAGCCGCGCACAAGCGGTAGTACCGCTTCACACAAGCGGTAGTACCGCTCAGGCGGTAGTACCGCTTCACACAAGCGGTAGTACCGCTCGGGCGGTAGTACCGCTTCACCAAGCGGTAGTACCGCTTACGCGGCAGCAAAACTACTTTTGCACTTTCCAATACCTTGTGGGCTTTATCCCTTTGGCTCATATAAAGTGTTGCTGCACCCGAACACTTCGGTAAACATCCGGAACCCCTTCCGGTGAACTCCGGAACCCTTCCAGAGATCAAAACACTATTATCACATATATCAATCTTTACCTCCGGACTATTCCGGAGATCCTCGTCATGTCCGGGATCTTATCCGGGACTCCGAACAACTTTCGGTCACCAACATAATAACTCAATTATACTAATCGTCACCAAACGTTAAGTGTGTAGACCCTGCGGGTTCGAGAACTATGTAGACATGACCGAGACACCTCTACGGCCAATAACCAATAGCGGGACCTGGATGCCCATATTGGCTCCTACATATTCTACGAAGATCTTTTATCGGTCGAACCTCTATGTCAAGGATTCAGTTAATCCCGTATGCTGTTCCCTTTGTTCTTCGGTATGTTACTTGCCCGAGATTCGATCGTCGGTATCACTATACCTAGTTCAATCTCGTTACCGGCAAGTCTCTTTACTCGTTCCGTAATACAAGATCTTGTGGCTAACTGTTTAGTCACTTTGCTTGCAAGGCTCAATGTGATGTTGTATTACTGAGTGGGCCCTGAGATACCTCTCCGTCATACGGAGTAACAAATCCCAGTCTTGATCCATGCCAACCCAACAGACACCCTCGGAGATACCTGTAGAGCACCTGTATAGTCACCCAGTTACGTTGCGACGTTTGATACACACAAGGTATTCCTCCGGTGTCAGTGAGTTGCATGATCTCATGGTCAAAGGAACAGATACTTGACATGCAGAAAACAATAGCAATAAACTGACACGATCAAATGCTACGTTTACAGTTTGGGTCTTGTCCATCACATCATTCTCCTAATGATGTGATCCCGTTATCAAATGACATCTCATGTCCATGGCTAGGAAACCTTAACCATCTTTGATCAACAAGCTAGTCAACTAGAGGCTTACTAGGGACACAGTGTTGTCTATGTACCCACACATGTATTTGAGTTTCCAATCAATACAATTATAGCATGGATAATAAACGATTATCATGAACAAGGAAATATAATAATAACCAATTTATTATTGCCTCTAGGGCATATTTGCAACACACCTCTCCTCCACTGCATCTCCTCCACTCCATCTCCCCTCCTCTCCTCCACCATACTCCCCTCCTCCTCTCCGGCGACCTCCTCCTCCTCCTCTCCGGTGACCTCCTCACACTCCTCTCCGGCGACCTCCTCCTCCTCTCCGGCGACCTCCTCCTCCCTCCTCTCCTCCCCTCCCCTCACGGTTTCTCCTCCCTCCTCTCCGGTGAGCTCCTCCTCCCTCCTCTCCGGTGATCTCCTCCTCCCTCCTCTCCGGTGAGCTCCTCCTCCCTCCTCTCCTCCCCTCCCCTCACGGTTTCTCCTCCCTGCTCTACGGTGAACTCCTCTCCGGCGACCTCCTCCTCCTCTCCGGCGATGTAGGCAAGCTCCTCTCCGGTGACCTCCTCCTCTCCGACGATGTAGGCGAGCTCCTCTCCGGTGACCTCCTCCTCCTCCCTCCTCTCCTCCTCACGGTCTCTTCTCGGCCCTCCTCTCCGGCGAACTCCTCTCCGGCAAAAGAACGTACAAGATCCAAAAACGAGAACAAAATTTGAAAAAATATCGTGCAAAAAAACGAGCAAAAAAGACAAGCAAAAAAAAGGGCAAAAAAATCGCGATCCAGATCCAGATTCAAAATTCAAAATAGTAATGGCGCACCGTGGGAGTTAGAATGTGCGCCATTACTATTTTCCCGCTTCCAAATTCAAAAAAAAATTGACAAAAAATAATAATAAAAGTTACCAGTGGCGCACCTGAAAAGGTAGTAATGGCGCACATGTGGTGCGCCATTACTACCTGAGATAGTAATGGCGCACTATGTGGTGCGCCACTATTATCTGGGATACTAATGGCGCACTAGAGGTGCGCCATTACTATTTGTTACTAGTGGCGTGTTAATAGTGGCGCACCTATAGTGCGCCATTAATAGCAAAAACTGGTGCACCACTAACAGTCTTTTTTCTAGTAGTGTCACCTACAAGCCACGTCATCAACATCACTCAAAGGTAAGTACTCATATCCTTGAAAAAGCTTTACTCCAAGTCATGAGCTAAAGCAACTCAAGTGATATGAAGACATTAAAATGCTTAATCGATAAATGGTAACCCCATTTTGAGCTTAACGTAGAGTACGACCTATGATCAAGTATTCTTGCTTGGCTCCTAAGTCAATATACTCTAATATAGGTGACCTAGTCACCGCCCATCATCTAGTTAAGTATTTTGGATGGTTCACTCTCTATTTGCATGATTTCTTGGAACCACTCAAATCTTATCTAGTTGATATCTCTCTGTAAATTCTTTTGCCTTTATTTGAAAAAGTCTCTTTAGACTCTTTGAAAACAGAAACTTGGTCCCTTATTCTTTTTTCTGTTTTAGCCTCGGAGCCGCCGATACATATATCTCGGTTCTACCGAAATTGCACACAAGCTGCACCACAAAATCTCGGTACCACCAATTTATTTGTCTCGGAGTCACCGATTTGATTCTTTTCTTATTTGTGTTCGCAGTTGCAAATCTATGTTTCTTTTGTGATCTTCCTAGTGATGATTATGTTACTTCGATGATCCCTTCTTATTTAAAAAAAAACTAGGGGGAGAATAACAAAGCTAAACTTAGGGGAAGAAATTCTTTATTCAAGGATCCCTAACTCAAAGAAGGAGAAGTCTTACAAAATCTCAAAGGGAGAGAAATTATTTTCAATGATTCCCTCAAATTTTCATTTCTATGAAACCTACATTCAATGACCCTTGTTCTCAAGGATCCCTTCTCAGTCAATGATCCCTGTATCTGTTCCTGTGTTTGACCTTTTTGGCAATTAATGCCAAAGGGGGAGAAAAACAAAACTTCATGCTAAAGGGAGATAGATGCTTATGCAAAGGGGGAGACATGATCAAGGGGGAGAGCGAATTTCAATGTTTATACTCATACAGACAAGGGGAGAACACCAAAGTAGTGGGAGAAAATATATTTACATACTTTCCTATGGTGATCAATTTAGGTTTTTCTCACCCTATCCAATCCCAATATCTACATGCTAAGATTCAGGGGGAGAGGATGATCTACTATTTTCATATCTAAGGGTAGAAAGTCCTAAATGATCCTGGAGACATATCAATCTTCAGAATACTATCTTCTATATGTCCTCCATATCTTGGTAGTTTTGAGTTCTATTGCCTTGTTGATTGGTAGAATACTCTTGTGTTTCCTAATATTGTTTTCTCAAGTGTGTTTCTACTACAAGAATGCTCAAGAACTCAAGGTAAGTATATGCATCATATCTTTGATCAAGATGATCTCTTGCTTCTTGCACATATTGTTTGCAAGAGTGAAGTCTTGAACAAGGATACATCTCATTCATATATATTTGATGCATATAGCCAAGATACACATGACTCCTTATATCCCTTCTACTATATGTGTGTCCA
Organism: Elymus sibiricus; assembly: GCA_039707655.1. NCBI lineage: Eukaryota > Viridiplantae > Streptophyta > Magnoliopsida > Poales > Poaceae > Elymus > Elymus sibiricus. Next base: position 140,047,659 of record CM077669.1, read on the forward strand.
TGCATTCCAAAGCAACTGTCCTTTAAAAGATTGCACACATTTAGGGGGAGCAAATCTAAGTCATGTGTCTCTCAAAGTCTTCATTATATCCATGCATATCTTTATTTGAAGCTTTGATTGTATGTTGTCATCAATTACCAAAAAGGGGGAGATTGAAAGCACAACATGCTCCCTTGGTGGTTTTGATAATTCATGACAACATACATTATCTCTTGGACTAATACTTTTACCTAGTGTATTTCAGATAAAGTCCACAGAGAGGGTTGGCAAAAAGGATTGTGGAGATTGTGGAGATACCCGAAGATGCTAGGAATGGATTGGCAAAGCTTCAAGCAAGAGGACTCTAGATTTTACATTTGTGAGATCTCACTTTGAGTCCATAGGAAAGCCAATACTATTAAAAGGGGGTAAGGTTTTGATTGGTGAACAAAATGCTCATACGTGCACAAGTGATAGTCACCAAAAACACCCACAAACTCTTCCACAAATGTCTGTCAAAGCCAAATATTCAAAATTGGTGCAACCAACACTTTCCACTCGGTGCCACCGATTCCCAAACTCAGACAGACCCAGCCAAACCCTAGCCACTTCGGTGCAACCGATTCTGCTTCGGTGCCACCGAGTTTAGGTTGCCAACTTTCTGTTACGCAAATTCACAATATCGGTACCACCGAGATTGTTGGATCGGCGTCACCGAGAATGGGCAATCTGACCGTTGGTCACCTTATCGGTGCAACCGAGTTTCCTATATCGGTCTCACCGAGATTCAAAAGTTGCCACCTTTTGGTCACTTCGGTACCACCGAGATTAACACATCGGTGTCACCGAGTTCGTCATTTTGTGTGTAACGGTTGGATTTTTGGGGATGCCTATATATACCCCTTCACCACCACCCACTCGAAAGAGAAGCACTCAGAACTATTCCATACTTGCCCCATCCAGTTTTCTGAGAGAGAGCCACCTACCCTTGTGTTGAGGTCAAGATCATCCACTCCAACCATATGGATCTTGATTTCTAGCCTCCCCAAGTTGCTTTCCACCAATCCCATCTCTTCCACCAAGCCAAACACTACTGGAATCAGGGATTTTGCCGTCAGCCGACTCTTTGCCGTCAGCAGGCGGACGGCAAAGAAAGTCATTGCCGTGTGCTGGCAGAAAGCTGACGGCAAAGGGTGAGCTGACGGCAAAGAATGAATTTGCCGTAGGCTGGTTCTTTGTCGTCAGCCAGCTGACGGCAAAGGGCCAGTAGGGCAGACGGCAAAGGAACGGCCCACGGCATAGGGCAGCTGGCGGACGGCAAAGGGCAAAGGTAGGCTGGCGCCGCATAGGTCAGTTCTTTGCCGTCTGCCAGCAGACGGCAAAGGCAGGCTGGCAGACGGCAAAGGCGACGCCCTAATAACGACCGTCCCCCACCCCTCTGTCCTCTCCCTCTCTCCCTCCCTCCCTCATCCCTCCCCTCCCTCTCCCCGCCGCCCCGCCGCCCCCACCCAACGGCCGCCCGCCGCCCCCACCCACCGGCTGCCCCACCGCCCGCCGCCCCCACCCACCGGCAGCCCCTCGCCCCGCCACCCCCACCCACCCGCTGCCCCGACGCCCACCCCCGCCTCCCTCACTCCCTCCCCCGACGCCCACCGGCTGCCGCCCCCACCGACCGGCTGCCCCGCCGCCCCACCCACCGGCCGCCCCCCGCCCCGCCACCCCCACCGGCCGCCCCCCGCCCCGCCACCCCCACCCACCAGCCGCCCCGCCGCCCCCACCCACCGGACGCCCCGCCGCCCCCGTGCCCCTGCGCACGACCGCCCCGCCGCCCCGGCACCCCAGACGCACCCGCCGCCCGGACGCCCCCTCCGGTGAGCTTTCTGTGCCTCCTCCCTTCCCCCCTCTTCCGCATTTTTTCATTTTTTTCATTTTTTAGATTAGAAATTAGCTAGCTAGCTACTGTTAGAAGAAGAAAAGAAGAAGGAAAAAGGACAAATGAAAAGAAGAAGAAGAAGTAGAGGAGGAGGAGGAGGAGATGAAAAGGAAAAACAGAAGAAGAGGAGAAAGTAGAAAAAAAAGAGGAGAAGAAGAAGAGGAGAAGAAAAGAAGAAGAAGAAGAAGAGAAGAAGAAGAAGAAGAAGAGGAGAAGAAGAAAAGGAAGAAGAAGAGGAGAAGAAGAGGAGAAGAAGAAGAAATAGAGGAGAAAAAGATGAAAATAGAAGTGGAAAAGTAGTCATACATACCGAGATTTTTCTATCGGGATTGAGTATTCATTTTGATCGTGTGGATCTAAATGTGCAGTTTTTCGTCGCTTGAAGGGTCTGGTGTTCGACGGCCTCCCCGTGCGACTACGTCCCCTACACGGTCTAGTGGTGAGCACTACTGGCATCTCCTCCCCGACCCTCCCCTATTTGCTCTGGTCTTGTTGTCATGCCGTTGTCACTTAATTTTATTTTCATGTCAAGTTTCTTAACCTAGGCGTCTCCCGTTCGAAAGGACAACATCTATATATATGCATGTCTTTGCATATTTATAACCGCCGTCCTTTCGAATTGTCCAACGTTATCCATGGACAACCCGAGTATGTGTAGATTGGGTTCATTTTCCCATATGCTCTGCTCCGGATCCAATGCAGAATTTTGTCAGTGCCTCCCTGTTGTTCACCGGGTACACATCCTCTCTGCTTATTGCTGAGACGTGTATCAGGAGAATAGCGGGGAGGTGCTGTCAAAATTCTGCGTCGGATCCGGAGCAGTGCATGGGAAAACAAAGCCAATCTACACAAACTCGGGTGGGATTAGGACCTATCTTAACCTATTAGCGTGTAGGTTGCATGGACGTAATAAAACTGACAAACTTGATTAACTGATGAATATATATGCTGAAATATATATATATTTCTTGTGTGTCCAGTAGCTAGGCAAGATGACTGATCGTGCGTGGATGTACACCGGTCACACCAGTCAGAAAGACATGACCAAAGAATGGTTAATAAATACCAAGGGGTTTGTGAGAGCCGCATTTGCAAATGGCCAGGAAAAAACATGGTGTCCCTGTCCCCGGTGCGACAACTATAAAAGGCAGACAGAGGATGAAATGGGTAAACACCTGCAGAAGTGGGGTTTTAGGCCTAATTATACGGTGTGGACATTTCATGGTGAGTCTGCCCAACGTGCCAGAGCTGAGGTGGTTCGTCATCGCAACGACGAGCATGGTACCAGGATCGAAGACATGGTGCAAGACTTTGATGATGCTAGGGATTCGGACGATGAGCTGGAGGAATCTGCAAAGGCCATCTATGAAATGTTGGAGTCTTCAAAACGTCCTCTCCACGAGCACACTGAGCTTTGTCAGCTGGATGCCATCGCTCAAGTAATGGCTCTGAAGGCTCAGTTCAACCTGGGCAGAGAATGCTACGACGCGATGATGACAATATTTGGACGCTTTCTACCCAAAGGCCATGTATTGCCTGCAAACCTGTACCAGTCGGACAAAATCCTACGCGTGCTTAAGATGCCCTATGAGAAGATAGATGCCTGTGAGAATGGATGTGCCTTACTTAGGCTTGAGTATGCGGGATTGAACTATTGTCCCATTTGCAAGTCTTCCAGGTATGTTGTGGTAGACAATGGTATGGGTGAGAAGAGTCAGACCAAAATCCCAGTTAATGTTCTTCGGTATATGCCAATCATACCAAGACTTCAATGTCTTTTCATGGTCGAAGAGACGGCCAGACAGATGACGTGGCATAAATTGGGCAAAAGAACCGAACTAGATGCAGATGGGAATCAGATGTTGGTACACACTTCAGACGCATGTGCGTGGAAGCACTTCGATGCATTACATAACGATAAAGCGGCAGATCCAAGGCATCCTCGAGTCGCCATAAGCACGGATGGGTTCAATGTGTTTGGTATGACGGCAACCCAATATAGTTGTTGGCATGAATTTCTCATTCCACTCAATCTCCCCCCCCCCCCCGGAGAGATTATGAAAAGAAAGAACATTTTCTTGACGTTGATAATTCCAGGGCCCAACTATCCGGGGAAGCATATGAATGTGTACATGCAGCCGCTTAAGGATGAATTGCAACAAGCTTGGGATAATGGGATCAAGACATACGACGCCGCTACCAAAAAAACCTTCAAAATGCATGTGTGGTGCATGTACTCAACGCATGACTTGCCGGCGTATGCCCTATTAGTTGGCTGGTGTGTGCATGGAAGGTTCCCGTGCCCCACATGCAAGGCAGCTCTTCAGTTCCGTTGGCTGCAGGCGGGTCGCAAGTATTCTTGCTTTCGACATGCATAGACAGTTCCTGGATCCTCGCCATAAGTTCAGAAAAGACAAGAAGAATTTCATCAAAGGTAGAGTTGTCAAAAACTCTGCACCACCCGCGTTGACAGGCCAACAACTCCTGGATCAGTTAAACGCTCTCGAGCCGGATCCAAAACGTCCTGGGTATTTCAAAGGGTATAATACAGAACACGCATGGACTCACAAGTCATGCTTATGGGATTTGCCTTACTTCAAAGACCTCCTTTGCGCACACAACATCGACGTGATGCACACTGAAAAGAATATCGCCGAGGCCATTTTTGGTACATTGTTCGGCATAGAGGGGAAGTCAAAGGATAATCCTAAGGCTAGAATCGATCCGGAGGCTCTATGTGACAGACCGTTAGAAAACATGCGACAAGGGAAAGGAAAGCAGAACTGGACTAAGCCAAAGGCATGGTTCAATCTTGGAAGGCCGGCTATGAGGGAAATGATCTTGTGGGTGAAAATGCAGTTGATGTTCCCTGATGGTTATGCAGCGAATCTAAAGAGGGGAGCGAGTCTTGACAAACTGAAGATATTTGGTCTCAAGAGTCATGATTGGCACATATGGCTTGAGTGGGTAATGCCGGTGATGCTGCGTGGCTTTATCCCTGAGGATGAATGGCTAGTACTGGCAGAGCTGAGCTATTTCTTCCATTCTCTTTGTGCGAAAGAACTATCGCCTGGCGTGCTAGATGAAATGGAAGAGTTGGCGTCGGAGGAGATATGCAAGTTAGAGAAGATCTTTCCACCGGGCTTCTTTAATCCAATGCAGCATTTGATTTTGCATCTCGCGACCGAGGCAAGATTGGGTGGGACCGTGCAAAATCGTTGGTGCTTCACAACTGAGAGGATGCAGAAGACGCTTCGAGCAAAATGTAAAAATAAACGTAGAATTGAAGCATCGATGGCCGAGGCATTCATTACTGAGGAGGCGGCAAACTTCGTGACAACACACTACGAAGCCAAAAATCATCATTTGCATAATACGAAGCCTCGGTACAATGATGGCGAACCAAAAAAAAGTCGATCCAACCTCAGCCTATTCAAAGGGAAGCTCGCACCAGCCGGTGCTTCTAAAGCAAAAGCGTTGGATGTCGATGAATGGCGGACCATTTCGTTGTATATCTTCAACAACCTAACAGAGGTGCGGCCGTACATCGAGTAAGTTGTCGGTACATTATTGTTTCGCAACTTGTAATTCCTTAGAACTGCTCTTATTCCCGGATATTTGATATAGTCGATACGTCGCCAAATTCTCGGATGGAGTGGTCATCCAAAAGGATTCCGTCGAAGAGTATGAGCTCCTGGCGAAGCATGGAGGCGGCTATCCCGGTTTCATCTCTTGGTTCAAACAAACGGTAATTACCAATAATGGACCATTTCATTTCTTCGTCCTATTTGCGGCTAATGCAACAATCCTTTCGTATTAAACTTGTAGGCTAATTCAGAGTCTATGGACGCCGAGCTGAGACAAGTCGCTAATGGTTTTGACTATAGGGTGCCCCCGAGATGGTGTGCGGATATGATGGATTGTTATGAGGCGTTGGTGGATGAGTGGTGCTCAGAACAATGGCTATCGGTCCACAACAATGCCAAGGACCGGCGTAACAAAATGGTTGGTGTGCCACACCATCAAGGGAGCGCCAACTTAAATCAGTTTGGTCTGAACTGGGTATGTGGTTAGCTTCATGATTCATGCAATTCATTCTCTCTCTTTTAGGCGCATCACAATAAAACGGAGGTGCCACAGATGTACGACCTCTATGCGATGGCCCATACTGCCTCGTACAAGAAGGTCAAGGCATTCTCTGAGTCTGACCTCAATGATCCCTTGAAGTTCAGCAACATCTCCTCCCACAACAAGCTCGTGAGGTACAGAGATGAGGGGAGGGCAAGGAAAGGGGAGGACTTTAACCCGAGCCAGGAGCCTATTGATCCAGAGCTGGTGATGATAGCTGGCGGCCGGAGGCCCCATGGCTCGAGTGCCATTGGAGATGGCCTTATACGTTGTCCTAGCAACCCCCGGGAGATCAAGGCGAACCAAACGAGCTCCTGTCCTAAGATAAGGCCTCGTCCACGGCCAGTCGATCTTGCCATCGTGGTTAGTTATACGGACCCAGATATCTTTCCTCATTACGTTGTGTGTGTGAACAAAGATGATTACAATGCTAACGAGGAGTTGTGTTGCAGGCTGCTATTCTGAAAGAGAGAGAGGCAACACAAGCGCTTATGGCGGCGAAGGAGAAGGAGATGGAGGAGAGGACGGCAAGGTTGTTGGAGGAGGAGAGGGCACGGTCCGATGCGTCTTACCGGGCCATCTACGAGCTCTTCGTGGTAAGATTCTTCTTCATATTTGTCAAATCTTGCATTTAATGTTCCTTTCATTAATAATGAATATCGTTGACTTGTGAAAACCAAATGTGCAGACTATGTGCGAGAAGACCGGCCAGGCCGCTCCGTCGATGCCAGTCATTACCACGGCTGCACCGGTGAGTTTCATTTCAATGCAATGATCTTTTCAGTGTCATCATGCTAACGAGACATTGCAAATCATCTTTGGTGCAGCTTAACTCCGGAGTCGCATCGCATGACCCTTCTCCAGGGCAGCCTTCTCCAGGTGAAACCGGTCCGAGCAACCGCGGTGCCTCTCCTCCGTGATGACGAGGACGGTAAGCCCCAAACTTAGCTCGTTTTCTCAAAGAAAGACAAACTTAGCACTTAGACAAACTTAGCTCATTCCGAAATATTAGTGTTAGGGGAAACGACCATCACCAACTGTCGAAATATTAGTGTTAGGTACTGTCCACCAACATACACCACCATATAAGTGTGAGTGAGTGCGCACCATACACACCATGAGGCAAACCTCGAAAGACCTATCCTTCTTCCAATTTTGCCCAAATGACACAAATAAGCAATAAGAAGAAGAAAACAAGAGGAGAAAGATAGAGAGAAGAAAACTGCTTCTTCATCTTCTTCTTCTTATTCTAGTCTTCTTCATCTAACTTTCGTATTTCCCATTTTGCAGATTAGAGTCACTTCACGGAAGCTTGCATTGATGGAGTGCTTGTGATTTTGTATCGATGAACAATGTTAAACTTGCTACATATGTGAAACTTGTTACTATTGTAAGATGGTGAACAATGTGACATTTGTTTTGGTATGTTTGTTGGATACTTGTGCTTGTGCTTGTTGTTGGATGATGATCAGTAGGGTTATTGTGAAATATATACATATATAGCATATTTTGCCTGTGAAAATTGTGGGATATAAGAAAAATAGAAAAAACTGGGGCAATATTGCCACTTTGCCGACGGCCACCGTCGGCAAAGCTTCTTTGCCGTCTGGCACCGACGGCAAAGGTGACACGTGGCACTAACCTGTGCACCCTGGGAGTGCCAGGCCAGATGACATTTGGTACATTTGTCGTCCGGGGGCGGACGGCAATGGGCGCGGACGGCAAAGGAGGGGGTGGCGGGGGGACGACGGCAAATGAGGGGAGGCAGACGGCAAAGGCTGCGGACGGCAAAGGAGAGGGAGGCAGACGACAAAGGCTGCGGACCGCAAAGGAGATGGTGGCAGACGGCAAAGGCTCCGTTAGCCACTAACGGGGTTAACTCAAGTTTACGCCGTCCAGTCGCTTTGCCGTCTGCTGGCTGACGGCAAAAACACTTTGCCGTCTGCTGCCTGACGGCAAAAACACTTTGCCGTCTGCAGTACAAAGGCAGACGGCAAAGCCCTCCTTTACCGGGGTTCTCAGTGCCGGAAATTTGGCCATCTGCTGCCGGACGGCAAAGGCTTTGCCGTCGGTGGTCCTACCCTTTGCCGTCCGCTATGGCAGACGGCAAAGTACCTGATTCCAGTAGTGAAATCTGTGAAAGAGTGATTGTGTGTTGAGGAGTCTATCATCTTGAAGCACAAGAGCAAGGAGTTCATCGTCATTACCGAGCCTATTACCTTTTGGAGGGTGGTGCCTCCTAGATTGGTTAAGTGTCGCTTGGGAGCCTCCTACTTCGTGTTGTGGAGTTGAACCCAGAAGTTTGTACGGGCAAGGAGATCGCCTACTTCATGAAGATCTACCCATAGTGAGGCTAGTCCTTCGTGGACGGAAGCCGTTATGGAATAGTCAAGGTTGCTTCTTCGTGGACCCTTATGGGTGGAGCCCTCCGTGGACTCTCGCGACCGTTACCCTCCGTGGGTTGAAGACTCCATAAACGTGGACGTACTATAGCACCACCTACCGGAACCACTAGAAAAATCTTTACGTCTCCAATTTCGTTTGATCTACCTATCTCAACTCTTTACTTCATGTGCAATGTTCTTACTTTCCACTGCCATATTTGTTGACATGCATGTGTAGGGCTGTTAGACTTGCTAGACTTGCTAAAACTGTTAAAATCTGCCAACCAATTAACTTGGGAAAAGGTTAGGTTTCAAATTCCTGCTAGTAGTCTATTCACCCCCCTCTAGACACTCTTCTACTGGTCCCTCAATTGGTATCAGAGCTTTGGTCTCCATTGCTTCGGTTTAATCACCGAGGAGGAAGATGGATGTGTCTAGTATAGGGAGTTTGAGTTTTAGAGTGCCTATTCTTGATGGAGAGTACTATAGTCAATGGAAAACCTTGATGCTTGAGCTGTTTAATGAATTTCAATTGAGAAAATATGTTAAGTGCCCCTATGTACCTCCCATTGATCCTTTACATCCCACACATGAAGAGGAAATTGATATGCTATGCAATCTTAGAACTGTCAATCTCATTGTTAGAGCATTGCCTAGAAATGTGCTTAATCAAATGAAGAATTTTGAATGTTCTTACACTCTGTGGAATGACTTGGAGAAACGATATCCGAGTTATTCATTGAGTAATCTTGATGAAATTCTTCATAAAACTATTGCCTTCCACAATATGACGCCTAGTGATCCCAAGTTTGATGGTTGTCTATTTGAGCTTAGAGACCTCATGCGTGCTAAAGGAGATGTCACAACTATCAACAACATCGTTGTCGAAGCCATTCGCATTCATAAGTTTGAACATTGTCATGATCACAACCCTAACGAATCTCTTGTTCTTTATGACGAGGATTTCCCACTTGATGATGACAATGTGGAACATGGCTACTATGATGAAGATGAGCTATTCGACATCGAGTATGAGAAGATCATGAAGAATCTAAGTCTCATGGCAAACTTCAAGGATTACATGTCCGGAGGAAAAGAGTGGATTCTCGATAGCGGATGTACCGACCATATGACCGGAGATAGAGAAATGTTTGAAGAGATCACACCGAACCATGGACCGCGAAGGTACGTAACATTTGGAGACAACTCCAATGGTAAGGTACTTGGTCTTGGTAAGGTGGACATATCCCATGATAGCTCTATTCAAAATGTTATGCTTGTTGAATCTCTAGGCTACAATCTTCTTTCGGTATCTAGACTTGCCGACTCTGGTTTTAATGTGCTATTTACGAAAATAGATTGTCAAGTGTTTCGTCAAGATAATCATAAAATGGTCTTTACCGGTTTTCGTAGAGGTGATCTATACATTGTTGATTTCACTAAGAGATCCAAACCTCGTACTTGTCTTATTGCAAAATCTTCTAAAGGTTGGCTTTGGCATAGGAGACTAGGACATGTTGGCATGCGTAATCTAGACAAGCTTATCAAAGGTGATCATATACTTGGTGTTAAAGATGTTATCTTTGACAAAGATAGACTTTGTAGTGCTTGTCAAGCTGGAAAGCAAGTAGGTGGAAGTCATCCCGTTAAGAATATCATGACTACTAGGAGACCACTCGAGTTACTTCACATGGATCTTTTTGGTCCCAATGCTTACAAGAGTCTCGGTGGAAATTCCTATGGTCTAGTGATAGTTGATGATTTTTCCAGATTTACGTGGGTATTCCTTCTTGATGATAAGTCGCAGGTTCAAAAGATCTTCAAGAACTCCGCTCGCAAAGCGCAAAATCAGTTTGAAGTGAAGATCAAGAAGGTTCGGAGCAATAACGGATCGGAGTTCAAGAACACCCATGTGGATACCTTCCTTGACGAAGAAGGTGTCTCACATGAGTTCTCGGCTACGCACACGCCTCAACAAAATGGAGTTGTTGAAAGGAAGAACCGGACGCTCATTGAGATGGCAAGAACGATGCTTGACGAATACAAGATGCCAAGTCACTTTTGGGCAGAAGGCATGGAAACAGCATGTCATGCCACAAACCGACTTTACTTGCACAAGCTTCTCGGTAAAACGGCATACGAGCTACTCACCGGTAACAAACCCCAAGTTGGATACTTTCGGGTATTCGGCTCAAAGTGCTACATTCTTGATAAGCATCGTCGTACTAAATTTGCTCCCAAATCTCATGAAGGATTCCTACTTGGTTACGGATCGAACTCTCACACTTACCGTGTCTACAACAACTTCACTCGAAAAGTTGAAGAAACGGTAAATGTGAAGTTTGATGAATCTAATGGTTTGCAAGTCGAACAATTGCCAAATGATGTAGGTGATAAGGACCCTTCGGAAGCTATCCAAGACTTGTCCATCGGCAAGATTCATCCCATGGAGGTGAAGGAAAGTAGTTCATCAACTCAAGTGGAAGCCCCTACTTCACGTCAAGGTGAACCACAACATGACATGGAGGCATCCACAAGCGGTACACGACAAGATGATGAAGAGGAGGAAGTGCATCATGAAGATCCACCACAACCTCCTTCACCACCACCTCAAGGTAACGACATCTTCAACAACAATGAAGATGAAGGAGATGATGATGAAGAAGAAGCTCCACCATCCAACAATCGGAAGCTGACCCGAGTTCGAGCACAAGTGACCAAGAACCATCCCCTAAACCAAATCTTTGGTGATATACAAACAGGGAGAATCACTCGCTCGAAAACTCGCCTAGCTAACTTTTGTGAGCATTATTCTTTCATCTCTAGCATTGAGCCCTTGAAGGTAGAACAAGCTCTTGAAGATGCGGATTGGGTGAACACGATGCATGAAGAGCTTTACAACTTCGAGAGGAACGAAGTGTGGACACTCGTTGAGAAGCCCAAGGATGAGCAAAACATCATCGGAACAAAATGGGTGTTTCGGAACAAGCAAGATGAAGACGGTCAAGTCGTACGCAAAAAGGCTCGTCTCGTAGCCCAAGGATATACGCAAGTCGAAGGTATGGACTACGGTGAGACCTACGCCCCCGTCGCTAGACTTGAAGCTATTCGCATTCTTCTTGCTTATGCTAATCACCATGATATCACGCTTTATCAAATGGACATTAAAAGTGCCTTTTTAAATGGTGAGATTGAAGAAGAAGTCTATGTTAAGCAACCGCCTGGTTTTGTGAATCCTAAGAAACCTAATCATGTTTACAAGCTTCGTAAAGCTCTTTATGGTCTTAAGCAAGCCCCTCGTGCTTGGTACAAATGCTCAACGAAGTTTCTCATTGAAAAAGGTTTTGAAATTGGTAAAATTGATGCAACCTTATTCACTAAGAGAGTTAATGGTGAATTATTTGTGTGCCAAATCTATGTGGATGATATTATCTTTGGATCTACTAACCCACAATTTAGTGAAAGATTTGGAAGGTTGATGTCCGAGAAGTATGAGATGTCCATGATGTGTGAGCTGAAATTCTTTCTTGGTTTGCAAATCAAGCAAATGAAAGAAGGAACTTTCATCCCTTAAACTAAGTATACCAAGGACTTGATCAAGAAGTTCAACATGTAGGAATACAAAGGTATGAAAACACCCATGCCTACTAGTGGACATGTTGATCTTACCAAGGAGGATGAACCTGTTGATCAAAAGGTTTATCGATCTATGATTGGTTCATTGCTATATCTATGTGCATCTCGTCCCGATATTATGCTTAGTGTTTGCATGTGTGGTAGATATCAAGCTGCACCTAAAGAGTGTCATCTTTTGGCCGTGAAACGTATTGTGAGATATTTGATACAAACACCAAACTTTGGCATTTGGTATCCCAAGGGATCTTCCTTTAACCTTGCTGGTTATTCCGATTCGGACTATGCCGGTGACAAGGTTGATAGAAAATCCACCTCGGGTACTTGTCAATTTTTGTGTAGATCTCTTGTGTCTTGGTCCTCCAAGAAACAAAACTCGGTATCTCTATCTACTGCCGAAGCTGAGTATATTGCTGCTGGATCTTGTTGTGCGCAATTACTATGGATGACACAAACGCTTAAGGATTATGGAATTCATGTTAAAAATGTTCCATTACTTTGTGACAATGAAAGTGCTATTAAAATTGGTCATAATCCTGTGCAACATTCTCGAACCAAACATATTCAAGTTAGACATCATTTCATTCGTGATTATGTTGCCAAAGGCGATATCAATCTTAAGCATGTTCGCACTAACAAGCAATTGGCCGATATCTTTACTAAGCCACTTGATGAGAAAACATTTTGCTACTTGAGGAGTGCGTTGAACATCATTGATGATTCAAACTTGAGCTAGACTCACTCGGTTGCATGCAAAGGCATGAGCTTTCTTGATATTTCCATGTACTTTTAACATGTTATCTTATGCCATGGAATTCTATGCTCCCTTGTATTGCATCTAACCCTTTTGTAGGTACTTGGAAGAATTTCAGTCCACAAGATTGCCATCAACTCCAATCATAAGCAATCTTGTCATGACCAAGTATCCACATCCCCTCTTGATGATGGAAGGAAGAAGACAACTTAACCATATCCTTGACATATACTTGATGTGATCATTGCTAAATCTCTATTGGTATCATGTCAAATGGATATATCTATTGTTCTTCCTTGCATGACTAACCTTTGTAGGTGACAAGTGTACTCAAGCGAGAAGGATTGCTCCCAACTCAAGATGATCTTCATCAACCTCGAGCATCCTTAGCAAGTTCACCTACAAGCCACGTCATCAACATCACACAAAGGTAAGTACTCATATCCTTGAAAAAGCTTTACTCCAAGTCATGAGCTAAAGCAACTCAAGTGATATGAAGACATTAAAATGCTTAATCGATAAATGGTAGCCCCATTTTGAGCTTAACGTAGAGTATGACCGATGATCAAGTATTCTTGCTTGGCTCCTAAGTCAATATAATCTAATATAGGTGACCTAGTCACCGCCCATCATCTAGTTAAGTATTTTGGATGGTTCACTCTCTATTTGCATGATTTCTTGGAACCACTCAAATCTTATCTAGTTGATATCTCTCTGTAAATTCTTTTGCCTTTATTTGAAAAAGTCTCTTTTGACTCTTTGAAAACAGAAACTTGGTCTCTTATTCTTTTTTCCATTTTAGCCTCGGAGCCGTCGATACATATATCTCGGTTCTACCGAAATTGCAGACAAGCTGCACCACAAAATCTCGGTACCACCATTTTATTTGTCTCGGAGTCACCGATTTGATTCTTTTCTTATTTGTGTTCGCAGTTGCAAATCTATGTTTCTTTTGTGATCTTCCTGGTGATGATTCTGTTACTTCGATGATCCCTTCTTATTTAAAAAAACTAGGGGGAGAATAACAAAGCTAAACTTAGGGGAAGAAATTCTTTATTCAAGGATCCCTAACTCAAAGAAGGAGAAGTCTTACAAAATCTCAAAGGGAGAGAAATTATTTTCAATGATTCCCTCAAATTTTCATTTCTATGAAACCTACATTCAATGACCCTTGTTCTCAAGGATCCCTTCTCAGTCAATGATCCCTGTATCTGTTCCTGTGTTTGACCTTTTTGGCAATGAATGCCAAAAGGGGAGAAAAACAAAGCTTCATGCTAAAGGGAGATTGATGCTTATGCAAAGGGGGAGACATGATCAAGGGGGAGAGCGAATTTCAATGTTTATACTGTTACAGGCAAGGGGAGAACACCAAAGTAGCGAGAGAAAATATATTTACATACTTTCCTATGGTGATCATTTTAGGTTTTTCTCACCCTATCCAATCCCAATATGTACATGCTAAGATTCAGGGGGAGAGGATGATCTACTATTTTCATATCTAAGGGGAGAAAGTCCTAAATGATCTTGGAGACATATCAATCTTAAGAATACTATCTTCTATATGTCCTCCATATCTTGGTACTTTTGAGTTCTATTTCCTTGTTGATTGGTAGAATACTCTTGTGTTTCCTAACATTGTTTTCTCAAGTGTGTTTCTACTACAAGAATGCTCAAGAACTCAAGGTAAGTATATGCATCATATCTTTGATCAAGATGATCTCTTGCTTCTTGCACATATTGTTTGCAAGAGTGAAGTCTTGAACAAGGATACATCTCATTCATATATATTTGATGCATATAGCCAAGATACACATGACTCCTTCTATCCCTTCTACTATATGTGTGTCCATGCATTCCAAAGCAACTGTCCTTTAAAGGATTGCACACATTTAGGGGGAGCAAATCTAAGTCATGTGTCTCTCAAAGTCTTCATTATATCCATGCATATCTTTATTTGAAGCGTTGATTATATGTTGTCATCAATTACCAAAAAGGGGGAGATTGAAAGCACAACATGCTCCCTTGGTGGTTTTGATAATTCATGACAACATACATTGTCTCTTGGACTAATACTTTTACCTAGTGTATGTCAGATAAAGTCCATAGAGAGGGTTGGCAAAAAGGATTGTGGAGATTGTGGAGATACCCCAAGATGCTAGGAATGGATTGGCAAAGCTTCAAGCAAGAGGACTCTACATTTTACATTTGTGAGAAATCACTTTGAGTCCATAGGAAAGCCAATACTATTAAATGGGGGTAATGTTTTGATTGGTGAACAAAATGCTCATACGTGCACAAGTGATAGTCACCAAAAACACCCACAAGCTCTTCCACAAATGTCTGTCAAAGCCAAATATTCAAAATCGGTGCAACCAACACTTTCCACTCGGTGCCACCGATTCCCAAACTCAGACAGACCCAGCCAAACCCTAGCCACTTCGGTGCAACCGATTCTGCTTCGGTACCACCGAGTTTAGGTTGGATCGGCGTCACCGAGAATGGGCAATCTGACCGTTGGTCACCTTATCGGTGCAACCGAGTTTCCTATATCGGTCTCACCGAGATTCAAAAGTTGCCACCTTTTGGTCACTTCGGTACCACCGAGATTAACACATCGGTGTCACCGAGTTCGTCATTTTGTGTGTAACGGTTGGATTTTTGGGGATGCCTATATATACCCCTTCACCACCACCCACTCGAAAGAGAAGCACTCAGAACTATTCCATACTTGCCCCATCCAGTTTTCTGAGAGAGAGCCACCTACCCTAGTGTTGAGGTCAAGATCATCCACTCCAACCATATGGATCTTGATTTCTAGCCTCCCCAAGTTGCTTTCCACCAATCCCATCTCTTCCACCAAGCCAAATCTGTGAGAGAGTGATTGTGCGTTGAGGAGTCTATCATCTTGAAGCACAAGAGCAAGGAGTTCATCGTCATTACCGAGCCTATTACCTTTTGGAGGGTGGTGCCTCCTAGATTGGTTAGGTGTCGCTTGGGAGCCTCCTACTTCGTGTTGTGGAGTTGAACCAAGAAGTTTGTACTGGCAAGGAGATCGCCTACTTCATGAAGATCTACCCATAGTGAGGCTAGTCCTTCGTGGACGGAAGCCGTTATGGAATAGTCAAGGTTGCTTCTTCGTGGACCCTTATGGGTGGAGCCCTCCTTGGACTCTCGCGACCGTTACCCTCCGTGGGTTGAAGACTCCATAAACGAGGACGTACGATAGCACCACCTATCGAAACCACGGGAAAAATCTTTGCGTCTCCAATTGCGTTTGATCTACCTATCTCAACTCTTTACTTCATGTGCAATGTCTTTACTTTCCGCTGCCATATTTGTTGACATGCATGTGTAGGGCTGTTAGACTTGCTAGACTTGCTAAAACTGTTAAAATCTGCCAACCAATTAACTTGGGAAAAGGTTAGGTTTTAAATTCCTGCTAGTAGTCTATTCACCCCCCTCTAGACACTCTTCTAGTGGTCCCTCAGGTGGCCTTGCTCGATGATTGCGATAGGGACGGCGCCGCCGCTCAGTTCGCATCGTCCTCGACCATGGTCTACACCGCAGTAATGCTGTCCGTGTCGAACGCATCAGCCACAGCGTCGACGCCCCTCATCCTTGTTGCCGCCATCGCTGTAGCGGCGACATGCGATGGGATCCGGGGAGGAAAAGGCTTAGGGAGCAGCATTGCTCCTCTCCTTCGATGCTCTCGGCTGAGGAGATGATGACGAAAATCGATGCGCTGCCCACAACGTTAGGTTCGCGCAAATGACGCTCCCCCCTACTTGGCGCGCCAAAGATGTCGGGTCACGATGCACACGATCACCTATGGGGCCACGGGCCCCTTTGTGGTTCGGCGGGGGTGAGGTCACGTTGCACAAAGAGCAGAGGTGGTGAGTCAGGACAACGACGAGACGCTTGTGTTTTACCCAGGTTCGGGCCGCTGGGAATCGTAAAACCCTACTCCTGCTTTGGTGGATTGATCGGGGGAACACGAAGCACACGTAGTGCTCAAACCCAGCAAGGTTGCCTTCGGTAGAGCTGCTACGTGAGTACAAATGTCGAAAGGTCCGAATCTTTAGCTAGGTTGCCTTGGGCCTCCTTTTTATAGCTCAAGGGCCAACCACAGTGGCAAAACAGACATTATTTAGTGATTAGATAGCCAACAGTGCTATCATACCTAACCCTGGCACTTAGGTGGCATGCGGGGATGCATCCCCGGTAGGCTTTTATCACCGCTTTAGCTAACTATTGCTCAATATCTTGACACGCCTCTGGACGGGTGTCAAATGGGCATAATCTGTCTCCCAGCGAGTCGCCACGTGCTTAGCGAGAGCCACTTAGCCACCCGAGGGCTCGCCACCGCATCAACAAATGACTGGCGTTTTGATGCGGTGGAGCGGTGGCCGATTGGCTCGCGCCTGCCGGGGGATGGCTTGCCGGGTCTTCCCAAAGATGTGTGCGCCTCGTTCCCCGGTAGGCACCGGGGACGCGACTGGCGCGGTTCGGGCCCATTCTAGGCCGTGCATCGACCTTGCCGGCATTCCTTAGCCAGCGTAGGTTGCTTCTGTCAGAGTCTTGGTCTTGAATGCTGGTTTCGTCTTCTTGATGTGCTCCTTGATTTCACTTAGAGCGGCTTCTCTGGTTTGTACTGGTTTTGACGGGGTAGTAGCTTTCCCCAGCAGGCTTAGGCCATCGGGTCGGAGGCTTATCGTCCGTGCACAAGTCAAGGGGGAAATAAACATGCATGTTTGTGTACCCCGACACCAAGTCAAGTCATCACCGACAAGCATGCTTCATCCCATCATGCAGATAAAAGTGAGAGAGCGACCCATCTTAAAGAGAGTGAGCGCCACAAGCCAAACTTGAGTGACTCCATGATGAGGGACATGAGTGATGTAATTCTTTTAGCCACCAAAAGAGATTTGAGGGATGTGAGTGAGAGCCCATCGACCGTTCTTCACTATGTACTTGTGTGCAAAGATGACGTCGTACGGACTAACGATTCACAACATCTTCCTCTTGTGTCATCTCGTCCGTTACAGGAATTCCAAGATGTTTTCCCCGATTAGCTACCTCCGGGACTACCACCAAAACGAGGAATTGAACATCGCATCGACCTCATCCCCAGATCACCGCTTCCTAACAAGGCACGCTACCGCGTCAACCCCGAAGAAACAAAGGAGATACAAAGGAAAGTCCAAAAACTCCTAGATAAAGGACATGTACATGAGAGTTTGAGTCCTTGTGCGGTTCCGGTGATACTAGTACCTAAGCATGATGGTAGTATGTGCATGTGTTCCGATTGCCACCCTATCAACGCTATAACCATTCGTTATCTTCACCCCATTCCTTGCCTAGATGATATGCTAGATGAACTTAGTGGTTCCACTATAATTTCCAAGATTGACTTAAAAAGTGGTTACTATCAAATACGCATACAAGAGGGTGATGAGTGGAAAACAGCGTTCAAGACTAAGTTTGGTGTTTATGAATGGCTAGTGATGCCCATGGGCTTATCCGAAGCACCGGGTACATTCATGAGTGTTATGCATTATGTTTTGCGACCCTTAATAGTATATTGTGTAGTGGTCTATTTTGATGACATTCTTGTCTTTAGCAAGTCTCTTGACGAGCATGCTACTCATGTTAGAGAAGTCTTGCAAATTCTTAGGAAAGAACAACTTTGTGCAAACATGGAGAAATGCACTTTTGGTGTTGACAAGGACATTTTCCTAGGATTTGTTTTATCTTTCAAGGGCGTTCATGTAGACGATACTAAAATTGAAGCTATTAAAACTTGGCCTACACCCACAAATTTGCAACAAGTGCGTAGTTTCCTAGGACAAGCCGGTTTCTACCATCGTTTCGTTAAATACTTTAGCACTATTGCATATCCTCTACATGCTTTGATCAAGAAGAATGCACCAATTGTTTGGGGACCTTCCCAAGAAACCGTATTCCATGAGATTAAAAATTTGCTTATTCATGCACCTTTGCTTGCTTTAACTAACTTTGATAAAACATTTGAAGTTCACTGTGACGCTAGTGGTAATGGCATAGGTGGTGTGCTAATCCAAGAGAAGCGCCCAATTGCGAATTTAGCGAGAAACTTTCCGCCGCTCAACTTAACTATCCCATCTATGATAAAGAATTGTAAGCATTGGTGAGAGTGTTACATGTTTGGGTGCATTATTTGCGACCTCATGAGTTTTTCATTCATACCAATCATGAAACTCTCAAGTACCTTAAGGCTCAAACTAAGTTGAACAAACGACATGCGAAATGGAGTGAATTCATTGAGTCTTTTCCTTATGTCATCAAATACATTAAGGGTAAATAAAATGTTGTGGCGGATGCTCTTTCACGCAAATGGATGCTAGTTACTCAACTTGAATTAAATGTCATTGGTTTTGAGCATATCAAAGATTTGTATGAGCATGATGTTTCCTTTGCTACTCCATATGCTAAGTGCCAAGTGAAACCTTGTCGGGAGAACTACTACATGAAAGATGGCTATCTTATGCGTGCTACCAAACTTTGCATACCCGAGCCTTCTCTTCGTTTGTTGCTTTTGCAAGAGGCTCATGGTGGAGGACTTATGGGTCATTTCAGACGCGACAAGACGTATGCCACACTATCCAACAACTACTATTGGCCAAAGATGTTTCGCGATTTTGCACACTTCACCAACTGATGCTCTACATGCCGCAAAGCTAAGTCTAAAGCTCAATACCATGGTCTTTACATGCCTCTTCCTATACCTTTCCAACCTTGGACATTAGTATGGATTTTGTGCTTGGTTTGCCACGAACTAAAAATGGCCATGATTCCGTTTTTGTTGTTGTGGACCGCTTTTCCAAGATGGCTCATTTTATTTCATGTCACAAGCTCGACGATGCTCCGCATGTTGCAAATCTCTTTTGTAGGGACATCTTGCGACTACATGGCGTCCCCAATACCATTGTCTCGGATCATGATGTCAAGCTCCTAAGCTACTTTTGGAAGACTCTATGCTCCAAGCTCGGAATCAAGCTTCTATTCTCTTCGGCCTATCATCCACAAATCGATGGCCAAACGGAGGTGACGAACCGGACGCTATCTACTCTCCTCCGCGTGTTGATCAAGAAGACCATCAAGGAATGGGAAGATTGCCTCCCCATCGCCAAGTACGCCTACAACCGCACACATTACTTCACCATAGGGAAGTCTCCGTTCGAGGTGGTCTACGGCTTCAACCCTTTGTCCCCGTTGGACATACTTCCTCTACCACTACAAGTACAAGGGCAAGCCATATCAAGAAAATGCACGAAGATACAAGGCGCACGATAGAACGTCAAGTGGAATGCGTCGCCGCCAAGCGCAACACCAACAAGCACCCGATGGTGTTCGAGCCCGGTGATCTTGTGTGGCTACACCTTCGCAAGGACCGTTTCCACGCCGAGCGCAAGTCCAAGCTACTACCGCGCGCCGATGGACCCTTCAAAGTGTTGGCACGCTACAACAACAATGCTTATAAGATCGACATTCCATGCGACAAGTACAACATGAGCTACACCTTCAACGTCATGGACCTATCTCCTTTCCATGGTGATGAAGATCTTGATCATTGGACGGATCTCTCACAAGGGGGGGGGAGATGATGCGGAGCATCCCGTGGTCATCCCCATGGACCCATCTCCACCAACTCAAGGTCCAAAGGGTCCCGTGACAAGAGCTCGTGCACGTGCAATTGAATCCATGGTGACATCTCTCCTTGTTCATCCATTGTTCGATTCACAGGAGACATGGCTTCTACCTCAAGCAGAAGTTCTTTGCATACTCAGGTACTCGGGAGAGGAACATGCGAGCGACCACGGAGAGCCACAAGGACGCCAAGCTTGGAAGTACCAAGGGGAAGCTGCAGACGAGCTATAGCCTCCGGATGTCCGGACCCTCCTCGGACGTCCGATGCCTGGAGGCCATCCCCAGATAGAAGGTCGTAGTAGGTCTGCAGCGGCCGGACGACCGACGCCGCTCGGACGTCCGACATCACCCAGCGCCCGGAAACCTGACTCCTCTCCAGAAACCCGACGCCAAGCGACCAGAGCCAAATCTACGGAACTCCGAAGCCTCCGGACGACCGAGCCCCGAACGTCCGACAAGCTCCAGAAATTCGGCAAATCCGCACCCGGTCCAAATCGTCGGACGACCGACCAACCTCGAACATACGGACCGCCGTGAAGCTTCGGACGTCCGACAGCGTCCGGACGTCCGAACCCTATCTGCGCACAGCCACTTGGGCCTTGGCCCATGTACCCCTGTATTCCGCCTACGACTATAAAAACCCTCCCCCCTCCTCAAGCTAGGGTTAGCTTATGTGTAACACTTGACATTGTTGAGCATAGCTCCATCTACTTCCTACTCCCTAGGAGTTGACCACCTCTTTGAGAGAAGATCCAAAGTGGATACCAAGGCCCCTATCAAGGGAAGATCCCACGGGATACCAAGACCTCATCTCCTCCGGAGTGAGACGACTATCGGTCACTTGTATCTACTTGTTGACTTTGGATCTATGTACCTCTTGTGTTTAAGAGGATTTAGTGTATGTGTGATCAGAGATCATTCTTGAGTTTGTGTTTTCTCTCGTGATTTCTCCCTTTTTCCCCTCCAACTGTGAAAAGATCGACACACACGGGAGTGCCCAGTATCAACCGACCTCACCGATTTCCTCGCAGATAAGTGTGTTCAACACTATGACCTTACTCGTACATTCATGCAAGGATTGTGCTATCAATCACATGCTTCTAGAGTGTTATTTAAACTTTATGATAAATCCTTTAGCATGTCTCTAGAAGATTTCTCTACTGCTTGCAAACTTCCACTTTGGGGTTCGACCGAGAAACCATCAAAAACTGATTATAATATGTTTCTCGAGAGTCTCTGCGTTGGAGAATATAGGGGAGTAACGCAGGCAAGAATTGAAAGCATACACTTTCCCTCTATTCGTTACTCTTTGCACTGTTTAATGGGAAATGCGTAGTAGGGAAACAAGATTGTAGTGCATTATGCGCCCCTGATTTAAGCCTTATTCACACTGTTGTAACTAGGGAACAACACTATAACCTTGGTGCAATTGTTGCCCGAAGGTTGAATTCTAACTCTAGCAATGGTGATTTGTATGCAGAGATTTATGCCTCCTGCGTAGCTGCGAAACTGGGAGTGTCGCCTCAACCTAATGATCCTATAAATTGTCGGTGTTCATCCTCTTTCATTGTATATCCATGTTAGCTTTATTTTTCCGCTTTCTTCTTGTGTGTTTGCAAATTTTTGGAAATCCAAAAATATTTCTCGCTTCTTTTCGGTTTTCATTTCCTTATTTCCTCAGTTGTACTACTAAAAAGAAAACCCAAAAAGATTTACTTTGCATGTTGGGAGATTTCCCGTGTAACTAATTTTTCTCGTTCTTGTTTTCCCTTAGTTTATTTGCTTGCTTGAGAAAAACAAAAACTCCAAAAATATTTCAGTGTGTTTCTTTGAATTTCTTTTCTTTTTGTTGAGTCTTCAAAAGGAGAAGACCATGATGAAAATGTTGAGTGGCTCTTATATGCTTTATTGTTGATCTAACAGAGAGCCAATATTACCTTGTTTTCTCCTTTGTCCAAAACTGCCCTGCAGATTCCATCTTAGTCCACGATATTCTTGCACTATTATTATTATCACATCATTCGGTCATGCAAGTGAAAGGTAATAATGACGATATTTGACGAAGTCATCATGGCAAGGGAAGCTGGTATGAACTCTTCTTGATTTCCGTTTTTGGTAAATATGTTTCGGTCGTTCAGTCTCGATTCAGTATATTATGAGTGAACATGTTCATGATGACAATTAGAGATTATAGCTTTTCATGCCATGCTTAAACAGCTAGTAGTGAATAATTATTTATCTTATAGGTCAACAAGCATTAAAATGGTTATGATGTGGTATGGTAGTATGGTATTTCCCTCTGAGAAATTCAAGCAGCTGGACTTGGCCTATGTACAAACATGTAGTTGATTCAGAACCAATGCAACCTTCATGATGTTTAAATTCAGAGTGTTCATATCCTACTCATGCTATGTCCAATGTTAATTATTTGCAATGCCTTCCTATGACCGTTTTTACTCTCTAGCTGGTCGCTTCCCAACCTATTGCTAGCCTTCACCTGTACTAAGCCAGAATTTTGTTTGTGCATCCAAAACCTTTAAACCATGTTATTCCACATGAGTCCACCATACCTAATATATGCGGTATTACCCTGCCGTTCCAAGTAAATTTGCATGTGCCATCTCTAATCATGCAAATAAACATCTATTTTGTGCACGCATCTCGCTCATGGAGCGACGAGGCAGTCAGTATTTTCTATGCTAAGTGAGTTATTCTCAAGACGGTCATTTATTCGCCGTCATGCACGAGAAAGGCTGGTAAAAGGATGCCCAATCCTGCATAATAAAAATTAACTAATCAAAACTCCTTGGGACAGTTGACATGTTGGCAGGCATCCGTGGATTCGGTCAACCATGGTTTGTGTATGGATGGTGGATAGGAGTAAACTTTACTATTCTGTTTGGGAACCGCCAATAATGAGTTTAGCATGGAAGATATTGAAAACCTTTGTTGTAACGTTGACATGAAAAGTGCACCACTCAAAAACTACATTCCTATCCTGTTTTAAAACTTGAGCTCTGGCACCTCTTTACATCAATGCTTCCCACTGCGAAGGGCTTATATATTTATTTTTATGCCGAGTCATCATTCTCTTATTAAAAGCACCAGACCGGAGAGCACTATTGTCATTCTTATGCATTGAGTATAGTTAATGTTGGATGTGAGCATGATTGGATCTTTTCTATTCTGAATTATAATGTTTAGTCGCTGCTTGAACCTTGGAGGTGCTCTGCATTTATGTTTTGCGGACTCAGAAAGGGCTAGCGAGGTACCATGTTACCAAATCATATCATGATTGTTTTGATAAATTTTTGGCATGTGAGATATCTTATTATTTGCTTTCTAGTTGGTTATGTATTGCCATGAGCTGATATGATATTTAAGTGTTATCATGGGCCTAGTTATTTATGATTTATGCTGAAAACTTGAGCACTAGCTAAGTATGTGTATAATGACGAGAACAAAAGAGTTTGTAAAAGTTTTCTTTATCACTTTCACTTTGTCAACTGAATTGCTTGTGGACAAGCAATGAGTTAAGCTTGGGGGAGTTGATACGTCTCCAACGTATCTACTTTTCCAAACACTTTTGCTCTGGTTTTGACCTCTAATTTGCATGATTTGAATGAAACTAACCCGGACTGACGCTGTTTTCAGCACAACTACCTTGGTGTTATTTTTGTGAAGAAATAAAAGTTCTTAGAATCGGACGAAACTTTTTGTGAATTGTTTTTGGGATTTATATTGAATTATGGAGCAAAGAACTCTCAGAGGGTGTGTGCCAGGGGGCTACCACACATCAGGGCGCGGCCCCCTAGGCCGCCCCCTGATGGCTTGTGGGGCCCTCGAGGCTCCTCCAACCCTTATTCCAGTCCTATAAAATCACATCTTCGGAGAAAAAAACCAGGGAGAAGTTTTCATCACGTTTCACGAGATGGAGCCGCCGCCACCTCCTGTTCTTCCTCGGGAGGGCTGATCTGGAGTCCGTTTGTGGTTCCGGAGAGGGGAAATCGTCACTATCGTCATCACCAACCCTTCTCCATCAAAACCTCCATGATGCTCACCACCGGGAGTGAGTAATTCCTTTGTAGGCTTGCTGGATGGTGGTGGGATTGGATTATATTGATCATCTAATCGAGTTAAGTTTGATAGGGCTTGATCCCTCGTATCCACTATGTTCTGGGGTTGACGTTGCTATGACTTTGCTATGCTTAATGCTTATCACTAGGGCCCGATTGCCATGATTTCAGATCTGAACATATCATATTTTCACTCAATATAAGATTGATTTGGATCCTATCTTGCAAGTTATATGCACCTATTACGTGTCTTGATCCGCATACCCAAGGTGACAAATATTGGGATTCTTTCCGGTGATTGCCGTAGTTTAAGAAGTTCATGTATTCTCCATGTGTTAATGCTTTGTTCCGGTTCTCTATTAAAAGAAGGCCTTAATATCCCTTAGTTTCCAATAGGACCCCGCTGCCATGGGAGGGTAGGACAAAAGATGTCATGCAAGTTCTTATTGCAAGCACGTATGACTATATACGGAATACATGCCTACATTATATTGATGAATTGGAGCTAGTTCTGTGTCGCCCTAGTGTGTAATTGTTACATGATCAATGTCATCTAAATCATTATCCATCACCGATCCACGTGCCTACACTTTACTTATACTGAATCTTGCTAAGTTACTATTGCTACTACTACTGTCACAACTGCTACAAAATTGTTGTTGTCACTACTACTGTTGCTTTTGCTACTACTATTTGCCGTTCTACTAAACCTTTGCTGCAGAGAGATATCCCAGGTGCGGTTGAATTGACAACTCAACTGTCAAGGCTAATAAATATTCTTTGGATCCCCTTGTGTCGAACCAATAAATTAGGGTGAAATACTACTCGTAAAGACTGTCGCGATCCCCTATACTTGTGGGTCATCAGACGCCGACCCAGAAGAGTGAAGAGTCGGCTTGCGAGAGGATTCATGCTAGTCTTGAAGGAGAAAAACTTTGAATATTTTGCGGCCCATCTTTGGGCTTGTAATAGGAGTAGTTAAAATACCGTGTCAGTTGTTGTGCCTTCGAGTACTTGATACTGATGAAGGTTTTATTCAATGAAAGTAATTAGCCGGCTGTGGCGGCTATTTTTGATATGCCGGGCAAGATGAGGTAAATATGATATTAACAAAGGGCCTTGATAATCGTACCAAGTAGGGTAACCGGCCATCGTGTCATACAGTGCCATCATTTTTATAGGCAAAAAATAACCCGGATAAGGGGAGAATTATACCTGCAAATCAGGATATATAAAAAGAGAGATATATAATTTGGAGGAAAATTGCATAATTTATAAGCCGGCTTTTGAGGCTCGGTATTGAGACTAGCTTTTGAGGCTCAATTCTTGCTTCAATGAAGCTAGCGTGATAGCCCAAGGTTTATCTTTGCTTTTTGTAAGCTGGCTCTCTCGTGACTTAAGCCGGTGTTTTAACTTTGATAAGTTCAGGGTCCATATGGATTGACTTATCAAGAGTACAACGGGTCACCTTTTTAGAGTAGCATCTTGCAAACATGCAGGTTTAACCAAGTTTGATAGTGGCATTTAGCCGGGTCAAGAGGGATATTAACGGCTAACTTGTTTAGTCGGGAGCCCCCAAGTGACTTATGATCGAAGAATAAAGACTCATGCACAATTTTTGAGATGAAAAGACAGAGACCCCGCTTTCGGTGGTGCCGGCTTTATTGTATTGAACACAAAGGTATATACATAGGTATGCACAATGAGTCAGAGCCAGTGGCTCCAAGTATAATAATGCCAAAGATGAGCAATGTTCCATGGCCTGTTGGTCTCCTCTTCGGAGGTGTGTGACTTCTTGTGTTCACGTATGTCAATCGGGTAATATAACCCATTGTTGAGGTTCTTGCTGATGACAAAAGGCCCTTGATAGGTCTCCAACGTATCTATAATCTTTGATTATTCCATGCTATT
The DNA here is from genome assembly GCA_039707655.1 of Elymus sibiricus. Classification (NCBI taxonomy): domain Eukaryota; kingdom Viridiplantae; phylum Streptophyta; class Magnoliopsida; order Poales; family Poaceae; genus Elymus; species Elymus sibiricus. The sequence goes on from CM077669.1 coordinate 140,074,143, forward strand.
ATATTATCATTCTAGGATACTTTTCGAGTATTTATTTCCAATTTATATTATTTTTTGAGCACTATCCTATTGACCAAGTGCCCAATGCTAGGTGTTGTTTTCTACACGTTTTTGGCTTTTAGGTTTACAGTACCAAACGAATTCCAATTACGCTGAAACATTTTTATGATTTTTTCTGTACCAAAAGAAGACCTGGAAGCTTCAGGCGGAGACCGGGGGCCGCACGAGGGAGGCACAAGCCAACAGGGCGCCGCCAGGGGGGGTTGGCGCGCCCTGGTGGGTCTCCTTCCCCCGTTCTCTGGCCTATAAATTCACATATATTCCAAAAATCCTAGAGGGCATCTCGAAACACTTTTTCCGCCGCTGCAAATCTCTGTTCTGCCGCAATCCCATCAGGGGCTCTGTTCTGGTTCCCTGTCGGAGGGGGGATCAATCACGGAGGGCCTCTTCATCATCCTTGATGCTCCCATGTTGATGTGTGAATAGTTTACCACAGACCTACGGGTCCATAATTGGTACCTAGATGGCTATCTCTCTCTCTCTCTTTTGATCTTCAATACAATGATCATTGCATCTTCGCTTTGATCTATCCGATGTAATTCTTTTGTATGATGCGTTTGTTGGGCGCCAATGAATTATGGGTTTATGTAAGATTATTCATGAAAAAAAATTAGTCACCTCTGAATATTATGATTCTTATTTGCATGATCATTATAGCTTCATAAATCTCTCCGATCTATTGAAATAGTTTGGCCAACTAGATTGATATTTCTTCAGTGAGAGGGGTGCGTTGTAGTGGGTTCAATCTGGCAGTGCTCTATATCCCAGTGAAATAAAGGGACAAGACAATTCATTGTATTGTTGCCACTAAGGATAAAACGATGGGGTTAGTTCACATTAATTGAATTCTCTTTGTGTAAGTCATGTCATTGTTCTCGAAGCATTACTCTGTTTTACTTAATACTCTAGATGCATGCTAGATAGTGGTCGATGAGTGGAGTAATAGTACTAGGTGCAGGCAGGAGTCGGTCTATTTGCTTACAAACATGATGCCTATATATACATGATCATTGCCGTGAATATCACATAGCTATGCGCTTTTCTATCAATTGCCTAACAGTAATTTGTTTACCCACCGTATGATTCCTACATGAGAGATGCCGCTAGCTAAACTATGGCCCGTGGGTCTATTCACTTATATATTTACAAACGTTTTCAATACCTTGCTTCCATTATTTACCTTTTATTTTATTTTGCAATTTACAATCATCTACTATCATCTACACACTACATTTGCTTGCAAATAACAAGATCAAGGGGATTTACAACCCTCTTGCCGCGTTGGGTGCAAGTGTTTGCTCTTCTGTGTGGAGTCGCTGAAGAGACTTGTTGATTGATATTCCTATTGATTTAATAAACCTTTGTTCTTAAATAAGGGATATACTTATCCATATTGTGATACAATTACCCGTTCCTCTTCACGGAAAACCCAACGCAGATCACAAGTATCAGGAAGGATTTTTGGTGCCGTTGCCGGGGAATATCATCAACCAACTATCAAGTCACTTTGCACAAATTTTCATTCACTAGTTCTTCTTTTTCTTTGCTGTTATATTTAGTTTGCTTCATAAAAATTAAAAATACAAAAATATTTACCTTTGCTTGTTACTAGTTTACTTCTTTGCTTGCTAGTTTACTTGTCCATCTTGTTACTTTGCTTGCTCGGTCACCATCTCTCAAGATACTACTATGTTGTGTGACTTCTCAAATACTAATAACAATGATTTTATTAGTACTCCTATACCACCTTCCACTAGTGCGGAGGCTTTTGATATTAATGCTGCATTGCTAAATCTTGTGATGAAAGATTAATTTTCGGGAAGTCCTAATGAGGATCCGGCTGCTCATCTTAATACCTTTGTTGAACTTTGTGATATGCAAAAGAAAAAGGATGTGGATAATGATGTTGTGAAATTAAAATTATTTCCTTTTTCACTAAGACATAAAGCAAAGGCTTGGATTTCATCTTTACCACGTAATAGTATTGGAACATGGGATAAGTGTAAAGATGGTTTTATTGCCAATTATTTTCCTCCTGCTAAGATCATCTCCCTTAGAAATAAAATTATTAATTTTAAACAACATGATCAAGAACATGTTGCACAAGCTTTGGAGAGGATGAAATTGATGATTAGAAATTGTCCTACTCATGGTTTAAACTTGTGGATGATTATCCAAAACTTCTATGCTGGACTAAACTTTGTGACTAGAAATCTTCTAGATTCTGCTACAGGTGGTACCTTTCTGGATGTGACCTTAGGAGAGGCCACCAAACTTCTATACAACATCATGACAATCTAATCTCAATGGCATACCGAAAGAGCTCCAACTGGTAAGAAGGTAAATTATGTCGAGGAAATCGCTACTTTGAGTGAAAAAGTGGACGCTCTTATGAATATGGTTGCTAGCAAAAATACTCTTGTTTATCCAAATGATATTCCCTTTTATACTTTAATTGAGAAAAATAATGATGCTATTTATGTGATTTTATCTCGTGAAACAATTTCAACAACAATGCCTATAGAGGAAATTTCAATGCTAGGTCGTATCCCGGTAACTCCTCTCATAATTATGGCAACTCCTATGGTAATTCTTATGGAAATTCTTCTACAAATTTTAATATGATACCCTATTATCTTGAGAACACAATTAAAGAATTTATTAGTTCTCAAATGATTTTTATTACTATGATAGAAGAAAAGTTGCATACGATTGATGCTTTTGCTAAAAACATGGATTGAATTGCTCTTGATGTTGAAACTCTCAAAGGTAAAACTTTAATTATGAAAGTTGCTCTTTAGTAGAATGTATTTCCTTGTTGCAAACCATTATTAGCTCACCCAATGCTTATGAACAAAACAAGTATTTCACTAATCATATAGTGGAAGCGATGATAAAAGCTTACAATGAGAAACTTGAACTTGAAGTTTATATTCCTAGAAAATTGCACGATGAATGGGAACCTACTATCAATATGAAATTAAATAAATATGAATATAATGCTTTTTGTGACCTTGGTGCTAGTGTTTCAAGTATACCCATATCTCGTTGTGATGTGCTTGGTCTGACTAATATACAAGATTGTTCCTTAAACTTGCATCTTGCGGATTCTACCATTAAAAAACCGTTGGGAAGAATAAATGATGTTATCATTGTTGCAAATAAAAATTATGTGCATGTAGATTTCACTGTGCTTGACATTGAATGCAATCCTACTTGTCCAATAATACTTGGAAGACTTTTCTTACGAACTATAGGTGCAATTATTGATATGAAAGAGGGAAACATAAGGTTCCAATTTCCATTAAAGAAAGGGATGGAAGACTTCCCTAGGAAGATAATTAAACCACCTTATGAATCAATCATGAGAGATACTTATAGGTGGAGTATCAAAGATGACAACACTTGAAACTACGCATTATGCCTAGCTAGGGGCATAAAACGATAGCGCTAGTTGGGAGGCAACCCAATATTTATCTTTTTTTTGCTTTTTTAATTTATGTTTCTGTATGATAACATGATTATTGACTCTATAATGATTATGTTTTTATGTTTTAATTCGTGTTTGTGCCAAGTAAAGCCTTTCGGATGACTCACAAGATGAGTACAATTGATACGGTGCAAAAACAGAAATTTAGCGTCCAGTGCATAATTTCTTTGATTTTACTGATAAGTCTTTTTGATATGATTTTTTACAAACTATTTCTATACAAATGCTTCGGGTTGTCCTGATTTTTCAGAATTTTAAGAGTTACAGAAGTACAAGTTTTTACAGATCTTTACGGACTGTTCTATTTTGGACAGATTCTATTTTTGCTTGCATAGTTTGCCTGTTTTGATGATGCTATGGATTGTATCGGGGGGTATATGCCGTGGAGAAGTTAGAATACTGTACCTATTATGCAATAATGAAATATGAACAATTTATAACAGTACCTAAAGTAATTGATATGTTTCTTATACTAACGGATCTCACGAAATTTTGTTGAGTTTTGTGTGATTGAAGTTTTCAAGTTTTGGTTGCTATCACGATGGAAGAAGGAATAAGGAGAGGCAAGAGCATAAGCTTGGGGATGCCCAAGGCACCCCAAGGTAATATTCTAGGAAGACTCAAGCGTCTAAGCTTTGTGATGTCCCGGAAGGCATCCCCTCTTTCGTCTCAATCCATCGGTACGTCACTTGGAGCTATATTTTTATTCGTCACATGATATGAGTTTTGCTTGGAGCGTCGTTTGCTTTTATTTTCTTTTGTTTTTAGTTTGTCACAATTATCGTTTGCTGGACACACCTATTTGAGAGAGACACACCTTCATCATAATTTGTATGTGCTTCATTTATATCTTTTGAGCTTAGCAGTTGCTTTAGTACTTCACTTATATCTTTTTGAGCACGGTGCTCTATAGATTTTATAGAAATAATTGCACTCTCATTCTTCGCTTATATTTATTTGAGAGTTAATAAATAGTGACGGTAATTTGCTTGGGTCATAAGACTAGTCCAAAAATAACAGGTATTCAATGAGTGATAATCAAAACCATCATGTAGCACATTAAAGAGAAATTTTGGGTTAATGTTATTGATGTGTTAATGTGAAAGGGTGTGAGTGCATGATTGTCGGTTTGTAGAAATATCGGTATTAAGAGGTGTTTATTTCCCGTTTGTCTAAATATTAGAAAATGTATGGTGGGAATGTGTGAGCATTTCTATTCTTTGTTGAAATCCTAGTGTTGTTTTGGCTCGGAGGCGCGCGATGGTTAACTCCTCCCAACCTCCTCCCTCAGGGCATGCAAGTAGTACTTTCATTTTTTATAAATCAAATAAAACTTTGCAATAAGTATATGTGTTCTTTATGACTAATGTGAATCCGTGGACATATGCAATCTCACCGCCTCATATTTTGCTAGCCTCTTCGGTACCGTGCATTGGCCATTCTCACCTCGAGGATCGGTGCGAACTTCGCCTGTCATCCAAAACCTGTGAAATGATACGCTCTGTCACACATAAACTCCTTATATCTTCCTCAAAATACCTACCTATTATGGCATTTCCATAGCCATTAAGAGATATATTGCCATGCTAATTCCACTGTTCATCGTCATATTGTTTTGCGTGATCATATAGAGCTGACATCGTATTTGTGGCAAAGCCACCGTTCATCATTTTTGATACATGTCACGCTAGATGATTGCACATCCTGGTACACTGCCAGAGGCATTCATATTGAGTCATATTGTTTCATAGTTCTTCATATTGAGTTGTAAGTAAATAAAAGTGTGATGATCTTCATAATTAGAGCATTGTCCCAATGAGGAAATAAAAATGGGGGATGCCAAATGAGCCCTCCATAATAATAAAAAATGAGGAAAAAAAGAGAAGGGACTTTTCTTCTATCTGTACCACACTTGTGCCTCATAGTGGCACCTTGTTCTTCATATAGAGAGTCTCATGTTATGTCATTTTCATATGCTAGTGGGAATTATTTTTAATTATTAAAAACTTGGCTTGTATATTCGGATGACGAGCGTCCTAAAATGGCTGAAGTCTTCATGAAAAAGCAAGTTGGATGCACACCCCACTTAGCTTCAGTTGAGCTTTCATACACTTATAGCTCTAGTGCATCATTTGCATTGAAATCCCTACTCCTCGCATTGATATCTATCGATGGGCATCTCCACAGCCCGTTGATATGCCTAGTTGATGCGATACTTTCTTCTCCACTTTTTACCCCTTTGATATCTACCACCATAATCTATTCCACCCTTATGCTATATCCATGGTTCACACTCATGTATTGCGTGCAGAATAAAAAGTTGATGCGCCTTGAAAAAGTATGATCCAATTGCCTGACTTGGACACCGTGGTCCTTGACATTTGCATTAATGTGGTGAAGTCGGAGCCATGCCAATGAATGGGGGGTAAACAATCTATGAGGATCATATATTTCTAAATATTGATGATTATGTTGCTTGTGCTTATGAATATTACTACACTACTAGGGAAAACCTTATACACAGAAACTTAGCAGTCGCGCTGGCTAAAAAGAGGCGCTACTTCTACTTAGCCATAGCGCACGTGCAGAACAGGCGCTACTGCTAAAAAGTTAGCAGTAGCGCATTTTTCAAAAACGCGCTACTACTAATATTGCCCGCACCGTTGCCACCAGGCTAGGTTTAGTAGTAGCGCGCACCAGAGAAACGCGCTACTGCTAAAAGAATAGTAGTAGCGCGTTTTCAGGGTAGGGCGCTACTGCTAAGTTTGAACCTGGCCACATGGCGGGCCCCACTTAGCAGTAGCGCCTCTCCCTAAGGCGCGCTACTTCTATCTTTTTAGCAGCAGCGCGTTTTCTGCCAAGCCACCACCTTTTTCCTCCCCCCATCCCCCCTCCGCATCATCCTCTCTTCCTTCAGTTTCCCCTAGCTTCCACCTCCCCTCTCCCTCACTTTGCTTCTTCCTCACTACTTCTCCCCCCATTACTCTCCTTCTTCTACCTCCCTCTCTCTCTCTCTTTATTGCTCCTAGCTAACTACACCACCTCCATTAATGCATCTACCTCCCTCTCTCTCTCTTTATTGCTCCTAGTTGAACTCATCTCCTTCCCAAACTAGCTAGGTAGATCTACCATTTAATGAAGTGACCTATGTACCTCCCTAACTAGATCAAGCCATGTCATGGAAGTAAGCTTTGTCCACTTTTGATCATTCCCCTAGGTGGTGTGGAGACACCGATCGACATCATCATCACCGTGCTCGATCTCGAGATAGGTGATTAAAAATTTGTGCTTTTGCAAGAATGGAAATATGTGTATGTGTGCGACATGACATAATCGGGCGATATGATGGAAATTGTGTGTGTGGCATGAGTTGCCGCCGAATTGTGCTTGAGTTGCCTATGTTTTGTCGAAATGTCGATTTATTTCCGTTTCGACGAATTTCAGGCAAACTCTATATGTCCTATTTTTAGGGAAGGTCATGCCGAATTTTTGTATGACTTTGATGCATGCATGCATTTTTATAAACAATTTGTTTATTATTACCATGCAGGCGTTCATGATGGTCAGTGGAACGATGGTGGAAAGGTGGTGGCGGTCGGCGGTGCAAGACATGAATGAAAATAACCGGAAAGAGATTATATGTCCATGTCGAAGATGCAAAGGAGGAGTTTGGCTCAACCCATATGAGGATGGTCGTGTGATGGCGCACCTGCTCATGACTGGTTTCATGGATGGCTATACTCGGTGGATAATTGAAGATGATGATGATGAGGAGGAGGAGGACGCCGACGGGGCAGGCAATGATGACACGGGGCAAGACGAAGAGATGACCAATAATGGCGGCGGGGAAGATGCCAGACATGGCGGCAGAGAAGAGGCCGGACATGGCAGCAGAGAAGAGGCTCGACATGGCGGCGGAGAAAACATGGACTCCACGCCGCACACTTCGTCGGTACTAAGTTCAATCGTGCGGGACCCTCATGGTCAAGAACTGCTACGCAAGGAGACGAGTACTGACAGAGCTGCTTCTAGAGAGGAGGCCAAGCTGCAGCGACTGGTGGTTGACTCGAACACTCGATTGTATGATGGGTGCGATCCCGAGATGACCCGCTTGAGTTTCACGCTCGAACTTCTGAGGATGAAGGCTAAAAACAAATGGACCGACACTAGCCTCGATGAGCTTCTCAAGTACCTGAAGGAAGTTCTTCCCGCGGGGAATCTATGTCCTACTAGTGTGGATGAGGCCAAGAAGATCATGTGCCCTCTTGATCTGCCGCACGTTAGATACCATGCATGCATCAACGATTGCATAATTTATCGGAAGGAGCACGCGGAAAAAACCAGCTGTCCGGTGTGCAATGCTTCTCGATACAAGAAGGCCGGGAAGAAATCTCCCCAGAAAGTTGTATGGTACTTACCGATCACTCCCCGTCTGCAACGTTATTTTGTAGATCCCAAGGAAGCAAAGCTCATGCGTTGGCACGCGGAGAGGACAAAGCCCGACGATGGAGTTAGACACATTATGGAAAACACCAGCCAAGACATGGGACGCCAGCAAAGGCGAGTATTTCTATATGAGAGCCACGCTGATGACGACGATGCACGACTATCTTGGTTACGGATATGTCGCAGGCCAGGTGTGCCACGGATATTGCGGATGCACGCGGTGCATGGATGATACGACGTCTCAGCAGCTAACGTCAACGAAAGATGGCGGGGCTGGGAAAATCGTGTACATGGGGCATCGAAGATGGCTTGAGAAGGATGACCCGTGGAGAGACCGTGGAGATCTATTCAATGGTGAGGCTGAGCATCGAGGACCTCCACGTAAGCAGAGCGGCGCCAAAATCGATGACCTCTTGAAAAACTGGGAACAGTGCCCCGTGCCTGGAAAGACGCTGAAAAAGGCGCCGGAGCCGCTGCTGAAGGTACGGAAGACGGGGTCTGTTTTCTGGGACTTGGAGTACTGGCACAAACTCGACACGCCACATTGCCTTGATCAAATGCATAACTGTAAGAATGTCCTTGAGAGCTTCCTTGCGGCACTGATGAACATGCCGGATAAGACAAAGGATGGGCCGAAGGCAAGAAGAGACTTGCAAGATTTGAATATCAGGGCAGATCTGCACATGCCGCCACGTAAAAAGTCAGAGGAGACAGAGACGGAGACGGAGGCGCGAGAGAGAAGAAGGGCAAAAAAGTGAAGGAAGAGGATTATTACCCCCCTTCTTGCTTCACCTTAAGTCCGGCTGAGATCGATCAATTCTTCAAATGCCTTACCAGAATCAAAGTTAGTTCCGGTTACTGTGGGAAGATAAGCAGATTTCTAGACACGAAGAAGAAAAGGATCAGTGCGATGAAGTCCCATGACTGTCATGTGATGATGACGCAGATACTACCTATTGCCCTTAGAGGGATAATGGACAAGCCCGTCCGTGAGACGCTTATTGGTCTGTGCAACTTTTTCGACGTCATCTCTCGAAAGTCGATCAGTGTGAAGCAGCTCCGAAAGCTACAGGAAGCGATCGTTGTGATACTAAATGAGCTTGAGATATACTTCCCGCCCGCGTTCTTTGATGTCGTGGTGCATCTGTGTGTCCATATTGTGGATGACATAATAGACCTGGGGCCATCATTCCTGCATAACATGACGCCGTTCGAGAGGATGAATGGGGTCATCAAAGGATTCGTTCGTAACATGTCCCGTCCGGATGGAAGCATCGTCCAGGGCTATCTGACACAAGAGTGCAACTCTTTCTTCGAGAATTATCTATATGGCAAAGACCTTCCTGGTGTTGGTTTGCCCGTACGGATGGAAGCATCATCCAGGGCTATCTGACACCGGCGGGGAAGGTACCGGCGAGGAAGATACCGGCGGGGAAGGTACCGGCGGGGAAGATACCGGCGGGGAAGGTACCGGCACCGAAGCCGCTACAGAAAAGAATAAGAAGAAGAAGCAGAGGATACGAAAACCTAACAAACTCGGCATCGGATGACTGGTGATCACAAAGATGGCCCCTGGCAAGTTTGAGCCATTAGAGCCGGAAAAACCTCACAAGTGCTACGGGAACCAAGTCAGATGCATCCTACGGGAATGCGCGAGCATCAACGATGATGACATAAGGGGTAAAAAACATTTGATGCAGTTGCTCCTGACGAAGGAGCACAAGAGATTCAAGTTCCCCGACCGGGATGATGAGATAGAACACCTGTGGGATGATAAGAAGATGAAAAAGATTAACAATGACGCCCTGGGCATGTTCAGCAATGATTTGTCCTCCTAGAAAGGGAGGGTGAAACGAGCTATTGAGGCTGAGGAACCCCTCTCCAAGATTCTGGTGGAAAATCCGACACTTACGGAAGAGGAGTTCCAAAAGTTCAAGGACACTTGCGCTACCAAGGCAACCAAGGCTAAGGCTGGGAAATTCAAGAGCCTTCAGCAAAGGAACACGGGGAAGCAACGCCTCAGAAGCCGTGGCTACCTTGGCAAAAGGCCCATATGGGATAAGGAGGACACGGAACGTGAAGCCGCGGGTCTCCCAGACACCATGGCTACATGGACGTGTGCACGACGCCGAAGAGGGCGCCACGTGGAAGGTCTTTTACAACGAGGGCCTGGAGGCCAAGAAGCAGAAAAAGAAGTTCAGTCAGGCGGACATCGACGAGAAGGTGAAGCTTGCGTTCGAGAAAAAAGCAGCTGAGGATGCGAAAAAAGCAGCTGAGGAGAAAAATGAGTTGCTACAGCAGGCAGTCGATGCAGGTGTAGATGCCTGCAGAAATGATTTCGCTACTAACTTGGTCCCGGCTATCATCAACTGGACGATGGAAAATCCAAACAAGATGGTAGATGATTTCCCCATGCCCAGCTTCGTCGGGAGCAACTCGGTGAACAACACAACCGCACCATCACCTGCTCACGCAACCACGCCTGCTCCCGCACCCGCACCCGCACCCACTCATAGCAGCCCGTCCTCAGTCTCTGGCGCGCTAGGTGGGCCTTCGTCTTTGGCTGAGCTCGACGCCCTCACGGTAAATACATTTCGCACCAACATATATCTAGAATATTCCGTTTTCGTTGCCTTTCGGATGTTTTACGCCGCAGACATGTCTTTGCAGGCCGACGAAACCCTATGCACCGTACTCTACTTGATCAAAGGCCAGAAAGTGGACGAGGGAAAGGCGGTGATAACAAAGCCCTTGGAACTCACGTTCCACGGCCAGCCGATGCCCGGTGGGCACTTCACGGTTACCTTGTCGAGTGTGAAATCAGGGCACGAGGATTTGGCTCCTCTAGTACGGCTAGGGGGAGAGGACGACGAGACCCTGCCGCGGCATGGAAACTGCAAGGGTTGGGTGCTGCTATGGCCGAACAATCTTCTTCGTCTGGTGCCAGCCGAGAGCACACCAATAACCACACATCAGCAAGGAGGTATGAACACCACCACCCCACCTACGCAATTACCAGCGCCTGTAGTAGTGCTGGGTGAGAGCGGCGGACGACACGAGGAAGGGGGTCCAATAGTGGCTGATGTAATCGCCCCCGTAGAACAAAGAATGGATGATGAGATGGATGAGGACCCTCTTTAGTTCCTCAATACAGGCGCCTATGACGATGACTTGGAACTGTTGATGAGTCACCCATATGTCGACTCGGGCTATCAGCATGCTGATGAGGAGATGGATGATCTGCCTGGGCAAGAACGTCCTAGCAGGGTTGATTGCAAGAAGTCTCTCTTTATGCAATCCTCACAAGACACGCCTGAAGATGCCACCTCAACACAGGCTCAACTAGCCGAGGGTCGTACAGTGCTTAGCCCGACAACACTATGGCAGGGGTTAAGCAAGGGTCTGGAAGATCAGCCCCAGAAAAAGGAGAGTCTGGATGGTCAGCCCAAGCAGAAAAAGGAGAGGAGGAGACCGCCGAAGAAAGGCTCTGCCGCCTAAAAAGAATCCAGAGCACATAGCAACCAGACAGCGGATTTTGAAGAGCGCGTACCCGTCAAAGGTGCGGCAATGATCCATGTCACGGGCGAGCCGATCCTACCGCCGAAACCGCTGGAGGCAATATCAGGGGAACTCAGGAGACTGCACGACCATGTGCTGTCGACTGAGAAAAGCCTACTGTCGGCGTACGACACCTATGGGATCGCGTGGACCCCTTTTACGGTTCGGCAGGGAGAAAGGTGTGCACCAAGAGCGGATCCAACGATCAACGCACGGGATTTTTACCCAGGTTCGGGCCGCTGAGGAGCATAAAACCCTACGCCTGCTTTAGTGTATTGTCAGTGTTTGAATTCTGGCTCTAGGAGCGCTATGTGATGAACAGTACACAGCTGCTACGCATGCATCTGGGCCAGAAGGTCCTCCCCCTGTAGCTACGCCTTGGGCCTCCTTTTATATCTCGAAGGGGTCACCAACAGTGGTGCACAGTACATACAAGAGGTGTAAAGTTGCTACAGTGTTTACATAAATATCACTGACGTCTTAGGACAAACGCATTAAATGCTCCGTTTAGGTGTCCCTAACTTTCTTGCGGACGGAAAAAGAGCCCGTCCCATCAGCACCGCTTAACCCCATCGCCGTTAGTGTCTTGACACGCAACCAGGAGGACAAAGTCTAAATGACAGGCTGGTTGCTGCGCTGGAGCGGTGACAGGGTGGCGAAGTCTTGCCGGGTGCGAGTCTTGCCGGGGCTCCGCAAGCCATCCCGGCAAGAATCTTGCCGGGGTCCCAGCCTTTGGTCTTCTGTCTTCTGATTATTGACTTGAATGTTTCCTTGACATTCTTGTATTTGCATTCAGCTGTCTCCCGGTAGGCCTTGCCGCTGGTGTGGCTACAACCGTCCGTGCACAAGTATGGGGTACTAAAGACCCAAACCTTAGTACACAGACAGGAGCCCCCGGGCCTAGGCCATACACGGGTGCGAGGCGTTCTTGGGCTAGGCCCAAACTGTGCACGGGCACGCGTGGCAGGAGTTAACAGCTGTAATCATTCCGCTTACCGCCCCCCCCCACGACGTGGGAGACGTGCGCGGAGCGGCCGTTATATCAGCGCGCTCGCAAAAGCGTTTCCATATTGACTAGTAAAGAGACAGCCCTGCGCCTTCCCCATAAAAAGGAATCCGCAGAGGCGCTTGCTCATTTACCTCCTGTCCGTTCCAATCTGGAAACCGCCGTCGTCTCCTTCCTCGAGCTCGAAACATAGCCTCTCCCACTCAACCGCCGCCTCCACGCCCTCACCATCCTCGGCCTATGCTCCCATAGCCACCATGCCGCCCAAGGCGAGCAAGGGCAAGGAGGTGGAAGCCGCCGTCCCGGAGAGCAAACTGGTGAAGATGCGGAGGGAGCACGCCGTCTTCACTTCGGCGCTCGACGCGAGCGCTCTGAAGGAGCAATACTAGTGCATGTGGGCGAAGGAGACGAAGGCTCATCCTGCTACTCGCGTGAGTCCAGTTTCCTCCAAGGGTGGCCCAGATAAATTCCCCTTCTTTGTCGACTACTTTTACTGTGGGCTCTGCCCCCCGTTTTCTGATTTCTTCAACGACATCATGTACACATACGGCTTCCGTCTCTTGGATTTTACGCCGAATGCCAAGACATGCACGTCAATCTTTGCCCATCTCTGTGAAAATTTTGCCAGAGTAGTCCCTAGCACTGCCCTCTTCCGCCATTGTTTCCTTCCCCACATTCAAAAGGGTGAGGCCCTTTCTAGTTCTATCACTTGGATCCCAAGGACATGGAACAAAGAGATATACCCAGATGGGGTCTACTGCGAGAAGTGGGAAGAATGGCGGGGCAAGTGGTGCTGGATTCAGGAGAAAGACCCTCAGCCCTTCTGTTTGCCTCAAGAAACCAAGATGGTGCGCGGTAATGATTGGAGCGACCTCGATCCTCAAGATGAGAAGCTCACAATTGCAATTACCAGGATCCACCGCCTCAAAGTTGCCGGGCTCACAATAGAGATGGTCGGCGCTGATTTCCTTCGCCGGCGCATCGCCCCTCTGCAGAACAAGGGGAGATCACCATGGGATTTCCGGAATGCGGCAGATATTATGAGGCTGCGCCCTGTTCTGAACAACAATTTGACGGTCATGCAGCACACAGCTCTCTGCCAGAAATTGTTCAGGCTTCACGCGAAATACAAGTTGCCGGCGAACATAATTCCTCTGTGCAACAACTCCGCCTTGGCCTCCATCATCGCCATGTTGCCGGTGTGTAACGCCCACGGCCTTGACGGAACTTGGGACGAGCCATCCGCACCGCAGGCACAAGAATTCTTCGACAATTTGTCTCAAAGGGCCATCTCGGGAGAAACAAACCTCATCCGCCCCACCACTGAGGAAGAAGTGGCGTATATCGCCAGCAGGGTGGAAGAGGCGAATCTTGCCGCTGAGGCCGGCAGCGCTGGCTTCATGGAAGGCGAAGCCAGTGAAGAAGAAGTGATGTCGGAGGGAAAACTTGCCGGGCAGGGCGAGGTTGCCGGAGAGCAGAGTGGCGCAACTGCCGGGGACCCTTCTGCCGAAGATACAGCCGAGGAGCAGCTGCCCAAGGAGCCCCCAGCTCCCGAGGAGAAAAAGAAGAAGCGTGTTCTACGGAAAGCCACCTCTGGTGCCTCGGTCTAGCAACCTTCTTCGAGTGGTGCAGCCCCCGGCAATGGGGCGGCCGGCAAGGCTGCGCAGCGGCAAGAAACTCAACAGCAACCCGTGCAGCGTACGACACGCCCGACCGCGGCAATGACCGAAGCGGCGAGAGCGTCTCATACAACGGCACCAACAACCGGAGCAGCAGGGTCGCGCCAACCCTCCGCTTCTGCCGCAGCCAAGCGACCCAGGACCACTCCTTCACCTCCTCACACGAACACTGAGGCAGAGGTTGACTTTGACCTCTCTGCCTTTAGCTCGGAAGAAGAAGAGTAAGGGTCCTGTCACATCCTTTAACTTCTGGATTTCTGGTTTTGCTTAACTAATTTGTCCTGCTTTGGCCTGTCCCCACAGAGATACGGAAATGTTGGCGCAAAAGATGGCGAAGAAGGCGAAAACTTCGACGGGCAATGAGCCGCCGGCAAGCACCACAGGTGCGCCAGAGCCGATCACCATCAGCCCGGTGCCCAGTCCTCAATGCAGCCCCCGACGCAGCCCCCAGCGTGAGTTCACTACTCACTTTCCGCTAGCAAGCGTCGAGGTATGTATCTTTTCTACTGACATCACCGGGCTTGTAGGAGGGGAGCGGTAACGAGGAGAGCCATTGAAGGCCGCCCCTGATGTGCCACCTCCGTCAACTACGCCGCCCAGAGATGGATCTTTGGCAAGGGCTTCCACTGGCGAGCCCATTCTTGTTGAGGGGGAGCCGGCAAGCACAGGCACCGGCAGTCCTACATCGGCAACCAATGTTGCCGGGAAAGGAGAAACCACCTCTCAACAGCTTGGCGCAGGTAAACCGTTTGCCTCAGAATACTTGTTATTCTGTCTCTCTTTTTGTCTTCTTGAACTTCCACTTCAGCCTTATCTTGTTTGTTTTCTTGGCTTTCAGGTCTTCCCTCAATGGAACACATGAATGTCGATGCCGTTATCGAGGAGACCACCAGGGATGCGGCCGCCGAGGCCGACAGAATTGCCGCTGACGAGGCCGCCAAGAATGCTGCCGCTGAGGCCGCCAAGGATGCTGCTGCCGAGGCCGCCAAGGCCGCACAGGAAAAGGCCACCAAGGAGTCTGCTGAGAGGGCCGGCAAGGAGACCAGTGACCATACTGACGGCATTCCTGCCCCAGGAGCGCCAGGCACTATGCCGGCCACGAAGCCCCCAGTTGCCGGTGAGATGGTTGTTGAGGATCAGCCGTCAACATCCGAAGCACCCTCTTCAAGCAAATACCTCAAGCTTGGCGACAACCTGTTCGTCAGCATACCAGGAACGGCAAGCATTGGGGTGCCAACTGAAGGGGAAATATTTGACGAAGACATCATCGCCGCTGCTGGGCTCGAGATTGTCGACGAGCCACGCACTAGCAGCAGCAAATCTGAAGAAGAAAAGCTCCTCCAGGCCATGAGCAACAACTTCCAGAAGCTCCAAGCGCTTCACCGCGCCCGGAAAGAGAAACTGGACTCCAGGGCAGTAGTTGTCGAAGCAGCGGAGGTGGATTTCCAGAAGCGCGTCGAGGAAACGCAAGTCTGGTACGCTGAGGCCTTTCAGGAGCTGAGGGCGAGTCAAGAGCAGCTGAACCAAAGCTAGAACGAGCTCCTCATGAAGCAGTCTAATGTTGAAAAGGCACAAGAGGAGGCCGCACAACAGGCTTCTGCAGAGGAAGCTCGCCTAACAGAGCGCCGGGTCGGGCTCGACGCTCATGAGGAGGACCTCGACGCTCGCGAGAAGGCACTTGCCGACAAGCTTCGTGGCAAGGACGAACAGATTGAAAGGCTTGTCGTGCAGCGGACCCAAGAGCTGGAGCAGAAGCACAAGGAAGCCCTCGAGGCTCTGACCACAGACTATGCCGACAAGCTGAAGGAAGCCGTCAATGCTGCCAAAGCTGCAGAGGCCGCCCAGAACGAGCTTGCCGATAAGGTGAAGAAGCTGGAGGCAGACCTTGAGGATCATGGCAAGAAGATCTGGGCGCTCGAAGCCGAAAAAGAGAAAGCTCTCTACAGCCTGGCGGAGATACAAGTCGCCAAATCCGACAAGACCAAGCAGCTCACCTCAGCCAAGGAATCCATTGCCGATCTGGAACTGAAGCTGACCACGCTGAAAGAGTCTCTTGAGAACAGCATGGCTCGTGACAAGGTCTTGATCAAGGATCTCTAGAATGAGAAGGACATGCTCAAGAGCGCCGCCGTCACTCATAACGACTATGTGGCAGGCGTGCAGATCTGGACTGAGCACCTTATCGATGTCGCGGAGAGGCTTGCAGCACAACTGTCCACCATGGGCCTGCAAGGCTTCAACTATTCTTGTGATGATAGGGTGTCTATGAGTGCCAAGTTGACCATGTTCTTTGAGGGCGTGATTGACCCCGTGAAGCTGCTCCACTCTAATCGAGCAACCCATCTGGCCAACGAATCCCGCAAGCTTTGCCGGGCCGTCCTCCTCAAGGTGCTCACCAAAGTGGCGTACAGGAACCCTGGCATCAACTTCACCAACGTTCTCGACCGCTTGCCGAAGGATGCGGACCTCAAGGCACTTGAAGAACTTGTCGCGCCCATCGTCGACAAGATGAACCAAGTCAAGAGGGTCGAAGGCCAGCGCAGGGACTAGCCGCTTCACTTGTCGCCACCATTCCATGCCAAAGACAATTTTGTCTTATGTTAGAATCACAGCAGCTATTAATGTAATATAACTTGCTATGCTCTGGATGAATGTATGCTATTTCCTTTGTCTGATTTCTTTCTGTGTGGTACATGCCCTACACTTTATTGGAAACTTGCCGGTGCGTGCAGCCTTGCCGCGAGCGCTAGGTGCGGGACTTTAGCAGCCTGCTGGAGGTGCCGCTGCTGGCAAGATCCCTTGGCATTTTCAGTGCAGCCGCTTAAGTTGTTGAGCGGACTCGAAACAAAGTAAGGGCGCAACCGATCATGACAAGGTTCCTTCGCGTGCAGGTTTCCCATACATAGGCCGAAATCGTTCAAGGAGAATAACCTTACAAAACAAAAATTTGTTTAAAGTTTCTACAACTTAGCTTTTTGTTGCCGTACTCCTTCCGACAAGATGTCAACCTTGAACGTCGCCTGTCGGTATCCATACCATCATTCCCCCCTGGCAAACTTGCATGCGAGGGAACCTTCTGTCCTTTGAGAAAAAGAAAGAAGAGAAAATAGAGATATGGAACCTTGGCGGTTCATTAATGCTTACCAGAAGCAGGTGTAATACAATGTCTCAGATAAGCATGCATATAAGTAAACATGAAAATCCACAAGAATTGTAAAATACTTAGTCTTATTCAACTATGCACAGGGTCTGCGCCTGGCTTTGTACAAAGTATTGCATGGCTTGCCAGCAACACTTGTACAAAAGATGGTTGCCGGGGAACCCGGCAACCGCGCCTTATGGATAGAACTTACGAAGATGTTCGATATTCCAGGAATTGCTCACTAGAACGCCATCTTTGGTCTCCAGGCGGACAGCACCAGGCCTGGTGACTCGTACTACCCAATAAGGGCCTTCCCACTTCGGCGTCAACTTGTTGGAATTCTTGGCCGACTGAACGCGCTGAAGAACAAGGTCGCCTTCCTCAAAACTTCGGGCGTGAACCTTGCATCTATGGTAGCGGCGCAAGGCTTGCTGGTAGCGAGCAACTCGCACAGCAGCCTGAAGCCGATCTTCCTCAAGGAGCGTAACGTCATCTTGCCGCAACTGCTCTTGCTCAAGCTCATCATAGGTGAGCACTCGAGGTGACCCGTATGTGAGTTCCGTGGGGAGAACTGCTTCAGCCCTGTATACTAGGGAGAAGGGTGTCTGGCCGGTGGCTCGATTTGGTGTCGTTCTGATTCACCAAAGAACTGCCGGCAACTCATCAATCCAGCGTATTCCGCACTTGCGGAGCTTGTCGAAAGTCCTTGTCTTGAGACCTCGCAACACTTCAGCATTTGCCCTTTCTGCCTGGCCGTTGCTCCTTGGATGCGCAACAGAAGCAAAACAGATCTTGCCGCCAAAGTCTTGGACGTACTGCATGAAGGTGTGGCTCGTGAACTGTGTACCGTTGTCGGTGATAATCCTATTAGGCACACCAAAACGGCAAACTAGTCTTTTGAAGAACTTGACGGCTGATTGTGCTGTCACCTTTCTCACTGCTTCCACTTCCGTCCACTTTGTGAACTTGTCGATTGCGACGTACAAGTACTCAAAGCCCCCGGTTGCACGGGGAAAAGGGCCCAATATGTCGAGCCCCAGACCGAAAATGGCCAGGAAAGAGGGATTGTCTGAAGAGCTTGAGCTGGTTGGTGCAATTTCTTTGAATGGAACTGGCACGCTTCACACTTGGTTACTAGTGCAGTCGCATCCTGGAGAGCAGTGGGCCAAAGAAACCTTGCCGGAATGCCTTAGCAACAAGAGCTCTTGATCCTATGTGGGAGCCACATATGCCTCCATGTATCTCTGCCAACAGCTCCAGTCCATCCTCCCGAGGAATGCACTTCAATTTCACACCGTTCGGTCTCTTTCTGTACGGGACATTGTCCACAAACTGGTACATATTAGACCGACTGGCTACTTTCTCCGCTTCTTCCTGTTCTTCGGGGAGTTCTCCTGTTTGGAGGAATTGAACAATGTGCTGCGCCCATGCTGGAGCCTGAGGCTCGACAGCAAGGACTAAAGGCATGTCTTCTGCCGTGGAAGCGTTTGTCTCTACGGCAAGGGCTCGAGGCCCTGCCGGAGCCTGTTGCCCCCCGGCAGGCTTGGCGTTGTTCCCGGCAACTTCCTTGCCGGCAAGGCTCTTGCTGGCAGCTTCTGGGAGCTCTGCGGGAAGGTACTGGCCGGAATTCAACTTCCTTCACTTATCTTGCTTCGCCGATGGTGCTACGGATGGCTCAGTCAATTGAAGCACAAAAGTCCCTGGTTCCACAGGTAACTTGAGGGCAGCACGCTTTGACAGGTCGTCGGCAATGATGTTCTCTGCACGAGGAACATGCTCTGTTTGCAGACCGTCAAAGCGCTCCTCCAACTTCCTCACTTCATCTACGTAAGCTTCCATCAACGGGCTCTGGTAATCTTTGTTGACTTGCTTGACAACAAGCTGCGAATCACCTCTGACAATGAGCTTCTTAATTCCAAGGTCTGCCGCGATCCTGAGACTGGCAAGCAGCCCTTCATATTCCGCAGTGTTGTTCGTCGACCTCTCCCGGGGAAAGTGCATCTGAATTACATATATGAGGTGCTCCCCGGTGGGTGCGACAAGCAGCACGCCAGCACCGGCGCCTTGCAGCGAGAAAGCCCCATCAAAATACATAACCCATTCTTGATTCGTTTCCTTGCCGGGGAGAGTCGTTTCTTGAATTTCTTCATCCTGCGTTGGGGTCCATTCTGCAATGAACTCTGCCAAGGCTCTGCTCTGAATAGTTGAAGTGCATTGAAACTTGAGACCAAAGCTCGACAGTTCCAACGCCCACTCCACAATCCTGCCGGTCGCATCTGGATTCCGTAAAATCCGTTGCAACGGAAAGCGAGTGACGACGGTGATCTCATGTGCCTGGAAATAATGGCGCAACTTCCTCGAGGCCATGAGGAGGCCGAAGAGCAACTTTTGCACGCCAGAATATCTTGACCTAGCCCCCTGCAAAACGGAACTAACAAAATAAACTGGGCGCTGTACCATCTTCTTCTTCTGTGTCGCTTCGTTGGAACCGGCACCAGACTCTGCCGGGGAAGATCCTGGCTCGTCGCTTGCCGGTCCTGCCTCTGCCACTGCTTCTTCATCGACTTCTCTCTGCGCCACTAATGTAGCACTAACCACTTGATTCGTTGCCGCCAAGTATAGCAACAACGACTCTTGTGGTCTAGGTGCGACTAGTGTTGGCGGAGAGGAGAGGTACCTCTTCAAATCCTGCAGCACTGCCTCCGCTTCCGGAGTCCACTTCATTGGACCTGCCTTTTTCAAGATTTTGAAAAAGGGCAGGGCGCGCTCAGCAGATTTGGAGATGAACCTACTCAGAGCAGCAACGCAGCCGGCAAGACGACGCACATCTTTGACGCGTCTTGGTGCTTCAATCGACTCAATTGCTTTGATCTTGTTGGGATTCGCCTCGATCCCACGCTAAGACACAAAGAACCCGAGAAGCTTGCTGGACGGAACGCTAAACAGACACTTCTCAGGATTGAGCTTCAAATTGATCTTGCGCAGGTTCGCAAACGTCTCTTCTAGATCTTGTATGAGCGTTGCTTTCTCCTTGGTTTTGATCACTATGTCATCCATATAAGCTTCCATATTTCTATGTAGCTGGGGCTCAAACCCGATTTGAACCGCTCTTGCAAACGTCGAGCCAGCACTTTTCAACACGAAAGGCATACGTAAGAAGCAATACGTACCACATGGGGTGATAAATGCGGTTTTCTCTTCATCTTCCTTAGCCATGAAGATCTGATGATACCCTGAATAAGCATCAAGAAATGACAGCAGATCACAGCCGGCAGTGGAGTCCACAATCTGTTCGATGCGCGGCAAGGGAAAAGGATCTTTTGGACAGGCTTTATTGATATCTGTATAATCAATACACAGCCTCCATTTTCCATTCGCCTTGCGCACTACAACTGGATTGGCCAACCACGTCGGATGGAGCACTCCTCTAACCAAACCTGCCGCTTCCAGTTTCCTGATTTCCTCGGCAATAAATTCTTGCCGCTCCAAGGCTTGCTTCCTAACTTTCTGCTTGACGGGCCGCGCATGAGGACAGACAACAAGATGGTGCTCAATCACCTCCCTGGGAACACCGGGGATATCAGATGGTTGCCATGCAAACACATCGACATGCGCCCACAGGAAGGCAATGAGCGAGCTTTCCTATTTGTCGTCAATGGTGGAACTTATGGTGAAAGTTCCTCCCGTACAATCCTCCTTGACGGGCACCTTCTTAGTTTCTGGTGGAGCTGCCTTGGATTTCTTGCTCTTGCCGGTGGAGCTCTCTGGCACATCGTCAACAGGAGCGCAGCACTCCGAGGAGGTGCGTTTGCCGGAGTGTGTACCAGAGGTCTTGCCGGTCTTCTTCCTCCCGGGAGCTTTAGCGGCAGGAGCAAGTGCTTTGGCGGCAGGTGCTGCAACTGCCTCCCGGTAAAGTTGGTCAGTGCAGATAAGCGCATCCTTCTTGTTGGAGTTGATCGTGATGACGCTCATTGGCCCGGGCATCTTCAAGGAATTATAAGCATAGTGCGATGCTGCCATGAACTTGGTCAGCGCTAGATAGCCAAGGATCCCATTATATGGCAATGGAATCTTGGCGACGTCGAAGACAATCTTTTTTATCCTGAAGTTCAGGTCACTACCAAATGTTACTAGTAGTGTGATCTTACACTTCGGCTGGCTCCTTCCAGGATTGATCCCCTGAAACGTGCCCGTTTCCTCGAGATCCTCATCAGGAATTTGCAACCTTTTGATCACATCAGGTGAGATCAAGTTCAATCCGGCCCCACCATCAACTAACATTTTTGTCACTTTGAGGTTGCGAATCGTTGGTGAAACCAACAATGGCAGACAGCCGACCGCAGTTGTGCGATCAGGGTGATCCTCAGCATCAAAAATGATAGGCGTGTTGGACCACTTCAATGGTTTCCGAGCATCGACAGATGGCTCTATCGCATTAACCTCGCGCGCCCACTGTTTAAGTCGGCGGTGGGAAGAATGCAATGAGGCGCCCCCGTAAACGCACATGGTATTTGTAGCTCTTTGAAACTCGTGCTCGCTGGACTCGTCGTTCTCTTCGTTGTCATCGTCACCCCCTCTCCCTTGTCGCGGCCTCGAGCGGGCCTCTCCTTCTGTTGCTTGGCCTTGCCGGGGCGACCTCCTCGGCCACCGCGTTTCTTGCCGGACCCGTCTGCACCATCCTGGGCCTTCTCCTTGTCTCGCCTTTCATACTCAGCCTTCTGCTTCTCGACAAGCTGCTCAACTTGCCGGCAGTTCTGGAGATCATGGCCCTTGGTACGGTGGATCTTGCAGTACTGCTTGTCGAAGCCCTCCGGCTTGTCGGCAGCCGCCAAGGCCTGACAGGAGGCGCACCCGGCAACATCCTTGCCGGGGCCGTCAACTTTGACCTTCTTGGCGGTGTCGAGGTTGCCGGATTCCTCGACGGCAAGCACGGCTTGCCCTTGCGCTTCCTATTACGCCGTCGACCTTTCTTTGACGGGGCGGCGGCATCTTCGTCTTCAGAGTTGATTCCTGCGCCAGCATCCTTGCCGGGAAATCTCCTCCCTTCTTCAGCTCGAGCACACTTATCAGCCATAGCATAGAGCACGGCAACCTCCCGGAGTTTGTCCGTTGCCAGCTCTTCATGCATCCTGCGGTTGCGCGCGTTCTGATGGAACGCGCTGACAACAGCGACAGGATGGACATCCGGGATGTTGTGATGTATACGGCTGAATCTTTGTATATACTTGCGCAAGGTTTCGCCATCTTTCTGGGGGATGAGATGCAAATCACTTTCCTGGCCAGGAGCTTGGTGGCCTCCGGTAAAGGCGCCAACAAACTCATGACACAGATCTGCCCGGGAAGAAATGGAATTCTCCGGCAGATGCATCAACCACGACCTGACATTGGGCTTAAGTACCAACGGGAAGTAGTTGGCGAGTATCTTGTCGTCGCGAGCCTCGGCAGCCTGCACCGCAATGGTGTAGACGCTCAAGAACTCCGACGGGTGAGTCTTGCTGTCGTACTTCTCCGGGACCTCCGGTTTGAACGTCCGGGAATTGGGCCACTGGACTCGCCGCAGCTCACGGGTAAAAGCTGGACAACCCACCTCATAAGGTAAGTCACCAGGATACCCTGGTGCAGGCTTGTCTATAGTAGGTCCTACACGCTTATCAGATTGATAGCGTGCTTCCCGTCGCCGCTCGATGGTAGTCCGAGCGTCTTCTTTGACGTTGATCGCGGCGAGTTCGCGGATCGGACGACGCCGTTGAATCATCATCACCGGTGCCGGTCTGTCGAGTCAGCGTCCGCTGTTGCTGCCGTTGGGGAGAGTGCACCGTGGTCGTACCGCCTCCAGTCTTTTCGCCGTCGGCACGCGCCGGCTAGATGGACCGCCGTCGCGAAGGCTCCGCCCGCTGTGGCCCATCTTCATTAGCGAGGCCAACGAGGCTCTGAATAGCAGCTCTCCATTCTTCGAGCTTGTCCGCAGCAGGAGGAAAATTAAGGAGCAGCTGCGGTCGCCAAAGCTTCTGTTGGTGTAGGCGGCGGCGAAAAGTGCGAGGTACATGAGGTGCTCTGACTCCTAACCGTGTTAGAAGGAGCTCCATCACGGTTCCGCAACCACACGCCGCTTCCACCAGCGTTTTGGCATGCATGCTAGCCCCGCGCATCTTGAGAGTGATGCTCAAGAGTCTTTCCATGGGGACGCTTAGAACCAGCAACGTCGCGGCGCTGCTCATCGTGCGCGACCTGAGAAAGTCGCGGCGCATGCACCGGCGTGGGTGTCTTAGAATGCGCCCTTCCGTCCCTGGAGTTCACTATTCCGCCCATAGGCAGCGCAGCTCCGTCCTTAGATCTTGCGGCGCGCGGGTTGCCGTCGCCGCCTCGAACGACGCCGCTCACTTGGCTTTGATCACCAGAACGTCGTGGAAGTTCAGGACCTCCGCCTCCTCCGCCTGTGTCCACGCCGTCGCCCGTCCATGTAGCTATAGGCACACCGGACGCGGATGGACCAACCGCCATAAAACCCTTCTTCTTGGGAGCCATGGCGATGAAGATGATGAAGAAACTGGCACGCTGATCGCTAGATGAGGTTCGCGCAACCTCGCCCCCTACCTGGCGCGCCAAAGATGTCGGCGTACGACACCTATGGGATCGCGTGGACCCCTTTTACGGTTCGGCAGGGAGAAAGGTGTGCACCAAGAGCGGATCCAACGATCAACGCAAGGGATTTTTACCCAGGTTCGGGCCGCTGAGGAGCGTAAAACCCTACTCCTGCTTTAGTGTATTGTCAGTGTTTGAATTCTGGCTCCAGGAGCGCTATGTGATGAACAGTACACATCTGCTACGCATGCATCTGGGCTAGAAGGTCCTCCCCCGGTAGCTACGCCTTGGGCCTCCTTTTATATCTCGAAGGGGTCACCAACAGTGGCGCACAGTACATACAAGAGGTGTAAAGTTGCTAGAGTGTTTACATAAATATCACTGATGTCTTAGGACAAACGCATTAAATGTTCCGTTTAGGTGTCTCTAGCTTTCTTGGGGACGGAAAAAGAGCCCGTCCCATCAGCACCGCTTAACCCCATCACCGTTAGTGTCTTGACACGCAACCAGGAGGAAAAAGCCTAAACGACAGGCTGGTTGCTGCGCTGGAGCGGTGACAGGGTGGCGAAGTCTTGCCGGGTGCGAGTCTTGCCGGGGATCCGCAAGCCATCCCGGCAAGAATCTTGCCGAGGTCCCAGCCTTTGGTCTTCTGTCTTCTGATTATTGACTTGAATGTTTCCTTGACATTCTTGTATTTGCATTCAGCTGTCTCCCGGCAGGCCTTGCCGCTGGTGTGGCTACAACCGTCCGTGCACAAGTATGGGGTACTAAAGACCCAAACCTTAGTACACCGACACCTACTAGCCTCGAAGGATCTAGGATATCCGACATACGTGGCTCGTGTGCCTGAGGGGAAGTGCTACATCGACACACGGCCCGCGGAGGTGTTCTTCCTATGGTTTGACCATATCTTCGAGATGTTTCTGACAAGGCGGCTCGATTTTACAATCGTCCGCCTTTTTGCGCTACATATGAGATCCGTCATGAAGAGAGAAATCGTCTCGCAAATCAGTGTGGCGGATCCATACTACATGCACGAGTCCTTGAGTCTCGGCAACTTTGAGCGTAAAACTGCTAGGGAGTACCTCAAAAACTTCATGGTACAGAATATGGACCAAGAAATTGTCCTCCTGGCTTATCATCCAAAGTAAGTCAGTGCCAGACAACCCTTTCGTACATTTCAATCATTCCTTCTCGCTCATATGGAGAATAATTTGAGGTGTTCTTTTCCCCGCAGCAACCGGCGCGCAATCCTTAGCGTTCTTTACGCGCGAGTCTCCCACGCCGTGTATTTCGACCCTACCAGAAACTACGAGAAGGACTACACCCACGTAATGAATATTCTAGATGATGCTCTCCAAGGATTCAGCTTGAGGGGTGGCAACATGAAGATCAGGAAACAAAGGAACCGCAAGACGGGTTTCTCGCATAAAACTTACTTTTGTTGCATCCATGTCCCGAAATCAAGTAGGAACGATGAATTCTACCTCCTCCATCTCATGATGGAGTTCAGAAGGGATCACCAAAAGCTTCGCATGACAACCAGAAATGATGAACGTATCCGCAAGTGGGTAGACTCTCAAGGAGAAGCGGATTATAAACTTAGAGATGACTTCTTTCGCATCCAGTGGGACATTGCAACGATCATCGTGAAAGAAGTCGTCGAAGAGAAGGGGATGTTCCACCATGGCCCTATATTGCGAGCTGACGTCCGAACTCGCATAGGCATGTAACGTCAGGACCTCACGCCATTCAAGAAGCTAGGGTGCATCCTCGATGATCTGGAAGGATGGAAGTTCTGGTGATTTACGATGCCGATGATGATGATATGTGTTGCTTGAACTTGTATACTTTCTGTAGCGATGAAACTTTGTGATGTCCACAGTCCCTACCGAACTTGCGTAATGCTACTTTGTTAGTTTGGGTACGATGAACTTCGTACCTCTAGTTAATTAGTTTGCGTACGATGAAACTGCGTTGATTATTTATGTTTACTATATGTTGCATCTAGTTGCTAACCCTTTCTTTTTCGTGTTGCTCAAGTATATTTTGTTGCATATGATTGTACATTCTCTTGATGAAGATGCATCTCTAACAGGTACCTAGATTCTTGATGGCGAAGTACCGGTGCTATGTCGTGTACAAAGGGAAGGTTCCGGGAGTATACGACGAGTGGTCCGAGTGTCAGGCGCAAGTTGATGGGGTCTCGGGCGCCAGCCATAAAGACTTCAAAAGCAGACAAGAAGCAGAAGCTAGTTACTTGAGGAGGCTCATGCTAGTGCAAGAGAGGACTCATAACTGCCGCCTCATGTACTGCATAGTATCACTCTCACTCATAGTGATAGCTCTTCTCGTGTATATCATTGTTTAGATGGATGACGATGTAGTTGCAAGTATTCGAGACTTGTATCGCTATTTTCGAGAGATGATGACGAGAGACCACTTTGTGTTGGATGATGATTATGATGATGACATGAATTGATAAGACTATGTGTATGTGTATGCTATGATTACATTTGTATGTGTATGATATGCTAGATATTATTGTATAAAGCCTGTACAAATACAAAACAAATATGCAGAAAAAAAAAACAGAAACTAATAAAACTAGAAGTAGCGCGGCTTACTGTAGCGCGCTGCACCTATTAGCAGCAGCGCGTCCCGGTAAAGCTCGCTACTCCTACCCATGTTTAGCAGTAGTGCGTCTTACTCTAGAGCGCTACAGCTATTAGCAGCAGCATGTTCCGGTAAAGCACGCTAGTGCTACCCATGTATAGCAGTAGCGCGGGTCGAACAGCGCTACTGCTACATGTTAGCTGTAGCGCCGTATCAGTAGCGTGGGTGCCCGCGCTACTGATACACCTAAAAACCGCGCTACTGCTAGGCTTTTCCCTAGTAGTGCTATGTTGATGTTTGTTTATTCATGATTTCTCAATGAGCATACATGCAAAAGATTACATATTGGATGGCATTTCACATCAAAAAAACTGTTTTTATCATTTACCTACTCGAGAACGAGCAGGAACTAAGCTTGGGGACGCTTATACGTCTCCAACATATCCATATTTTTTGATACTTTTTGAGTATTCATTTACCAATTTATATTATTTTTGAGCACTAACCTATTGACCCAGTACCCAGTGCTAGTTGTTGTTTTTTGCATGTTTTTGGCTTTTTAGGGTTATAGTACCAAACGAAGTCCAATTGCCCCGAAACTTTTTTTATCATTTTTTCTGGACCAAAAGAAGACCTGGAAGCTTCGGGAGGAGACCGGAGGCCGCACAAGGGAGGCACAAGCCAACTGGGCGCGCCCAGGGGGGCGGTGCACTGTGATTGCTTTCCCTCCCTAGCGGGTCTCCTGCCCTCGTTCTCTGACCTATAAAGTTACATATATTCCAAAAACCCGAGAGGGCATCCTGAAACACTTTTTCCGCCGCCTCAAGTCTCTTATCCACCGCGATCCCATCGGGAGCTCCGTTACGGTGCCTTGCCGGAGGGGGGATCGATCACGGATGGCCTCTTCATCATCCTTGTTGCTCCCATGGTGATGTGTGAGTAGTTCACCACCGACCTACGGGTCCGTAGTTAGTACCTAGAAGACTATCTCTCTCTTTTGATCTTCAATACAATGATCATCGCATCTTCGCTTTGATCTATCCGATGTAAGTCTTTTGTACGGTGCGTTTGTTGGGATACGATGAATTGTGGGTTTATGTTTAGATTATTCATGAAAATTATTTGAGTCACCATTGAATATTATGATTCTTATTTGCATGATCATTATAGCTTCGTAAGTCTCTCCGGTCTATTGAAATAGTTTGGCCAACTAGATTGATATTTCTTCAGTGAGACGGGTCCGTTGTAGTGGGTTCAATCTGGAAGTGCTCTATATCCCAGTGACAGAAAGGGACAAGACACGTCTTTGTATTGTTGCCACTTAGGATAAAACGACGGGGTTAGTTCATATTAATTGAATTCTCCTTGTCTATATCATGTCATTGTTCTCCAAGCATTACTCTGTTTTACTTAATACTCTAGATGCATGCTGGAAAGCGGTCGATGGGTGGAGTAATAGTAATAGGTGCAGCCTATTTTCTTATGGATGTGATGCCTATATATTCATGATCATTGCCGTGAATATCACATAACTATGCGCTTTTCTATCAATTTCCCAACAGTAATTTGTTTACCCACCGTATGCGTACTACATGAGAGATGCCGCTAGGGAAAACTATGGCCCCCGGGTCTATTCACTTATATATTTACAAACGCTTTCATTACCTTGCTGACATTATTTCTCTTTTATTTTATTTTGCAATTAACAATTATCTACTATCATCTACACACTTCATTTTCTTGCAAATAAAGAGATCAAGGTGATTGACAACCCTCTTGCCATGTTGGGTGCAAGTGTTTCCTCTTTTGTGTGCAGTCGTTGAAGAAGGTTGTTTAATGATATTCCTATAGGTTCGATAAACCTTGTTTCTTAACTGAGGGAAATATACTTATCCATATTGTGCTAAAATTACCCATTCCTCTTTACGGAAAACCCAACGCAGATAACAAGTATCAGCCCTTCCCATGGTGGTGAAAGCTTGTGCATGCCTGTTTGGTCTTGAATCAAACGGAGCACTAAGTCGCCTTCTTGGAAAGTCCGGCTCTGGATTCTACGACTATATAGCAACGTAGGTCTTGTTGGTAGATGACTGAGTTGGATGCCGCGATATCACGTTCCTCCTCCAATGCATCCAGGGAGTCCCGACAGGCTTTTTAATTATCAGCCTCGACATAAGCAGTAACCCTTGGGGAATCGTGTCTGATGTCACTTGGCAAAACAACTTCCTCTCCATAAACCAGGAACAACGGCGTGTAGCCTATTGATACGTCTCCAACGTATCTATAATTTTTCCTTGTTCCATGCTGTTATATTATCATTCTTGGATGTTTTACAATCATTTTTTTACAACTTTATATCATTTTTTGGGACTAATCTATTGACATAGTGCCAAAGTGCCAGTTGCTGTTTTTGCTTGTTTTTTACTTTGCAGGAAATCAGTACCAAACAGAGATGAAACGCTGCTGGGATTTTTGTGGATTTTCTACGGACCAGAAGAGTCCAGGTGGGCCAAAGAACACTAGAAGAGGTGGCCCAGGGTGGCCAACACCCACATGGGCGCGCCTGAGGCCCCTGGGCGCGCCCTGGGGCTCCTGGGCCACTCCGGCACCCCCTCAACCAACTATCATGCCTATAAATTCCCTGGAAATCCAAAAACACTAGAAGAGTCGACGAAACACTATTCCAGCCGCCGCAAGTTCCAGAACCGCGAGATCCAATCTAAACACCATCACAGAGGGGTTCATCTTCTTCATAGGTGCCTCTCCAATAATGCGTGAGTAGTCCACCATAGAGCTACTGGTCCGTAGGTAGTAGCTAGATGGCTTCTTCTCTCTCTCTTATGATCCTCAATACAATGGTCTCTTGGAGATCTATTTGATGTAAAGTTTTGCGATGTGTTTGTTGGGATCCGTTGAATTTTGAGTTCAAGTTCAGTTTCTATCCATGAATATTATTTGAGTCTTCTTTGATCTCTTATATGCATGATTGCTTATAGCATCGTATTTCTTCTTCGAATCTTTGGTTTAGTTAGGCCGACTAGATCGATTTTTCTTTCCATGGGAAGAGGTTCTTTGTGATGGGTTCGATCTTGCGGTGTTCTTTCCCAGTGACAGAAGGGGCAACAAGACACGCATGTATCATTGCTATTAAGGATAACAAGATGGGGTCTATTCCTACATGAATAGATCTTGTCTACATCATGTCATCGTTCTTATTGCATTACTCCGTTTTTCCATGAACTTAATACACTAGATGCATGGTGGATAGCGGTCGATGTGTGGAGTAATAGAGGTAGATGCAGGTAGGAGTCGGTTTACCTATCTTGGGCGTGATGCCTATATAATGATCATCGCCTTGGATATCGTCATGACTATTCGATTTTCTATCAATTGCCCAACAGTAATTTGTTCACCCACTGTGCGCTATACTCATGAGAGAAGTCACTAGTGAACCCTACGGCCCCCGGGTCTACTTTTCCATCATATTGTTTTCCGATCTACGTTTTTTTGCAATCTTTGTTTTCAGCAAAACCAAAAACCCAAAAATACCTTGCTGCATATTTACTCTCTTTATTTGTGTTCTTGAGAGATCTATCTCTCCTATCTATCACTACCTAATCTATCTTATTACCGTAGCGAGATTGACAACCTCTCTTTCGCGTCGGGTTGCAAGTATTTGTTGTTTGTGTGCAGGTGCTGCTTATTGGGTTTTGGTGATGCTCCTACTGGTTCGATAACCTTGGTTTCATAACTCAGGGAAATACTTACCGTCGCTATGCTGCATCATCCCTTCCTCTTTGGGGAAATACCGACGCAGTCCAAGCCACGTCATAGGAATTTCTGGCGCCGTTGCCGGGGAGGAAGAAGTCTCTTCTACGTCCCTATCGTAGGCGCTGAGGGACTCCACCATCATCTACCAGGTTCCTAATCACAAATCTCATCTCCTTGCAATTACATTATTTGCCATTTGCCTCTCGTTTTCCTCTCCCCCACTTCACCAATTTGCCGTTTTATTCGCCCTCTTTTTCGTTTGCCCTTTCTCTCGTCAGATCTCTAGTTTGCTTGTCACCATGAGTGATTTTGGTATGGCAGAAACGGATGACGGCAGGACTCCTAAAATTGGATGTCCGGCCAATCTCGATTCTAAAACTTTCGTTTTGGGGCAAGGGAACGTTATAGGAATAGAAACTATTCAAGAGTTTTTTAATTGCGTTGGGAATTTGACTCTCGATGATACCCCTATTCTGAAAAGAACTAAATCTTATGCGGAAGCTATCTCGGCGTTAGTTCTAAAACTTGGAAATAGATTTATTCGTACCCATCCTATCTTGCAAAGATTGTTTTATGTGCTACCCGTCATTAAGAATCCTAAGGCTAAGAAGTTGGCTACTCTTTTTCTCATGCATGAATTTGATCATATAGTACGGGAAGCTAGGGAGATCTTTGACTTTTATGGTATGAGCCGTGAAAAACCGGTGATAGGAGAAATCCTTTACAATAGTGATTACATGATGAGATATTTGCTTGGAAAGAATCAAATTTTTGATGAGAATCTCAAAAAGGAAGTCCCCGTTTTAGACATGATCCAACACGTTTTCAATGATGTGAACCAGCAATATTCTTGGATCGTAGCCGGTAATCAAAGGGGTTACATAGAGGGACAACTTGATAGTGCTAAGGTTGCTATGGATGATGTGTTTCAAGTTTTATTTGCAAAACCTCTTGACAAAAGTTCCTCATCCAAAACCAAAGATGACAATACTTGAATTTATCCAATATGCCTAGCTAGGGGCGTAAAACGATAGCGCTTGTTGGGAGGCAACCCAATAAATAAATAAATTTTTGCTTTTTCCTTTCTGTTTTTGAGTGTTTACATAATTATTCCTCTGTAATGATTGTGTTTTTATGGTTTATTTAGTGTTTGTGCCAAGTAGAACCGTTAGGATGATTCATAGGATGAGTAGAAGTGATGCTGAATCTGAAACAGAAACTTTGCGTCCAGTATATGAATTTTCGTTTTTTGCTGGAACGTGATCTTGAGCTGAAATTTTGCCACAGTGTTTCTATAGAAAGTCCTCACGTTTTCCTAATTTTTCAGAATTTTTAGAGTTACAGAAGTATGGGTATGGTACAGATTACTACAGACTGTTCTGTTTGAGACAGATTCTGTTTTTGTTGCATTGTGTGCTTGTTTTGATGAATCTATGATTTTTATTGAGGGGTATAAGCCATGGTAAAGTTAAAATACACTAGGTATGATGCAATTATAAAATTTGAATGGCTTTACAACAGTACCTAAAGTAGTGATTTGCTTTCTTATACTAATGGATCTCACGAAGATTTTGTTGAGTTTTGTGTCATTGAAGTTTTCAAGTTTTGGGTGAGATCACGATGGATGAGGGAATAAGGAGTAGCAAGAACCTAATCTTGGGGATGCTACCGCACCCCCAAGATATATCCAAAGAGTAACAAGCAACTAAGCTTGGGTATGGCCCGAGTGGCATCCCCTCTTTCTTCTAACGACCATCGGTATTTTACTTGGAGCTATATTTTTATTCGTCACATATGATGTGTTTTGCTTGGAGCGTCTTGTATCTTTGCTTGCTTTGTTTTTTAGGTTTTCCTTTGTATCCTTTCTGTACACACCTATTTGAGAGAGCCACAATCATGCTATGATTTGTTAGAATTTCTCTATGTGCTTCACTTAAACTTTTTGGGCTATAGGAATTGCTCTAGTGCTTCACTTATATCTTTTTGAGCACGGTGTGCTTGGAAACTTTTGTAGAAATACTCTCATGCTTCACTTAGATTAATTTGAGAGTTAGTAAATTTTGAAGAAATCCTCTCATGCTTCACTTATACCTTTTTGAGAGATGAAATCTTTATGCTCATGTGCTTGACTTAAATTTGTTTGAGCTTGCCAAAAAGCAATGGCAATATATGGAACTAGTCCCAAAGTGATAGATATCCAAGGAGGATATAATAAAAACTTTCATGAAGATCATTGGATAAATTAAACTTGATTCCTTGTAATGGTTTTGAAACATGATGATAGTAATATGTGAGTCATGTTAGTGAGTAATTATGCTTAGTAGGAATATTGGTGTTAAGGTTTGTGATTCCCTATGCATGCACGAAAGTCAACAGTTATGCAATGAAGTTACATCCTACTTGTGGTGGATTATTCGGTGTTAGTTATGTTCAATGCTCACTTATGTGATTTTTCGTTTCTTGGTTTGGTTGCTTCCCAATCTTTTGCTAGACTTCATTTGTACTAAGTAGAAATACTACTTGTACATCCAAAATCCTTAAACCAAGTTTTGCCTTATGAGTCCACCATATCTAACTATATGCGGTATTTCCATGCCGTTCCAAGCAAATTTGTATGTGCCACCTCTAAATTTTCAAAATAAATTTTCTCTTTTGTGTGCCCGTACCGATCATGAAACGGTGGGGAGTGTGCAATATTTTTCCATGCTAGATGTGTTATTCTCAAGATGAGTGTTTATTCACTTGTCATTGCACGAGAGTGCGGCGGTAATAGGGATGCCCATTCCCGAAATGAAAAAAGAAAACATATTTACTTTATGTCGTCAAATAATAAATTCCTTGGAAAGTGTTGGTATGGAAGGCAACCGTGGATACGGCCCGCCATGGAAAGTGAAAGTTTGGTGGAAAAAGGAATAAACTTTATTTTCTGTTTGGGAATCGCCTATGATATATCTAGCATGGAAAGAATTGTGAGCTACTTTGTCGTTTTCGTTCACAGGAAAAGCATGCCACCCAAAATATTTTTCTCTCTCAATTTAAACCTTGAGCTCTGGCACCTCTACAAATCCCTACTTCCCTCTGGGAGGCCCTATCTATTTACTTTATGCAATTTTTATTTTTGCTTTGAGTCTCCATCTTCTCTTATAAGCACCAACTAGGGGGCACTATGATCGTACTTGAGCATTGGGCATAGCTAATATTTGAGTGTGTTTCATGAAGGGATCAGTGATTGAGCATGATGGGCTAGGGATAACTTTTTTAGTGATGATATTTTGAAAGACATGGTTGCTTGTTGACATGCTAGAGTATTGAAATCATTATGTTAAAACTAGACTATTGCTTTGAATCATTTACAAGTCCAAATGTCCATGCTATACAAAAGAAAAGAATATGATGAACATGTTAGGCAACATTCCACATCAAAAAATCTGTTTTTATCATTTACCTACTCGAGGACAAGTAGGAATTAAGCTTGGGGATGCTTGATACGTCTCCAACGTATCTATAATTTTTGCTTGTTCCATGCTATTATATTATCATTCTTGGATATTTTACAATCATTTTATTACATCTTTATATCATTTTTGGGACTAACCTATTGACATTGTGCCAAAGTAACAGTTGCTGTTTTTGCTTGTTTTTTACTTCGCAGGAAATCTGTACCAAACAGAGATGAAACGCTGCGGGGATTTTTGTGGATTTTTACGGACCAGAAGAGTCCAGATGGGCCAAAGAACAACAGAAGAGGTGGCCCAGGGTGGTCAGCACCCACATGGGCACGCCTTGGGGGGTGCTGGGCCACTCCGGCACCCCCTCAACCGACTATCATGCCTATAAATTCCCTGGAAATCCAAAACCCTAGAAGAGTAGACGAAACACAATTCCAGCCACCGGAAGTTCCAGAACCGTGAGATCCAATCTAAACACCATCACGGAGGGGTTCATCTTCTTCATTGGTGCCTCTCTGATGATGCGTGAGTAGTCCAGCATAGACCTACGGGTCCGTAGGCAGTAGCTAGATGGCTTCTTCTCTCTCTCTCTCTTATGATTCCCAATACAATGGTCTCTTGGAGATCTATTTGATGTAAACTTTTGCGGTGTGTTTGTTGGGATCCGATGAATTTTGAGTTCATGATTAGTTTCTATCCATGAATATTATTTGAGTCTTCTTTGATCTCTTATATGCATGATTTCTTATAGCATCGTATTTCTTCTTCGGATCTTTGGTTTACTTAGGCCGACTAGATCGGTTTTTCTTGCCATGGGAAGAGGTGCTTTTTGATGGGTTCGATCTTGCGGTGTTCTTTCCCAGTGATAGAAGGGGCAGCAAGACACGCATGTATCGTTGCTATTAAGGATAACAAGATGGGGTCTATTACTACATGAATAGATCTTGTCTACATCATGTCACCATTCTTATTGCATTACTCCGTTTTTCCATGAACTTAATACACAAGATGCATGCTGGATAGCGGTCGATGTGTGGAGTAATAGAGGTAGATGCAGGCAGGAGTCGGTTTACCTCTCTTGGACGTGATGCCTATATAATGATCATCGTCTTGGATATCATCATGACTATTCGATTTTCTATTAATTGCCCAACAGTAATTTGTTCACCCACCGTGTGCTATACTCATGAGAGAAGCCACTAGTGAACCCTACGGCCCCCGGGTCTACTTTACCATCATATTGTTTTCCGATCTACGTTTTTTTTTTGCAATCTTTGTTTTCACATCTACGAAACCAAAAACCCAAAAATACCTTGTTGCATATTTACTCTTTTTATTTGTGTTCTTGAGAGATCTATCTCTCCTATCTATCACTACCTAATCTATCTTATTACCGTAGAGAGATTGACAACCTCTCTTTCGCGTCGGGTTGCAAGTATTTGTTGTTTGTGAGCAGGTGCTGCTTATTGGGTGTTGGTGATCCTCCTACTGGTTCGATAACCTTGGTTTCATAACTGAGGGAAATACTTACCGTCACTGTGCTGCATCATCCCTTCCTCTTTGGGGAAATACCGACACAGTCCAAGCCACGTCACCTGTGGATATGTTGGAAGTAGTTCGTATGCTCCAAAGTACCATGGGGAGTTCCTTGGCCCAACGGCTAGGTGTTCGTTTGAGAGGAACCATGAGCTAGGGTTTAATTCCACGTAGTATCTCCTAATTAGCTCGTTCAGCTTGTCCATTAGATTGTGGATGTGCAACCAAGGCTAAGTCAAGCCGGATATGTTCTTGTTCACATAACTATTGCATTGCTCCCTTGGATAAGTTGGTGCCATTATCTGTGCCAATGCTATGTGGATACCCAAAACGGAAAATCGGCTTTTTCAAGTTCATTGCTGTCTCAACATCGCATTTACCAATTGGTTCTCCTTCAACCCACATGGTGAACTTATCGACCGCCACCAAAAGGTGGGTTTTCTTATCTGATGACGGCTTGAATGGACCGACCATGTTAAGCCCTGAAACTGGAAACAACCAAGTGATTGGAGTATTCCACAATTCTTGAGCCGGCACATGAGCATGTCCTGCAAATTTTTGACAACCATCGTACTTCCGTACAACGTCTTCGGCATCAGCATGATTGGTAAGCCAATAAAACCCAAGTCGGAAAGCCTTGGACACCAAGGATCTTGAGACAGCATGATGGCCGCAGTCACCAGCGTGGATTTCATTCAGAATCTCGCGACCTTCTATAGGGAAACACAGCGTTGAAACACACCTATAATACTTCTTCGGTGTAACTCGCTATTGACAATAGTTATGGACTTGCAATGCCTGATAATCCGCCGGGCGATGATTTCCACAGCTGGGAGCTCGCCACGAGTCAAATAAGCCAGGAAGGGAATAGTCGAATCATGAATAGCATCATGAGCCGCCACCAGTTGTACCTCCGAGTCGGGAATAGCCATGTCTTTCTCTGATGGCAACTTGACAGAGGGATTATGAAGTACATCAAGGAACACATTGGGAGGAACCGGCTTACGCTGAGAGCCTAGATGTGACAAACCTAGTAACCCTGAAAATGACCTGCGATGACAGTGACTGCATGCCTATAAGCTACCATGAGAGGTTCCTTTGAATCCCAAGTTCCTGATACTTGCTGAGCCACCAAATCTGAGTCGCCCAAACATCTGATCCGGCTTAAGTTCATTTCCTTAGCCATGCAGAGCACATGGAGGAGAGCCTCATACTTAGCTGCATTGTTAGTACAAGGGAATATGAGTCGTAAAACGTTAGAATTGATCACCTCGCGGGGAACAAAAAATGATTTCAGCCCTCGAGCTTTCCAATTGCCTAGAGCCATCAAAATGAATCGTCCAGTACGTGTTATCTGGACATTCCTCCGGGATTTGCAGCTCGGTCCAATCATTAATAAAATCCACTAGTGCCTGAGATTTGACAGCCGTCCGAGGAATATATTTCACATTGTGAGGTGCAAACTTGATTGCCAGCTTAGCGACCCGGCCGATAGCCTCCCGGTTTTGTATGATATCTCTAAGGGGGGCTGAACTAACGACAATGATTGGATACTCCTGAAAATAATGTTTCAATTTGTGGCTAGCCATGAAAACACGGAATACCAATTTCTGCCAATGTGGGTATCGTTGCTTAGATAAGGTCAAAACTTCACGGGCATAATAGATAGGCCGCTAAACTGGATATTACTTCCTGGCCTACTTTCGCTCCATGACCACTACTACACTCACCTCTTTATTATTTGTGGTGATGTACAAAATCTTAGGCTCTTTATTGATCGGGATGGCAATGACGGGCGGCTCGACCAATTGCTTCTTAAGAGCTTCGAAAGCTTCATTTGCAGCATCAGTCAAGATTAAATCATCTGTCTTCTTCAATAACTGGTATAGAGGAATCGCCTTTTCACCTAGATGGCTTATAAAATGGCTTAGGGCCACGATGCGACCCGCCATACGCTGGACGTCATTGACGTTGGACGACTTAGCAAGCGAGGTCACCACTTTGATCTTGTCCGGGTAAGCCTTGATACCTCGTTCAGACACCAGAAATCCCAGCAACTTGCCGCAGGAACACCAAAGACACATTTGGCCGGGTTAAGCTTCATCATGTAGACCCGAAGATAGTCAAAAGTCTCCTGAAGGTCATCCAATAGAGTCTCCTTCTTTTGGGACTTAACCATAATATCATCCACATATGTATGAATACTGTGTCCAATCTGTGGGTGAAGACAGCTCTGTACGCGACGTTGATAAGTAGCCCCTACGCTCTTAAGCCCAAAAGGCATAGAGACATAGCAGAATGCTACAAAAGGGGTGATAAAAGCCATCTTCTCTTGATCCTCAACAGCCGTCTTGATCTGATGATAGCCGGAGTAAGCATCCGAGAAGCACAAACGCTCACAACCGGTTGTAGAGTCGATGATCTTATCAGTGCGAGGAAGAGCAAAAGGGTCCTTGGGACTAGCTTTGTTAAGATCTGTTTAATCAACACACATATGCCAAGTGACGTTCCTTTTTAAGACAACCATTGGGTTTCTCAACCACTCTGGGAGGAAAACTTCAATGATGAACTCGACAACTAGGAGCTGGGCCCCCTCTTCACCAATAGCTTTTCGCCTCTCCTCGTTAAAACGACGGAGGTACTTCCGTACAGGTTTCATCTTCGGATCCACATTAAGGTGGTGCTCAACGAGTTCTCTCGCTACACCAGGCACGTCAGAGGGTTTCCATGCAAATATGTCCCGATTCTCACAGATGAACTCAATGAGCGGGCTTTCCTATTTCGGATCCAGGCCTATCCCAATAGTGAACTGTTGGACTGTTGGGATGAGTCACCCGGAGTGACATCAATTTTCTTGGTATCCTCGGCCGGCTGGGATTTGAGCAGAGGTTCAGACTCCATGGTGGGCTTCTTGAGGGGGGTCATATCCATCGGGTCAACATTAGTTGTGTAGCATTTCAACTCTTCTGCGGCACAAGCTGACTCAGCATAGGCTGCATCTCCTTCCTCACATTCTTCAGTGATTTTTTGTTTGCCATCAACAATGATGGTTCCATTTGGCCCGGGCATCTTAAGTTTGAGGTAGACTTAACAAGGTTGTCCCATGAAGCGGGCATAAGCCAGCCGACCGAAGAGGGCATGATAAACACTCTTGATTTTGACTACCTCAAAGGACAGAGACTCGCATCTATAATGCCGTACCAAAACCAACACGTCCAATTGGATATGCGCACTTCCTGGGAACAATTCCATGAAAAACTGTGGAAGAGGTTGCAATTTTTCTTGGAGAGGTTCATCCGTCGGAACGTGACATAGTATAAGGTGTGGATACCGCTTCCCCCATCCATGAGTACCTTTGTAAGCGCATAACCACCACCTTGGGGTGCCACCACTAAAGCAAGACCACCTGGGTTATCAAGCTAGGGGGGATGATCATCTCTCCTCCAAGTGATTTGGTGTTTAGACCAGTTTATGTATGTGGGGACAACCGACTCGACCATGTTAATGACTCTATGTTGAACCGTGCGGTCATGCCTCCAAGTGCTAGTGGTGAACACATGATACTGCCCGCTGTTCAACTGGTTAGGATTGCTCTGAAACCCGGCTTGGTTGTTTTGTTGCTAACTACCATGTCCAGAGAGTCGATGTCCTTCGCTATTGTTGCCGTGATTATGAAAACCAGCTCCTGAGTCGCCTGATCCGTGGAAACCTAGACCTGTGAAACCATCGGATGAGCCGGCCCCAAACCTGCTGGCACCAGGATGACCCGGATTTCTGCCACCGCCACCTCCGTGGTGATTCTGATATGCTTGGTTGTGAAATTCCTACATGATGTAATAGTTCTCCCATGAGTGGGTGGCCGACTTATCTGGGAAACTATGTTTGGGACAAGGAGCTTTAAATGCTTCTTCATAGTTACGAGGCTTGTTCCCATTGTAAGCTCTGCCAGAGTTGTTCTGCCATTAATTCTTGAAGCCGGTATTGGTGTCAGCGACAAAGTTTGTCCTACCCTCGGACTGCTTGCGCTTGCCACCGTTGCCTTGATTGTTATGATTTCCGTTGTGCCCTGAGTTGTGTTGCTGATGACTGCTACTTCTCGAGCATGCGTTGGTTTTCCCTTGAAGAGGAAAGGGTGATGCCGCAAAGTAGATAAGTATTTCCCTTAGTTGTTGACAACCAAGGTATCAATCCAGTAGGAGATACAAGCAAGTCCCCAATAGATGTACCTACACAAATAATCAAACACTTGCACCCAACGCTATAAAGGGGTTTTCAATCCCTTCACGGTTACTTGCCAGGATGAGATCTGATAGAGATAGATAGATAGGATTGCTAAAACGAAAAGTAAACTAAAAGTAAAAAGATTGCAGCAAAGTATTTTGGGTATTTTTGGTTTATAGATCTGAAAATATAATATGGAAAATAGACCCGGGGGCCATAGGTTTCACTAGAGGCTTCTCTTATGAAGGAAAATAATACGGTGGGTGAACAAATTATTGTCGAGCAATTGATAGAAAAGCGAATAATTATGAAGATATCCAAGGCAATGATTATGCATATAGGCATCACGTCTGTGTCAAGTAGACCGAAACGATTCTGCATCTACTACTATTACTCCACACATCGACCGACTCCTGCCTGCATCTAGAGTATTAAGTTCATGAAGAACAGAGTAACGCATCAGGTAAGATGACATGATGTCGAGGGATAAACTCAAGCAATATGATGAAAACCCCATATTTTTATCCTCGATGGCAACAATAATAATACGTGCCTCGCTACCCCTACTTTGTCACTGGGTGAGGACACCGCAAGATTGAACCCAAAACTAAGCACTTCTCCCATTGCAAGAATTACCAATCTAGTTGGCCAAACCAAATCAATAACTCGAAGAGACTTGCAAAGATATGAAATCATGCATATAAGAATTCAGAGATGATTCAAATAATATTCATAGATAAGCTGATCATAAACCCACAAGTCATCGGATCTCGACAAACACACCGCAAAAGAGTATTACATCGGATAGATCTCCATGAAGATCATGAAGAACATGGTATTGAAGAACAAAGAGAGAGAAGAAGCCATCTAGCTACTAGCTATGGACCCGAAGGTTTGTGGTGAACTACTCACGCATCATCGGAGGGGCAATGGAGTTGATGTAGATGCCCTCCGTGATCGAATCCCCCTCCGGCAGATTACCAGAAAAGGCTCCAAGATTGGATCTCATGGGAACAGAGGCTTCCGGCGGCGGAAAAGTATTTTCGTGGCTCTTTTTGGTATCCAGGGAATATTTGGGAATTTATAGGCCGAAGAATAGGGTTAGGAGGGCTGCCGTGGGGCCACAAGCCAGGGGGGCGCCCCCCCCTAGGGCGCGCCCAGGTGGCTTGTGACGCCACGGCAGGTCTCGTGCCTTCATCTCCAAGTCTGCTGGGTTGCTTCTGGTCCAAGAAAATTCATTCTGAAGATTTTATTCCGTTTAGACTCTGTTTAATATTCCTTATCTACAATACTCAAAAACAAGGAAAAAACAGAAACTGGCACTAGGCTCTAGATTAATAGGTTAGTCCCAAAAATAATATATAATAGCATATTAATGCATATAAAACATCCAAAACAGATAATATAATAGCATGGAACAATCAAAAATTATAGATACGTTGGAAACGTATCAAGCATCCCCAAACTTAATTCATGCTCGTCCTCGAGTAGCTAAATGATAAAAACAGAATTTTTGATGTGGAATGCTACCTAACATATTTATCCATGTAATATTCTTTATTGTGGCATGAATTTTCAGATCCATAAGATTCAAAACAAAAGTCTAATATTGACATAAAAACAGTAATACTTCGAGCATACCAACAAGGCAATTGTGTCCTTTCGAAATAACATGGCCGTAGAAAGTTATCCCTACAAAATCATATGGTCTCGCTATGCTCCATCTTCCCCACACAAAGTATCTAAATCATGCACAACCCCGATGACAAGTCAAGCAATTGTTTCACACCTTTTATGTTCTCAAACCTTTTCAACTCTCACGCAATACATGAGCGTGAGCCATGGATATAGCACTATAGGTGGAATAGAATATGGTGGAGGTTGTGAGAAAAAGGAGAAGATAGTCTCAGATCAACTAGGCGTATCAACGGGCTATGGAGATGCCCATCAATAGATATCAATGTGAGTGAGTAGGGATTGCCATGCAACGGATGCACTAGAGCTATAAGTGTATGAAAGCTCAAAAAGAAACTAAGTGGTTGTGCATATG
The DNA here is from genome assembly GCA_039707655.1 of Elymus sibiricus. Taxonomy (NCBI): domain Eukaryota; kingdom Viridiplantae; phylum Streptophyta; class Magnoliopsida; order Poales; family Poaceae; genus Elymus; species Elymus sibiricus. The sequence goes on from CM077669.1 coordinate 140,115,749, forward strand.
ATGAAAAATTCCACTAGTTATATGAAAGTGACAAAATAGGAGACTCTCTATTATGAAGATCATGGTGCTACTTTGAAGCACAAGTGTGGAAAAAGATAGTAGCATTGTCCCTTCTCTCTTTCTCTCATTTTTTATTTATTTTTATTTTGGTGGGCATCTTTGGCCTCTCTTTTTTTATTTGGGCTTCATTGGCCTCTTTTATTATTTATAAAGTCCGGATAGTCATCCCAACTTGTGAGGGATTCATAGTTTCCATCATCCTTTTCTCTCACGGGACAAATGCTCTAATAATTAAGATCATCACACTTTTATTTACTTACAACTCGATACCTAGAACAAAATATGCCTCTATATGAATTCTTACGAATGCAAGGCAATATGAAAATGATGGTGCATGTCATGAAAAACCGGAACGGTGGAACTTGCATGGCAATATATCTCAGAATGGCTATGGAAATGCAATAATAGGTAGGTATGGTGGCTTTTTTGTGGAAAATATATGGTGGCTGTTTTGAGGGATGTGGGTTTGATGGACCGGCGAAAATTGCGCGATACTAGAGAGGCTAGCAAAGGTGGAAGGGTGAGAGTGCGTATAATCCATGGACTCAACATTAGTCATAAAGAACTCACATAGTTATTGCAAAAGTCTATTAGTTATCGAAGCAAAGTATTAGACGCATTCTCCTAGGGGAGAGGTTGGTAGGAGTTAACCATCGCGCACTCCCGACCCTCACACAAAGGTTGACAATCATTAAACAAATCATGCTCCGACTTCGTTACATAACGGTTCACCATACGTGCATGCTACGGGAATCACAAACTTTAACACAAGTATTTCTTCCAATTCACAACTACTCACTAGCATGACACTCATATTACCATCTCTATATCTCCAAACTATATGCAAGGAATCAAACTTCTCATAGTATTCAATGCACTTTATATGAAAGTTTTTATTATATCCCTCTTGGATGCCCATTATATTAGGACTAAATTCATAACCTAAACCAATTACCATGCTGTTTAAAGACTCTCAAAATAATATAAGTGAGGTACGAGAGTTCAATAATTTCTATAAAATAAAACACCACCGTGCTCTAAAAAGATATAAGTGAAGCACTAGAGCAACATTGCCTAGCTCAAAAGATATAAGTGAAGCACATAGATATTCTAATAAATTCACGATTAATGCGTGTCCCCCTCAAAAGGTGTGTACAGCAAGGATGATTGTGGCAAAATAAAAAGCAAAGACTCATATCATACAAGACGCTCCAAGCAAAACACATATCATGTGGTGAATAAAAATATAGCCTCAAGTAAATTTACCGATGGATTGAAGACGAAAGAGGGGATGCCTTCCGGGGCATCCCCAAGCTTAGGCTTTTTGGTATCCTTGAATATGGCTTGGGGTGCCTTGGGCATCCCCAAGCTTAGAATCTTGCCACTCCTTATTCCATAGTCCATCAAATCTTTACCCAAAACTTCAAAACTTCACAACACAAAACTCAACAGAAAACTCATGAGATCCGTTAGTATAAGAAAAATAAATCACCACTTTAGGTACTGTTGTGAACTCATTATTTATTTATATTGGTGTAATATCTACTGTATTCCAGCTTCTCCATGGTTCATACCCCCCGATACAACCCATAGATACATCAAAATAAGCAAACGACACAAAGAAAACAGAATCTGTCTAAAACAGAACAGTCTGTAGCAATCTATAGACTTCGAATACTTCTGTAACTCCAAAAATTCTTAAATATTAGGACAATCACGGAAATTTCTATATCAATCTTTTGTAAAAATTTCAGATCAAAAGCATGTTCCAGTGAATTTACAAAATTCCTGGACTGAGAGCAAAAGTTTCTGTTTTTCAGCAAAATCAAATCACAAACACCGTAGACCATCCCGAAGGTCTTACTTGGCTCAAACACTAAATTAAACAAGAAAACACAATTACTACAGAGGTAATAATGTGTGGAAAACTAAAAAACATAAGAAAAAACAAAAGCAAAAATAAAATAAAATTGGGTTGCCTCCCAACAAGCGCTATTGTTTAACGCCCCTAGCTAGGCATAACGCAATAGATCTAGGTATTGTCATAATAGTAAGGGAGATCATCCATGCTCATCTCATACTACCTTCTTTCAGCGGAAAGTTTTCTTTGTGGCAAGAAAAAGTAATCAAAAGGGCTAAATTTAATAGGATAAGGATCCTTAAGATCAAGTGCGGGAGGGATAGGTTCTTCCTTCGGCCCCCTATAGTGTATAATCAATTCATCATTGTAGGCTTTCCTTTGGTGGAAAGTCATAAGCCTATCTCTTAATATGAACTCTAATCCGTTATTTTGTATAGAAAAATTATCATTGAGTTCAGAAATCTTATCAATCAAAACCTCAATAGGGACCCTTTTTCTCAAATTTTCATTATAAGCAACGTAATTCGGGGATTGCAATCTCATTATTTCTTCTTGATTAAAAAGGATCTCCTCTATAGGGGGACATCCACCATTAATTTTATAATGAGCAAAGATTTCACTAGGCTCTTTCATGATAAATCTAAACTCATGGGCTAGAAATATAGTGGCGGCACGCTTAACAGAAGAATACTGAATATTAGAGAACTCAAGAAAAATCCTTTGTATGCAAGGATGCATATGAACAAATTGCCTCTCAAGTTCAATTATTAGAAGTGTTATGGCATCTGCAAGACTATTAGTTTTATTGAGAATAGACCCTCCTAAAGTAGGTAGCATACCAGCACCAGTAAAGAAATCTTGAATAACGCCTTTTCCAATAATTTTGCCACTACCTATGCGGAATTTTTTCGTATGCATGATAGTAGGTTCTTCATGAGAGTCGTTTTTAGCAAAGTTGTGAAAATTTCCCTCAAGATTATTACTATCCTTTTCAATAAAAACTTCTCTAGATTCAGACATAGTGGCAACAAATAGATCTAGCACACACGCAAACGAAAAGCAAACGAAAAGACGAACGGAAGAAGAGCGAATAAAAAGGAAATTTTTTCTGAAAATTGTTTTAGAAGTGGGGGAGAGGAAAACGAGAGGCAAATGGAAAATAATGTAAATGCAAGAGATGAGTTTGTGATGGGTACTTGGTAGGCTTGATGTAGATCTCCCCGGCAACGGCGCCAGAAATCCTTCTTGCTACTTCTCGAGCATGCGTTGGTTTTCCCTTGAAGAGGAAAGGGTGATGCAGCAAAGTAGATAAGTATTTCCCTCAGTTGTTGAGAACCAAGGTATCAATCCAGTAGGAGATACAAGAAAGTCCCCAATAGATGTACCTACACAAATAATCAAACACTTGCACCCAACGCTATAAAGGGGTTGTCAATCCCTTCACGGTTACTTGCAAGGTTGAGATCTGATAGAGATAGATAGATAGGATTGCTAAAACGAAAAGTAAACTAAAAGTAAAAATATTGCAGCAAAGTATTTTTGGTATTTTTGGTTTATAGATCTGAAAATATAATATGGAAAATAGACCCGGGGCCCATAGGTTTCATTAGAGGCTTCTCTCATTAAGGAAAATAATACGGTGGGTGAACAAATTACTGTCGAGCAATTGATAGAAAAGCGAATAATTATGAAGATATCCAAGGCAATGATTATGCATATAGGCATCATGTCCGTGTCAAGTAGACCGAAACGATTCTCCATCTACTACTATTACTCCACACTTCGACCGACTCCTGCCTGCATCTAGAGTATCCAGTTCATGAAGAACAGAGTAACGCATTAGGTAAGATGACATGATGTAGAGGGATAAACTCAAGCAATATGATGAAAACCCCATCTTTTTATCCTCGATGGCAACAATACAAATACGTGCCTCGCTACCCCTACTTTGTCACTGGGTGAGGACACCGCAAGATTGAACCCAAAACTAGTCACTTCTCCCATTGCAAGAATTACCAATCTAGTTTGCCAAACCAAACCAATAACTCGAAGAGACTTGCAAAGATATGAAATAATGCATATAAGAATTCTGAGAAGATTCAAATAATATTCATAGATAAGCTGATCATAAACACACAATTCATCGGATCTCGACAAATTCACCGCAGAAGAGTATTACATCGGATAGATCTCCATGAAGATCATGAAGAACATGGTATTGAAGAACAAAGAGAGAGAAGAAGCCATCTAGCTACTAGCTATGGACCCGAAGGTTTGTGGTGAACTACTCATGCATCATCGGAGGGGCAATGGAGTTGATGTAGATGCCCTCCATGATCGAATCCCCCTCCGACAGATTACCGGAAAAGGCTCCAAGATTGGATCTCACGGGAACACAGGCTTTCGGTGGCGGAAAAGTATTTTCGTGGCTCTTTTTGGTATCCAGGAAATATTTGGGAATTTATAGGCTGAAGAATAGGGTTAGGAGGGCTGCCGTGGGGCCACAAGCTAGGGGGCGCCCCCCCTAGGGCGCGCCCTGGTTGCTTGTGACGCCACGGCAGGTCTCCTGCCTTCTTCTCCAAGTCTGTTGGGTTGCTTCTGGTCCAAGAAAAATCATTCCGAAGATTTTATTCGTTTGGACTCCGTTTAATATTCCTTATCTGTAATACTCAAAAACAAGGAAAAAACAGAAACTGGCACTAGGCTCTAGATTAATAGATTAGTCCCAAAAATAATATAAAATAGCATATTAATGCATATAAAACATCCAAAATAGATAATATAATAGCATGGAACAATAAAAAATTATAGATACGTTGGAGACGTATCAATGACCTTACCACCATCGTGTTTCTTGCCTTTACCAGACTTATCATCGTCTGAACTAGGATCTTTCATGTTGTCCGACTTAGCATACCTAGTAAGGACATCAATGAGGTCTCCCATGTCTTGAACCTTTCGTTTGAGGCGCCCAAGCTTCTGACCAAGAGGCTGGAAGTTGCAATTCTTCTCCAAAATCAGAACAGATTGTGCGGTTGTTATACTGTCAAAAGAGTGAATAATCTCCACGACCCGGCGAGTCCAGTGGTGGGCAGACTCATCCATACGTTGAATACAATGCAGTAAATCAACGATCATCATTGGGCGCTTGCAAGTTCCTTGAAAGTTTTTTATGAAGCGCTCCTTCAACTCTGCCCAAGTGTTGATTGAATTGGGACGGAGGTTTTTCAACCATGTGTGACCCGGTCCTTCCAACATCATGGTTAAGTAATTGGCACAAATTGCATCACTAACATCCAGCATGTCCATGGCTATCTCATACCTCTTGATCCATGCAGCCGGCTTGAGGTCAGGCGTGTAATTTGGAACCTTGCGGGGGACCTTGAAATCCTTGGGCATGCGCTCATTGAGTAGAGCCGGCATGAGGCATGGTATTCCGATCATCCTGCTGCTTAAACCCGCCCCCAAAGAAACTGGTTGGGGAGTGGTGGGAGGCACTTGACCTGCTGCCTCTGCCTCTCTCATGGCTCGAGCCGCATCAACGATTACCTGCGCATCTGACACTACCGGCCGAGTTGGGGAATTTTGAGCTTGCCGCCTGCGCCCACTGCTAGAGACTACAGAGGAATCTACGTGTCGACTCTTGCTGTGACTTGCATAAGGAGTAGAATGAACCCGGTCCAGGCTATAAGAGTGTTGCGCCTGCTGGGTGACCGCAGTCTTCAACATCTCGATGGCGTTTCTGGTCTCAATCTCTATTGGGGTGTTTTCCGTGATTGGCAGTGCTTCAAGGTTGCGAGTCTCCGCCAACATATTATCTACAGGATTGGAGAAGTGACCCACCGACGTCTGGAAACGTCGAGGTGGTGACTGAGTTTGCGGAGGGTAGGCCGGCTCAGCCTGCTAAGTCGGCTGATGAGGTTGACCCAAGTGCGGTTGCTCGGCCCCTGGCGTGCGTTGTGGCGTATCAAAAAGACGAGTCAGCTCGACATTGGTGGGCAGGTGGCTCATGTGGCTCCTCTGATAAACCGCCTCTGAAGTGTCTCGACTTAATTGCCAAGCTTCTGCCTTTAGACGTTCAGTCTCATTATGGATATGGGCCTACAACTCTGCTATGCCAGTATTCTCAGCATCAATTTCCTCCTGAACTTTGGCCATCTGCTCATGAAGTTTGACCAATTCCATGTTACGTTCTGCCTGATTCTCCAGGGTCACAGGTGTTTCCACGAGTGTTGCCATGGCGGCCATCAAGTCTATCAGAGCTTGAGCCGGTGCCTTGCTTGAGCCGGCCATGCCTGGAGTCCACGCTGAAGGGTCAGTCCCGGCTGCTGCCCTAGCTGCTGTGGAATTGAGGACCGATGCCGTTCCGGCCATGAAGATGGCGGCTTGCCGAGGCGGCTCGAGGAGCTCCTGAGCAACCTCATCATCTGAGTAGACCCCAATCCTGCCATCAAAGAGTGGGCGTATTGACTCAGTATCCCCGATTGAAGACTCACCATCCGAGCAGACGAGGGTAACCCCACTAGTTGCAGAATTGCCCGCGGGACCAACACCTTGAGTGAAGCCGATGAAGACGTGGTTCCGGTCGGCTTGAGCCTAGCCGGTTGGGTGCACCGATCCGGCTCGGGTCTAGACTCGCCGATTTTGTCGATGAAGAAGTGGATCTTGCCAAAGGGGACCCGGTACCCATACTCAATTGAGTCGACCTCAGGACCCCAACCTGAGGCATCGATGTAGAGCCTACCGCGACAACTCTTGGTCATCCGGCCGATCGCGTATCCCTTGATCCCTGGGAGAGCGCCCTCCAAGAACTCAATACCACAGTGCGCTGGCCCCACGGTGGGCGCCAATTGTCGTGGTTTTGTCACGACAGATGTCTTAGCGATAGGACTAAGTCTGGGATCCAACGCAACTAGGTGGTTGCTTGGATGGGATTGTTTTGGAACAAGAGACAAGGGTTTAACTAGGTTCGGCCCCTCCAATGGAGATAAAAGCCTACGTCCTGCTTTGTGTGTTTATTCATAATGATGATCTCGATTACAAGGATAAAGAATCGCTAACCAAACTCTTGAGGATTTCTTCCGTGACCCCTATACCTCAGAGGCTCCCGTTTATATATAGGTTGAGGACCCGAGGTTAAAACATAATCCGAGTCGTAAACAACCCGTGACCTACTCCAATTCTACATGCCTTGTCTTCAAACAGAGGAACCGATTACGACTCCTTCCGTGAGCCGGCCCGCCAAGTACTGGCCCAACAGACGGCCTTCTTCGATGAGCCACCTCCTCGGCCTTGAGCTTCAGGGCTTTTGCAGCCCACACAACGACCCTGTTCATAAGCCGCCATCAAATGGTCATGTCAAACATTGGGCGGGTCATTCCATGGGTATATCCCCAACACCCCACATTGCTCGCGAGTGAGAGACTGGGGAACACAGACGTCTTTGGCGTTGCCGTCGTGGCCATGCCCTCTGGAATTGCCCGTGGAGAACCCAGCTGGTCCTCTGTCCGTGTCGGCCATCAGAACTTTCGCAGCTAACTCGCTGCTCTCGCGCTCGGACTCGTCGGAGGAGCCGTCGCATGAGGAGGGGAACAAGTTGATGGTGGGCTCGTCGGAATCAAGCATGGCCACCTGCACGGCCGTGGTCTGAAGAGCCAAGACGTGCTTGATCCACCACTACAACCGTGAGCGCCAGGAGTGCTTGTGACGGCATACAACGGAGTGAAGGGCGCCGGACAGTATGGGACCGACGGCTGCCAGAGAAGGACTCCAAATGTCGTTGCATGGAAATGCGCCGTGCCGTGGGAGGGCCGCACATCCGTGTCCATCGGGGCTTCCTGCAGCCATGCCTAATCATCGGCTATGAAGCTAAGGGAACAGATCAAAATCTCTCCATCTAGTGTCATCATGATGAATGGAAAAACTCCACCTGTACCGGAATTCGCTAGACGTGCAGCCCCATGGTGGGCGCCAACTTTTATGGGAGTGATCCTGACAATATATAGTACTAGGGGTATGAATGAGAGGTGGAGCCTAGCTACGACGCAAATGTAACACTTGGATTTTACGAGTTCAGGCCCCTCTCGGAGGAGGCAATAACCCTACGTCTCCTGCACAGAGGCTTGTGTTTTCTCTGGGGATGTGATTACAAAAGAGTGTTGAACCCTTGTCCAGGAGCTCAGGGTGGCTTATATAGAGTGTGCCAGGACCCGCCGAGCGCCATTACAAGGGCATTAAATGAGAGTAACTACATGCATTACTGGAAACTGTCGCCTTAACTAAGGGCGTTACAGGTAATGTTTGTCTTGACAACACTTCATGTATTGTTTTAAGTCCCTCGAATGTTGCAGTTCCCACGTCGTTCATGCATCCTCTCTGTCAGACTGTTGGTTAATACTTGTGATCTGCGTTGGGTTCTCCGTGAAGAGGAATAGGTTATTGCAGCACAAAGTTGGTAAGTATTTCCCTCAGTTATGAAACCAAGCTTTATCGAACCAATAGGAATATCAATCCTCAACCGTCTTCAGTGGCTACACACAAAAGAACAAACAACTTGCACCCAACGCGAGCAACAGGGTTGTCAATCCCCTTGATCTCGTTATTTGCAAGCAAATGAGATGTGTAGATAATTGTAGAAAATTGTAAATTGCAAAATAAAATAAAAAGTAAATAAAGGCAGCAAGGTAATAGTAGTGTTTATCGCCAAGACACTCATCAACAGTGGCATGGTCCTCAATGTGCTCTCAGTGGAGACCTTCGAGATGCTCCAGGTGCCCTACGAGCACCTGGCGCCCTACGAGCGCCTGGCGCCCACCAAGCATTTCTTGGGTGTCACATGCGGCTCTGCCGTGCCCTTGGGGCAGTTGTGCCTTCCCGTCACCTTTGACACCTGCAAGAACTACCTCACGGAGTTCATCGTCTTCGATGTGGCTCCCATCGGCATGCCCTACATCGCCTTCTTGGGCTACCCGGCGCTCTCCAAGTTCATGGCTGCGACCCACCATGCCTACGGCCTCATCTAGATGCCCGGGAGCAGAGGCAACCTCACCATCCGCTGCGGTGAGAAGGATGCGACGCGTGCCCTCGTGCGTACCTACAAGGCGGACACCATATCCCCAGCTGAGGAGGAGGCCCCTGAGCACGCCGAGCCAGCCCCCGTGAAGAAGAAGCTCATGTTCTTCCAAGAGCGGGCCGAGACCAAGTAAGTGTCGTTGGATGGGAGCGATGCGGGTCTCTTCCTCACCATCGGAATCAGCCTTTCCCCCAAGCAGGAGAGCGCGCTCGTCGCCTTCCTCTGGGCGAATGCCAATATGTTCGCTTAGATAGCCTCGGACATGCCTAGTGTGCCAAGGGATGTCATCTAGCACCACTTGGTGGTGTGCCCCAACGCGCGCCCCGTCAAGCAGAAGGTACAGCGCAGAAGAAAGACTTCGTCATTCAGGAGGTCGAGAAACTCCAGGACGCCGGAATCATCCGTGAAGTAATCCACCCAGAGTGGACCGCCAAACCCGTTGTCTTCACCAAGCTGCACGACAGCAAGCGTATGTGCGTCGACTTCACCAACCTCAACAAGGCCTGCCACAAGGACCACTTCCTACTGCCAAGGATCGACCAGATATTGGAATCCACCATTGGATGTGATCTGCTCTGCTTCCTAGATGCCTTCTCAGGCTATCATCAAATCAAGATTGCATGGGAGGATGAGGAGAAAACCGCCTTCATCACCCCTTGCAGGGTGTTCTGCTATGTATGCATGCCCTTTGGCCTGAAGAGTGCGAGAGCAACCTTCTAGAGGTTGATGGACATCATCCCGGAGTGCCATACGGAGAGAAATGTGGAAGCATACGTCGACGACATTGTCATCAAGGCACGCAAGGCGCGCACCCTCATCGAGGACCTAGAAGAATCTTTCGCCAACCTGCGCAAGGTCAACCTTAAGCTCAACACCGCCAAGTGCATCTTCGGTGTCCTTCCGGCAAGCTCCTAGGCTTCTTGGCCTCCCATCGCGGCTAACCCTGAGAAGATCAAGGCCATCGAGCAAATGTGTCCGCCCCGCAAGCTCAAGGAGATGAAGCGCCTGGCAGGATGCATGGCCACGCTCGGCCGCTTCATTTCCATGTTCGGTGAATGGGCTCTGCCGCTCTTCCAGCTCATGAGGATGTCCGACCCCTTCGAGTGGACCCCCAAGGCCGACTCTACCTTCGAGGATCTCAAGAGGTACCTCACGAGCCCTGTTGTCATGGTCTCCCCATGCCCTCACGTGCGCCTGCTGTTGTACCTGTCGGACACCCTCCAGACGGCCAGTGCGACCCTTGTGGTGGAGTGGGAGCAGCAAGCTTGTGTCAAGAAGAAACCCACCGAGTCCGCTCTTGTATACGCCACCCCCGTGGAGGCATCGCGTGAGCCGCTCAATGCCCTACATGCGCCTACTGAGGGCCCTCCTGAGGGAGTCCTGGCATCCCCTCAGGAGGCCTCTAGAGTTCAGCCTCCAGAGCCCCCCACGGTGCCACTGCCAGAGCCCTTAGTGAGAAAGACTCGGACACCATGGTCACGCGCCTCGTCAAGCACCCCGTCTACTTCGTCGGTACGGTGCTACAATACGCACGTCAGCGATAGCCCATGCAGTAGAAGCACCTCCTGGCGCTTCTCATGGCCTCCAGGAAGTTGCGTCACTACTTCTAGGGGCACCTAGTCAGAGTGATCTCCTCGTACCCACTAGAGCAGGTCCTGCGGAGCCCAAACGCCACCGACCGCTTAGCTGAATGGAACATTGAGTCGCAGCCATTTGAGCTGGAGTTTCTCACCACCAAAAACATCAAGGATGTGGCCTGGGTGGACTTCGCGACAGAGTAGACAAACCCGCACAAGGACGAGCCTCATGAGGATTAGCCTGACAACCCACAAGTGTAGGTATCGGGGAAGGATGCACACGATCACCTATGGGACCATGGGTCCCTTTGTGGTTCGGCGGTGGATATCACGTTGCACAAAGAGCAGAGACCATTAGACGGCACAATGATGGGACGCCAGTGTTTTACCCAGGTTCGGGCCGCTGGGAAGTGTGAAACCCTACTCCTGCTTTGGTGGATTAATCAGAGGAACACGAAGCTCACACAATGTTGAAACCCGACAAGGTTGCCTTCGGGGGAGCTGTTACGCGAGTACAAGTGTCCGAATCTTGAGCTCGGTTGCCTTGGGCCTCCTTTTATAGGTCAAGGGGCAACCATAGTGGCAAAACAGACATTATCTAACGGTTAGATAGCTAACAGTGCTATCATACCTAACTTTGGCACTTAGGATAAAATTCCATAAATGCTAGTCTAGGTGGCATGCGGGGGCGCATCCCCGGCAAGCTTCTACCACCGCTTGGCTGCTTGCTGCTTAGTGTCTTGACACGCCTCTGGACGGGTGTCAACTGGGCATAATCTGTCTTCCGGCGCATCGACACGTGCTTAGCGAGAGCCACTTAGCCAGCTGAGGGCTCGACACCACATCGACAACTGACTGGCGTTGTGATGCGGTGGAGCGCTGGCTGCTTGGCTCGCGCCTGCCGGGGGATGGCTTGCCGGGTCTTCTTGAGGGTGCGCGCGCCTCAGTCCCCGGCAGGCACCGGGTATGTGGCTGGCGCGGCTCGGGTCTGCCTTGGGTTGTTGTATTAATCTTGCCAGCGTAGGCTGCTCTTCGCAAGGTCTTGGATGTTGGCTTCGTCTTCTTGACGCGCTCCATGGTCTCATGAAGAGCAGCTTCTCTGACTTGGATTGGTCCTGGCGGTGTGGTAGCTTTTCCCGGCAGGCTTAGACCATCGGTTCGGATGCTTACTGTCCGTGCACAAGTCAGGGGGAAATAAACACCCCTATTTGTGTACCCCGACAGAAGCCCCCGGTCCTGAGCCATACGTGTCGCTTGGCACATTGGGTTTAGGCCCCAAATAGTGCACGGACACGCATCGAGGAAGTGCTACCCTCAAGTACTTGGTTATGATGACTTGTCAAACCCACGTCCAATCCGCGCGATTACCGTAGGTCATGGGGTCGTGGAACAGTAGCCGTTTCTAGTATAAGAAATGGCATTTCTCCGAAAAGATATCGAAGAGCCAGTCCCCCGTGTGGTTTCCTTTAAAAAAAGGAATGTGCAGGGGCGCTACTCATTCGCGTCCATTTCTCCTTCCTTCATCTTCCTCCTCAAGCCAAGAAACTTCTTCCGCCGCCGCCATTCGCCCTCCAAGCGCTGCTAGCCCCTCCGCCGCTCTTGAGAGCCCAAGAGATGGGGAAGAAGACAAGCATTGTGAAGGGGAAGCAGTCAGCCGCGTCGGCGGCTCCTGCGGCCAACGAGAGGAAGAGAAACGTAGAAGAGCTGGAGAGATTGTGAAGGAGAGATGTGGTTTTCTCGCCGTCGAATTTGGACGGCAATGCCTTGATCACAAGGTACACCTATATGTGCGGGAGGGCAACGAACGGGCATGGAGCATCCGTAGTTCTACCGGACAGTCCCAAGGAGAAAACGCCATCAGATTCGTACCGCTTCTTCTGCGCGTACTTTTTCCGTGGCCTTTCCCCACCTTTCTCTGATTTCTTCTGCGCCATGATGATGGTGTATGGATTCCACCTTCTGGATTTCACGCCCAATGCAATGGCGTGCATGGCGATTTTTGCCCGCCTGTGCCAGAATTTCGTCGGAGTTGCCCCCAATGTGGATTTCTTCAGGCACTTCTTCTTCCCTCGGATCGAAGACAAATCCCACCGCTCAGGGAACATAAGCTGGATCCCCCGGGCCAAGAAGGAAGACTGGGATTTCCTCCCTGGCTAGCAGCGCAGGAAGTGGGAAGAGTGAAGGGGTGACTGGTGTTGGATCAAGGATGAAGAAGCCCCGGAGGTCTGCTTGGCGCAGACTAAATGTGTCGCACGCGGCAGCGACAGGAGCAAGTTGGGCCTCACCGAAGACAGGCTCCGCCCGGCGCTGAACATGATCACCCGTCTGAAACCTGTCAGACTGACCATCGAGCATGTGGGGGCCGACTTCCTTCGGCGCCGCATTGTGCCGTTGCAGAAGAGGGATATATTTGCATGGGAGTTCAACGGGGCTGCCGATAGCATGCGGCCGTACCCAGGCCCTGCCAACAACCTGACGGTTTACGGCCATGGTTGGCTGTGTGAGCAGCTGTTCGGCCATCTCGGGCCGTTCCATTTGCCGGCAAGCGTTGTCCCTCTACATCTCAATTCGGCTCGGAGCCAGATTCTAGAATGGATGCCTGACTGAAATGCCACCAAGGTCAAATCCGATTGGGAGCTGCCTGCCCTGGACCATGAGATAGACTGGGTCTCTCGCTTGGAAGAAAGAGCTTCCAAGGTGGAGGACAAATTGATCCAGCCAACTACCAGGGCAGAGGAGGCATTCATCGCCGCTTGTATTGACAAAGACAAGAAGGTCAGGGCCGCCAAGAGGATGGGCTCTGGGGAAGAGGAGGAGGAGGAGGAGTTCGAGGGAGACGATTCCAAGGAGGCTGCTAGGTTTGAGGCTGCCGGGGCCGGGGCCTCCCATACCGTAGCGACAGAAACCCAAGAGGGGAGCGAGATGGAGGAGACGAAGGAGCCGAAGGCGGATGAAGGAGAGCTCGAAAGGGGTCCTCAAGCACTAGAGCCAGGGCGCCGCCTCCGTGAGCGCGTCAACCGCGAGGCAGCGGCCTCCGCGTCTTCGCGGAGCGCCAAGAAGGTGAAGAAGATGACCACCAGAGGAGGCAAGCATGAAGCAGCACGCCGCCAATCCTCCCGTCTTTCTCAGGCCAAGCCTCCTCCCGCCAAGCGACGGATCGTTCTGGGGGTGGACCCTAGTCCCCCGGCAAGCCCAACTTCTCTGCCAAGCTCGACCCTTTCGGAGGTCCCGGTTCCCCCGCCAAGCTCCGCTCCTCCAACTTTGAAGAGGGGCAGATCAACCCCGCCGCCTGTGTCATACGAGTTGGACTCCATGCTCATCCCCTTAGAGTGAGTTACTCAATGGTGATCTTTGTCAATGTTTCTCTGCTCTTGACTTCTTGACTGATCTTGTATGGCTGATTCTGACACGGATGAGGAGACCCTTGCGCGTCGTGCCAAGCGGGTTAAATGTGCTGCAGGGTCGGGTCTCGCGACAGGCACGAGCCCGGCAGGAGGCACGAAGGAAGATCCTGCGCTCAGCCCCCAGTCCAGCCCCCTTCGCAATATCCTAGCGCAGACCCTGACCACTGGCGGGGATGAGGAAAGGGATCTCCCCACACCTGACAGGGGGATGGAAGACAACTATCAAGGAGGGACTTGCCAGGGGGAGTCCTTCTTCCAAGATCCCTCGTCGACCATCGCTGGCAAGGAGGAGTCGCCGGCAAGGGCTACCACCGCGTTGTTTGCTCGTGTTGATGTTGCCACCGAAGGGGTGGTGGCAAACCGCACACCGTCAACAGATGTTGCCGGGGAGGTGGACCCTCCTCCTCAGCGACCTTCATCGGGTACCCCACTTGCCTGCGTCTTTACTTCCCTCTTTGCTCCCTTCTTATATGTGTTGATGATTCCTGGCTTCATTTTTCTGCTTATTGCTTTTGTCAGCAGCTTCATCACTTGAGGAGCCTGATTTGCTGGAAGAAGTGGCCGGCATCGGGAAGGACGCTGTTGCGGAGGCGATGAAGATTGCTGCCGCGGAGGGCCATGAGCAGGTTGTCGGAGACGTTCAGGAGTCCTTGGAGAGGACGGAACCAGCCCCCGGCGCACCCGGCCCAGACAAAGCCATTGAGGAGAATACTCCTCTCCAGTCTATGGGGCCCTCCACGTCAAGCTATCCGCTGGCATCGGCCCTGCGATCTCCCCTGAGCCAACCGGCGCTGGTCACAGCTCAGCTTGGTCCCACAACTCCTGGCTCACCCTTCTCAGCGGGCGCAGACCTTGACGAGGAAATCAGTAGGATACTGGCGCCGCTATCTCAGATGGTTGAAGAAGCTAATGGTTCAGCGGATGGTGCCAAAGATCTGGCTTTGTTGGAGTACATGGCAGGAGGGCTCAAGGAAGGGCAGAGCAGGTACAGCCTCAAATGGCAGGCCGTCAAGGAGCAGCGCGACTCGGACAAGCTCGTGGACCAGCAGCTGAGGAACAAAGGGAACGAGCAGCGGGAGTGGTACAACCAGCAGATCCATTCTCTTAAGAGGCAGCACGAGATGCTGGCCATGGCCAAGGAGGATGTTGTAGCCCGGGAGGCTCGACTGGTGGAGCACCAGAGAGTCGAGCATTTCCTCCCAAGAAGTGGCCCTTGAATCTACTCTCCATGGCAAGGATGAGGAGCTGGAGGCCCTTGTTCAACAATGCACCAAAGAAATGGAGGACGGCCACAAGACCACTCTTGACGCGCTCTCCCTGGAGTCCTTAGTCCAACTGAAGAAAGAGACCGACGAGCTCGCTGCCGCATCCGCCGCCAAGACCAATCTTGAGGCCCAACTGAACAAGCTGACAGAGGGCCTTGCCGGGAGTATCAAGGAGATCGAGGCTCTCAAGGAGGAAGCACGAAAAGTGAAAGCCACTCTGGAAGAGGCGCAATTGCAGCTTGCCTCCAAGAGCCAATATCTTGACGCCGCCAACGGCGACATCTCCAACATGAAATCCAGGCTTGCCTCCTTGGAGAAAGACCTTGAATCTACCGGTGCCCATGAGAAGTTGTTGTTGATAGATTTGAACAGCGCGAAGACCTTCCAGAAAGATGCTGGAGACAAGCTAGAGAACCAAATTCAGCAGCACGACCTCTGGATCAAGAGCATGATTGACATCGCTGAGGGCCTCACTGCCCAGATTGGAAAGATGGACATGAAGAGCTGGGCCTTCTTCATCGGCAAACACGAGGTTCCAAGTGTCAAGCTGAAACTCTTCTTCGAAGGCCTGATCGAGGGGTTGAAGATGTACGAGGATGACAGGGCCGCCTGCTTCGCCAATGAATCCCGAAAGTTGGCACGTGACGCCCTCTTCCTGGTGCTGAGCAACCTCGTCTTTTTCCACCCGGACCTCGACATCTCTGATGGTTTCAAGAAGCTGCCACCGGGCGAGGACACCTCTGCTGCCATGGAGAAGGCTGGTCCTTTTGCTGAGAGGGCCCTCTCAGTTCCAAGGACCCAGGGCAGCCGCCGGGGTTAGCCTTGAGTTACGCTTGCCGCTGTGTCGTCCTGTACTTAATACACAATATGTATCCCGTATCAGGCAACGCACTATCTTTGCTTTAATGTTTTGTTGAACTGATACCTTTATGTAAACGCATGCTATCCCCCTCGTCTTACTATTGGCATTCATATAGCCATTTTCTTTGTGTGTTCTGGTTGCCCGCCAACAACGTGCTGCCGCGATTGCTTTGAGGAACGGGTCCTTAGCATTCTGCTGGCAAGGACACGCTACCGGTGAGTTTTTCCTTGACTGCATTTGATGCTACCGTATGTTTTGTTGAGTAGGCTCGAAACAAAACAAGGGCGCAAACAAACACGGTAAGGTTCCATCTTGCTCAAGATTTGACATACGAAATCTTGGTTGTTAGGGAGGGGGATACACAAATGCGATATCAAATTAAAGTTGATAATCGTGTCAACTTTGCCTTTTTCATGACCTCGTTTCCATCCTGGCGCGTGGTTACCCACGCACTCCGTCCCTTCCTCCATTCGTGACCGGTCCTTCTCTTCGCGTTTCCTGGTGAAAACACACACATGTGCCTGCCTTTGTTCTGAGATAAAGGGAAAGCAAACAGGGACAAATGGAGAAACTTGGGAAGCCCGTTAGTTATGCGTACAACCCTCGGCACAAGCTTGCCGGGTTAATGTAGTCATTCATAACTAGGGACATCAGGAGGAGTACATATGAATGGCTGAGCCTTCTCTCCCTTTTCTAGGCTCCCAAAGGTCCCGTAGAGAATAATGCGATGAAGGTATTGGCGAACGGGACCTTGCCGTGGTTCGCTTGCCGGGGATACCAAATGACGGATTCACTCCAGCGTCCGGCTCAGGATTTACCTTTGACGGAATAAATGCTGGACCGAGCCTTACGCGAGCTTATCGACATGGGTGGCACTGCCGCTATGCAGAGCTGACCACCGGTTGGGAAGGATAGGAGAGAGGGGCATAGCCAAGTACCTCTTTCTTTTCTTTGCCTATCGGATCAAGCCGCACTTCCCCGGGATCAGGGAGGCTTGTTCCTCTGCGGCGCACCTCCTCCATCTTTAGCCGCGGGAGACACGATGGTGGCCCCGCCTACGCCGATCGCGTCGCCCACGATGCCCGCCTCACTCATTGCCGCCGCGGTGCCAATGGTGTCCGTGACCGCGTGCGAGGGGGGCCTTCAAAGGGGAGGGATGCATTGCCGTGCCAGTCCTCTTCTTGGAAGCCATGGGTGAAGAAGATGGTGATGAAGATTGACACGCTGCTCATGAACTCAGGTTTCCGCAAATGACGCTGCATCCCCCTATCTGGCGCGCCAAAGATGTCGGGGCAGGATGCACACGATCACCTATGGGACCATGGATCCCTTTGTGGTTCGGCGGGCGATGTCATGTTGCACAAAGAGCAGAGACCATGAGACGGCACGATGATGGGACGATAGTGCTTTACCTAGGTTCGGGCCGCTGGGATGCGTAAAACCCTACTCCGGCTTTGGTGGATTGATCAGAGGAACACGAAGCTCACACAACACTCAAGCCCGGCAAGGTGGCCTTCGGGGGAGCTGCTACGCGAGTACAAGTGTCCAAGAGTCCGAATCTTGAGCTAGGTTGCCTTGGGGCTCCTTTTATAGGTCAAGGGGCAACCACAGTGGCAAAACACACATTATCTAATGATTAGATAGCTAACAGTGCTATCATACCTAACTCTGGCACTTAGGACAAAATGCCATAAATGCTAGTCTAGGTTGCGTGCGAATGCGCATCCCTGGCAAGCTTCTACCACCGCTTGGCTGCTTGTTGCTTAGTGTCTTGACACGCCTCTGGATGGGTGTCAACTAGGCATAATCTGTTTTCCGGCACGTCGCCACGTGCTTAGCGATAGCCACATAGCCATCTGAGGGCTCGACACCGCATCGACAACTGACTAGCATTGTGATGCGGTGGCGCGATGGCTGCTTTGCTCGCGCCTGCCGGGAGACGGCTTGCCGGGTCTTCTTGAGGGTGCGCGCGCCTCGGTCCCCGGCAGGCACCGGGGACGTGGCTGGCGCGGCTCGGGCCCGCCTTGGTCTGTTGTATTGATTTTGCAGGCATAGCTAGCCAGCGTAGGCTGCTCCTGCCGGGGTCTTGGATGTTGGCTTCGTCATCTTGACGCGCTCCTTGGTCTCATGAAGAGCGGCTTCTCTGGCTTGGATTGGTCTTGGCGGTGTGGTAGCTTTTCCCGGCAAGCTTAGGCCATCGGGTCGGAGGCTTACTGTCCGTGCACAAGTTAGGGGAAATAAACACCCCTGTTTGTGTACCCCGATAGTAGTGGATCGTTTGTAGCCTTTTTTGTTAAGTAAGAGTGTCGAACCGAAGGAGGAGCTAAACATAGAATTAATATTCTCTCAAGTTCTATCGACCACCGATACAACTCTACGCACGCTAACACTTACTTTACCTAGAATAAGTATGAAACTATTTGCGGGAAGGAAACTAGAAGTACTTAGTAGGTTTAGAGATAGTTTTTCAAGGTAATAAAGAACGTGGAAATACAAGTTAGGTGCTGTATAGATAAATATTAATTAAGTTAGTTGTTCAGTAGAAATATTTTTTAGCACAACAGAAAGATTGTCCATAGGCAATTGAATATAACATGGTAGATACTTGTCATATGCAATGAGGGTGAGGCATACACTAACACACTTTTTATACTTGGATCATATGCACTTATGATTGGACCTCTAGCAAGCATCCGCAACTACAAGAAATCATTAAGGTAAACCTAACCATAGCATTAAATATCAAGTCCTCTTTACTCCCATACGCAAACAATCCCCTTACTCGGGCGTAGGCTTATGTCACTCTAGCAACCCACTATTAGCGAATCATGAGCATATTGGAAACCCTCTAGCGAGATTCCCTCACGTGTGCGCGGCACGGTGGGCACCTTAGAACAACACCATATCAACATACAACTCTTATCAATAAAATCATACCACAATTAACCCATAGGACAAAAGAAATCTACTCAAACATCATAGGATAGCCACACATCATTGGATAATAATATATAGCATTAAGCACCATATTTAAGTTGAGATTACAGCGGGGAAGAGAGGTTTTACACTGCTGCATAGAGGGGGAGAGAGTTGGTGGTGACGGCAGCAAAGTTGTTGTTGTAGATCGTTGTCACGATGGTTACCCCAGCGGCGCTCCGACGCCACTGGGAGAGAGCGGGAGAGAGCCCCCCTCCTCCTTCTTCTTCCTTGGCCTCCCCCTAGATGGGAGGAGATTTTCCCCTCTGGTCTAGGGCAACCATGGCTCCTGGAGGGCAGCAACCCCTCCGTGATTGGATCTCTCTCTCTCTGTTTCTCTCCTATTTTGGCGACTGTTTTCTGATCCCTTCACCGTTTCTTAAATATCTGGAGATCCGTAACTCTGATCTGGCTGAAATTTTGAGGGGATTTTTCACGCGAAAATAACTATCTTGTGGTGAAAGTAGGGCTCCAACAGACTAAAGGGGGAGGCACAAGTTATCTGGGCGGGGCCAACCCCCCCTGGCCATGCCCTATTGGCTTGTGCCTCCCTCGGGCACCGTGTTACATTGATTGTTCTTCCCAAAATTCACATCTATTCCGAAAAAATCTCCATAAATTTTTATCGCGTTTGGACTTCGTTTGATATGGAACTTATGCAAAACAAAAAACACACAAAAAAATAGGATCTGACACTGGGTACTGGATAAGTAAGTTAGTCCCAAAAATAATATGAAATGTTTCCAAAAGTATATGAAAGTTGTAGAATATTGGCATGAAATAATAAAAAAATATAGATACAATAGAGACGTATCAGCATCCCCAAGCTTAATTCCTTCTCGTCTTCGAGTAGGTAAATGATAAAAATATAATTTTTGATGTCGAATGCTACGTAACATAATCTTGAACAAATGTCTAATCATGGCATGAATATTACGATACTAGTGATTCAAGCAATAGTCTATCATTTGACATAAAGACATTAATACTCAGGTTTACTAGCAAACAATCATGTCCATTCAAAATAACAATGCCAAAGAACTCCATCCCTACAAAATTATATAGCCTGTCATGCTTGGTATTCCTAGCATAAAGTACAAATCATGAGCACCCCGGTGTCAAACCAAGCAATTGGATCGTACTTCTGAACGCGCTTCAGCTTTTTATTACTCATGCAATACATGAGCGTGAACCATGGACATAGCATATAGGTGGAATAGAATATGGTGGTTGGTTTCAAAGGGGTAAAAGTGGAGAAGAATGTCTCACATCAACTCGGCGTATCAACGGGCTGTGGAGATGCCCATCAATAGATATCAATGCGAGGAGTAGGGATTACCATGCAACAGATGCACTAGAGCTATAAATATATGAAACCTCAACTTAAGCTAAGTGGGTGGGCATCCAACTTGCTTTCTCATGAAGACCTCGGGCATTTCAGGACGCCCGTCATCAGAATATCCAAGCCAAGTTCTATAATCAAAAATTCCCACTAGCATATGAAAATGACAATTGAGGAGACTCTCTATATGAAGAACATGATTCCACTTTGAGGAACAAGTGTGGTAAAGGATAGTAGCAAAGTCCCTTATCTCTTTTTCTCTCATTTTTTTAAGGTGGGCTTTTTTTCTTTTTTTCACCTCCCCCATTTCTCTTTTTTTTGGTGGTGGGCTCATTTGGCCTCCCCCATTTTCCATTTTTCGTCTAGAGTCTCATCCCGACTTGTGGGATAATCATAGTCTCCATCATCCTTACCTCACTGGGACAATGCTCTAATAATGATGATCATCACACTTTTATTTACTTACAACTCGATATAACAACTCAGTGACGATATAAGATGACTCTATATGAATGCCTCTGGCAGTGTACCGGGATGTGCAATGATCTAGCGTAACATGTAAATAATGATGAACGGTGGCTTTGCCACAAATACTATGTTAGCTATATGATCATGCAAAGCAATATGACAATGAATGCTCAAGTCATGTATATGATGATGATGGAAGTTGCATGGCAATATATCTCCGAATGGCTATGGGAAAGCCATTATAGGTAGGTATGGTGGTTCTTGCGAGGAAGATATAAGGTGGCTTATGTGCAATAGAGTGTATCATGACGAGGGATTTGGATGCACCGGTGAAGTTTGCACCAATCCTCGAGGTGAGAATGGGCAATGCACGGTACCGAAGAGGCTAGCAAATATGAGGTGGTAAGATTGCGTACGTCCATGGATTCACATTAGTCATAAAGAACTCACATACTTATTAGAGGGTTCTATTATCTCTCTCGAAGCAAAGTACTACTCGCATGCTCCTAGGTAGGAGGATGGGAGGAGTTAACGATCGCGCGCCCCCGATTCAACAACACAAAGGATTTAAAAAAAGGATAAATTATGCTCCAACTTCATCGCATAACTAGAGACTATACATGCATGCTTCTGGAATCACAAACCTTAACACCAATATTATTACTATTACACAACCATCCACTAGTACCCCCACATATTACCATGTTAATATCGCAAAACTATCGTAGTGAATCAAACATATCATATTTAGTGATCTACATGTTTTATGTAGGATTTTATGACTAACCATGTAAATGACCAATTCCTGTTGACTCTCTAAATAGGTATAAGTGAAGGATGAGAGTTTATTTCTTTCTACAAAAGACCACGCTCTAATAAATATAAGTGAAGAAAAATAGCATTCTACAAATAACGGTTTTCTATATGTAGAGAAACAGGCATCCAACTTCAAAAGATATAAGTGAAGTGCAAAGAGCATTCTATAAATCAACCATTGACTTTCCCATACCAGCATGGTGCATTGCTAACAGGAAAATAAAAGGCACACAACGCTCCAAGAATTTACGCATATCATGTGAACAAAACAAAAACCGAGACATACCGATAATTGTTGAAGAAGAAAGATGGGATGCCTTCCGGGGCATCCCCAAGCTTAGACGCTTGAGTCTCCTTGAATATTTACTTGGGGTGCCTTGGGCATCACCAAGCTTGAACTCTTGACTCTCCTTATTCCTCTCATATGGATACCTGCTCGATCTTCAAACACTTCATTCACACAAAACATAACAAAAACTTTTATTAGAAAGGTAAGTACATATAATCATCAAAAACATAAAATTATTGTATAATTATAATCTAACATTACCTACTGTATGATATCACAATTCTATGGCTCCCATGTCAACGGGGCTCAACAAGATCTCAAACATAAGCAGACAAAGCAACTATAACAGCAATCTGTGAAAAACAGCACAGTCTGTAAAGATGCAGATAAAACCTATACTTCCGTAACACAAAAAATTCTGAAATGTTTGGACATGATAAAAAATTTGCTTAACAGTACTGTGTAAAAATTTCAAATTTTTTGCATGCTCTAGTAAAATACGAAAATTCAAACACTAGAACAAAAGTTTCTGTTTTTACACAGCACAGATCAAACAAGCAATTTAAACATCGTAAAGGTAACTCTTGGCACATTATTTTTGTAATAAAATCGATTTATACAAGGGAATAATTATTTTTGTTGAAAAGTTTCTGTAATCAATATTCACAAAGTTTTCATGGTCATGAACAAAGTTCAAGGCTAGCCCCCACTTTAATGGTGCTCGTCCTTCTCACTTTCACTTTTCTTTTTGAAAAAGTTTTAAGTTCCCCAATTTATTTTTTTGTTTTTAATTATTTTAAAAGCACACAACAGAATAAAATTACTCTATAAAACTTCTGGGTTGTCTCCCTGGCAGCGCTTTCTTTAAAGCCATTAAGCTAGGCATATAGTGTGGAAGTAGTTGATCCACCCGGATCCCATGGTATATTAAAGCCAATTTTAATTAACAGTGGTTTGTAATTTAGTAATCAGCACAAAGCAACATATATCATGTAACAATGAAGTATAACTCTCTTCCTATGCATTGGCATGTCATAAAAGAACAATTCATGCACATCAAGTAAAAGCCAATACATAGCATAAGTAGTTTCTTGCAATTTTATCATATTGGAAACAAAGAGAGGTGAAGATTTGGTTGCTCTCTCATAATAATTGCAAGTAGGAGCAGCAAGCACATGCATATTATATTAATAAAAATCATCATGTGTAATATTAAAAGAAAACCCATCAACATAGTCCCAAATAAGTGTAAACTTCTCCGATATAGTGTAGTTGGGAGAATTCAAAAAGATAATAGGACTATCATGTGTGGGTGCAATAGCAACAATATCATGCTTAACATAAGGAAATATAGAAAGTTCATCTCCGTAGGCATATTTCATATTGGCATCATGGCCACAAGCATAGCAAGCATCAAGTTCATCAAAAAGGGATATTTCAAACGAATCCAAGGGATCATAGCAATCATCATAGCATTCATCCTTTGGTATGTGCGAAGGGAAATTAAAAAATGTATGATTTGAAGAGTTACTCTCATTACAAGTTGGGCACGGGTAGCTGATCCACTCTTCCTCCTTTTGTTCTTCGCTCTCCTCCTCATCGTTTTCATCTAATGAGGTCACAGTTTCAGCAATTTCTTCTTCCATAGATTCCTGAATATTAGTCTCTTCCAAGGAAGCAAACATTCTTTCAATGAATTCTTTAGCATAAGCATTGGAAGCATAGTTTTCATAGCAATATTTAAGTACGGAAAAAATTCCATATTGTAAAGAGTGGCATCATACTTTTCAATCAAAGAAGCAATTTCATAAGCACCCTTAAAAGCAACAAATTATTCAATTTGTTCAACATCATAATAACAATAGGCATCCTTGGCACAAGAAGATAATATTTCATTATCATTAAACACAAATTGATAGGGAAGGTGTTTTTCAGTGTCTTCAGAACAACAAGTAAAATCGTGTATTTCACGTAAATTCCAGGCATAGCAACGGAAAGTATTAATTTGATGCTCCAAGAGTTTCCCTTTTTAAGATAAGCGGTGTCACACATAATAAGCATGCCCATTTAATGATTTTCCCTTAACTAAGCTAGTTGGGTTTTATGCACGAGCACAAAGGGGTCCAAGATGCTCCAAGTAAAAATCTTCAGCAGTATGGTAGATTTTGGGTGGTTCCTCTACCACTGGGTTACCAAGTACAACTAATGTTTTTTGGTATTTTGTGTTTCCTACCCATAACTAAAGATAGAAAACTACTTATAACAGAAAATAAAATTACTTGGTGATAAAGCAAACAAGGACACACAAGAATATCTACCACTATGCTATTGCTCCCCGGCAATGGCGCCAGAAAAAGGTCTTGATAACCCACAAGTGTAGGGGATCATTTGTAGGCTTTTACGATAAGTAAGAGTGTCGAACCTGAAAGCACATATGCTCGCTTAGTGGTTTTGATAATTCATGACAACATACATTGTCTCTTGGACTAATAGTTCTATCTAGTTGATTTCAGGTTTAGTCCACAGAGAGGATTGACTAAGGATTGTGTGGAGAAACTCCCCAAGGAAGGGAAGGAATAGGATTGGCCATGATTCAAGGATGAGGACTCTACATTTTACATTTTGTGAGAAATCACTTTGAGTCCATAGGGAAGCCAATACTATTAAAAGGGGATGAGGTAAATATAAAGACCTTGTTGCTCAAGTGCTTAGAGATTAGCCACCAAAAATACTCACCCAGTTTCCCACACAAATCCTCTGTCCAAAGTGAAAAGTCAAAATTTGGTGACACCAACTTTCCCATTCGAATCCACCGAGTTTTAACCCAGACAGAACCCTAGCCAAACCCTAACATCTCGGTACTACCAACATTTCATTCGGTGCAACCGAAAACAGTGACCAACTTTTTGTTACCCAATTTCTTCAAATTAGAACTTCCGAGTTTTAAGAATCGGTGACACCGAGATTTGGTAACTGCCTAGGACACCCATATCGGTACCACCGAGATTCATATATCAGTCTCAACGAAAACGCCAAAGTTGCCACATTTTGCACTAGTCGGTGCAACTGAGTTTTCACTTCGGTTTCACCGAGTTGGGCAATAATGTTGTAACGGTTGGATTTTTAGAGATGCCTATATATACCCCTCCACCACCTCTCACTCGCAAGAGAAGCACTCAGAACACACCCACTTGCTATATCCAATTTTCTGAGAGAGAACCACCTACCCTTGTGTTAAGTTCCTAATCATCCACTCCAACCCATATGGATCCTGATTTCTAGCCTCCCCAAGTTGCTTTCCATCCAATCAATCTCTTCTACCCATGCCAAATCTATGAGAGATTGATTGTGTGTTGAGGAGACTATCTCTTTGAAGCACAAGAGCAAGGAGTTCATCATACTACCACATCTATTACCTTTTGGAGGATGGTGCATCCTTGATTGGTTAGGTCACTACTGGAATCAGAGAATTTGCCATCAGTCATTTCTTTGCCGTCTGCCAGTGGACGGCAAAGAATGTCTTTGCCGTCAGCCTCCGAAAAACAGACGGCAAAGAACGCACTGATGGCAAAGATATTATTTGCCATCAGTCAGTTCTTTGCCGATGACAAATAGCAAAAAGGCGGACGGCAAAGAGCTGACCTGGGCCCCACTGACCCGTGGGGTTGGTTAGGTCTACTGGGATGTCTGCCTGCTCTTTGCCATCTGCCTGGAGGCTCTTTGCCGTCCGCCAGCAGACGGCAAAGCGGCTGGGTACTAACGGCCGTTTACCCCACCCCCACCCCCCTCCTCTCTCTTTCTCTCTTTGTCTCTCGCCCCCGAGCTCCTCTGCCCCCCACACTGCCGCTCTGCCCCCCCCCCCCGCACTGCCCCTCTGCCGCCCGTCGCCTGGCCGCAAGGGACCCCGCCGCGTGGCCGCTCCCGCTGCCCCGGCCCCGCCCAACCGCTCCCGACGCCCCCTTGTCCCACCTGGCCGGCACCGGCGCCCCCCTGCCACACCCGGCCGTCCCCGACACTCCTGCCCCGCTCGGCGCCCCCGCCAGACCGCCGCCCGGCCGGCCCCGAAGCCCGGATGCCCCCCCTCCGCTGAGTAGCTAGTTAGGTTTTTTCTGATTTTTTCATCTTATTAGATTAGTTAGATAGTGAGGATTTAAATCTGTTAGTTCTAATTAGGTTAGTGTTAATTAGGTTAGTGTTAATCATGGCATCTATTAGTGCTAATTTGGTTAGTGTTAGTTTAGGTTAATTTGGTTAGTGCAAAAAAAGAAAAGGAAGAAGAGGAAGAAGAAGAAGAAGAAGAGGAGGAGGAGGAGAAGAAGCAGAAGAAGAAGAAGAAGAAGAAGAAGAAGAAGAAGAAGAAGAAGAGGAGGAGGAGAAGAGGTGAAGATGAGGAGGAGAAGAAGAGGAAAAAGGAAAATAAGGAAGAAGAAGAAGAAGAATAAGAAGAGGAGGAGGAGGAGGAGGAGGGAGAAGAAGAAGAAGAAGAAGAAGAAGAAGAAGAAGAAGAAGAATTAGAAGAAGAAGAAGAAGAAGAAGAATTAGAAGAAGAAAAAGAGGAGAAGAGGAGAAGAAGAGGAAAAACAGAAGAAGAGGAGAAAGTAGAAGAAAAAGAGGAGAAGAAGAAGAGGAGAATAAAAGAAGAAGGAGAAGAAGAAGAAGAAGAAGAAGAAGATGAAGAAGAAGAAGAAGAGAAAAGGAAGAAGAAGAGGAGAAGAAGAAGA
Source organism: Elymus sibiricus (assembly GCA_039707655.1). Taxonomy (NCBI): domain Eukaryota; kingdom Viridiplantae; phylum Streptophyta; class Magnoliopsida; order Poales; family Poaceae; genus Elymus; species Elymus sibiricus. The sequence continues at coordinate 140,142,462 of CM077669.1, forward strand.
AATAGAGGAGAAAAACAATAAAGTAGAAGTGGAAAAGTAGTTATATAGAGAGAGCTTTTTCTATCGGGATTGAGTATTCGTGGTGATCGTGTGGATTTAAATGTGCAGTTCTTTCGTGGAGGAGAAGAAGAAGAACTTGTTTCGTCGCTGCGAGGGTCTGGTGTTCGACGACCTCCCCGTGCGTCCGACGAGCTCCCTGCGTTCGTGGGTGAGAACAAATGACATCTCCTCCTCCCCCTTCATTTGCTCTGTTCCGGTCTTCCTGCCGAAGATACTTCCTAGATATAGGTATATTCAATCATCAGTATGCATGACCAGTATGCGTCTCCCGTTCGAAAGGCCGACATCTATAAGTATTCATGTCCTTGCATATTTATAACCGCCATCCTTTCGAATTGTCCACGTTATACATGGATAGCCCAAGTATGTGTAGATCGGGTTTGTTTTCCCATGCTTTGCTCCGGATCCGATGCTGAATTTCGACAGTGCTTCCCTGTTGTTCTGCAGGTACACATCCTCTCTGTTTAATGCCGAGACGTGTATCAGGAGAACAGGGGGGAGGTGCTACCGAAATCCGGAGTAGAGCATGGGAAAATGGACCCAATCTACACATACTCGGGTGGGATTAGGACCTATCTTTACCTATTGGCGTGTAGGTTGCATGGACGTAATAAAATTGACAAACTTGATTAACTGATGAATATATATGCTGAGTTATATATATATTTCTTGTGTGTTTAGTAGCTAGGCAAGATGAGTGATCGTGTGTGGATGTACATCGGTCACACTAGTCAGAAAGGCATGACCAATGAATGGTTAACAAAAACCAAGGGGTTTGTGAAAGCCGCATTTGCAAATGGCCAGAGAAAAACCTAGTGCCCCTGTCATGGGTGCGACAACTTTAAACAGCAAACACAGGATGTAATGGGTAAACACCTGCAGAGGATGGGTTTTACGCCTGAATATACGGTGTGGACATTCGTGGTGAGTCTGCCCAACGTACCAGAACTGAGGTGGTTCGTCGTCGCTCAGACGAGCATGCTACCAGGATCGAAGACATGGAGCTAGACTTTGATGATGCTCAGGATTCAGATGATGAGATGGAAGAATCTGCAAAGGCCTTCTACGAAATGTTGGAGTCTTCAAAACGTCCTCTCCATGAGCACACTGAGCTTTGTCAGTTGGATGCCATCGCACAAGTAATGGCTCTGAAGGTTCCGTTCAACTTGGGGAGAGAATGCTACAGCGCGATGATGACACTATTTGGACGCTTTCTACCCAAAGGCCATGTCATGCCTGCAAACCAGTACCAGTCGGACAAAATCCTCCGTGTACTTAAGATGCCCTATGAGAACATAGATGCCTGTGAGAATGGATGTGCCTTATTTAGGCTTGAGTATGCGGGCTTGAACTATTGTCCCATTTGCAAGTCCTCTAGGTATGTTGTGGCACACAACGGTATGGGTGAGAAGAGGCAGACCAAAATCCCAATTAATGTTAGTTAGCCCTAATATGCCACTTACGTGGCTCATTTTCCCAGAGAAAGACATACTTAGCTAATTATCCTCCAAAATGACATAATTATCATATTTACTTTATTTATGACATAATTAGCTTAGTTATGTCAAAAATAGCATAATAACCTTGTTTAGGTCATAAATGTCATATACTTAGCTTGTTTTCCTCCAAATTGACATAATAAGCTTAGTTAGCTAAAAAATGGCATAATTACCTAATTTAGCTTAATAATGACCTATACTTACCCTATTTTCATCCAAAATGACATAATAAGCTTAGTTAGCTCTAAAATGACACAAATAAGGAGTAAGAAGAAGAAAAACAAGGAAGAGGAGAAAAGGAAAGAATAGAAGATGAAAGAGGAGAAATAGAAAGAATAAAAGAAGAAGAATGAGAAGGAAAAGGATAAAAAGACAGAAGAGAGAAGAAGAATAAAATATATTCTTATTCTTCCTTTTTCTCTTCTTTCTTTTTCTCCATCTTCTACTCCTTCTTCTTCTTCTTCTAGTCTTCTTCTTCTTCTTCTTCTAGTGTTCTTGTTCTTCTGCTTGTTGTTCTTTTAGTGCTCTTCTTCTTCTTCTTCTTCTGCTTCTTCTTATTCTTCTAACTGTCTTAATTACATCATTTTTTGCACATTTGATTCACTTGGAAGCTGGCATTGATGGACTGCTAGTGTTTACTTTTTGTTTTCATTGATGGAAGCTAGCAGATTTGATGAATAATGTGAAACTATGTGTGTATATATGGATGAACAATGTGAAACTATGTATTTTGCTAGCCTATGTGTTCTCTTGTTAAATATTTCATTATGATGTTGGATACATGGCCGATGCCTCTTTCCGAAACTCTGTATAACATATATGTGCTGTGCAAATGCAGGGAAATAACATAAGATAAACAAAAAAGGGGCAATACATGCACTTTGCCATTTTCCAGCAGACGGCAAAGCCCTTTGCCGTCTGCCAGCCGACGACAAATGTGCCACGTGGCAGCAGCCTATGCAACCTGGTAGTACCAGGTCTGACCCATTTGGTCACTTTGCCATCCACTGGTAGATGGCAAAGATAGGCCAGGCAGATGGCAAAGTTTGGGCAGGGGGTGACGTGCTGCCGCCGGACTGATGACGTCACCTGGACGACGGCAAAGTTTGCCGTCAGCTAGCTGATGGCAAAGTATGTCGTTAGCCACCTAACGAGGCTAACAGCCATACATTGCTGGCCATGGCCTTTGTCATCTGCCAGCTGATGGTAAACCATATTTTGCCATCCGCTGTTGTCTGGATGAGGGCAAACAAGCTCATTGCCGGCACCAGCAGTGCCGAAAATGGTGTCGTTGGGCAGTTTGCCGTCCGTGGACTGGTCCTCTGCCGTCCATCATGGCAGACGGCAAAGAACCTGATTCCCGTAGTGGGTGTCGCTTGGGAGCCTCCTTCTTCGTGATTGTGGAGATCAACCAACAAGTTTGTATGGGCAAGGAGATCGCCTACTTCGTGAAGATCTACCCATAGTGCGTCTAGTCCTTCGTGGACGAAAGCCATGATGGAATACACGAGGTTGCTACTTCGTGGACCCTAACAGGTGGAGCCCTCCGTTGACTCTTGTGACCGCTACCCTCCGTGGGTTGAAGTCTCCATCAGTGTGGACATACGATAGCACCACGTATCGGAACCACGGGAAAAGTCTTCGTGTCATCTATTGTGTTTGATCTTCCTATCTCTTCTCTCTTACATATGCTTGTCTTTTCTCTCCGCTGCCATACTTGTTTACTAGCATGTGTAGGGTGCATTAGACTTGTTAGAATTGCTAAAATCTGCCAACCCATTAACTTGGGAAAATGCTAGGTTTTTAATTTGTAAATTAGTCTATTCACCCCCCCTCTAGATGCCTCTTCTAGTGATCCCACAATTGGTATCAGAGCTTTGGTCTCCATAGCTTTGGTTTCATCACCATTTGAGGAAGGTGGATGTGTCTAGTTTGGGGAGTCTTAGTTGTAGAGTGCCCGTTCTCGATTGGGAGTACTATAGTCAACAGAAAGATGAGATGCTTGAGTTATTCAATGAATTCCATTTTAGCAAGTATGTTAAGAAACCCTATGTACTTCCATTGATCCTTACATCCCACACACGAAGAGGAAATTGATATGCTTCGTAATCTTAGAACTATAAATCTTATCATTAGAGGATTGCGTAGAATTGTGTTTGATCAAATGAAGAATTTTGAATGTGCTTATACTTTGTGGAATGATTTGGAGAAATGATATCCAAATTATTCATTGAGTAATCTTGATGAAATTTTTCATAAATCTATTGCTTTTCACAAAATGATGCCTAGTGATCCTAAGTTTGATAATTATCTATTTGAGCTTAGAGACCTCATGCGTGCTAAACGAGATGTCATAACTATCAACAACATCATTGTTGAAGCCATTCGCATTCATAATCTTGAACATTGTCATGATCACAACTCTAACGAATCTCTTGTTTCTTATGATGAGGATTTCCCACTTGATGATGACAATGTGGAACATGGCTATTATGATGAAGATGAGTTGTTCGACATCGAGTATGAGAAGACTATGAAGAATCTAAGTCTCATGGAAAACTTCAAGGATTACATGTCCGAATGAAAAGAGTGGATTCTCGACAGTGGATGCACCGATCATATGACCGGATATAGAGACATATTTCAAGAGACCACACCAAACCATGGACCGCGAAGGTATGTGACTTTTGGAGACAACTCCAAGGGTAAGGTACTCGATCTTGGTAAGGTGGCCATATCTCATGATAGCTCCATTCAAAATGTCATGCTTGTTGAATCCGTTGTCTACAATCCTCTTTCCGTATCTAGACTTGCCATTTTCGGTTTTAATGTGCTATTTACCAAAGTAGATTGCCAAGAGTTTCATCAAGACAATCATAGCATGGTCTTTACCGGTTTCCGTAGAGGTGATCTATACATTGTTTATTTCACTAAGAGATCCAAACCTCGCACTTGTCTTATTGCAAAATCTTCTAAAGGTTTGCTTTGGCATAGAAGGCTAGGCCATGTTGGTATGCGTAATCTAGAAAAGCTCATCAAAGGTGATCACATACTTGGTGTTAAAGATGTTATCTTTGACAAAGATAGACTTTGTAGTGCTTGTCAAGCTGGAAAGCAAGTAAGTGGAAGTCATCCCATAAAGAATATCATGACTACTAGGAGACCAGTCGAGTTGCTTCATATTGATCTCTTTGGTCCCAATGCTTACAAGACCCTCAGTGGAAATTCCTTTGGTCTAGTTATAGTTGATGATAAATCCAGATTTACGTGGGTATTCCTTCTTGACGATAAGTCGCAGGTGCAAAAGATCTTCAAGAACTTCGCTCGCAAAGCGCAAAATCAGTTTGAAGTGAAGATAAATAAATTTGGAGCGACAACGGATCGGAGTTAAAGAACACGAATGTGGATTCCTTTCTTGACGAAGAAGGGATTTCACATGAGTTCTCGGCTCCGTACACTCCTCAAGAAAATGGAGTTGTTGAGAGGAAGAACCGAAGTCTTATAGAGATGGATTGAACGATGCTCGATGAATACAAGACGCCAAGACACTTTTGGGCAGAAGCCGTGGAAGCAACTTGTCATGCTACGAATTGACTCTATCTACACAAGATTCACGGTAAAACGGCATATGGGCTACTCATTGGTAACAAGCTCCAAGTTGGATACTTTGGGGTATTTGGCTCCAAGTGTTACATTCTTGATAAGCATCGTCGTTCTAAATTTGCTCCTAAATCTCATGAAGGTTTCCTACTCGGTTACGGATCAAACTCTCATACTTACCATGTCTACAACAACTTCACTCGAAAAGTTGAAGAGACGGTAGATGTGAAGTTTGATGAATCTAATGGTTCGCAAGTTGAACAATTGCCAAACGATTTAGGAGATAAGGAACCTTCGGAAGCTATCCAAGACTTGTTCATTGGCAATATTCGTACGATGGAGGTGAAGGAGAGTACTTCATCAACTCAAGTGAAAGCCCCTATTTCGCGACAAGGCGAACCTCAACACGACATGGAGGCATCCACAAGCGATACACGACAATATGAAGAGGAGGAAGAAGTTCATCATGATGATCCACCACAACCACCTTCACCACCACCTCAAGGCAATGACACCTTCAACAACAATGAAAAAGAAGATGATGCAGAAGAATCTCAACCATCAAACAAGCAAAAGATACCTCGAGTTTGAGCAAGAGTAAACAAAAATCATTCTTTAGAGCAAATATTTGGTGACATACAAACTGGGAGAATAACTCGCTCTAAAACTCGATTGGCTAATTTTTGTGAGCATTATTCATTCATCTCTAGTATTGAGACTTTGAAAGTAGAAGAAGATCTTCAGGATCCGGATTCGGTGAATGCTATGCATGAGGAGCTACACAACTTCGAGAGGAACGAAGTGTGGACACTAGTGGAGAAGCCCAAGGACGCGGAAAACATCATCAGAACCAAATGGGTGTTTCGGAGCAAACAAGACGAAGACGGTCAAGTCGTACACAACAAGGCACGTCTCGTGGCTCAAGGCTACACCCAAGTAGAAGGTATGGACTACGGTGAGACCTATGCCTCCGTTGCTAGACTTTAAGCTATTCGTATACTTCTTGCTTATGCTAATCACCATGATATCACTCTTTATCAAATGGATATTAAAAATGCATTATTAAATGGTGAGATTGAGGAAGAGGTCTATGTTAAACAACCCCCTGGATTTGTGAACCCTAAGAAACCTAATCATGTTTACAAGCTTCGTAAAGGTCTCTATGGTCATAAGCAAGCTCCAAGAGCTTGGTACAAATTCTTAACGAAGTTTCTTATCCAAAAAGATTTTGAAATTGGTAAAATTGACGAAACTTTATTCAATAAGAGAGTTAATGGTGAATTATTTGTGTGCCAAATTTATGTCGATGAAATTATCTTTGGATCTACTAACCCGCAATTTAGTGAGAAATTTGGAAGGTTAATGTCCGAGAAGTATGAGATGTCCATGATGTGTGAGCTGAAATTTTTCCTTGGTTTGCAAATCAAGCAAACGAGAGAAGGAACTTTCATCTCTCAAACCAATTATACCAAGGACTTGCTCAATAAGTTCAACATGCAAGAGTGTAAAGGTATGAAAACTCCTATGCCTACTTGTGGACATGTCACTACTGCAGGATGGTCCAAAGACGACACAACAATCAGAGACCCTTCGACGAAACTGTGTGTGATGCATGAATCGCAAACAGTATATTTCAAGCACCGTCAAAAATGACATGAACTGTTTGCGATGGTGGATACATCAAATATGATTCAGAAAATAGTTACGTGTGCGATCTACGGCGGACAGTTGACTTTTACGAACTGTTTGTGATGAGGTGAAACGACACAAACGGTTAATCAAACAAAGATTTGTGTGATGTACGGCATACAGTTCAAAGTGCAGAACTATTTGCGAAGACATAATATAACGCAAATGATTACGCAGATCTGGATCTGTGTGTTGTACGTCATACAGGTCCCTCAGATGAACTATTTGCGATGGTATGGAAGAACACAAACGATTGGTGTAATAAGGTGTGTGTGATACGCTGCAAATAGTTCGATAATCAGAATTGTGTGCTATAATTCTGGACAACGCATACGATTTGTTGTTCTGAATTGTGTGCTCGACAGTGCACACAATTCAAGAAACCAACTGTGTGCGATTTTGGGAATGATCACTGTCGAATCTGTATTCTTAACCGTTTACGAGGACATCGACAGTGTAGACAGAGTTAAGGAATAAATATGAGCAAACGACAACAGAGTTAAGGAGTACAGTCTATTTTACTTCTTCTTCTTGTTGTTGGATGGCTACGTGCCATCGTTTTGACGTACACGCTTCTTGCCACTGACCGCTGGCTTTTCATCGCCATCGTCATCACCTTAGTTGTTGATGTCCTCGTCGGCATTCTCGTCGTCGTCTTCCTTGTTCGACCATTCCTCCTCCTTCTCATCGTCGTTGTCTTCTTCGTCCATCGGCGGCTCCTCGTTGTCGTCCTTCTTGTTCGACCATTCCTCCTCCTCCTCATCGTCGTCGTCTTCTACATCCTTCGGAAGCTCCTCGTTGTCGTCCTCCTTGTTCGACCTGTCCTCCTCCTCCTTATTGTTGTTGTCTTGTTCGTCTTTTGGGGGCTCCTCGTCCGTCTGGTCGTCGTCCGATGACTCCGGCGCCGACGGCCCTTCCATGAGCCGGTTAAAATGGAGGTCTGGGCTCAACACAGGACTCATGCTGGAAGATGAGCGCGATTATTATGAGGTTGACCCCAGATCGGGGGCCAGACTGGCGGAACTATCGTCCTTGCTTTCGCTCGACATTGCTGCGCTACCTAAAGAACCGGCTAGAAAGCGGGATTGCAGAGTGTGTGGAAGTGTAGCATGGCCGGCCGGGACAATGAAGATGGTGGCTACTGAAGCGTGGTGTGAAGAAAAGAGGAATGAAAATTGAAGCGGGGGATTGACAGATTCTATTGGCACCTTGGCAGGCGGTTAGAATTCTGATATAATCAACCACAATTGTGTGTACCCGGCCCGTCGCTCTAAATTCCTGCTATTGTGCAGTTCTCAATGTGATAATTACGCGCACGGATTGGAGCGTCCAAATGTGTGCAATATGCAACCTGTTTCACATGTGTACATTTTAGCAGTTCACACGGTTCGCTAGATGCATTGTTTAACTACCCATACGCATATATGAAACACAACGGGTGTGAAACAAGCATTTAACATAGGACAGTTGGTAAGCAATAGAGATGAGCTCTGCTTATTGATGTAGCCATTAATAATCAACCGAAACCCCTAATGATCATTGCAAACAACGCATAGAAGATGGCTAATGCGACAACTACAACTACACATGCTAGTTCCTTCGTGTCTCTTGCTTTCATCTGTTGCCTGTGATTGATTCTTTCTTGCTTCATTGTAGTGATTGTACACTCCAGATTAGTCAGTTTCTTCTTCAGTATTACGTTATCTTCTGCAAGCTTGGTGATAACACCCCGAGCCCTGCCATGCCATTCATCATCCAACCAGTTAACAAAGGCACAAGACTCATATCACTGCGAATGTTAAAAAATCAGGATGAGTGGGGGCATTAACTGAACTTAAGGGGTGAACTTATCACTAACCTCTAAGGGGCAACCGAGAAACCGTCTGCCAATGTTGAATCCCTCCATGCATACACGTCGAGCGGGAGTGTGACCATGCACACAACTCAGCTTTTTGTACATCTCGGTGGACAAAACTCGGAATCAAACTCATGTTACGGGAGTCTGCTGGAGTCATACTTTGGATCCGGCATTTGATCGATTTCCTGTGTGTGTGTGTGGGGGGGTTCCAATACAGGACGGACAGAGTGATCTGCTTGCTTTGGACATGGTAAAAAGATGAGGAATGATTGTGACTTGACAAGATGATTAGGATCTGTAGTACACCGGCCTCCTAGTGACCATAGACAAGTGCTCGGCGGTGACCGTTGTCGTGGCAGTGCTGCCAAGAGCGACGGTACGAACCGGTGCAGCTGCCCTGAAACCATCAGCAACACTTGTCCGCATTCCCCCAATGTCAGTGCCACGCTAGGGAATTTGGGTGCTAAGGATTTGGAAGTTATTTAGGGATTTGGGGAAGACGGGGAAACTATGGGGATCTGATGATAACGGGCATGGAACTATTTATCGCATTCCGTTGTATACGACACACGGTTTTCCTAACCAAATCGTGTGAGATGGTGCGTGATACATGGTTCCCGTAACATGACCATTTGTGATGTGCTTCCCAGTACATATGGGTGCTGTAAACAGCCGCTCTCCGGAAACCCAAAAAAAAATGTTATGCCGATAGAGATGTCGGCGACGACCGAGGCAGTGGCTATCAGATAGAAGGTCAATTCCCGGTCGGTCGGCGGTGTCGGCGTTATAGGAAGTCCATCCTTAGTCAGTCGATGGGGGCGGCGTGTGATGTCTACTACGCAACTTTATTCTTGTAGACTTTGTTGGGCCTCCAAGCGTAGAGTTTTGTAGGACTGTATTAATTTTCCCTCAAGTGGATGACCTAAGGTTTATCAATCCGTGGGAGGTGCAGGATGAACATGGTCTCTCTCAAGCAACCCCGCAATAAAATACAAGAAATCTCTTGTGTTCCCAACACACCCTGTTAGAGATATATTTGGTGTACGTGTATTTGGTAGTCTAGTATTTGTAATCGCTCTCCTACCTTATCTATAGGAGAGGCTTCTTGCCCTTCAAGTCTTGTACCCAATATATACTCACCCTTGAAGCTCAATAATACATCCATCGCAATACGCCAATATCCCTCTCTCTCCCTTCCAACATGGTATCAGCCTAACCGGTCCAACCCTAGCCGTCGCCATCGCTTCCGCTCCGTGCCTCCCCTGGGGCAGTTGGCCTACATGACCACCGCGTGGGCCACGCCGCCCGTACCTAGGGTTCGTCCGCAGGTCATGTCGACCGGCTGCCCTAGAGAGTCTTTTTCCCAATCTCTTGATCCGGGTTTTTCTCTCTTCTGCCGGTCACATTGATCGGCGTTTTTCTTTTTGGTTTTTCTGATCTAAGATCGGTTTGCATCGCCCGCCGCCGCCGTCGACCCCGCGCCTCTACTCCGACACCGTCGCGGCCAGCCGGCCTCTACTCCGACCCGGTGCCTCGCGCGCCGCCGCGGCCGCCGTCGGCTCATCTTCCCACCCGTCGCTCTATGCCAGCCGTCGCCGCGCCGCACCGAACAGGATGACTGCATCACCCACCTACCGTCTATGTCACCACTCATCGGCTGCCTCGGGATCTTCGGCTGCCTTGGGCTTGCTGGTTGCCAAGCTCGCTGACTACGCCGGGCTTGCCGGTTGCCGGCTACCTCGGGTCGCTGATTGCCGTGCTCGCCGGCTGCGCCGGGCCTGTCGGCTGCCTCAGGCTCGCCGGCCCTTCGCCAGCCTCCTATGGCACGCCGCTCCTTGCCGGCCGCCGTCTCCTTGGTCTACTCGACCACCCTACTTCACCGTCCACGACGCCGTCATCATCACTGAGCAGTGCCCCTGACCTCATGTGCGATCGGATTGATCACCCGCTCGCCGCGATCGACTCCATCCGCGCCATGCGATGGACCTGATCAATCGGTTGCATGCGCCTCCGCAGGTCCTGTGAAGGCTGTCCCCGAGTACAGCGTGCCCCTCCACCGATCGAGCAACGGGCTGCCGCTGCGTTGCCTCATCGAGCCGTAGTGCCGCCGCCGCGTGGTTCTCCTTGCGGTTGCCCCGACCCACGAGCCGCCGCTACACGCCCCTTCGGGCTGTAGTGTCGCGGCATGCGGTCCCCGCCGGCGCTCGTGGCCGTCCCCGTGGCTGCACCGACCCGCGCACCGCCGCTGCGTCACCCCTTTGGGGCGTCACGCCGCGCCATGCGGTCCACGCCGCCGCCCGAGGTCTTCCCGCCGTCGCCCTGACCCACGCGCTACCGCTTCGTCGCCCCTTCGGGCCTTAGCGCCGCGTTGCACGGTCCACTCCACTGTTCCCGCGAGTCGACTTCTACGTGGCATGTGCCGCGCCGCCTCCCTAGCTACGGGAATGACATCGTCCGCGCCGGTCTTCGTCACGCTGTAGGGTTTTTTCTCGCCTACGTCGAGCATCGCCGCCGCACTCCTAACCAGCCGCAGCCGCCGTCAGGCCGCCGCCGTCGCTCTTCGTCGGCGCTGCTGCAGCTCACCCACCCGAGCCGCGCCGCCAGTCCACCCTCTTCTTCTTCTTCCAGCACCAGCTCATCGCCAGCGTCGACGCCGTCTACCCCGACCACTTCATCTACTCCGACCACCGCGGGCGACATCGGCCCCCCGCCGATTTGCGCCGCAGCCATCGTCGAGTCCTTCTCTGCTAGCCTCCTTTGACATGGCGTACAAGTTGTGTGCAGGTCCCCGTCTACGCATGCCCGGTGCTAGAAACACGGACGCGTGCCTTCGTCCCCGATGTGTTCCCAGGTCTGGCAAGCCTGGAGCGATGCATCGTCAACATCGATTTCATCTGTCTACGCATGCCCGGTGCTGGCAATACTGATGCGTGCCTTCGTCCACGACGTGTCCCCGGACTTGGCAATCCCGGTGCGACACGTCTCAACTTCGTCTTCTTCCCGACGCACCACTACTTCGACACCACTGCGCCCATGACTAACTCGGCGCCTCATTGCACCCACGGCTCCTCGGCGACTACCTCGACACCGGCTACCCCGACTCGACATCGACCACGGCATTCTTCGCATGGCTACCTCGACCACGGCTACACCACCCTACGCTCTCGGCTATCTCGACATCGGCACAAAGGGCTATCACCTCGCTTGAGCACCTCATTGGATTCCTCTACAGTCCACGCATCCGTGCTGCGACACCGTCCCTGATGCTCCCGCTGCGACTGCGGGGGGATGTCAGCCCGTCGGCTGTTATTCTCTCTAGTCTGACCGTCCGCGACGCTCCTGTTGTTCTCAACGCTACCGCTACGACTGCGGGGGGATGTTAGAGATATATTTGGTGTACGTGTATTTGGTAGTCTAGGATTTGTAATCCGTCTCCTACCTTATCTCTAGGAGAGGCTTCTTACCCTTCAAGTCTTGTACCCAATATATACTCGCCCTTCAGGCTCAATAATACATCCATCGCATTACGCTAATACCCCTCTCTCTCCCTTCCAACACACCCAATACAATGGCAAGTTATATAGGTGAACTAGTTTGGCGAAGAGACGGTGATACAAGTGCAATATGGATGGTAGAAATAGATTTTTATAATCTGAATAAATAAAAACAGCAAGGTAAAAAATAGTAAACAGGGAGCAAAATGGTATATTAATGCTTGGAAACAAGGCCTAGGGTTCATACTTTCACTAGTGCAATCTCCCAACAATGCTAACATAGTTGAATCATATGATCATCCCTCAACGTGCGACAAAGAATCACTCCACATTTCCTATCAAGCGGAGAACAATAAGATGAAAGTGGTGTAGGTAGTAGAACCATCTCAAAGTTATTCTTTCTGATCAATCTTTTGGGCTATTCCTATAAGTGTCACAAACAGCCCTAGAGTTCGTACTAGAACAACACCAATGATACATATCAACCAACCCTAATGTGACCTAGATACTCCAATGTCACCTCAAGTATCCGTGGGTAAATTATGCGACATGCATCAAAGAATTTCAGGTCTATCATCTTCAATCCAACAGGAAGAACTTCAAGTATCACCCCAAGATTTCTATCGGAGAACGTGGTATAAAAACGTGCAATCAACCCCTATGCATAGATCCCCAAGGTCACCGAAATCCGCAAGTTGATGCCTCAACATATATCAAGTGAATCAATAGAATACTCCAATGTCACTACGGGTATCTCACGCAAGACGTACATCAAGTGTTCTCAAACCAAAATATTCAATCCAACATAACGATATCTCAAAGGGAAAGATTCAATTCATCACAACATGATAGCAAGGGAATAATATCATATGATCCGACTATATTAACAAAGCCCGTGATACATCAAGATCATGACATCTCAAGAACATGGGAGAGAGAGAGAGAGATTGAACACATAGCTACTGGTACATACCCTCAGACCCGAGGGTGAACTACTCCCTCCTCGCCATGGCCTCAGCCGGGATGATGAAGATGGCCACCGGTGATGGTTTCCCCTCTCTGGCAGGGTACTGGAATGTCTCTAGATTGGTTTTTCGTTGATACGGAGAGTTGCGGCGGCGGAACAAAGAGTCTCTGTTTATTTCTGTGCTTCCTGGGATTTATAGGATTTTTCAGCGTTGGAATCACGCGCAACGGAGCCACGTGGGGCCCACCACATATCAGGGCGCGGCCTAGGGGGGTCCCGCCCTGATGGCTTGTGCCCCACTTGTGGCTCCCCTCCGGTGGTTCTTTTCTCCAACATGGCTTATTTCCTCCATAAAAAATCACCAAAAAGTTTTGGGCGATTCCAAGAACTTTCATTTTCTGTACAAAAAACAAGACCACGGTAATTCTGCTGAGAACAGTGTCAGTCCGGGTTAGTTCTAAATAAATAATGTAAAGTGAATCAAAACCATATAAAAGTATTGTAAACATAGGTGAATATGGCATTAATACTTCATAAATTATTGATACATTGGAGACGTATCAGCATCCCCAAGCTTAATTCCTACTCATCCTCCAGTAGGTAAATGATAAAAGAACTAATTTATGAAGTGTGAATGCTGGCATAGTATATAAGTTTGATCAATGATAATTCCAATCAATTTTTCTAGCATCGTAACCAACAACTTTTTCTCATAGAACTTCTCATAATCAAGTAGCAAGTTATTCACATGTTAAACTAGCAAACTATGTTTTCAGTCATCAAACAATTACAATTAATCTTATTTTCAGGAAGGTTCTATGTAAGAGCTTTGGTTTAGCAAATTCCACATACTCAGCTATCATTTAGTCTTCCATGATTGCTAACACTCAAGGCATATTTTTAGAATAAATAGTTTCAGTCAAACACATATGAAGATAGGGGCTTAATGTTTCGATTCCCAACTTATTTATCTAGGGGATAATGTCAACAAATAATGAATCATGATCACTTATATTCAACTAGATATATGTGTCTAGATCTTTCCCCACCACATGATGCATGCCAACTATGGAATTAAAATATTGGAATAGGGATGAACATTATTGACTCTTGCATAAAAGTAAAAGATAGGTCGTTCGCAGAGGGAAGCAGAGGTTGTTATGCGCATTTTATTTTTGGATGTGCAATCTCTTAATGAAAAGGAATGTCACTTTATATTGCCCCTTGTGATATCAAACTTTATTATGCAGTTTGTCGCTTTTATTTTTTTGTCGTCACAAGATCGTACAAAGTTTATTTTCCCTTAAAATAAAAGATCATACATGTTTAGGAGCAATTTTTATTGCTTTGTGCACCGATGACAACTTACTTGAAGGATCTTATTCAATCCATAGGTAGGTATGGTGGACTCTCATGGAACGAACTTGGATCAAGGATTTGGATGCACAAGTGGTATTTCTACTTAGTACGAAGTTCTGGCTAGCAAAAGGTTCTAAACAAGCATCACATGTTAGAGGATCCACGACAATATAACTGCTACGTGAATATAAACAAACATAACCATTATGTTGTCTTCCTTTTCCAACGTTGTAACACCCAAGATGCGATCCTATCCTTATTTTGGCACGAAGGTCTCGACAGGGATAGAAGCACATCTCGTCGTTTCGCAAGAATCGATATCATTACAAGTACATGTAAAGAAGCGATGAGTATATGGAATCGGCTTACACCCACCACAAGCTACATCAATATCACATCAATACAACAACATATCCATACAGAAGAGCAGGGTCCGACTATGGTCGAAAACAAACGATAAAATGACATCCATCCTTGCTATCGTAGGCTGCCGTCCTGGAGCCCATCCTAGATCGATGATGAAGAAGAAGAACTCCAAATCAAACAAGCATCGCGCTCACGTCAAATCATCGCATTACCTGCACCTGCAACTGCTGTTGTAGTAATCTGTGAGCCATAGGCACTCAGCAATCTCATTTCCAAGGGTATCAAGACTATTAAAGCTTAATGGGTGAGATATGGTTAAGTGGTGAGGCTGCAGCAAGCAATAAGCATTTATTTGAGTGGCTAACTTACGAGTACAAGAATAAAGGGGGATGATCATCGCATAAACGGACATGAACTATTAATGATCTCTAAGAGATCCTGAACACCTACTTACGAACAAACATAACCCCACAGTGTTCTCTCTCGGTTCAGCAATCACGAGAAGAGACAGTCACAGTTACGCAAACGTTTGGTGTATTTTATTTGAGTTTACTTCAAGTTTACTATAACCGGGTGTTAAACAAATTTCCAAGTTGCCATGTAACCGCGGGCACGGCTTTCCGAAAGATTTAACGCTGCAGGGGTGCTCCAACTCATCCATCACAAACTAACGACACGCCGTGTTGGAATTCCTCAACCGCGGAATCACCCATAGTATTCGCGGAATCCCGATGGAAAATCTCAACTTCGAGATAGCCCAAAGTGTCGTTGAAATCCCGCGTACAAGACGTTCGAGAAAGGTATAACAAATCCAGCAAGGCCGCTCAACGTGCCGGCAATCCCGATAGGAGCCGCGTATCTCGTTCTCAGGGCACAACCGGATGGGACTAGCTACAAGTAAAACCAATCCCCGAGTTTCCTCGAGGCAGCCCCACAGGCAGCCCGTTTGGGACCAACATCATCAGCACTGCCCCCCTGTATTATGTTGATGAATCCGCGGGTAGCGCTAACTCCCTATGCATTACTAACGGTGTTCAGTATTATTATGTTGAGCCAATGTAGTACCAATGTTGGGCCTTGGCAGATGAGTTTTATCGCAAAACGAAAATCAAGGGGGTCCCCATAACAACCCCGAGCATGTTAGGAGCGCTCAATACGGAACATAACACCAATACACAAGTAACTAGGGCGGCAAAAGTGGAACAAAACACCGAGCAAAAGGCCAAGCCTTCCACCTTTTACCAAGTATATATGTGCATTAAATTAAATAGCAATAATATTGTGATATGTCAAAAATGTCCATGTTGCACATGGAAAGAATTGCACCTGCAACTAGCAACGCTATAAGAAGGGCTGAGCAAGTGGTAACATAGCCAAACAAAGATTTGCTGGGATGTGGAGGGGTTAGAGGCTTTTCATGGCATTTTGGGAGGCTTGGCAAACAAGTGGTAGGTAGCGAGACAAAGCGATAGAAACGAGACAACTAGCATGGCAATGATAGTAATGGTATCCAGGGAAATGGTCGTCTTGCCTGAGATCCCTCTTGGAAGAAGAATGAATCCATGAAGAAGATGATCCGACGTAGTCAAACGAATCCTCACACTCCGAGCGCTTTCGGAACTCTAGCAAGAAGAAGCAAAACCGGAAACAAGCAATCAACAAACGGTAAACACCACAACCTATGGATGACATGATGCGCAAACAAATATGATGCATGTCCGGTTTAATTATGCATGGCATGCCAAGCACAACAATCAAACACTACAAATTAAGTGAAGTTTAATATGTAACGAGTTGCATATTGATGAAACTCCACATTCGCATTATTTAGTTCACTCTCGTTTAGGTAGTCATCAATATTAAATGTGGTTTAACATGGGTGGTCATGGCCTAAGGTGAAGATGGAATTAAAGCAATTTTAACTGGAGAGGGAGAACATACATACAACAAAATAATAACTCTCCATATTATGAGAAATGTGGTTAATGTTGTTTAACTAAACAATCATTTTAAATGTTGTTTATCACGGCAAGAGGTGAAGGATGAACAACTAAATCGACTAGGCATTTTAAATGACGTCGGAAGCAACATATAGCATTTCCAAAATCACCTCATATGCGAATTTATAAATTGGTCCAGATCTGTCCTAAGCATATTTTATATTTTTTAAACAACAAAATAAAGTGTGCAATGAGATTCTATATGTTTTTCTAGTCAAGTTACATAGGAGGAACATTTTGAACGGAGCTACGGTTAATTAGTTATTAAATAATCCATTTTAACATGGCATTCATGCAAAAAGATGCAAAAAGCAAGTTTAAACATTTTAAACATGGTTGAAAGTGGCATATTGTGAATCTACACCAAATTCTAAACATTTTACATATATTAAGTTTTTACATATGAGGCACGGTTTGAGAGTTATTAATTGCATAAACAAAAGGGGTTTTTCTGAAAATCTGTAATTCACATGTTAATTGATAAATTCGCAGAGCAAACCAAACAACAACACTTGGCCAAATCGGGCTAGGGACCGAAACAGGGCACTCGGCACAAGATAATATGTAACACTCAAGGCGCGGAATAGAGAAAAAGGAGTCTGGGCTGGATCTGGCGCTCACCATGGGCTTGGCCCAGTCAGTGCAATGGCTTGAGCCGGCTCGCGCTGGGCCAGGGTGAGGCGGAAGCGGGCGCTGTGGCTGGCGGGCGATGCAGGCAGTTCGGTGCTTCCTTCCCCCCGTGCGGCTGAACGAATGCTGGAGACATGGCACAGTCAACGGCGCCGATAGCGAGGGTCAACGGGCATGGGGGGGCCGGCGAACGATGGGAATCGATGGATCTAGACATGGGGGTTCGGATCCGGGCGGTGGCGCGCTCGGAGGTCGCCTGTCGGAGTAGATCGGCAGCGGCGGCCATGGTTGTCCAGGTCCTGTGCAAGATGAGGGAGAGAGAGATGAGCAAAGAGGGAGACAAAAGGGAGCGGACGCGGGGCAGCGCTCGGGGTTGACCTAGCCGGTGATGGGGCTGCTCCGGTGGCCGGACGAGGCAGCGCTCCGGCGAGGGTCCTCAGGGTCGGCGGGGCGAGCTCGAAGGAGCAGCTCCCAGGAGATGCGAGGCTTCGGATGCGGGCAGCCGCGGTTTCGGGCCCGGGCAGGCCTCAGATGGGCTCGGCGGGCCCGACGGCTGGAGGTGGGAGACAGGCGCAGGTAGCGGCGGCTGGGGTTCGCCTCGCACGGAATTTGAGGAGTGGGGTTAGGGTTTCCATATTAGGATGGGGGGATGTCTATTTATAGCAGGGGAGGGTTAGGGTTATGTTTGAGGGGGGGGGGGGTTGCTCCGTTTTCGAGCCGTTCGATCTTGATCGAATGGCTCCAAGCGGAGGGGCTCTCTGCTAGGTGGGTAGTGGGCTGTGTAGTGTAGTTGGCCTGAGAAGAGAGGGAGGATTGTTGCCCGGCAACGAGGTTTTAAAACACCAAAATGACCGACGAATAGCCCGGCTATAGTGTGATACATCTCCGTCGTATCTATAATTTTTTATTGTTTCATGCCATTATTATACAACTTTCACATATTTTTGGCAACAATTTATATGATTTATTGGACTAACCTATTGACCCTGTGCCCAGTGCCAGTTCCTATTTGTTGCATTTTTTTGTTTCACAGAATTACCATATCAAAAAAAGTCCAAACGCGATAATAATTTACGGAGATTTTTTTGGAATATTTGTGAATTTTGAGAAGTGGAATCAACACAAACGGAGACCCATAGCCCCCACGATACATCAGGGCCCGGCCAGGGGGCCCAACCACGCCCTGGTGGGTGCTGCCCACCTCGTAAGTCGGTTGGAGCTCTATTTCGGGCGCAAGGAAGCTAATTTTTGGGTAAAAACCCCCTCAAAATTTCAGCCCGATCGGAGCTACGGATCTCCGGGAATATAAGAAACGGTTTTCGGCCAGAAAACAGGAACGCGAAAGAGAAGAGAACAGAGAGGGAGATCCAATCTAGGAGGGGCTCCTGCCCCTCCGCCTCCATGGCGGCCATGGACCAAAGGGGGAACTCTCCTCCCATCTAGGGGGGAGGCCAAGGAAGAATAAGAAGGAGGGGGGCTCTCTGCCCCTCTCTCCCGGTGGCGCCTAAATGTCGTCGGGGCAAGCATCATGACGGCAATCTACTCCAACAACTTTGCCGCCGTCAACACCAACTCTCTCCCCCTCTATGCAGCGGTGAAACTCCCCTTTTCCCCGCTGTAATCTCTACTTAAACATGGTGCTCAACTCCATATACTATTTCCCAATGATATATGGCTATCCTATGATGTTTGAGTATATCCGCTTTGTCCTATGGGCTAATTGATGATCGTGGTTGGTATGATTGTATATTTTATTATGGTGCTGTTCTACGGTGCCCTCCGTCTCGCGCAAACGTGAGGGATCCTCTCTATAGGGTGTTGCATTGTGTTCATGATTTGCCTATGGTGGGTGGCGTGAGTGACAGAATACACATACCCGAGTAGGTGGGTTGTTGCATATGGGAGTAAACATGACTTGATACTTAATGCTATGGTTGGGTTTTACTCGTAGTTTTATCTTGCTTTTTACTCGTAGTTTTATTCCCGCTAAGTACTCCTAGTTTTATTCGTGCAAACTATCCTATCACCTGCAAAATAGTTTCATACTTGTTCTAGGTAAAGCAAACGTTAAAGTGTTAGCAGAGTTGTATCGGTGGTCAATAGAACTGGAGGGAATATTTGTTCTACCTTTAGCTCCTCGTTGGGTTCGACACTCTTACTTATCGAAAAAGGCTACAAACGACCCCCTACACTTGTGGGTTATCAAGACCTTTTTCTGGCGCTGTTGCCGGGGAGCAATAGCGTGGGGTGAATATTCTCGTGTGTGCTTGTTTGCTTTATCACTAAGTAAGTTTTATTTTCTGTTATTGGTTGTTTTATATCTTTATTTATGGATATGGAACACGAAATACCAAAAAAAATAGTGGTACTTGCTACTCATGGAGATGGGGAACCTCCTAAAACCCTCGATGCTAGTTATGTGCAAAGTATTAAATACTACTTTGATAGTCCTGAGAAGACCCCGTTCAACTTGATAATGGGAGTAATGTTGGATCAACGTGAATACTTTAGAGATTATCGCTTGACTCAAAAAGGGAAATTGTTATGGGATCAAATTCATATGTTGCAATTGTATGCTTGGGAGCTATGCTTGAGATATGATATTACTTGTTGCTCTAGGATGAACGCTCCACACCTTCCCTTTTCATGCAAATTTAATGATAATGAAACCTTAGCTTCTTATGCTAAAGGTATTTATGATTACTATGATGTGGAATGAATAGAAGAATTTGTTGCTTTTAAATGTGCTTATGAAGTTGCTTCTTTGATGGAAAAGTATGATGATGTTTCTTACAAATCTGAATATTTTGCCATACTTAAATATTGCTATAAGAATTATGATTGCAATGCTGATATTATTGAATTTATTGAGAGAATGACCGCTGCCTTGGAAGAGACTAATATTTTGCAGGAATATATGGAAGAACAAATTGCTGGAACTGTGAGCTCATTAGATGAAAAAGATGAGGAGGAGAGAGAAGAACAAAAGGAGGAAGAGGGGATTAGCTACCCGTGCCACCTTCTAATGAGAGTAACTCTTCAACTCATACATTGTTTAATTTCCCTTCTCACTTACCGAAGGATGAATGCTATGATGATTGCTATGATCCCTTGGTTTCGTTTGAAATATCCCTTTTTGATGAACTTGATGCTTGCTATGCTTGTGGCCAAGATGCCAATATGAATTATGCTTATGAATATGAACTTGCTATAGTTCCTTATGTTAAGCATGAAATTGTTGCTATTGCACCCACACATGATAGTCCTATAATCTTTTTGAATTCTCCCAACTACACTATATCGGAGAAGTTTGCTCTTATTAAGGATTATATAGACGGGTTGTGTTTAGCTACTACACATGATGATTTTGATAAATATAATATGCATGTGGTTGCTGCTCCTACTTGCAATTATTATGAGAGAGGAAGTACATCTCCACCTCTTTATGTTTCCATTACGATAAAATTGCAAGAAACTACTTATGCTATGTATTGGCCTTTACTTGATGTGCATGAATTCTTATTTTATGACATGCCGATGCATAGGAAGAGAGTTAGACTTCGTTGTCACGTGATATATATCACTTTGTGCTCACTACTAAATTACAAATCATTGTTAATTAAAATTGGCTTTGACATTCCTTGGGATCCGGGTGGATCCATTACTTGAGCAGTCTATGCCTAGCTTAATGGCTTTAAAGAAAGCGCTACCAGGGAGACAACCCGGAAGTTTTAGAGAGTCATTTAGTCTGTTGTGTGCTTTTATAAAGTTTAAAAACAAAAAAAATATAGAGGGGAACCTAAAAATTCACAAAAGGAAAGGTGAAAGTGAGAAGAGATGATGAGCATCGTTGAAGTGGGGGACGTCCTTGAACTTTTGTTCATGCCCATGGAAACTTTGTGAATCTTGAATCATGGAAACTTTTCCAACAAAAATAATTATCTCGTTGTACAAATCCATTGTATTATAAAAATAATGTGCCAAGATTTGCCTTAAGGATGATTAGATTGCTTGTTGGTATATGTGGTGTAAAAACTGAAACTTTGGCTGTAGTGCGTGAATTTGCATTTTTTACTGGAATGTCAAAAGTTTCTGAAATTTTTACGCAGTATTGCTATACAAATTTTTTAATTTTTCCTAATTTTTCAGAATATTTGGAGTTACAAAAGTATGGTCAAAGTTCCTATTACTACAGACTGTCCTGTTTAAGAAAGATTCTGTTTTTGATGCATTGATTTGCTTGTTTTGATGAAACTATCGACTTTATCGGTGGTGTAAGCCATAGGACAGTTATAATACAGCAGGGATAATGCAAATATAAAATATGAATTGGTTTGCAATAATACTTTGAGTAGTATTTTGCTTTATTATACTAACGGATCTTACCAGTCTTCTGTTAAGTTTTGTGTGGATGAAGTGTTCGAAGATCGAAGAGGTCTCGATATGAGGAGAAGAAGGAGAGGCAAGATTTTCAAGCTTGGGGATGCCCAAGGCACCCCAAGTAAATATCCAAGGAGACTCAAGCGTCTAAGCTTGGGGATGCCCCGGAAGGCATCCCATCTTTCTTCAACAAGTATCGGTATGTTTTCGGATTCGTTTCATTCATGTGATATGTGCAAATCTTGGAGCGTCTTTTGTGTTTAGTTTTCACTTTTCTTTTACGCACCATGCTGGTATGAGATAGTCCATGGTTTATTTATAGAATGCTCAATGCACTTCACTTATATCTTTTGAGTATGGTTTATAGAATGCTTCATGTGCTTCACTTATATCATTTGAAGTTTGGATTGCCTGTTTCTCTTCACATAGAAAACCGTTATTTGTAGAATGCTCTTTTGCTTCACTTATATTTATTAGAGCATGGTATTTTGTTGAAAGAATTAAACTCTCTTGCTTCACTTATATCTATTTATAGAGTCAACAAGAATTGGTCATTTGCATGGTTAGTCATAAAATCCTACACAAAACTTAGGGATCACTGAATATGACATGTTTGATTCCTTGCAATAGTTTTGCGATATAGAGATAATAATATGTGGGAGGTACTAGTGGATGATCGTGTTTAGTAAGATATTGGTGTTAAGGTTTGTGATTCCCGAAGCATGCATGTATAGTCTCCCGTTATGCTAGGAAGTTGGAGCACAATTTTCCTTGATTGTCTATCTTTGTGTGAAGGTCAGGGGCGTGCGATGGTTAACTCCTACCAACCTCCCCCTAGGAGCATGCGTAGTAATACTTTGCTTTGAGAGAGATAAGAAAACTTTTGCAATAAGTATGTGAGTTCTTTATTACCAATGTGAGTCCATGGATTATACGCACTCTTACCTTTCCGCAATTTGCTAGCCTCTACGGTACCGTGCATTGCCCTTTCTCACCTCGAGAGTCGGTGCAAACTTCGCCGGTGCATCCAAACCCCGTGATATGATACACTCTATCACACATAATCCTTATTATATCTTCCTCAAAACAGCCACCATACCTACCTATTATTGCATTTCCATAGCCATTCCGAGATATATTGCCATGCAACTTCCACCGCCTCCGTTTTGATGACTTGAGCATTCATTGTCATATTGCATTACATGATCGTAAGATAGCTAGCATGATGTTTTCATGGCTTGTTCGTTTTTTTTTGATATCTTTGCTACGCTAGATCATTGCATTCATATAGGGTCATACTTTGTTCTACTATCGTTGTAGTATTGAGTTGTAAGTAAAATAGAAGTGTGATGATCATCATTATTCATTATTAGAGCATGCCCCATTGATGAAAGGATGATGGAAACTATGATTCCCGACAAGTCAGGATGAGGCTCCGGACAAAGAAAGGAAAAAAAGAGAAAAAGAAAAAAATAGAAAAAAAATAAAAAAAAATAAAAAAAATAAAAAAATGAAAGAAGTAGAAGGGGCATGCTAATTCCACACTTGTGCTCAAAGTAGCAGCATGTTTTTCATATAGAGAGTCTCCTGTGTTGTCACTTTCATATACTAGTGGGAATTTTTCATATAGAGTTAGATGCATACCCACTTAGTTTCATATTGAGCTTTCATACACTTATAGCTCTTAGTGAATCCGTTGCATGGCAATCCCTACTCCTCGCATTGATATCTATTGATGGGCATCTCCATAGCCCGTTGCTATGCTGAGTTGATGTGAGACTTTCTTCTCTACTTTTACCCCTTTGAAACCTACCACCATATTCTATTCCACCCATAGTGCTATATCCATGGCTTGAGCTCATGTATTGCATGAGAGTTAAAAATGCTGAAGCGCGTTAAAAAGTATGAACCAATTGCTTGGCTGACACCGGGGTAGTACATGATTTATACTTTGTGTTAAGAAGACAGAGCATGACAAGGCTATATGCTTTTGTAGGGATAGCGTTCTTTAGCCTTGATATTTTGAAAGACATGATTGTTTGTTGGGATGCCTGAGTATTAATGTTTTTATGTCAAAACTAGACAATTGATTTGAATCACTTGTGTCTTAATATTCATGCCATGATTAGATATATGATCAAGATTATGCTAGGTAGCATTCCACATCAAAAATTATCCTTTTTTTATCATTTACCAACTCGAGGACGAGCAGGAATTAAACTTGGGGATGTTGATACATCTCTATCGTATCTATAATTTTTGATTGTTTCATGCCATTATTATACAACTTTCACATATTTTTGGCAAAATTTTATATGATTTATTGGACTAACCTATTGATCCAGTGCCCAGTGCCAGTTCCTGTTTGTTGCATTTTTTTTGTTTCGCGGAATTACCATATCAAACGAAGTCCAAACGCGATAAAAATTTATGGAGATTTTTTTTTGGAATATTTGTGAATTTTGAGAAGTGTAATCAACGCAATCGGAGGCCCACAGCCCCCACGATACATCAGGGCGCGACCAGGGGGGCCAACCGCGGCCTGGTGGGTGTTGCCCACCTCGTACGTCGGTTGGAGCTCTCCTTCGGGCGCAAGGAAGCTAATTTTTTTATAAAAATCCCCTCAAAATTTCAGCCCGATCGGAGTTATGGATCTCCGGTAATATAAGAAACAAGTTTCAGCCAGAAAACAGGAACGCGAAACAGAAGAGAACACAGAGGGAGACCCAATCTAGGAGGGGCTCCTGCCCCTCCGCCGCCATGGAGGCCATGGACCAGAGGGGGAACTCTCCTCCAATATAGGGGGGAGGCCAAGGAAGAAGAAGAAGGAGGGGGCTCTCTCCCCCTCTCTCCCGGAGGCGCCGGAATGCCGCCGGGGCAAGCATCATGACGGAAATCTACTCCAACAACTTTGCCGCCGTCAACACCAACTCTCTCCCCCTCTATGCAGCGGTGAAACTCCCCTTTTCCCTGCTGTAATCTCTACTTAAACATGGTGCTCAACTCCATATACTATTTCCCAATGATATATGGCTATCCTATGATGTTTGAGTAGATCCGCTTTGTCCTATGGGCTAATTGATGATCGTGGTTGGTATGATTGTATATTTTATTACGGTGCTGTCCTACGGTGCCCTCCATCTCGCGCAAACATGAGGGATCCTCTCTGTAGGGTGTTGCAATGTGTTCATGATTTGCCTATGTTGGGTGGCATGAGTGACAGAATACACAGACCCGAGTAGGTGGGTTGTTGCATATGGGAGTAAAGAGGACTTGATACTTAATGCTATGGTTGGGTTTTACCTTAATGATCTTTGGTAGTTGCGGATGCTTGCTATAGTTCCAATCATAAGTGCATATGATCCAAGTATGAAAAGTATGTTAGCTCATGCCTCTCCCTCATATAAAATTGCAAGAATGATTACCGGTCTAGTTATCAATTGCCTAGGGACAAATAACCTTCTTGTTTGACAAAAGCTTTCTACTAAACAACTAACTTTTATTATCTTGCTTTTTACTCATAGTTTTATTCCCGCTAAGTACTCCTAGTTTTATTCGTGCAAACTATCTGATCACCTACAAAATAGTTTCATACTTGTTCTAGGTAAAGCAAACGTTAAAGTGTGCATAGAGTTGTATCGGTGGTCGATTGAACTTGAGGGAGTATTTGTTCTACGTTTAGCTCCTCGTTGGGTTTGATACTCTTACTTATCGAAAAAGGCTACAAACGATCCCCTACACTTGTGGGTTATCATAGTGCCGCTATAGGTTTAACGGTTCGGGAATTAAACAGACTCTGAACGCAACAAAATTTGGCAGGCGGTCTTCCTACAATATAATAAGACCGCATGCCAACTTTCGACCCATTCCGAAAATGTTTGAAACACACTTTTGAAAACAATATTTTTCCGATGTTGCGGGCTCGTGCGTGTGTGGTTGGACTCGAAACGATCAACGGCACAAACGGAAAGAACCGACAACTACGAATGGATGCATGTTTTGAAAACTAACAGCATCGGAGTGCCGATGCAGTGCAGATGCTGCGAATGATGCGATGATGAATGCGACAACCAAACGGATCACACGGCGATAATGAAATAAAAGGGGAATCTTTTGGAGCGTCGGTTTCGGGCTGTTACAACTCTCCTCCACTTACAAGAGATCTCGACCCGAGATATTAGAATGAAAAAGGGAAGAGGAAGAGGAAAGGAAGAGATGAAACTTAGTTGCTTCTCTGACAAACGAGTGAAACCAACGAACTTGAAGGTTGCAAAGAGATTAAGAATTACATGAGGAACAGGCAAGAATTCACAAGAAATTTCAGCAGCACTTCGGTAGGAAAGAGGGGAAATTTTTTGATAAGATAGAAGGAACTTGAGAAGAGGACACAACACTCCGGTTAGATGGATAGCAAGAAAAGAACATGATCTTAAAAATAACTAGATGATAGTTCGAAGAGAGCAACATCACAATGCCTCCGGAACAAAAGAATAGAAGTTTGATCATTGGAAAGAAAAGAACAGAGAAGAAAATGACAACTTCTACCACCATTGAATTAGAAAAGCATCTTTAGAAAGAAGGATTGAACGGAGTTGATGGAAATCAACAACGAAAAGAAAAGCTTGTAGTGGGCTTCTGGAGAACATCCCAAAATTATGAGGTGACAACCCGCCACTAATGGAAACAATTTATTGCTTGGAAGCAACAAGACATGCAAAACTTCTTCCACCATGAGGATACATTGAGAACTTGGATCATTGATAAGCACCATTATAGCATCAATCCTTAGGAAAAGCTTTAGGTGAAATCCAATCCAACATAACACCAAGAAAGAAATGATGGGTTTAATTATCTCACTCTTAATAAATTCTCTTCGAGACTCCTCATGAATTAAGAATGCTATAAAACCACCTCAAAAGATAAGGGAGAATGAATTTGCGGTTTGAAATGCAAGATAAAGGATACTTGAGTTCCTCCAACAAGAATCCTAAAGAACACTTGGAGAATGAATAAAATTCTCAATGAACCGCCACAAAGAACCTCCGTTTACAAAAGAATGACCAAAAGAAATGAAGGTTGGAAAGAACAATATTGGAGCCT
Source organism: Elymus sibiricus (assembly GCA_039707655.1). Lineage (NCBI taxonomy): Eukaryota > Viridiplantae > Streptophyta > Magnoliopsida > Poales > Poaceae > Elymus > Elymus sibiricus. The sequence goes on from CM077669.1 coordinate 140,169,464, forward strand.
TGCAAAGATTTAAATGGAACTTTGCGACGAGATACTTGAGAAAACTTGGAACTCCGGAAAAGAAAAGCTGAGAACAATTGAAATCGAGAATTTAATATCATGAACAACTCCGGAAGAAGGATTGAAATCACTTTGACGAAACAAGACTAAGAATTATGTTATTCTTATCCTTCATCAAGTTAAATTGATGACAAGCAACGGATTTGGTATACGACTTGTTCTTCTTGAAAAAGATTGAAGAGAGATATCACAAGCTTGAAGAGGTCTTCAACGAAACACCGATATGAATTCACAAACGAATGAGGATACCATGAATGAATGGAGATACAAGAGAATGAAGAGACCATGATCCAAGGCACCGGCATAATGGAGATACGAGTGAAGAGACATCAATTGAGAAGAATTTGAGAAATGAAAGCTGAAAGCTGAGAACGAAGAAATCTTCTGAAATGATGGCCTTCGGAGGATCGAGAAATGAACACAACAGTGAAATGCTGCGGATAGATATGGAATGGATTACTCATGATCGAAAACAATTTACAAGGGTAGCATGAAACTTGAACCATGAATCTTCAAGAGAATAAGCAGAGATTTTAGAGAATCTCTTCTTTGGTCTTCAATGTTGAGAATGATGGTGAGAAACACCACCAAGAATTAATGAGATACTCCAGAATAATGAATGAGGAAAGGTTGAGCCAATGATGAAAATGATTTAGCATCGATCTTTGAGAAGGAATATGACTAATGAGATTCATTCTTACGTCACATTGAAAAGAACTTGAGATATCTGGAAAAGATTAGAAGACCCAGGTAAGATCCTGGGGAAAACCTGTGGGTTATGAGCCCACTCAAAGGAAACACCGTTGAAAGGATTGATTAGGAAGAGAGATTGCGCCGGCACAAATGAAAACTTGATGAGGTGAGAACCTCGAAATAATTTGAAAGGATTTTGAACGGAAACTCGAATCTTCTAAGATATCTTTAGCACTTTGGATAGAAAAGAGAGATGAATAAGCAAGAAAGGCTTGGATAAGAATTCCAACATGGGAACTCATTTAGCTAATGACAAGGATATGAGGAACACCGAAAGATTGAATTGAATCCACCGGAAAAGAAAACAAAGATGAAGACTAAGAAATGATGAACTTGAGCACTTGAGCATTTCACCATGAAACACAGGATACATCACGGAAGAGAAGATAGCGGAAGCATCACATGAATAGAAAAGGCAGTTGGACGAGAATTTAATTGTTGAGGAAAAAGGGCGTGACGGTGGGGAAAACAAAGAAAAACAGGGGACAGTTGAAACAAACTCCGAAAGAAATATGAGGATTGATCTTGCAATATTGACATAAGAATGAATGAACTTGAAGAGAAGCACGCCAGTTGAAAAGAATTTCATGACAAATCCGCTCGATCAAAAGGGTTAGCATTCCCATAACACGTGAGAACACCGCTTAGGAAAGATATGAAATCACCACTTGACATCGAAGCAACTCGAATTACCATACTCCAACAAAACAAAGGATAAGGCTTGCAAATTAAGCCGGAAACAAATACATAACCCATTTGCATTTGTTGGAAGGACAATCCTAGGTAACTACTTGAATTCCCACCTAAGAAATTCTGAAATCTTTCTGGTTATGCAATCTGGTCCAACGGATACACGGATTAATTACTGAATAAATCACTCAACTCCTAGCAATAATACTACCCACCGTGTATCACATCCGTCAACACAAAACCAGAGAAACTTCAGAAACTCATCTACCTTAGACCCTCGTAATCACAACGATACTAAACATGGCAGTACATGTGATCCCGCTCCCCGGTACTGGGTGCCGCCACACTCTTCGCACCATGAATAGTATTGAAGCAATTTCTAACATCCGCGTCTTGAGATACTAAGGAAACTGAACGATAGCGATGTGTCAAGAACCCCTTGGAGCTCAACTCCCCGGGTCCAATACATACGTACGGGAGGCACCAAGAATAGAGTTCTGGTCATATCGACATCATAGAGGTCGCAAAATACCCGCGTGATCCAAAAAAAATTGAGTGAGAAGAGGGGAAGAATTAAAATTCCTACGTCAGGATTCCTCACCAGAGCATAGAAGAGGAGTAAAAAAGAATCCCACTCTCCGATATATAACTAGACTCAAAATATTTTTTTTAGACTCGACTCGGCCAAGTTCGATCAATCAAGGGGCTCCTAGGTCAATACAGGCTCTGATACCAACTTGTAACGCCCAAGATGTGATCCTATCCTTATTTTGGCACGAAGGCCTCAACAGGGATAGAAGCACATCTCGTCGTTTCGCAAGAATGCATATCATTACAAGTACATGTAAAGAAGAGATGAGTATATGGAATTGGCTTACACTCACCACAAGCTACATCCATATCACATCAATACATTAACATATCCATACAGAAGAGCAGGGTCCGACTACAGACGAAAACAAACGATAAAATGACATCCATCCTTGCTATCCCAGGCTGCTGTCCTGGAGCCCATCCTAGATCGATGATGAAGAAGAACTCCACATCAAACAAGCATCGCGCTCATGTCAAATCATCGCATTACCTGCACCTGCAACTGTTGTTATAGTAATCTGTGAGCCACAGGGATTCAGCAATCTCATTCCCAAGGGTATCAAGACTATTAAAGCTTAATGGGTGAGATATGATTAAGTGGTGAGGCTGCAGCAAGCACTAGGCATTTATTTGAGTGGCTAACTTACGAGTACAAGAATAAAGGGGGATGATCGTCGCATAAACGGACGTGAACTATTAATGATCTCTAAGAGATCCTGAACACCTACTTACGAACAAACATAACCACACCGTGTTCTCTCTCGGTTCAGCAATCACGAGAAGAGACAGTCACGGTTACGCACACGATTGGTGTATTTTATTTGAGTTTACTTCAAGTTTACTCTAACCGGGTGTTAAAAAAAATTCCAAGTTGCCACGTAACCGCGGGCACGGTTTTCTGAAAGATTTAACCCTGCAGGGGTGCTCCAATTCATCCATCACAAACTAACCACACGCCGTGTTGGAATTCCTCAACCGCGGAATCATCCGTAGTATTCGGGGAATCCCGATGGAAAATCTCAACTTCGAGACAGCCCGAAGTGTCGTCGAAATCCCGCGAACAAGACGTTCGAGAAAGGTAAAACAAATCCAGCAAGGCCGCCCGACGTGCCGACAATCCCGATAGGAGCCGCGTATCTCGTTCTCAGGGCACAACCGGATGGGACTAGCTACGAGTAAAACCAATCCCCGAGTTTCCTCGAGGCGGCCACGCAGGCAGCCCGTTTGGGACCAACACCATCAGCACTGCCCCCCCTGTATTATGTTGATTAATCCGCGGGTAGCGCTAACTCCCTAAGCATTACTAACGGTGTTCAGTATTATTATGTTGAGCAAATGTAGTACCAATGTTGGGCCTTTCCAGATGAGTTTTATCCCAAAAGGAAAATCAAGGGGGTGCCCATAACAACCACGAGCATGTTAGGAGCGCTCAATATGGAACATAACACCGGTACACAAGTAACCAGGGCGGCAAATGTGGAACAAAACACCGAGCAAAAGGCCAAGCCTTCCACCTTTTACCAAGTATATATGTGCATTAAATTAAATAGCAATAATATTGTGATATGTCAAAAATGTCCATGTTGCAGATGGAAAGAGTTGCACCTGCAACTAGCAAAGCTATAAGAAGGGCTCAGCAAGTGGTAACATAGCCAAACAAAGGTTTGCGGGGATGTGGAGGGGTTAGAGGCTTTTCATGGCATTTTGGGAGGCTTGGCAAACAAGTGGTAGGTAGCAAGACAAAGCGATAGATACGAGACAACTAGCATGGAAATGATAGTAATGGTATCCAGGGAAATGGTCATCTTGCTTGAGATCCTGCTTTGAAGAAGAATGAATCCATGAAGAAGACGATCCTACGTAGTCAAACGAATGCTCACACTCTGAACACTTTCGTAACTCTAGCGAGAATAAGCAAAACCAAAAACAAACAATCAACAAACGATAAACACCACAACCTATGGATGACATGATGCGCAAACAAATATGATGCATGTCCGGTTTAATTATGCATGGCATGGCAAGCACCACAATCAAACACTACAAGTTAAGTGAAGTTTAATATGCAACTAGTTGCATATTCACGAAACTCCACATTCAAATTATTTAGTTCACTCTCGTTTAGGTACTCATCAATATTAAATGTTGTTTAACATGGGTGGTCATGGCCTAAGGTGAAGATGGAATTCAAGCAATTTTAAATGGAGAGGGAGAACATACATACAACAAAATAATAACTCTCCATATTATGAGAAATGTGGTTAATGTTGTTTAACTAAACAATCATTTTAAATGTTGTTTATCATGGCAAGAGGTCAAAGATGAACAACTACATCAACTAGTGATTTTAAATGAGGTCGGAAGCAACATATAGCATTTCCGAAATCACCTCATATGCAAATTTGGAAATTGGTCCAGATCTGTCCTAAGCATATTTTATATTTGTTAAACAACAAAATAAAGTGTGCAATGAGATTCTATACGTTTTTCTAGTCAAGTTACATATGTGGAACATTTTCAACTGAGCTACGGCTAATTAATTATTAAATAATCCATTTTAACATGGCATTCACGCAAAAAGATGCAAACAGCAAGTTTAAAAATTTTAAACATGGTTGAAAGTGGCATATTGTGAATCTACACGAAATTCTAAACATTTTACATATATTAAGTTTTTACATGTGAGGCATGGTTTGAGAGTTATTAATTGCATGAACAAAAGGGTTTTTTCTGAAAATCCATAATTCACAGGTTAATTGATAAATTCACAGAGCAAAAAAAACAACACTTGGCCGAATCTGGCTAGGGACCGAAACAGGTCACTCGGCACAAGATAATATGTAACACTCAAGGCGCGGAATAGAGAAAAAGGAGTCTGCTTTCTTCCCCCCGTGCGCCTGAACGGATCCAGGAGACATGGAGCAGTCAACGGCGCCGGTAGCTAGGGTCAACGGGCATGGGGAGGCCGGCGAACGACGGGAACGGATGGATCTGGACATGGGAGTTCGGATCCTGGTGGTGGCGCGCTCGGAGGTCGCCGATCGGAGTAGATCGGCAGCGGCGGCCATGGTTGTCCAACTCCTGTGCAAGATGAGGGAGAGAGAGATGAGCAGAGAGGGAGACAGAAGGGAGCGGACGCGGGGCAGCACTCAGGGTTGACCTAGCCGGTGACGGGGCTGCTCCGGTGGCCGAACGAGACGGCGCTCCAGCGAGGGTTGTCGGGGTCGGCGGGGCGAGCTCGAAGGAGCAGCTCCTAGGAGACGCGGGGCTTCGGTTGCGGGCGGGCCTCAGATGGGCTCGGCGGGCCCGATGGCTGGATGTGGGAGACATGCGCGGGTGGCGGCGGCTGGGGTTGGGCTCGCACGGATTTCGAGGATAGGGGTTAGGGTTTCCATACTAGGACGAGGGGATGTCTATTTATAGCAGGGGAGGGTTAGGGTCAGGTTTGAGGGGGGTTTTGCTTCGTTTTCGTGCCGTTCGATCTTGATCGAACGGCTCCGAGCAGAGAGGCTTAGGCTAGGTGGGTAGTGGGCTGTTTAGTGTAGTTGGGCTCAGAAGAGAGGGAGGGTTGTGGCCCGGCAACGAGGTTTCAAAACATCGAAATGACCGACGAATAGCCCGGCTATAGTGCCGCTATAGGTTTAGCGGTTCGGGTATTAAACGAACTCTGAACGTGACGAGATTTGGCACGCGGTCTGCTTACAATATAATAAGACCTCATGCCAACTTTTGACCCATTCCGAGTATGTTTGAAATGCACTTTTGAAAACAATATTTTGACGATGTTGCGGGCTCGTGCGTGTGTGGTTGGACTCGAAACGATCAACGTCACGAACGGAAAGAACCGACAACTATGAATGGATGTATGTTTTGAAAACTAACGGCAATGGAGTGCCAATGCAATGCAGATGCTGCGAATGATGCCATGATAAATGCGACAACCAAACGGATCACACGGCGATAATGAAATAAAAGGGGAATCTTCTAGAGCGTTGGTCTCGGGCTGTTACAAACGTCAACTACTTGATCAAGTTTGAAAATAATTAATGGCGGTTCACAATCATAGAAGAGGTCCAAGATAGTGTATTTATATGTGAAACCTCTCTTCCTTCAATATTCTTTCATGAATTGTTTAAATGACCAATGCGATGTTTGCTAACTTCCAATAAATTTTACCGCTTATACTCTTAGTATGTGAAGTCACTACTCCCCATGGGACAAGAATATTAAGCATATATAATTTCACATTTATGACATTCAATTCATTTAATGTTTACTCTTAGAATATAAGTGAAGCACAAGAGTAAATTTTGAACTACTCTCAAAAGATATAAGTGAAGATCAATGAGTAGTCAAACAATTAAGTAGCTATGTGAGGACTCTCTCTCAATAAAGATTTCCTGTCGGAATCGGGGCTACGCAGACCCAAGAAGGTTCGAACTCTGGGGCGTGTGCGAAGATCTCAACCAGCTCAAGTCTCAAGCTTGCCACCCCACAGCCAAGCCTTGCCGAATGCGTGCGAGCGGGCGAGAAGATGGACACGGAGATTTACCCAGGTTTGGGCCACCTTGCGGTGTAAAACTCTACTCCTGCTTTTGGTGGATTGGCCTCACGGGGAGGTTTGAGGATGAGCTAGTACAGTGGTGAGCGACCTCGCGAGGGCTCTCGGGTGAGGATGGATCCTTCCCTCTCTATGGTAGAGGCTAGTCCCTATTTATAGTGGCATGGGTCCTCATCCCTTATTTCACAGGCAGGAAGGGATGTCTCAACGGCCAAATTTGAATGGGAACAGGAGGTACAACTTATCCTGACTAAAGGTGGTCTTCGCCTACAAAGCAACTGGACGCGACGCAGAGGTGGGCTTGGCGATGACATCCGTCCTACCGAGCTCGTGGTCTTGGTCATGTTGCACTGGAATGGAAACCTTTGCTGGATTCCTTGGGAACCCGCGTATGTACTTCCCCCCTTAGCACCAAAGGGGAAACTGTTCCCCCCTGCGCCCGCTGGCGCCCGCTGGCCTTGGTCTTCATGGCTCATGTCATCGCAGCCTCCTGAGGTCGGGTACCTGCATAGGAATCTTCGCCCCTCGGGAGGCAACCTGGGGAGGCCGCTCCTCTGGAGGTCTTGACGTCGGCCTCCTCGGGAGGCCGGGGACCTCACGAGGGTCTTGTCTTGGGAGGTTCGTTGTCAGGCCGTACTGGGCCGTCGAGGTGGGCCACGTGTCGTGGGAACGTGCCTGACAGTAGATGGTAGGGGTACGAAAGGAGAGGGCAGAGTCCTAGCTACGACGAGGGTGTACACACAGATGTATGAGTTCAGGCCTCACTCGGAAGTGATAACAGCCCTACGTCTCAGGTGCTCCGGGGAGCTTACTCTGTCGAGTGATACGTGCGTTGTGTTTACAAAGGATTGCGAACCCCTGTGCCAGTGGGGAGGGGTGGCTTATATAGAGTGCGCTGCCCCTCATAAACGTCTGGCATTTCGGGGTTTGATTGTAGGTAATAAAAGGGGGGGACGTTACTGGTAACATATACAATAAATGCCGGTTAAGGCGACGAGCGTAACGCCTGCCCGTTGGCCTCCCTTGGGAGACTCTTGGTATTCTGCGGTCGAGTGATTGGCGCCCCCTCCGAGTGAGAGCTGACCGTCGAGTGGAGGGAGGGGGGGTCTTCCGAGTGAGTCATACGCCATGGCTAGTTCAGTCGGAATCTCTCTCGTAGTCTTGTAGTCCTCCAATGTGGTGTCCTTAGGTGGGGTTTGTAGGACAGGCCTAGCACCCTACCCTAAGTATATATCCTCGTCATTAGCCCCCGAATGGATCAGGGCTCGAGTGGAGAAGGTGCAGTGCAGGTTCTGTCGAACTCAGCGTTCTGAATGAGCTTCGAGATCTTTCCGATACCTGTGACGACTGGGCCTTTCAACGTCTGCCTTGATCTATTTAGCTTGTCATTTCTTCCGAGTGAATTTAGATGCAGGTTCGAGTCCGAATGGTCAACAGGATCTTCAGATGTGAGAGGACGCTCTGTCCGGCCCGGATTTTGCGGGATTCGAAATTTTGGGGAACGCGCGCCGAGCAGGGATGACGCAACCGACGGGGAAGCGGCTCCTCGATCTTCGCGCCACCTTTATCGCCATATATCGCGGCTCCTCTGTTAGTGGGATACACAGGGATTTGGCGGGCCCACGAGTCAGTGACTTGGGTCGACGGACATAAAAAACGAGAGGGGAGGGGAATTTGCGACAGTGCGCTCATTTTCCCCTCATCTCCTCCGCTTCTTCTGCTCCGCCGCCGCGCTGCTCATATCGAATCCGCTCGCCGCTACGACAATGGCGCCCAAGAAGACGATGAAGGGGAAGAAACCCTCGAGCGCCCTGGACGCAGCGCCACCCGGATGGATGCAGGGTGATTTCCTGCCATCGACCGTGACGGCGTTGGACGTGGAGAAGCTCGTCGCTGTCGGCCTGGTTGCGGCCGGGTCGTGGAGGTTGTCGGGGACGGAAGCGGAGCCGGAGCCGCGCGAGGGCGAGCGGGTCCTCATGACCACCCATTTGGAGAGAGGTTTTGCTCTGCCCCCGCATCCCTTCTTCCGCGGTTTTCTGAATTTCTTTGGGGCTCAGTTGCATCATTTTCCTCCCAACGCAATTGCGTATCTCGCTGCGTTCGTGACGATGTGTTAGTGTTTCTTGGGTTGTCCCGCCCACTGGGGTCTGTTCAAGCACATCTTTACCATCCGTTCTCAGTCGGTAAAGAAGGCCCACGCTAGTGATAATAGGACCAACGTCATCCAGCCATGCGGGGGTTTGGGTCTTCAGAAGAGGACGGGGAGTGCATTCCCAGCGCTCACCCTTCCAGAGTCGGTGCGGGGTTGGCAGTCGACCTGGTTCTACTGCCACGATGTCGCGTCCCCAAACATGTCGACCGGCCTTCCTCCCTTCACGCTGGATCGACCCACTGCGCCCCCATCTCTGACCGTGGCCGAGGAAGAGAAGGCCAATGTGGGTATCTTGATGAACAGTGTTGTGAATCTGATACATGATGGAGTGACCGGCTTGGATCTGTTGGAGGTGTTCCTGGGTCGACGGATCCAGCCGCTCCAGGCGCGGGACCATCCGATGTGGCATTACTCAGGAGTCGACGATACCACTCGTACCCACCCGGAAGATGTCTCAGAGGAAACCATCACGCTATGGCTGCGCGGCATCACTGGTGCGCGAGACAACCCCCGGGGTTCCAAAAGAGTATCGCCTTTCTCAGCTGCGAACCCGCCGAATGTGGTGAGTCATGTCATTGTCGATTGCTTTTGTATCTTGTCGAGTGAATATGTCTTCAGCTGACTGACTTGAATCTTTGCAGGAGCTCACGAACATGTATTCACCCGTGCCGAATGGCGGTCAGAACCTTGAAGGAGCGGGGAGCGAGAGCGACAGTGACAGCATTAGCTACGCCGAGGACAACGAAGGCAACGGTGACAACTCGTCGGGGAGCGATGAAGTTGAAGTCGTGTCTCCTCCGCGTACTAAAGGGCGTTCCAAGCAGCGTCACGACCCAACACTCGACCGGGGTCGGGCCGGGGGGTCGACCACCAGGAGCTCCAAGCGCAGTCGGACGTCGACGCCAGAGCCGGTTGAAAAGGTTGCCAAGCAGCCCAAGGTCACCACCACCAAGCCCCGGAAGGCTCTCCCCAGAATCAAGGTTGACGTGCCGATTGCTTCAACGTAAGTATCCTTGCTCTTCGCTTAACTTGTTGCTGAACTTCATATTTTTGTTGACCGAGTGGATCTTGATCGTCAGGGCCGCGACCTCGGTGACATCGCCGGGGCGAGGAGAGGAAAGCGCGGAGAAGGACATGCCGGACGCAGCTACTTCTCGCCAAGGTATGGCATATTGCCATTTGACATTCTTCTCAAACCATTCGACAGTCATGTGATATGTCGACTGGTGACATGCAGAGCCAATGGATACCGACCCCGCAGCCCCGTCTCCGACTGAACTGATTACAGCACCGACCCAGATGGCCGTGGAGCTCGCCAGTCCGCCACAGGCGCCTGTCTCCCAAGCGCCAGCCTCGCAAGCGCCAGTCCTTCCGACTACATCGCCGCTCCCTTCACAGACCATCTTCTCTCTGCACTGTGTTCCAGAAGATCAGACTGGAGCTGCTAAGGAGGCGATGATGCAGGCCGAACATATGATGCGGCGTACGAGGCCAGCAAGCTGGCTTACGACGCTAGCTCAGCGCTTCGGGCGAACGTCCAAGTAAGTGCACTTGTAAGTGCGCTTTTTGATTGTGTCGCTTTCCGTCTACCATGACTTGACTTCTGCACCCGCTGGGAGTTTTCTGTCTGTCGACTGGTAATCGCTTGTCACGCACTCGGCTAGGGCTGACCTGGTCGAGTGGACAATCTTTTTTTTTGTTCGGCCGTCACTCGGATTGGGCGGACCGTTCCGAGTGGATACCGTTCCGGTGGGGGCACGCTGAGTGCACCCACTGGGTGTAGTCCCCGAGACTGCCGTCGACTGCGGGCAGTCGGCGGGAGTCTTAGAACTTTTGCCTTGTTTTTTTTTTATGTTTGGCCGTCACTCGGATCGGGCGGACCATTCCGAGTGGATACCGTTCCAGTGGGGGCACGCTGAGTGCACCCACTGGGTGTAGTCCCCGAGACTGCCGTCGACTGCGGGCAGTCGGCGGGAGTCTTAGAACTTGGACTCGAAGCCCATATTTCTGTCCACTGAATTGTTTTTGTCGTTGATCTCAGAAGGCGACACGGAGTCATAGCTAAGCCCCCGAGTGAGAGGATCGCCCATCACTCGGAGTAGATTTAAACTTAGGTGATGCGGAATCGCGACTAAGCCCCCCGAGTGGAAAATCGCTCGCACTCGGAGTATTCTTGAACTCAGAATTGTGCTATCGGAATCGACAAAAGACTGCAGGAGTCGTATCCTTGATAATCAAAATAGTTTACTCTTATTACATCAGACAGATCAACCTTCAGAAGTAGAACCGACGAAGCAGATCCGCGTTCCAGGCCCGTGGCTCGTCAGCGTTCTTCTTGAGATTGAAGAGGTGGTAGGCTCCATTGTTTAGCACCTTGGTGACGACGAAAGGGCCTTCCCACGCGGGGGCTAGCTTGTGAGGCCGCTGCTGATCCACTCGGAGCGCGAGGTCACCTTCGTGGAAGGTCCGACTCCTGACGTGCCTTGCATGAAAGCGACGCAGATCTTGCTGGTATGCAGTCGACCGGATCAAAGCCATTTCCCGCTCTTCTTCAAGGAGATCCACAGCATCCTGGCGTGCTTGCTCAGCTTCAACCTCCGAGTAAAGGTCCACCCAAGGAGAATTGTGAAGAACATCACTTGGCAGGACAGCTTCAGCCCCATACACCATGAAGAAAGGAGTGCGATCAGTTGACCGATTTGGAGTTGTCCTCAAGCCCCACAGAACAGACGGTAATTCTGTAACCCAAGCTCCAGCTGCGTGATCAAGTTCGCGCATGAGTCGAGGCTTCAACCCTTGAAGGATAAGGCCATTTGCTCGCTCAGCCTGACCGTTTGACTGGGGGTGCGGAACGGATGCGTAATCCACCCGAGTGCCTTGAGAGGAGCAAAAGGCTCTGAACTCTTCCGAATCAAAATTAGAACCATTGTCCGTGATGATACTATGGGGAACTCCGTATCTGAATATTATTTCCCTCATGAATTTTATGGCTGTGCGAGAATTCAACTTCCTGATAGGCTTGGCCTCAATCCATTTAGTGAACTTGTCGACTGCTACCAGAAGGTGCGTGAAACCACTCTGGCCCGTGCGGAGAGGTCCGATCATATCCAATTCCCATACAACGAACGGCCAGACGAGTGGGATGGTCTTCAAGGCAGACGTAGGCTTGTGCGACAAGTTTGCATAGAATTGGCATCCTTCACAGTGCTGCACAATATCCTTAGCCATCTCACTGGCGCGCGGCCAGAAGAAACCAGCTCGGTAGGCCTTGGCAACAATCGTCCGAGAGGACGCATGATGGCCGCAAGTTCCCGAGTGAATTTCCTCCAGAATAAGTCGACCTTCTTCGGGAGAAATGCATCGCTGAGCCATGCCGGTTACGCTCTCTCTGTAGAGCTGCCCATTCATAACAGAGAAAGCTTTGGATCTGCGGACAATCTGTCGAGCTTCAACTTCGTCTTCTGGAAGTTCTCGCCTGAGGATGTACGCGATGTAGGGCACCGTCCAATCGGGAGTTATCACCAGAATCTTACTGATCAGATCTATGACTGCTGGGACATCAACTTCAGTTGGATTGGAGGCGCTTATAGGCTACGGGGGCTCTTCGGTGAAGGGGTCCTCTTGTACCGAAGGAGAGTGCAAATGCTCCAGGAACACATTGCTGGGCACAGGCTTCCGAGTGGAACCGATTTTTGCCAGTTCGTCAGCTGCCTGATTCTTCACTCGGGGAACGTGATGGAGTTCCAAACCCTCAAACTTCTTCTCAAGCTTTCTTATTGCTTTGCAATATCCGGTCATGGCGGGGTTTCTGACATCCCACTCCTTCATCACTTGATTGACCACCAAATCCGAGTCACCGTATACCATCAGGCGACGGACGCCGAACGAGATGGCCATACGTAACCCGTAAAGGAGTGCTTCGTACTCAGCTTCATTATTGGAGGAATAAAAGTGAATCTGGAGGACATAGCTGAGTTTATCGCCCTTGGGAGACACCAATACCACACCAGCACCAGAACCGTTCAGCATCTTCGAGCCGTCAAAGAACATGGTCCAGTGCTCCGAGTGGATCCGGACTGGCTGCTGCTGTTCTATCCACTCGGCCATGAAGTCAGCAAGTGCTTGAGATTTAATGGCTTTCTTCGCTTCAAACTTGATATCAAAATAAAGAAGTTCAATGGCCCATTTGGCCACTCGACCAGTCGCGTCTCGATTGTTAAGGATTTCATTCAAAGGCGCATCACTGACGACTGAGACTGAGTGATCTTGAAAATAGTGCGCCACTTTCTTCGCTGATAGATATATACCATAGACAAGCTTCTGGTAATGTGGGTACCTTTGCTTAGAAGGAGTCAACACTTCAGAGATGTAATAAACTGGGTGCTGGACTTTGTAGGCCTTGCCCTCTTCTTCTCGCTCGACAGTAAGAACTGTACTGACGACCTGATTGGTGGCTGCAATGTACAGGAGCAGGGGTTCTTTGCTGTGTGGAGCGGCAAGCACCGGCTGGGTGGAGAGCAGGGCTTTGAGCTGGACAAACGCTGCTTCTGCCTCTGAATTCCACTCGAACGTATCGGATTTCTTCATCAGTCGGTACAAAGGGAGTGCCTTCTCTCCGAGACGAGAAATGAATCTGCTCAGCGCTGCCAGGCAACCAGTAAGCTTTTGGACATCGTGAATACGCTCGGGGCGTTTCATTCGGACGATGGCACCGATCTTCTCGGGGTTGATGTCGATTCCTCGTTCGGAAACGAGATAACCGAGTAACTTTCCACCCGGAACTCCAAAAGTACACTTGGTTGGATTCAGCTTGAGGTCATATCTTCTTAAGTTGGCGAATGTTTCCGCCAAGTCAGTCAGCAAGTCGGAACCTTTGCGAGACTTGACTACGATATCATCCATGTAGGCCTCGACATTCCGACTGATCTGGTCGAGGAGACACTTCTGAATCATGCGCATGAAAGTAGCGCCAGCATTCTTCAGACCAAAAGGCATGGTGATGTAACAGAAACACCCGAAAGGGGTGATGAAGGCCGTTTTTAGTTCATCTGGACCAAACAGACGGATCTGATGGTAGCCAGAGTATGCATCGAGAAAAGACAAACGCTCGCACCCCGCAGTCGAGTCCACAATCTGGTCGATGCGGGGGAGCGGGAAATGATCTTTCGGGCAGGCCCGATTGATATGCTTGAAGTCTATACACATTCGGAGCGACTTGTCCTTTTTGGGGACCATGACGACATTCGCAAGCCACTCGGAGTGGTAGACCTTGCGAATGAACTTGGCCTCCAAGAGTTGAGCCACCTCCTCGCCGATTGCCTTCCGCTTCTCTGTTGCCGACCGGCGCAAGTGTTCTTTTACAGGCTTGGCCTTCGGATCAACTCTCAGACGGTGCTCAGCCAGTCCCCTGGGTACACCAGGCATGTCAGCGGGCTTCCATGCAAAGATGTCCCAGTTCTCACGGAGGAACTGGATGAGCTCGGCTTCCTATTTGCTGTCGAGTGTGATTGAGATGTTGGTCGGAGCAGCAGTAGGATCTGTCGGGTGAATGTGCACTTGCTTCAAGTCTCCTGCCGACTGAAAAGCTGACTCGGTGGTGGGCTTCTTGGAACGCAACAGATCAGCGGGAGCAGCAGTCTTCTTGTACTCTTCTAACTCGACGACAGCCATCTGCATGTCGGCAATCTTGGAGCCCTGTTGGAGGCACTCCTCAGCCCTCTGTCGATTGCCTGTGACTGTAATCACACCCTTGGGCCAGGGCATCTTCAGCTTGAGATACACGTAACATGGGCGGGCCATGAAACGTGCATACGCTGGACGGCCAAGGATGGCGTGATATGCACTCTTGAAGTCGACAACCTCAAATGTCAGCTTCTCTTTGCGAAAGTTCTTGTCAGTGCCGAACACCACATCCAGCGCAATCTGTCCGAGTGACTTGGCCTTCTTCCCAGGGATGACCCCGTGGAATTGCATATTGCTTTCACTGAGCCTGGACATCGGAATGCCCATCCCTTTGAGGGTATCAGCGTACAGAATATTCAGGCCACTTCCTCCATCCATGAGAACTTTGCGGAGCCGAGTGCCTCCTACCACCGGATCCACCACCAGCGCCTGTCGACCTGGGGTAGGGACATGAGCGGGATGGTCCGACTGATCGAAGGTGATAGCTGTCTGGGACCACTTGAGGTACTCGGGGGTAGCTGGAGCAGCCATGTTGACCTCCCTGTTGATGACCTTCAATCGACTCTTGCTTTCTACGTCGGCAAAAATCACCAATGTGGCATTGATCTCAGGAAAGTCTTCTTTATCTTCGTCCTCTTCTTTCTCAGGATCTTTGTCACTCGACTGCTCTCCCTTGAACCCTTGGATCAGCAATCGGCACTGTCGAGTGGTATGCTTTGACAGGATCATGTTGCCTTCTTCATCCCTTCCGTGAGTGAATGGGACATGGCATATCCAGGACATCTGTCGACTGGTTCTTGGACTTCTTCTGAACAAACTGCCCCTTTGGCTTCACATTCCCTTTCGCCGCCAGAGCGGCTACTTCTGCCTGGACAGAGCCGTTAGCTTTACGCTTTTGCTTCCGACTGGAATTTCCGCCGCCGGGATTACTGTCGACTGCTTTACCCTTGCCACTGCGGAGGCGATCCTCCTCCTCGCCATTGGCGTATCGGGTGGCAATCTCCATCATCTTGCTCAGGGATATATCTCCTGTCCGACCAAACTTCAAATAGAGCTCTCTGTATCTGACTCCGGCCTTGAAGGCGGAAACAGCCTGGTGCTCGGAAACACCTTCCACCGTGTGATGAAGAGTGGTCCACCGCTGAATGTAATCCCTCAAGGTCTCATTCGGCTTCTGGACACAGTGCTGCAACTCGAGAAACCGGCAAGGCGCTTGCAGGTGCCTTCGAAGGTCTTGACAAACACTCGGGCAAGATCTTCCCAGCAATAGATGCTAGAAGGAGCCAACTGATTAAGCCACGCCCGGGCCAGACCATCCAACATCAGGGGCAGATGCTTCGTAGCCACGTTGTTGTTGCCTCCGCCGATCTGAACAGCCACTCGGTAATCGTCTAGCCATGTTTCCGGCTTCGACTCGCCAGTGAATTTGCTAATCCCAGCCGCCAACCTGAAGTTGGGGGGGATCTCAGCAGATCGGATGGCTCTGCTGAAACACTCTGGACCAGAAATAGCTGTACCACTGCCACTCGGAAAATCTCTATCATAGCCACCTCTGTTGTATCTGCCTCTGTCGACCCGGTTCTGAACGAGAACGGATCTCGCGTCAAACCCAGGGTCCCACTCATCACTGTACGGGCGCCTGTCATCATAGTGCCGGGGCACGTATGGACCACTCCGCGGAGGAGTAGGCACTCGACGGTGGTCATCACGGTGATGCCGAGGAGCAAACTGATCTCGCCTCTGATCTCTGTACTGATCGTTGCGGTAATCTCTGCCTCTGCGACGCTGAGGTGACCCTGGACTGTGGGCCAATTGGATTGTGTCTGCTCTAACTGATTTGCTGTGAATCCTGTTGCGCGACTGAGAGAGAGCGGAGTTCTGCTGTCGAGCCGCCCCAAGCAGGGTTCGGATCTGCTCGAGTCCTCTGCCGGCCTCTGAATCGGACGGCTGTATAGAATCTGCAATCCTAGCCGCCGCTGCAACATTCTGGATCGGAGTACGGTATACCTGACGATTGTCGTCGACTGGAGGGAACAACTGACGCTCGCGGCGCTATTGAGTGCGCTCGTCGAGTGACCTCTGCATCTCCTCGAGGCGCGCGCGCTCTGCCAAGGTGGCGAGACGCGCAGCCTCCAGAGCCTGGGCTTCTGCAGTCGTGCCGACGATGGGGGTTTGGAGGACCTCCTCATCCCTGCGCTGCTGATCATTCGACGGGCCGCCACGCTTGCGGCCGCCACGGCCATAGCCGGGTGGGCTCTTCGGTGAACCCGCCATGAAAACTTCTGCTGCAGGATCGCAGCTCTCGCACTCGGAAGGGAGCTCGGATGAATCTGATGCCGAGTCGAACGCGCCGTGAAGTGGCTCGGCGGGCTCGATAGCCGCGATCTGCGGAGTCGACGCCTGACGCGCCGCCGCGTGCCTCACCCATCGCTGGAGCCGCGAACGACCGGATCACTTGCGGCGACGAACAGCGGGGAGAGTGGACGACGCTGGAGCCGACATGTACGGGGTCGACGGCTGATGAAGGAGAACACCGCATGAACTCGCGCTGAAGTGCGTCGCCCTGCGGACGGGGAGAGCCTCATAGTCGAGAGGGGCTTCCTGGAGCCATGCGGAGTCGTCGGCGATGAAGGTGAACGCACCGAGACGGATCTCGCAGCCCAGGATCAAACCGCCGTCGGGAGACATGGTGAAGATGAAAAACTGCAACCTCGCCGGAAGTCGCTTAGACGCCTGCCCCATGGTGGGCGCCAACTGTCGTGGGAACGTGCCTGACAGTAGATGGTAGGGGTACGAAAGGAGATGGCAGAGTCCTAGCTACGGCGAGGGTGTACACACAGATGTATGAGTTCAGGCCTCACTCGGAAGTGATAACAGCCCTACGTCTCAGGTGCTCCGGGGAGCTTACTCTGTCGAGTGATACGTGTGTTGTGTTTACAAAGGATTGCGAACCCTTGTGCCAGTGGGGAGGGGTGGCTTATATAGAGTGCGCTGCCCCTCATAAACGTCTGGCATTTAGGGGTTTGATTGTAGGTAATAAAAGGGGGGGACGTTACTGGTAACGTATACAATAAATGCCGGTTAAGGTGGCGAGCGTAACGCCTGCCCGTTGGCCTCCCTGGGGAGACTCTTGGTCTTCTGCGGTCGAGTGATTGGCGCCCCCTCCGAGTGAGAGTTGACCGTCGAGTGGAGGGGGGGTCTTCCGAGTGACTCATACGCCATGGCTAGTTCAGTTGGAATCTCTCTCGTAGTCTTGTAGTCCTCCAATGTGGTGTCCTTAGGTGGGGTATGTAGGATGGGCCTAGCACCCTACCCTAAGTACATATCCTCGTCACCACGCGCTGGGCCGCAGGCAGGCAGGTCTGGGTACCACCGATCCCAGAACGCCGACAGTAGCCCCCGGGCCTAAGGCACGCTCGGATTGGCTTCGGGGCGAAGCCAAGGAAGGAAGGCCGAAGTGCCGTGGGCCCCAATCGCCTGCGGGCCAGGCTCAACGCGTGGCGCACGACGGGGCGCGGACGCCTCCACTTCCCCATGTCGCCTCGGTAACCGCCCCAACTGACAAGGGCTGGCGCACGCTGCGGGGCCATCATTGCCCAGAATAAGGAGGGACGCCGGTTGGCCTCCGATTAACTATAAGTGGTAGAGGGGGGAGGGGCAGTGCCCCCTAGCCCATCTTTATCTTCTCGCATCTTCACTCCGATCAGCCGCTTCCACGATCATAGCACTAGTGAGGAGGTTCTCTGCTGCCGAGAAGGGGAAAGGCCGCCTGGAGGGGCCGGACCCGCCGCCGCCCAAGAGGGGTCGCGGTCGTCCCTGCAAGTACACCACAATGCCGGCGATGGCCCCCCGAGGGCGCGGGCGCACTCCCGTGCGGGTCGGTGCTATCTTCGGCAGCCGTGGGAAAGCTCCCTTCCGCGCAGGCGACAGCGGTAGCCGTGGCGCTCGCGGCCGAGGGGGGAAGCTCGCGGCGAGCGCCCAGCCGCCCCATGCGCGATCTCACTCGGCCGACGCGGTCCAGGAGTTCATGGTGTGGGTGTTGAGGCCGGCCATCACCTGGCTCCAGCTCCCGCGCTTCTTCGTAGGGGTGCTGCCAGCCGGAGGGCCTGCCGGCTTATGGCTGCAAGCCGATGGTTGTTGTAGCGAGGCCTCGTGGGTGGAGGTCGAGGTTACACCCATGGGCTACGTGTTCCTGAACCGCGGGTGGAAGACGTTTGCCCGCGCACGGGGCCTGCAGGGGAGGGTTACCCTCCACTTCAAGCATGACGGGGCGGCGACGCTCTTTGTCAAGATCTTCGAGGAAGATGGTAGGCGCTTGGGGTGCTGCCCGGAGGGCGACGGTGGAGATAGCGACCACTTCTCCGCCGACGACGATCATTGCGGCAGCACCATCATTGACGGTGAGCTTGCCCTTGGCGACGGCCGCAATACCTCCAGCAGTAGTGATGCCTCCTCCGGGGGAAGATCAAGCGATGACGACTACGAGGAGCCACCACGTCGGCGGGCCCGGACCAAAGAGAGCGGCGAGCCACCACGGTGCCATGCCCCTGCCCCGAAGGCTGTCGAGCCACCATGCCGTCGTGCCACCGTCAAGGAGGAGGAGGACTCCGACTGAGCTGGGGTGGCGCCAGAGCCAAGCCTCAGGAGTAGCGGTCCTCAGGAGGCCATCTTTTGTTGTTGTTTCTTACTTTCGGCATCAAGAATCACGTAGGGCCCCGAGGGGGTATGTAATGAACTATGGCGCTTGCGCCTTTAGGTTAGCGTTTTTTTCATCCCCTACTTTGGTGCTACCAATTGAAAATTCCTGCTTGTCGCGATTAGGATAACTTAGCTTGGCGTACTCATGGTGGATTCTTGCGTCGTGAGGTGCAGCTGGAACACTGGGGCAGGTCAGAGATCTTGTCAGGGGCTTCTTCCTTGTAGACTAGGCAGCTTCATAGCCTCGAGAAGTGCCCGCCACTCGTGAAGCTCCTGGGGGGGGGGGTTGTCGAGGAGTCAGGGCCTCCATCTCCGGAGGTGCTTTCTCAGGACACCGCATCCCATGAAGGCGCTGAATCACGCTTTTCATAGGATTAGAGTTCCTTGATAACGAGCCAAACCGTGATTTCCCTTTCCTTGGTCTTCCTCCTCCCAGTGACCATTTTTGGTTTGAGCCCCCGAGCGAGGGTCGATCGTCGCTGGTATGTTGGGTTGCGATGTCCGGCAAGGCCAGGAGATGAGCGCTCCTGAGGCCGGGGGCCTAAGGCTATACATGCCTGCTGGCTCGCTCGAGAGCGTCGCACGAGGATCAGAACGCCAAAGCTTTGGCGAGGTGCACATCGTGTCCAGCCCTCGCTCGCAGGGCGCGCGTGAGGGAGAAACTGGCAGGTGCCAACCTTTTAAAACGCGACATCAAAACGAGAAACGCTGCAAAGAAGAAAAAATTCCCACCCCTTTTTCGAACAAAGACGCGAAAACTTCAAGTTTCATTCCAAAAAATGGCAAATTTGGTTACAAAAGAGAGCAAAGAACAGCCGCGTCCGGCACCTAAGCTAGTCTTCCCGCCAGCATGGAGCATGGGGCTTCCACTAGGCGTGGGCATAGTCATTGGAGGACCGTGTCGTATGCTAGCGCGGAGCATGGGGCTTCCACTTGGGCGTGGGTGGGGGCCCCTCCGTGTCCTCGGGGGACTCCGGGCGTATACATCCCACTCATTATTACGTGAGGTGCTGGATGTTCCAGGCATTCTGGATGGGGACCCCGTCCTGCGTCTCCAGGCATACGGCGCCAGGCCTGGAGACTCGAGTGACACTGAACGAGCCCTCCCACATGGGCGAGAGCTTGTGCAAACCCTCCCTAGAGAGGACTCGCCTCAGGACGAGGTCACCCACCTCGAGGGTCCTGGAGCGGATGCTGCGAGAGTGGTAGCGCCGCAGCGCCTGCTGGTACCTCGCTGCGCGGAGCGAGGCTCGGCGGCGGGCCTCCTCCCCGAGCACGAGGTCTGTCCCCCGCGAGGCATCCTGACGCTCCTCATCGAATGCCAAGACCCGCGGGGAGCGATGCTTGACCTCGTGCGGGAGGACCACCTTTGCCCCGTCGACGAGGAAGAATGGGGTCACGCCGGTGGGCTTAGTCGCGGTGGTGCAAATGGACCACAACACGGACTAAAGCTCACCAAGCCAACCCCCGCTGCAGGCCTCAAGCTTCTTCTTGAAGCTCCTTGCCTTGAGGCCCCACAGGACCTCCGCGTTGGCTCGCTTGGCGTGGCTGTTGCTCCGTGGGTGCGCCACTGAAGCGTAGCACATCTGCGTTCCAAGGTTAGCACAATATGTTCTAAAGAGGTTTCTTGTGAACTGTGAGGGATTGTCGGTAATAATATTGTTGGGGACACCGAAGCGGCTCACGAGGCCCTTGATGAACTTGATGGTCGAGCCGTCGGGGATGGTGTGCACGGGCTCCACCTCCGCCCACTTGGTGAACTTGTCGATGGCGACGTAGAGGTAGCGGTACCCGCCGGCCGCCCGAGGGAAGGGCCCCAGTATGTCCAGCCCCCAGACTGCGAAGGGCCAGGAGAGCGGGATGGTCTGGAGACCATGTGTGGGCTGATGAATTTGCTTGGCGTGAAATTGGCAGGCCTCACATGATCGGACCAGCTTAGTGGCGTCTTGGAGCGCCGTTGGCCAGTAGAAGCCACCGCGGAACACCTTTGCCACGAGGGTACGAGACGAGAAGTGATGCCCACAATCGTCTCCGTGGATGTCGGCAAGTAGCTCGTGCCCCAGCTCCTAGGATATGCACCGCATCGAGATGTCGTTGGGGCGCATGTGGTACAACTCGCCGTCCTACAAACAATAAGCAGTGGCCTGGCGGACCACGTGCTCCACGTCCTCCTCCTTTTCCGGCAAGGCGCCGATGAGCAGGTATGCCTTGAACTCCTTAGTCCAATCGCCGGCCTGAGGTTCTAGCGCCAGAAGCAGGGCGGGGCCGGTGGCAGCTCCTCCTGAAGCGACGCCAGGCCTGCGGCCGGGGGTGAAGCGGATGGCTTGAAGAGCCTCTCTTCGAAAACACCAGGCTCCTAAGGCTCGCGACGCGATGCCCTCTTGCCGATGTTGTATGCTTCCTTGTTCGCACCACGCGGGACATGCTGCAATTCCAAGCCCTGGAAACGCTTTTCAATCTTACGTACCTCTTCCAAGTATGCCTCCATGTGCTCGTCCTTCGGCGTCTACTCCTTGTTGGAGAAGTTGACGAGGAACTCGGAGTCGCCCTTGATGGTGAGGCACTTGACCCCCAGGGCGGCAGCGGCCCTGAGGCCAGCGATCAAGCCTTCGTATTCCGGTATATTGCTGGAGACCTTCTCACCATGTTGGAAGCAAAGCTGGACGGCGTAGTGAAGGTTGTCTTGGGTCGGGGAGATGAGCACTACTCCAGCCCCCGCACCCCACCGTGCGAAGGCTCCGTCGAAGTGCATGACCTAGCCGTTGGGCGCCTCATCGCCAGGCGCGAGGGACTGGCCCTCGTCCAGCCCCTGGTCGGGAGCGTCTATCCATTCCGCCACGAAGTCAGCGAGGGATGCCCTTGATGACCCTAATTGTGCTAAACTCCAGGTGGAGGGCTTGCAGCTCGATGTTCCACTCTGCAACCCTCCCAGCAGCATTGGGGATGCGCAACACTTTCTCCAGGGGGTACGCAGAGACGACCTTGATGGGGTGGCACCGGAAATAATGGCGCAACTTCCTTGAGGCGACGAGGAGTGCAAGCAGGAGCTTTTGCTGCATAGGGTAGCACGCACGCGCATCCCGCAGCACGGTGCTGGCGTAGTACACTGGGTGCTCGATCAGGGACGAGGTGTTGGCGTCGCCTCGCTTCTCATGAGGCTCGATGGACTCAGGTTCCCCGTGGGTCGATGAAGTGACGAGGGCCTCAGGAGCGCCGTCTTGAGGCGGCGGGCGTTGCGCGGCCCCGCACGAGCCGCCCTGCTTTGCGCCTGTGCCAGCGCGCTCCTCTCGGACTGCCACGAGCGCCGCGCTGGCCGAGTGGTGGGTGGCCTCCAAGTAGAGCACCAGGGGCTCGCTAGGACTAGGTGCCACCATGATGGGTGGGCTCGTGAGATACCGCCTGAGGTCTTCGAAAGTTGCCTCTGCCTTAGGAGTCCACTTGCAGGGGCCCTTCCTCTTCATGAGCTTGAAGAAGGGGAGGGCGCGCTCGTCCAGCTTGGATATGAAACGTCCCAAAGAGGTCATGCAGCCCGCAAGCTTCTGCATTTCCTTGAGGGCCTGAGGCGGGCGCATTTTCCCGATCGCTTTGACCTCTCTGGGTTGGCCTCATTCCCTCGGTGCGATACCAAGAAACTGAGCAGCTTGCCAGACGGGACCCCAAAAACACATTTTTCCGGGTTGAGCTACATGTTCACTTGGCGCAGGCTGGCGAATGTCTCCTCCAGATCCTCGAAGAGTGTCCTCGCCTCTCGCGACTTGACCACAATGTCATCGACGTACGCCTCCACGTTTCTCCCGAGCTGCTGCCCCAGGGCAATGCGCATCAACCGCTGGAAGGTCGCACTGGCGTTCTGTAACACGAAGGGCATGCACATGTAGCAGCAGACACTGCATGAGGGGAGGAAAGCCGTCTTCTCGACGTCCTCCACCGCCATCTTGATTTGATGGTAGCCTGAGAAGGCATCCAGAAAGCATAGCAGATCACACTCAGCGGTGGAGTCCACGATCTGGTCGATGCGCGGGAGCGGGAAGGGGTCCTGAGGTCAAGCATTGTTGAGACTCGTGAAGTCGACGCACATGCGTTCCTTCCCACCCTTCTTGGGGACAATCACTGGGTTGGCCAGCCAGACTGGGTGTCGTACTTCCTGAACAACACTATCTTCCTGCAGCTTGCTGACCTCTTGGACGATGAACGCTTGCTTCTCTTGTGCTTGTCGTCTTGCTTTTTGCTTCACCGGGCGTGCATTGGGGCGTACCCTCGGGTGGTGTTCGATCACTTCTCTTGGGACGCCTACTAGGTCGCATGCCTTCCACGCAAACATGTCCTTGTTCGCGCGGAGGAAGTTGACCGGCGCCTTCTCCTGCTCCGGGGGGAGGCCGGCACCAATGGTGAAGGTGTGGCCCGGGCTCCTGTCATCAGCAAGCACCTTCTTCGTCTCAGCCCGGTCCTAAGTGAACAACTACTTCTTCTTCGCGGGTGCAGCCTTTGGGGCCTGCGCGACGCTCTCGACATCGGGGCATGAGGCCGTTGCGGCATTGTAGACGAGCTTGAGGGCCCGAACCGCGTCCTTGGTGTCTCCGGCCACAGTTATGATGCCGCTGCTGCCAGGCATCTTGATGATGTTGTAGCCTGGGTGCGTCGCCGCCATGAACTTGGCGAGGGCCGGATATCCTAGGATGGCATTGTAACCACGTCGAAGTCGATCAGCTCGGTACGGTAGTTGTCGCTAGTGCCGAAGGTGACGGGGAGGCGCACCAGCCCCAAGGGGGTGGCAGAGCCTCTGACCACCCCTGAGAAGGGCCTGGAGGGGGCGAGATGGTCGTAGGGCATCTGGAGCATGTCGAAGGCCTCCACGGAAAGGACGTTGAGGCCGACGCCGCCGTCGATGAGGGTCTTGGTGACTGCAATGTTGCTGATGGTGAGCGTGCATAGCATGGGGAGCGCACTAGCAGCGACCGTGATCCTGGGATGGTCCCTGGAGACGTAGGTGATGTCGGTCTCTGGCTGCGCCCTGCTCCACGGGGCCTCGAGCTACAGCTAAGCTGCGCCCGCCTAGCGGAGAAGTTGCTTGATATGGTGATCGAACGCGGGCGCCTGCGACCCGCTGAGGATACAAACGATCGCGGGCGTGGCAAGGCAACCCACAGCGTCCCCATAGGCTGCAGGCTTTTGGTGGATTGGCCTCATGAGGAGGTTTGAGGATGAGCTAGTACAGTGGTGAGCGACCTCGAGAGGGCTCTCGGGCGAGGATGGATCCGTCCCTCTCTACGGTGGAGGCTTGTATCTATTTATAGTGGCCTGGGTCCTCATCCCTTATTGCACAGGCGGGAAGGGATCCCTCAATGACCAAATTTGAAAGGGGACAGGAGGTACAGCTTATCCTGACTAAAGGTGGTCTTCGCCTACAAAGCAACTGGGCGTGATGTGGAGGTGGGCTCGGTGATGACATCCGTCCTGCCGAGCTCATGGTCTTGGTCTTGTTGCAGTGGAATGGAAACCTTTGGGGGATTCCTTGGGAATGTCCTTCCCCCCTTAGCACCAAAGGGGAAACTGTCCCCCCCTGCGACCGCTGGCCTTGGTCATCATGGCTCACGTCATCGCAGCCTCCTGAGGCCGGGTACCTGCATAGGAATCTCCGCCCCTCGGGAGGCCGGGGACCTCATGAGAGTCTTGTCTTGGATGGTTCGTTGCCAGGCCGTACAGGGCCGTCGAGGTGGGCCACGCGCTGGGCCGCAGGCAGGCAGGTCTGGGTACCCCCAATCCCAGAATGCCGACATTTTCAGATCTGAATATTTTATTCAAAAAGCAAACAAAACAAAAGTACATTTCAAGAATAACACATATCGTGTGGACAAATAAAAATTTAGGCTCAACATAGGCTAACCGATATTTGTTGACGAAGAGAGGTGGGATGCGTACTATGCCCAAGCTTAGATGCTTGAGACTTCTTGAAGTCTATACTTGGGGTGCCTTGGGCATTCACAAGCTTGATCTTTTGTATCTCGTTCAATCATCTCATATCCCGGTTTCATCTAAGTCTCAAAAACTTCAGCCATACAAAACTCAAAAAGAACTCGTGAGATAGGTTAGTACACATAAGAACGAATCAATGCTTCATGTACTGCCAATACAAGTTGCAAATTAATTTTCAAACATCGTCTACTGTATACTAATATTTCCAAAATTTATATCTACCAATATAAGTCATGAAAACGATCGGACAAGTAGATATCAAAACTATGACAGCAATCTGTCTAAATAGGACAGTCTGTAAGAATTAATTTAAAAAGTGCACTTCTATACCTCTAAAAATTATAAAAAATTTGGACATGATAAAGAATTTATATGACAATACTTTGTAAAAATTTCAGAAAGTTTCCACGTTCCAGTAAAATATGAAAATTCAAACACTACAACAAAAGTTTTTTTTTTACAAAGCACACATCAAACATGCAATTCAAGAATCCTAAAGGAAATTCTTGGAACTTTTTATTGAAAAACAATATTATAAATAAAATATAACAGAGAACAACAATATAAAATGACGCTCCAAGCAAAACTCATATTATGTGATGAATAAAAATATAGCTCCAAGCAAGATATACCGACAGTGTTGAAGTCGAAAGAGGGGATGCCTTTCGAGGCATCGCCAAGATTAGATGCTTGAGTCTTCGCTGGATATTATCTTGGGGGTGCCTTGGGCATCCAAAAGCTTAGGTTCTTTTCACTCCTTATTCTTCTCATATCTATGTCTCAACAAAAACTTGAAAAGTTCAATCACACAAAACTTAACGAAACATCGTGAGATGGGTTAGTATAACAAATAAAGATCATTCACTTAGGTACTGTCAAGACAAGATTCATAATTTTTCTGACATAATACTTACTTTATTCTACCATTCAAATAATTTATATCACTGAATATAAGCTATGGGAACACTAAAACAAGCAAACTATGCATGCAAAATAGAATCTGTCAAAAACAGAATAGTCTGTGAAGATCTGTAGTATAACCATACTTCCTTGTCTCTAAAAATTCTGAAAAATGAGGAAAACTTAAATAATTTGCATAAAAATGCGAGTGATTATCATAAAACTACCACAATTCGTTACATGGCTCCATAAAACTACGAGATTTTTGTTTGTGACTGATACCAACCGCTTTTCTCGTCGGTTGTCTCAAAAAACCCAAAATGTCGAGTGCTTTGAAATTAATCGTGGTTATGACAGTTGGGACCCACACATAAGATAACCATTTGTTTGACTGTTTAGTTTGACCATTAACTTACATGTGGGGCATACATGTCAATGTCTCTTCCCGATGAATTTTTCAATCAGGTCCTTGCAATTGTTGGGCAGAAAGCAATCTCGTCCCTACTCTCGATCCTGCACATAATCTAATCAACAAGTATCCATACTATCCCAAAGGCTTTTGACGCTCCAGTGAAATCAGAGAAATTCTTTACTGGAGGCAAAAGTTTCTGTTTTTGCACAGAATCTAATCAACAAGTATCCATACTATCCCAAAGACTTTTCTTGGCACATTATTGAAATAAAAGACACAAAATATGATTACTACAATGGATTAATCATGTGAACACTCAAAAACAGAAAGTAAAAGTGTTGGGTTATCTCCCAACAAGCACTTTTCTTTAAAGCCTTTTAGCTAGGCATGATGATTTCAATGATACTCACATAAAAAATAGTAATTGGAACATGCAAGAGAGCATCATGAATCTCATGACAAGCACATTTAAGTCTAACCCACTTCCTTTGCTTAGGAATTTTGTCATAAAACAATTTATGGGAGCAACAATCAACTAGCATAGGAAGGCAAAACAAGCATAACTTTCAGTAGCATCATGAAGGAATTTCACAATATAACATATAGAGAGGAAACATGATATTTTTGCAATTCCTACAAGCATATGTTCCTCCGTCATAATAATTTTCAGTAGCATCATGAAGGAATTTCACAATATAACTATCACATAAAGCATTCTTTTCATGATCTACAAGCATAGAGGATTTATTACACTCCACATAAGAAATTTTCTTCTCATTCATTGTAGTGGGAGTATCATAGGAGACTTGAATATTATAAATTGTTTCCACATTAAAAGAGAAATGTTCAGAGAAATGGTATTCATAATTTGGACAAGTTTTATAATAATAATAACTAGCTAGGTGACCCGCGCATTTGCGCGGCTAGAATTAATTTTATATTGCGGTGTTTTCTATTGATCTATCTTCTTTCATTTCATCCATTGCTACATTAGTGTTTATATAAATATATGGATGTGCAATGATGAAACACCAAAAGAATAAGGTTCTATGTATCGAGATGCTAAACCATATACTCTAGTACTAATCTCTCGCTGTCATGGTTCACTTTTCTTATATGTTTGTATTTATATTTCCAACCAATATGATTCAGGATTGTTTCGCCAAGAACACAAACTGTATCAAATTTGTGTTTTTTATTTTTGCAGTGCCATACATTAGTTAGTCCATATATAGGGCTCCAGATGTTCTCAGCATACTGTAGTTTTCTTTGCAACTTTCAGGAATAAACCCATGTAATCGACGGATGGTGTGAAATTGTTTGCAGTATTGTCCAATTGGCCCATGTTAATACTTCTATTTATCAGGCCTTGCATTGACAATAATATGTCATTTAAACTATAGAAAATATATATAGAGACGAACATGTGTCTTGAGGGAACGCAATATTACTTTTGGGGCAGTTATGTGTTCAATTATATTATTGATTGGAAATGTATCCACCTATGATAAAGATCAGCATCCACTAATGCAAAAATAATACCATATGACTCCATAAGAATCTTCATATTTCCATCTTCTACTTCTCTTCATTAGTTGCTATATCCTCTAGTAGCCAATTGTTTTTCGGGTCGCCATGTTAAGGTTGATACACCATTTGAGATATTGTTGTTGGAATACACGTCTTGAGGTAATAGGATCAATGCTCTCGCTAAAATCTTTGTGCTAAATGTATTCGTGTCGTTAAAAATGTCATTGTGTGACATTGGTTTACCAATGGAATTAAGGTTGGTGTCCTACACCTAAGACCATGTCACTAACAATTAGATGCATGGACATTGTGTCTTGCTTCTTCAAGCCCACGTGTCACTACTATCTGGCAATAGTGATCTCATGATAGTACAATATCATGCCTCTCGATCTTCCACATGTGTTTCTAGATGTTCGTCACAATATTATCTTACTTGAATTATCTATGTAGCATGACAATCTAAGGCTGAGTAACTATTGTTTTCTGTTCGTAAAAAGTTGCTAACAAAATATTCCATCTTTAGGTATTCCCATAGTTTATTTTTTGTGTCGATGTTGTTCTCCGTCAACATATATTTTAACAGGCTTGAATCGGATGACTAATTTATTTGAATTTCATTGCATGTTCTATTTTTGATTCATAGCTAAATTTAATATAATGAAAATTGATTTACCCATTAGTTTATTTTTATTATTTTTAAATTCACATTAAAGCCAGAGTTATATTCTTTTTCATCCCAATAGTATATATATTAATTAATTATAGATTGTGTAAATATAGATTTTATTATAGAATACAAAATTGGTCTGATTGTCTATTTATTTGCATTACTGCAGGTGTCATTCTATCATTCGTTCGTTGCCCTTGCTGAGCTCATATATGTGTAATAATTGCATGTGAACATATGGGTTGTTGCTCGTGCATGCACACATGCTATTCGCCTACATGTCTAATGTCGTAGTACCATTCTTTTAGGTTTACAGATTGATGTGTGCATATGTTTTTCTTTCAAAGAGTTGTCCATGTGCTGCAATGCGGGACCTATAGAATTTGGATACCACTAATGCTAAACTTCGATGACCTCTAATTATAGACAAAATCAGTTAATCTCTGATCATGTAATTTTGTTTTTAATATTTCAATATTTAGATTTCAATATCCAGATGTTAAACGTTCTAATCGAATTTATTTACATAGAAATATATAGGATCGGCCGAGTTGGAGCTGCTGGAGATACGCTAGCACATGGGCGACAGTAGCCGGCAGAAGCAGCGGTGTGTTACTACATGCATGGCTAGACTTGAAGTGTGTGACAACAATCTTGTATGGTTAAGATGAGCGTGTATCCGTCGACCGTCATGATGGGAGTGCGATCAAGATGTCACGATGCTGGGCGGTCGGTGCAATTTTCTTGAGGCATTAAGTAGCACATGAATAGTCGAACAGATCGAGCTTAGTTTGGACAGGCATGTAGATGCAATTTTTTCTAGAAAAATAAACAAAACATGTACGCCTAGGAAATTATTAGCGCAATAGTTTTTTTGAGCACCTGATGGCTGCCTCGATGGGCTTCCACGGTTGGCCTTGAGGCCCACGGACATACTTCTTCTATCCAATATTGACGTGCTTTGGAGGCCAGCTGATGCTTTTTCTTTTCAATGCGTACGTGAGTTGGTCTCCTCAATGCGTACGTATTTATCAGCTACTCAATGTGTACTTGATTTGGAAAACCGAACTTTTACGTGCCAACAATCGACTTACTTGTACAAGACTTGGCCGTGGATTATTAAATCTAAGCCGTTCAAATATCATAACTCTAAAGTGATAAATCTTCACTGTTCGTTTTCTATCATTTTAAGTATATAATAGATAATCACTACTTTTTATAACATAAGTATCATCACAATAATCATCATAATTAGTAACATGGTTTTCATTGTAAATGGGAGGCATGCAATCATCATAACAAATTTGATCGTTCTAAGTAGGGGGACTAAAAAGATCAATTTCATTATGCATAGCATCCCCAAGCTTGGGACACACATCAATTGCAGCAAATATATTCTCAAATATGTCATTCTCATCAAGCATAGCATCCCCAAGCTTATGGGTTTGCATATCATTAGGATAATCATCAATAGCATGAATAGCACCAATAGTGTAACAATTATTATCATCATAATTTTCCAAGTTGGTGACAAAAATATTTTCAATATTATAAGGTGTATCATTATCTTCCCAATCATCCTCATCACAACGAGTAGTAGGCATAACAAAATAACCATCAAGTGTATCATCATCCACACTACTTTCGTATTTATTCTCAACAATGATAGGAGAAAGATTATTTGAGAGGGATACCTTTTTATGTTTACCTTTTCCTATTTTTGAGCTTCTTATTGAAGAGATTGGATCGATGGGAAGCTCTTCATTACAACCTGATTCATCACGATAAAAAATAGGAGGGTATTGGGAGACCTTTATCCGTTCATTAGTATTCCTTTTATATTCTATTGGTTTCTCATTTTTCCTATAGTTGGCAATATAAGCATTGTCATTGCAATTCACTACACAAAACATATATATTTCTTGTAGATTAGTTTCATTATCATTTGTGACAATGAATATATCAAACCAATCATTTTTATGTGTTAATTCTTCACACACAAAAAATAAGCATAGTTCGTTATAGAGTTCATGGGAGCTCAAATAATCACAATATTTAGAGACGGTTCGGTCATGAAAAAACATGCATTGGAAATTAAGATGACCAACCCTATTGCAAAGTTCACAAGTAATGGGATGAAGAGAGCATAATCTTGTGGCACATTCATCTATCACTTTTAGCCACCAATTAGTTTGATCATTTTTATGCTTCTGACAAAATCTATCGTCCCTATATGGCATGTCTTTGCAAAATTTATTCACTCCACAACAATTGACATGCTTATAGGAAATCTTTTTATCATGACTAGTGCAATCATCATGAGCATCATGGATATTGAGAGAATTCATACTAACAATATTGCTATCATGCTCATCATTCAAGGAATTCTCATTAAGTATTTTCGTAAATTCTTCCTCTACCAATTGAGCACAATTTTCTGAATCCTTGTTTTCATGAAAGACATTAAAAAGACGAAACAATTGAGGCAACCTAAATTCCATTTTTGTAGTTTTCTTTTACAAACTAAACTAGTGAAAAACAAGAAACTAAAAGATTTAATTCCAAGATATAAAGATATACCTTCAAGAACTTACCTCCCCGGTAACGGCACCAGAAAACTGCTTGAAGTCTACTACGCAACTTTATTCTTGTAGACTTTGTTGGGCCTCCAAGCATAGAGTTTTGTAGGACAGTAGTAATTTTCCCTTAAGTGGATGACCTAAGGTTTATCAATACGTGGGAGGTGTATGATGAAGATGGTCTCTCTCAAGCAACCCTGCAATCAAATACAGGAAATCTCTTGTGTCCCCAACACACCCAATAAAATGGCAAATTGTATAGGTGCACTAGTTCGGCGAAGAGACGGTGATACAAGTGCAACATGGATGGTAGAAATAGATTTTTATAATCTGAATAAATAAAAACAGAAAGGTAACAAATAGTAAACTGCGAGCAAAACGGTATATTAATGCTTGGAAAGAAGGCATAGGGTTCATACATTCACTAGTGCAATCTCCCAACAATGCTAACATAGTTGAGTCATATGATCATCCCATAACGTGCAACAAAGAATCACTCCAAAGTTCCTATCTAGCAGAGAACAATAAGATGAAATTGGTTTAGGTAGTAGAACCACCTCAAAGTTATTCTTTCCGATCAATCTTTTGGGCTATTCCTATAAGTGTCACAAACAGGCCTAGAGTTCGTACTAGAACAACACCAATGATGCATATCAATCAACCCTAACGTCACCTAGATACTCCAATGTCACCTCAGTATCTGTGGGTAAATTATGCGACATGCATCAAACAATTTTAGGTCTATCATATTCAATCCAACACAAAGAACTTCAAGGAGCACCCGAAGATTTCTATCGGAGAACGTGGTATGAAAACGTGCAATCAACCCCTATGCATAGATCCCCAAGGTCACCGGAATCTACAAGTTGATGCCTCAACATATATCAAGTGAATCAATAGAATAACCCCAATGTCACTACGGGTATCCTACGCAAGACATACATCAAGTGTTCTCAAACGAAAATATTCAATCCAAGATAATCATATCTCAAAGGGAAAGATTCAATTCATCACAACATGATAGCAACGGAATAATATCATATGTTCCGACTATAGTAACAAAGCCCATGATACATCAAAATCGTGACTTCTCAAGAACACAAGAGAGAGAGAGATTGAACACATAACTACTGGTACATACCCTTAGCCCCGAGGGTGAACTACTCCCTCCTCGTCATGGCCTCCGCCGGATGATGAAGATGGCCACCGATGATGGTTTCCCCTCTTCGGCAGGGTACTAGAACTTCTCCAGATTGGTTTTCCGTTTATACAGAGAGTTGCAGTGCCGGAACAGAGATTCACTATTTATTTCTGGGGTTTCTAGAATTTATAGGATTTTTCAGCATTGGAATCACGTGCAACGGAGCCACGTGGGGCCCACCACATATCAGGGTGCGGCCTAGGGGTGGCCTCGCTTTGATGGCTTGTGTCCCAAGTGTGCCTCCCCTCCGGTGGATCTTTGCTCCGATATGGCTTATTTCCTCCAGAAAAAATCACCAAAAAGTTTTGGACGATTCCGAGAACTTACATTTTTTGCAGAAAAACAACACCACGGTTGTCGTCGTTTTTTCACGGGGGGTGCACCGAGACGGCAGATGCCATGGGGTGGCTTATCTTGGGTGGAGCAAGGCTTCAGTGGAATATCCGGGACGGGTATGTGAATAGCATGCGGTGGTCTACCCAGGTTCGGGGCTCTCCGGAGAGATAATACCCCTACTCCTGCATATCTGTATATATGTAGTATATCTGGTACATGGTTGCTCCTAGAGCTGTATTAGAGGAGATAGCAGTAGATGAGAGCTCACTATATCATATATGTGTGTGTGAGCCAGTGAGGTGTGATGGCCTAGAGCCTCGTGGCCGTGGGAGTGTGCCCGTGAGAGAGTGTGATGAGTGGAGGGCTTGGTGCCCTTTTATAGTGTGGGCATGGGCATGGTGGGTGGTGGCCCACCCACCAACTACACTATTCCAGATGTCAAGCGAGGTGACGCGTGATGCAGGCTATAGTGCGCCACTATTGCTCAACAGTGTCGGGTACAGCCGTCTCGTCCGTGTCGGGTCGGATGTGATGTTGCGGTTGACTCCTGGCAGCCGGCTAGCCGGCGCAGCCAGCAACTCGCTGGCTGGGGCAGCCGACAGTCAGCTAGGCAGCCGGCCTGGTGGAGCAGCCGGCCCGAGCGGGCGGGCACCCCCCCGATAGTAGCCTCCGAGCCTCCGGGCGACTCGAAGAGTCGGGCAGAGGGTTTTTGCAGTCGTCGTTGTTGTTGTAGAATTTGTTGATGACG
The DNA here is from genome assembly GCA_039707655.1 of Elymus sibiricus. Lineage (NCBI taxonomy): Eukaryota > Viridiplantae > Streptophyta > Magnoliopsida > Poales > Poaceae > Elymus > Elymus sibiricus. The sequence goes on from CM077669.1 coordinate 140,203,000, forward strand.
GTCATTTGTGGGTCGGGGATAGCGTGGCTTGCTTCCAGCGGGGGCGTGCCAGCGCACCCGCTGGGTGTAGCCTCCGAGCCTCCAGGCGACTCGAGAAGTCGGGCAGAGGGTCTATGCTCTTGCTCAAGCAGACGGTGGCGTCGAGGTTGTCGGGCGTGGATGCGGGGTCCGCCAACTGATGGGCGCGGTGCCCTGCCGGGCGTGGACGCGGAGTCCACCGGCTGGCGGTTTCCAGCGGGGGTGCGCCAGCGCACCCGCTGGGTGTAGCCTCCGGGAAACTCGAAGAGTCGCACGGAGGGTTTTTGCTGTTGCTGAAGCAGATAGTGGCATTAAGGACGCCGGCGCGGACGCGGGGACCGCCGACCGATGGGTGCGGGGCCCTGTCGAGGGCGGACGTGGGGTCCGCCTACTGTTTGAGCGTGAGGCGCTGCCGGGGGTGGACGCGGGGTCCGCCGGCTGATGGGCACGGGGCCCTGCCGGGCGCGGACGCGGGGTCCGCCGGCTATCAAGCGCGAGGCGCTGCCGGGCGCAGACGCGGGGTCTGCCGGCCGATGAGCGTGGGGCGCTACCGAGGGCAGACGCGGGGTCCGCCGGCTGATAAGTGCGAGGCGCTGCCGAGCGCGGACGCGGGGTCCACCGGCAGATGAGCGCGAGGCGCTGCCGAGGGCGGACGCGGGGACCGCCGGCTGATGGCGCGGGGCGCTGCCGAGGGCGGACGCAGGGTCCGCTGGCTGATGAGCGCGAGGCGCTGCCCGGCGCGGACGCGGGGTCCGCCGGCTGATGATCGCGGGGCGCTGCCGAGGGCAAACGCGGGGTCTGCCGGCTGATGAGCGCGAGGCGCTGCCGGGCGCGGACGCGGGGTCCGGCGGCTGATGAGCGCGGGGCGCTGCAGAGGGCGGACGCGGGGTCCGCCGGCTGATGAGCGCGAGGCGCTGCCGAGGGCGGACGCAGGGTCCGCCGGCTGATGAGCGCGATGCGCTGCCGGGAGTGGCCTCCGAGCTTCCGAGTGAGGAGCTTCCTCATGGAAATGATCGTGCGAAAGACGAGTTTAGTCGATGCAGATGTGTCGAATATCTGATTTTGGCAATGCAAGTTATGTAGAGGGTGCCGACTCAGTTTCGTCCGAGCCCCCTTCAGTCTTTTTCATGTTCTCTCCGCTCTTTGGCTTTTCCTCTTGCTAGCCGGACAGCCGGGAGCCGGTCTGTGGCTTAGGCGAAGAGTGGGCCGCGGAGTGGAGCGAACAGTACTCGGACTCTGGGAGCAGACTCGACCGAGCAGATACTCACAAATGAAACGAGTGTTTTGCCCAATCCGTTTTCTCCCCGGGCGTTTTTCGCGTGTGGTGACCTCTAGCTTGTGCTCTCGCTAGCCGGACAGTGGCGGTACGATCTGTAGCCGAGACAAAGCGTGGGCCTTTGGTACCGTACACGCTACTAGATCGTCTCGTGGGAACCAATGTATCGGGCCAAGCGGCCGGCCCCGGGCGAGACGAGCTGGCGTTGGGGCAAACAGTAAAGTTGCTGAAATAAATGCGGAGATTGCCTCCGAGGGATGCTCGGGGTATCCGCTGTTTGTGCGTGGCACGAGGATGGGCGATCGGGAGCTCACATTGCTTGTGGCGCTGACGAGGCGGTTGTTGTCGATGACAGCCGGCGTGGCTTGCAGATGGCGCGGTCTTTTACCAGTGGGGCACGCCGGGCGCACCCGCTAGGTGTCACCCGCTGGGTGTAGCCTCCGGGGCAGTTGATGGAGGTGCCAGCCGGCCGGGCCTGGCCAGCCGGCGTCGAAGTGGACGAGCAGCGGAGCCGACTCTCCAGCCGGCCCGGTGTCGAGGTAGGCGGGCAGGCCAGCCGGGAAACCGGCTAAGCGGCGTCCGGACGACGACGCGGGTGGGTGCCAACTGGCCGAGCGGCAATGCGGGTCCTCCAACCGAGGACGCGGGCGGGCGGACCAGCTGTCGACTTTTCTTGTTTTCTTTCTCGTCAGCCGACAGTGGGCAGACGGACGGACGCTTTTTTTTTGGCACCCGGCTCCACCCTCTTTTACCCAACTGGTTCCCCCACTCCTCTTCTGTCCCCGCGTGGAGCGGGAGGAGCCGGCCGAGGCACGCGGGGGCCGGCCAGGGAGCAGGGACCGGCGGGGCACAGCCGGCCACCGTCGAACGGGAGCCGGCGGGGGCGCAGCCATCCGAGGCGACGGGGCGAACGGGCGCAGAGCGGACGCAGCATCGGCAGGGGGTCATGGGCAGGCGCAACGAGGAGAGTGGCCAGCGCGGTGTGCGAGGGCGGAGTAGGCGGGCGTGACGGGAGCCGGAGCCAGCCTAGGGCGGCGGCACGCGGGGAGGCGGAGCCGGCAGCTCCAAGGGCGGCGGCAGGCGGGGAGCCGGCTGGAGCGGCGGGGAGCCGTGCGCACGCGGAGAGGCGGGAGTGCACTCCGGCCGGAGCGGAGCATGGCCGGCCGCGGCGAGCCGGCGTGGGGCGGCCCGTGGCAGCGCGGGGAGCCACCGGGGCGCGGACGCGCGAGCGAGGCGGCCGGCGTAGCGCGGCGACGCGCGCGTGCGGAAGCACGAGCGGTCGAGCCGGCTAGGCGCGCGCGAGGACGAGCGGAGTAGGCGGAGCCGGCGCGATGCGGGTGCTTGGGTGGTGGCACAGGAGCTGGCGGGCACGCGGGAGGCCTCTGGAAGCGGCGTGGGCGAGCCGGGGGCCGCGGCGAAGGCGGGCCGGCGGGCGTGGGATCCGGCCAGCGCGGGAGGCCGCCGGGAGTGATGAGGCGGCCGGGTCGCATGGGCGGGGTGCAGAGTCAGCGACCGGTGGCGGCGATGAGCGCGACAAGGCGGAAGAGGCCGGGGGCGACGGGCGTCGAGCCGGCCGCGAGGACGCGAAGCAGGCACCGCCTGAGGCGGGTGAGCGCGGGTGCGCAGCCGTGGGAACGTCGCGGCGGCTGGAGACAGGCCGCGGGTGCAGCGGCCGGTGCGGGGCAGAGCCCGCGAGCTTGTGGGCGTGGCCGGCGCCGGCGAGACGCCCGAGGGCATGGGTGAAGGTGCGTGGGGGCGGGGAAGACCGTATGCAAGCACCAACTACCGGTGTGGGGCGCACCCGCCGGCGAAGGAGCTGAGAACGCACACGGAGGCGCACAGGGACGCGCACAGACGCGATGGAGCAGATGCGGTTGCGTGGGGCGCGAGTTCAACGAAGAGGACCGGAGGCCGGCGGCATGGACGGGTGGATCGGCCTGCCGTGGTTCAGGCGCAAAGGGCGCGGCAGGTTCGTCCTGAGGCAGGACTCTGTTGGAAATATGCCCTAGAGGCAATAATAAATTGGTTATTATTATATTTCCTTGTTCATGATAATCGTTTATTATCCATGCTATAATTGTATTGATTGGAAACTCAAATACATGTGTGGGTTCATAGACAACACTGTGTCCCTAGTAAGCCTCTAGTTGACTAGCTCGTTGATCAAAGATGGTTAAGGTTTCCTAGCCATTGACATGAGATGTCATTTGATAACGGGATCACATCATTAGGAGAATGATGTGATGGACAAGGCCCAAACTGTAAACGTAGCATTTGATCATGTCAGTTTATTGCTATTGTTTTCTGCATGTCAAGTATCTGTTCCTTTGACCATGAGATCATGCAACTCACTGACACCGGAGGAATACCTTGTGTGTATCAAACGTCGCAACGTAACTGGGTGACTATAAAGGTGCTCTACAGGTATCTCCGAGGGTGTCTGTTGGGTTGGCATGGATCAAGACTGGGATTTGTTACTCCGTGTGACGGAGAGGTATCTCAGGGCCCACTCGGTAATACAACATCACAATGAGCCTTGCAAGCAATGTGACTAAAGTGTTAGCCACGAGATCTTGTATTACGGAACGAGTAAAGAGACTTGCCGGTAACGAGATTGAACTAGGTAGAGAGATACCGACGATCGAATCTCGGGCAAGTAACATACCGAAGAACAAAGGGAACAGCATACGGGATTAACTGAATCCTTGACATTGAGGTTCGACCGATAAAGATCTTCGTAGAATATGTAGGAGCCAATATGGGCATCCAGGTCCCGCTATTGGTTATTGGCCATAGAGGTGTCTCGGTCATGTCTACATAGTTCTCGAACCCGCAGGGTCTACACACTTAACGTTTGGTGACGATTAGTATAGTTGAGTTATTATGTTGGTGACCGAAGGTTGTTCGGAGTCCCGGATAAGATCCCGGACATGACGAGGATCTCCGGAATAGTCCGGAGGTAAAGATTGATATATGTGATAATAGTGTTTTGATCTCCGGAAGGGTTCCGGAATTCATCGGAAGGGGTTCTGGATGTTTACCGAAGTGTTCGGGTGCGAGAACACTTTATATGGGCCAAAGGATAAAAGCCCACGAGGTATTGGAAAGTGCAAAAGTAGTTTTGCTGCCGCGTAAGCGGTACTACCGCTTGGTGAAGCGGTACTACCGCCCGAGCGGTACTACCGCTTGTGTGAAGCGGTACTACCGCCCAAGCAGTACTACCGCTTGTGAGCGGTACTACCACTTGTGCGCGGCTGTGCACGGTTCGGCAGGGATCCGAGTTGGACTCTTTTCCTGCGGGCCAAACCGACCTTGTGCGGGCAAAACCGACCTAGAGGAGGCTTTTACTCCAAGTTTAGACCCCAAGGCTCAACATATAAATAGAGGGGCAGGGCGAGCACACGGGAATCATCAAGATTTCCCCAAGCCGTGTGCGGCAACCCTAACCCTCTAGTTCCTCCGTCATAATCTCCGTAGTGCTTGGCGAAGCCCTGCAGAGATTGTTCCTCACCACCATCACCACGCCGTCGTGCTGCTGGAACTCAACCACTACTTCACCATCGCTCGCTGGATCGAGGAGGTGAAGGCATCATCAAGCCGTACGTGTGTTGAACGCGGAGGTGCCGTCCGTTCGGCGCTAGTACGTGATCGGATCGAGGGACGACTTGCGATTTGGATCGCGAAGACGTTTGACTACATCAACCGCGTTTCTTAACGCTTCCGCTTAGCGATCTACAAGGGTATGTAGATTCACTCTCCCTCTCGTAGATGCTCATCACCATGGATAGATCTTGTGTGTGCGTAGGAAATTTTTGTTTCCCATGCAACATTCCCCAACAGTGGCATCATGAGCTAGGTCTATGCGTAGATGAGATCTCGAGTAGAACACAAACGAGTTGTGGGCGTGGGAGTATACATATTGCTTGCCGTTACTAGTTGATATTTGATTCGGCGGTACTGTGAGATGAAGCGGCCCGGACCGACATTATGCGTACACTTACGCGAGACAGGTTCCTTCAACTGACATGTAACTTCGTTGCATAAAGATGGCTAGCGGGTGTCTGTCTCTCTCACTTTAGTTGAATCGATTTCAATGAAGAGGGTTCTTTTAGAAGATCAAAAAGCAATCACTACACCACGTTGTGGTTTTGCGTAGGTAAGAACGGTTCTTGCAAACCCGTAGCAGCCACGTAAAATTTGCAACAACAATTAGAGGACGTCTAACTTGTTTTTGCAGGGTATGTTGTGATGTGATATGGCCAATTACATGATGAGATATATGTGATGTATGAGATGATCATGTGTTGTATAGAATATCACGACTTGCATGTCGATGAGTACGGCAACTGGCAGGAGCCATAGAGTTGTCTTTAATTATTGTATGACCTGCGTGTCAATCATTAAGCGCTATGTAATGCTTTACTTTATCGCTAAACGTTAGCAATAGTCGTGGAAGCAACAGTCGGCGCGACAACCTTATGGCGACACGTTGATGGAGATCAAGATGATGGAGATCATGGTGTCATGCCGGTGACGATGGAGATCATGCCGGTGCTTTGGAGATGGAGATCAAAAGCACAAGTTCATGGCCATATCATGTCACTTATGATTTGCATGTGATGTTAATCCTTTTATGCATCTTATTTTGCTTAGGACGACGGTAGCATTATAAGGTGATCCCTCACTTAAATTTCAAGATAAATTGTGTTCTCCCCGAGTGTGCACCGTTGCGAAAGTTCGTCGTTTCGAGACACGCCGTGATGATCGGGTGTGATAGACTCCACGTTCACATACAACGGGTGCAAGCCATGTTGCACACGCAGAACACTCGGGTTAAACTTGACGAGCCTAGCATGTATAGACATGGCCTCGGAACACAAGAGACCGAAAGGTCGAACATGAGTCATATAGTAGATATGATCAACATGAAGATGTTCACCATTGAAACCACCTCAACTCACGTGATGATCGGACTTGAGTTGGTGGATTTGGATCATGTTACACTCGAATGACTGGAGGGATGTCAATTTGAGTGGGAGTTTTTTTTAGTAATATGATTAACTAAACTCATTATCTAGAACAATAGTCTAAGTTGTCTTTGCAATATTTATGTTGTAGATCATGGCTCGCGCAGTAGCACCCCTGGATTTTAATGCGTTCCTAGAGAAAGCTAAGTTGAAAGATGATGGAAGTAACTTTGTGGACTGGGCCCGTAATCTAAGGATTATCCTTACGGCTTCCCAGAAGGCTTATGTCCTTGATGCACCGCTTGGTGATCCACCCGCTCCAGTTGAGTCTCTAGACGTTGTGAACGCCTGGCAGGCTCGTTCTGATGATTACTCAATAGTTCAATGTGCAATGTTGTATGGCCTAGAACCGGGACTTCAAAGACGTTTTGAACGTCATGGAGCATATGAGATGTTCCAGGAGTTGAAGTTTATCTTTCAGAAGAATGCCCGGATCGAGAGATATGAGATCTCCGACAAATTCTATGCTTGCAAGATGGAGGAGAACGGGTCTATCAGTGATCACGTGCTCAGAATGTCTGGGTACTCCACCCGTCTGGCTAAGTTAGGGATGCCCCTTCCGCCAGAGGCTATCACGGACAGAGTTCTTCAATCATTGCCACCTAGCTACAAGAGCTTCGTGTTGAACTATAACATGCACGGGATGAACAAGTCAGTCGCCGAGCTGTTTGAGATGCTGAAAGCCGCTGAGTCTGAAATTCAGAAGGAGCATCAAGTGTTGATGGTCAATAAAACCACTAGTTTCAAGAAAAATGGCAAGGGTAAGAAGGGTAACTCCAAGAAGAGTGGCAAAGCAGTTGCTCCTCTCGTGAAGAAACCCAAGGCTGGACGCAAACCAGAAACTGTGTGTCTTCATTGCAAGGGAACTGGACACTGGAAGCGGAACTACCCCAAGTATTTGGCTGACAAGAAGGCGGCCAACAACAAACAAGGTATATATGATATACATGTTATTGATGTGTACCTTACCAACTCTCGTTGTAGTGCCTGGGTATTTGATACCGGTGCGGTTGCTCATATTTGCAACTCAAAACAGGAACTGCGGAATAGACGGAGGCTGGCAAAGGACGAAGTGACGATGCGCGTGGGAAATGGTTCCAAGGTTGATGTGATCGCCGTCGGCACGCTCGCTCTTCGATTACCGTCGGGATTAGTGATGAACCTAAATAAGTGTTATTTGGTGCCTGCGTTAAGCATGAACATTATATCTGGATCTTGTTTATTGCGAGACGGTTACTCATTTAAATCAGAGAATAATGGTTGTTCTATTTATATGAGTAATATCTTTTATGGTCATGCACCCAATGTGAGGGGTTTATTCTTATTGAATCTCGATAGTAATGATACACATGTTCATAACATTGATGCCAAAATATGTAGAATTGATAATGATAATACCACTTTCTTGTGGCACTGCCATTTAGGTCATATTGGCGTTAAACGCATGAGGAAGCTCCATGCTGATGGACTTTTGGAGTCACTTGATTTTGAATCACTTGACACATGTGAGCCATGCCTCATGGGCAAGATGACTAAAACGCTGTTCTCTGGAATAATGGAACGGGCAAGTGACTTATTGGAAATCATACATACTGATGTGTGCGGTCCGATGAGCATTGAGGCGCGTGGTGGTTATCGTTACTTTCTCACCTTCACTGATGACTTAAGTAGATATGGGTATATTTACTTAATGAAACACAAGTCTGAAACATTTGAAAAGTTCAAACAATTTCAGAGTGAAGTTGAGAATCATCGTAACAAGAAGATTAAATTCCTACGATCTGATCGAGGAGGAGAATATCTGAGTTATGAGTTTGGCAGTCACTTAAGACAATGTGGAATTGTTTCACAACTAACACCGCCTGGAACACCACAGCGTAATGGTGTGTCCGAACGTCGTAATCGAACCTTATTAGATATGGTGCGATCTATGATGTCTCTTGCCGATTTGCCACTATCGTTTTGGGGTTATGCATTAGAGACAGCTGCATTCACTTTAAATAGGGCACCATCGAAATCCGTTGAGACGACGCCATATGAACTTTGGTTTGGCAAGAAGCCAAAGCTGTCGTTTCTTAAAGTTTGGGGATGTGATGCTTATGTCAAAAAGCTTCAGCCTGAAAAGCTTGAACCCAAAGCGGAGAAACGCGTCTTCATAGGATACCCAAAAGAGGCAGTTGGGTATACCTTCTACCTCAGATCCGAAGGCAAAGTGTTTGTCGCTAAAAACGGAACATTTCTTGAGAAAGAGTTTCTCTCGAAAGAATTGAGTGGGAGGAAGATAGAACTTGATGAGGTTATTGAACCTTTACTTCAACCTAAGAGTAGCGCAGCGCAGAAAGTTGTTTCTGTGGAGCCTACATTAGCTGAAGAGGAAGTTAATGATGATGATCATGAAGCTTTGGATCAAGTTGCTATCGAACCTCGTAGGTCGACAAGGACGCGTACTGCTCCTGAGTGGTACGGCAACCCTGTCTTAGAAGTCATGTTGTTAGACAACGATGAACCTACGAACTATGGAGAAGCGATGATGGGCCCGGATTCTGAGAAGTGGTTAGAGGCCATGAAATCCGAGATGGGATCCATGTATGAAAACAAAGTATGGACTTTGGAAGTATTACCTGAAGGGCGTAAGGCCATTCAGAACAAATGGATCTTTAAGAGGAAGACGGACGCGGACGGTAATGTCACCGTCTATAAAGCTCGACTTGTGGCAAAGGGTTTTTCACAAGTTCAAGGAGTTGACTACGATGAGACCTTCTCACCCGTAGCGATGCTTAAGTCCGTCAGAATCATGTTAGCAATAGCTGCCTTTTTCGATTATGAAATTTGGCAGATGGATGTCAAAACATCGTTCCTTAACGGTTACCTTAAGGAAGAGTTGTATATGATGCAACCAGAAGGTTTTGTCGATCCAGAGAATGCTGACAAAGTTTGCAAACTCCAGCGATCCATTTATGGACTGGTGCAAGCATCTCGGAGTTGGAATCTTCGCTTTGATGAAGTGATCAAAGCGTTCGAGTTTATACAAGTTTACGGAGAAGCTTGTATTTACAAGAAAGTGAGTGGGAGCTCTATAGCGTTTCTAATATTATATGTGGATGACATATTGCTGATTGGAAACAATATAGAAATGTTGGAAAGCGTGAAGGAATATTTGAACAAGAGTTTTTCGATGAAGGACCTAGGAGAAGCTGCTTTCATATTAGGCATAAAGATCTATAGAGATAGATCAAGACGCTTAATAGGACTTTCACAAAGCACATACCTTGATAAGATTTTGAAGAAGTTCAAAATGGATCAGTCCAAGAAGGGGTTCTTGCCTGTTTTGCAAGGTGTGAAGTTGAGTAAGACTCAATGCCCAGTGACTGCAGAAGATAGAGAAAAGATGAGTGTCATCCCCTATGCTTCAGCCATAGGCTCTATTATGTATGCAATGCTGTGCACAAGACCCGATGTCAGCCTTGCCATAAGTATGGTCGGAAGGTTTCAAAGTGATCCAGGAATGGAACACTGGACGGCGGTCAAGAATATCCTGAAGTACCTGAAAAGGACTAAGGACATGTTTCTCGTTTATGGAGGTGATCAAGAGCTCGTCGTAAAGGGTTACATCGATGCAACCTTTGACACTGATCCGGATGACTCTAAGTCTCAAACCGGATACGTATTTATTCTTAATGGGGGTGCGGTTAGCTGGTGCAGTTCCAAGCAAAGCATGGTAGCTGATTCTACATGCGAAGCGGAGTACATCGCAGCCTCGGAGGCGGCGAAGGAAGGTGTCTGGATGAAGGAGTTCATGACAGATCTTGGAGTAGTGCCTAGTGCGCTTAACCCAATGACTCTGTTTTGTGATAATACTGGTGCCATTGCTCTAGCCAAGGAACCAAGATTTCACAACAGGACCAGACACATAAAGCGACGTTTCAATTCCATCCGCGATTACATCAAGGAGGACGACATAAATATTTGCAAAGTACACACGGATCTAAATGTTGCAGATCCGATGACTAAACCTCTTCCAAAGTCTAAACATGAACAACACCAGAACTGCATGGGTGTTCGATTCATTACAATGTAAATCACATAGTGATGTGAACTAGATTATTGACTCTAGTGCAAGTGGGAGACTGTTGGAAATATGCCCTAGAGGCAATAATAAATTGGTTATTATTATATTTCCTTGTTCATGATAATCGTTTATTATCCATGCTATAATTGTATTGATTGGAAACTCAAATACATGTGTGGGTACATAGACAACACTGTGTCCCTAGTAAGCCTCTAGTTGACTAGCTCGTTGATCAAAGATGGTTAAGGTTTCCTAGCCATTGACATGAGATGTCATTTGATAACGGGATCACATCATTAGGAGAATGATGTGATGGACAAGGCCCAAACTGTAAACGTAGCATTTGATCGTGTCAGTTTATTGCTATTGTTTTCTGCATGTCAAGTATCTGTTCCTTTGACCATGAGATCATGCAACTCACTGACACCGGAGGAATACCTTGTGTGTATCAAACGTCGCAACGTAACTGGGTGACTATAAAGGTGCTCTACAGGTATCTCCGAGGGTGTCTGTTGGGTTGGCATGGATCAAGACTGGGATTTGTTACTCCGTGTGACGGAGAGGTATCTCAGGGCCCACTCGGTAATACAACATCACAATGAGCCTTGCAAGCAATGTGACTAAAGTGTTAGCCACGAGATCTTGTATTACGGAACGAGTAAAGAGACTTGCCGGTAACGAGATTGAACTAGGTATAGAGATACCGACGATCGAATCTCGGGCAAGTAACATACCGAAGAACAAAGGGAACAGCATACGGGATTAACTGAATCCTTGACATTGAGGTTCGACCGATAAAGATCTTCGTAGAATATGTAGGAGCCAATATGGGCATCCAGGTCCCGCTATTGGTTATTGGCCGTAGAGGTGTCTCGGTCATGTCTACATAGTTCTCGAACCCGCAGGGTCTACACACTTAACGTTTGGTGACGATTAGTATAGTTGAGTTATTATGTTGGTGACCGAAGGTTGTTCGGAGTCCCGGATAAGATCCCGGACATGACGAGGATCTCCGGAATAGTCCGGAGGTAAAGATTGATATATGTGATAATAGTGTTTTGATCTCCGGAAGGGTTCCGGAATTCACCGGAAGGGGTTCCGGATGTTTACCGAAGTGTTCGGGTGCGAGAACACTTTATATGGGCCAAAGGATAAAAGCCCACGAGGTATTGGAAAGTGCAAAAGTAGTTTTGCTGCCGCGTAAGCGGTACTACCGCTTGGTGAAGCGGTACTACCGCCCGAGCGGTACTACCGCTTGTGTGAAGCGGTACTACCGCCCAAGCGGTACTACCGCTTGTGAGCGGTACTACCGCTTGTGCGCGGCTGTGCACGGTTCGGCAGGGATCCGAGTTGGACTCTTTTCCTGCGGGCCAAACCGACCTTGTGCGGGCAAAACCGACCTAGAGGAGGCTTTTACTCCAAGTTTAGACCCCAAGGCTCAACATATAAATAGAGGGGCAGGGCTAGCACACGGGAATCATCAAGATTTCCCCAAGCCGTGTGCGGCAACCCTAACCCTCTAGTTCGTCCGTCATAATCTCCGTAGTGCTTGGCGAAGCCCTGCAGAGATTGTTCCTCACCACCATCACCACGCCGTCGTGCTGCTGGAACTCAACCACTACTTCACCATCGCTCGCTGGATCGAGGAGGTGAAGGCTTCATCAAGCCGTACGTGTGTTGAACGCGGAGGTGCCGTCCGTTCGGCGCTAGTACGTGATCGGATCGAGGGACGACTTGCGATTTGGATCGCGAAGACGTTCGACTACATCAACCGCGTTTCTTAACGCGTCCGCTTAGCGATCTACAAGGGTATGTAGATTCACTCTCCCTCTCGTAGATGCTCATCACCATGGATAGATCTTGTGTGTGCATAGGAAATTTTTGTTTCCCATGCAACGTTCCCCAACAGACTCGGCGTTGAGGTCGCGGGGAGAGTCGCGGCGTCATGGACGAAGGAGGGAGAGGGCCGGCCGTGAGCCCCTCTGGCTCCGCTCTATACGGTTGCCTGAGACCACGAGGAGGCTCAGGCGCGGCGGCGGCGACGGATGAGGGCGTCATGGAAGAGGCGGGGCCGAGCCTGCGCTTGATTTTTCAGTGAGGGAGAGTATGAGTGCACACGGCGCGACGAGCGCGCGGGCACGCTGGGGGCCCGAGCGGCGCGGCATTGCTGGTGACGAGAAGGTCGGGCGACCAGCCTTGGGTACGGGAGCAGCACGGGGAGGAACAGGGCGACCCGCAGCGGCGAGGACAGACGCACGCAGCAACAGCCCCTGCTGCTCCGTCTCAAGCTGCAGCGCCCGTGGCAGCGGTGCCAGGGATTCGATGGTGGAGACGGACGACGCCGAGGCCGGTGGTGAGGACACGACCGGCGCAGGTGCGAGCGCCCGGGGGCGTGTTGACGCCGAGCCCCCGAGCGCCGCCGGAGGGACGGCGGCGTAGTCCCAGCGGTGATGACGAAAAGGGTCCCGCCCGCACCGAGGTTCCAGCAGCAGCTTGCCCCACGGTGGGCGCCAACTGTCGTCGTTTTTCACGGGGGGTGCACCGAGATGGTAGATGCCATGGGGTGGCTTATCGTGGGTGGAGCAAGGCTACAGTGGAATATCCGGGACGGGTATGCGAATAGCACGCGGTGGTCTACCCAGGTTCGGGGCTCTCCGGAGATATAATACCCCTACTCCTGCATATCTTTATATATGTAGTATATCTGGTACATGGTTGCTCCTGGAGCTGTATTAGCAGAGATAGCAGTTGATGAGAGCTCACTGTATTCCAGATGTCAAGCGAGGTGACGCGTGATGCAGGCTATAGTGCGCCACTATTGCTCAACAGTTCCGGGTACGGCCGTCTCGTCTGTGTCTGGTCGGATGTGATGTTGCAGTTGACTCCGGGCCGCCGGCTGGCCGTCGCAGCCAGCAGCCGGCTGGCTGGGGCAGCCGACAGTCAGCTAGGCGGCCGGCTGGGTGGAGCAGCCGGCCCGGCCGGGCGGGCACCCCGTTTGACTCGCCGTCTTTGGGGTACCCGGGGGTCATCCCCCCGACAACGGTAATTCTGCTGAAATCAGCGTCAGTCCGGGTTAGTTCTAAATAAATCATGTAAAGTGCATCAAAACCATATAGAAGTATTGTAAACATAGGAGAATATGGCATGAATACTTCGTAATATCGATACGTTGGAGACGTATCGGCGTGATAGGAGGTCAATCCTTGGTCGGCGGCGGGAGATATAGGAGGAGCTCAATACTCGTCGTCGGCGCTGGCATGACTAGAGCACGTCCCTCGCGATCGTAGGCGGGATAGCGGAGCCCGGACTTCAGGCAGGTGCCCCGCTAAGCTCTGCTCCTCGACCCTGTTGTCTCGCCATGATGCTTCTAATTAATTAAGGTATTGTTTTCCTTGATTGGCTTAATTAAGGTATTAAATTCATATAAGGCACTACTGATGATGCGTGTAAATTGACTGTATGATTAGTGTCATTGCACGGCTGGATAACATTATGCAGTGCCCTCCATAAATTCTGAAAAAAAAACTTGTGATTTATTCACCCATCTTTGTGCATCCATTAAGGATGCAACGTGTGCATATGGAACGATCTGAATGGATGGGGGATCGGACAAGCTCAAGGTATAGGGATGGCGTGAAGGAGTTCATGGCTTTGGCTGAACGGACAAAGAAGAGAATTTGCAAAGAATATTACCTCCTCTGTGCATGCAAGGATTGTACCAATACGGTGTCATTTCCAATTGATGAGGTCGAGTTACGCTTATACAAAAGGGGATTCATGGGTGGATACACAAGATGGACTAAACACGGTGAAGAGCTGGTTATGGATGAAGGTAATAACCTGCATGTCGGCGAGGTGCCAAACCCCGATCAGAGTCACATGGGTGTTTAATTTAACATTGGGGCTCAGACGTCAAGCTACGGACAGAAGACTGGCATGCCAAAAAACCCAAAGAAAAACCAAGACTATGTAGCAGAAAACACCAACCTTGATGATATGCCAGACTTTGCTGCTATGATTGCAGATTTCCAGGGCCCAGATAAATATCTAGCCGGGTACAAGGAGCTACCAAGCATTGCTGTGGCCTCCAAGGAAGATTTGTATGGAGGTTGCAAAAATAAATATTCCAAGTTGAGTGTCACACTCGCACTTCTCAGATTTCAAGCACAAAGCGGTCTATCAAACAAGGCCTTCACAGAGTTGTTGAGTCTTTTCAAAGAAATTCTTCCAGAAGATAATGTGCTCCCCAAAAGCATGAATGAAGCAAAGAAACTTGTTTGTCCATTGGAACTTGAAGTCCAGAAGATACACGCTTGTGTGAATGATTGTATGTTGTACCGCGGTTACTACAAAGATTTGCATTCATGTCGCATATGCAAGCAAGCACGATACAAGCGCAGGAGATCAAAGGACAGTTCAAGGTTGTTTGCTACTTGCCTATAATTCCAAGGTTGATGGGTTTGTTTGCAAACCCTAGAGAGGCAAAGAGGTTGCAGTGGCATCAGTGGGAACAAATCGTAGACAGGTTTAAACTTTTTGCAAAGGATCTTAGAAATATATGGCTAGGGGAGTGTACTGATGGATTTAATCCATTTGGCGATATGAACACCAAACACAGCACTTGGCCGGTGCTTCTGCGCATATATAACCTTCCTCCTTGGTTGTGTATGAAGAAAAAATACATCATGTTTCGATGATTATCCAAGGGCCGAAGCAACCTGGAAATGATATCGACATTTACTTTCAGCTACTGGTAGAAGAACTGCATACATTGTGGGAGCCTGGTGTTAACTGTTATGATGCCTGCGCAATGGAGTTTTTTCGGCTACATGCATTGCTGCTGCACAATGTCGGTGCACTAGGAATGGGGTACCCAGTGCCCCTACCGTATGCACAAGCAGTAGTAGGAAAACCCATTCAAGACCAGATCTAAGCCAGAGAAGCCGCTCTACGTGAGATCAAGGAGCACATCAAGAAGACGAAGCCAACATCCAAGACCAAGATCCTGGCAGAAGCTGCCTATGCTGGCTAGCAATGCCGGCAAGGACGATGCAACGACCCAAGACAGGCCCGAGCCGCGCCAGCCACGTCCTTGGTGCCTGCCGGGGACCAAGGCGCGCACACCTTCAAGAAGACCCCACAAGCCATCCCCCGGCAGGCCTGAGCCGATCAGCCACCGCTCCACCGCATCGCAACGCCAGTCAGTTGTCGATTTGTTCCACCGCTCCACCGCACCTTGGGACACTTGTACTCGCGTAGCAGCTCCCCCGATGGTGACCTTGCCGAGTTTGAGCGCGGCGTGTGCTTCTTGTTCCTCTGATCAATCCACCAAAGAAGGAGTAGGGTTTTATGCTTCTCAGCAGTCCGAACCTGGGTAATACACCAGCGTCCCATCGTCGTGCTGTCTCATTACCTATGTTCTTTGTGCAACGTGATCTCACCCCTACCGAACCACAAAGGGGCTCGTAGCCCCATAGGTGATCGTGTGCATCTTGCCCCGACATCTTTGGCGCGCCAGGTAGGGGGCAGCATCATTTGCGCGAACCTGAGTTCGTGAGCGGCACGTCGATATTCATCGCCGTCTTCTTCATCTGTGGCTCCCAAGAAGAAGACCGGTGCAACCGCGCATCCTTCCACTTCGAAGGCCCCTTCGCACGCAGCTGCGGACACGGCGGCCGAAGCTGGACCGAGAAACATCAAAGAGGAGCAACAGTAGCAACATCTTGGCGAGCTCGACCCTAATGCCAAGGGAGGAGAAAATGTTCAGTCACCACCTCCCCGCCGCACTGGTGGCCGCGGCCGCAAAAGCGGCGCCCAATCTGGAGCAAGCTATGATCTTCCAGTTGCGCCCGTCGTAGGCGTGGCTATCGGACGCGCACCTCGCTCGGAGCAAGACGGAGCGCCAAGCGGGACCGTTGTCCCACAAGTTCGACCCCCTCCATGACGGGCCGCCCCGGCAACTGGCGCACAGCGACAAGAATACGACAACGCCCCTCTTGGTTCCACCAGGAGTCGAGCGACGTCGCGATCCACCTCCCTAGCCATGCCTGCCATGGCAGCAGAAGCGATGTCGCGGGCCCAACTACTGCTAAACTTCCCGCTGGCGGCTGACAAGATGGACGAGTCGAGAGCCACCATCCAGAGTTTGACCGGCTTCGTCGAATTCAGCAAATCGCAGCATGCAAAGCCATCGACAGGGGCCCGGGCTGACGGCCGTGTCGAGGGAGCTGCGCCTACGGTGCAATCCCCTCCGCAACAACAGGCCCAGAGGCAGCCATAACAAGCTCCACGTGCCGACGAGCCCGACAAGGCATCCATGGTCTCGTCCGCCCCGTGCGATCATCGGGATCAACGGTGTGTCTTAGAAGACCGGCGGAGGGAAGACGCACGCGTCACCATAGAGCAACGCCAGGAAGCACACCGCCAATCCGACAGGCGCAACGGCCCGGATGCTGGTGACCACGCGCCTAGTGTTGGCGGGTACCTGCCTTATGAGGTTGGGTGCCCTGCCTTCACTCGCGAGCTGCGACAGTTCCGCTGGCCATCGGCCCGAGCTTTCAAGCCTAAGCTGACAGAGAAATACGACGGGAAGCTAAACCCGATGGAATTCCTAGGCAACTACACGATAGCCGTCCAAGCCGCCGGGGGAAGATATAAGAAGGTGCTCGCCAACTATTTCCCTTTGGCACTCAAGCCAAATGTGAGATCATGGCTGATGCACCTGCCGGAGAACTCTATTTCATCATGGGCTGACTTGTGCAACGAGTTTGTCGGCGCCTTCACTGGTGGACACCAGGAGCCAGGACAGCCCAGCGACCTGCATGTCCTTCCGCAGAAGGAAGGAGAAACCCTGCGGAAGTACATCCAGAGATTCAGTCGAGTGCACCGCAATATTCCAGAGATACACCCCGCAGCCGTGATTGCCGCGTTCCATTCGAATGTGCGCAATAGGAGGAAGCGGGCCAAGATCAATGTTAAGCTACCCAAGACCGTCAATGAGTTGTACACATTGGCGGACAAGTGTGCTCGTGCTGAGGAAGGAAGATGACTCCCCGAAGAGGAGGCTGGCGTCGAAGTCGACTCCGATGACGACGATTATGCCCCTGGCCCAAAGGGGAGAAGCCGGAAGTGCAACAAGAAGCGTAAGGGAAAAGCAGTGTTGGCCGTTGAGAGTTCTGGTAATCTCACTGCCGGCAAGAAGGCCAAGGCCGAGGCCCCCGGCAAGGGAGCTGCCACGTGCGCTGATTGCCGGGAGGCCGTAGCGGCAGAGAAAACCTGAAGGCCCGATGGGGCATACTGCAAAATCCACCGCACCAAAGGCCATGATCTCCAAGAATGCCGCCAAGTTGACTACCTTGCTGAGAAGTAGAAGGCTGAATACGAGAAGCGTGACAAGGAGAGAGGCCAAGATGAAGCTGCCCGGAAGGTCCGTGGTGGTAGAGGAGGCCGCCACGGCAAGGCCCCACAGCAGAAGAAAAAACCTGCTGGAGGCCGAGAGAAGAAAGAAGAAGATGATATGAGTGATGATGAGGATTATGAAGAGTCCACTGATCGGGAGTTCCCGAAGGCAACTGAAGCCATGTCTATTGACGGGGGTGCATCCTTGCATTCCTCTCACCGCCAGCTCAAGTAGTGGGCGCGTGAGATCAACTGTAACGGCCAAGATGCAATCCTATCCTGATTTGGCTCGAGGGCCTCAACAGGGATAGAAGCGCATCTCGTCGTTTCGCAAGAATGGATATCATTACAAGTACATGTAAAGAAGAGATGAGTATATGTAATTGGCTTACACTCGCCATAAGCTACATCAATATCCCATCAATACAACAACATATCCAAACATCATACAGAAGAGCAGGGTCCCACTACGGATGAAAAACAAATGATAAAATGACATCCATCCTTGCTATCCCAGGCTACCGCCTGGGACCCATCCTATGATCGATGAAGAAGAAGAAGAAGAACTCCAAATCAAACAAGCATCGCGCTCACGTAAAATCATCGCATTACCTGTACCTTCAAATGTTGTTGCAGTAATCTGTGAGCCACGGGGACTCAGCAATCTCATTTCCATGTGTATCAAGACTATTAAAGCTTAATGGGTGAGGTATGGTTAAGTGGTGAGGCTGCAGCAAGCACTAAGCATTTATTTGAGTGGCTAACTTACGAGTACAAGAATAAAGGGGGGTGATCGTCGCATAAACGGACGTGAACTAGTAATGATCTCTAAGAGATCCTGAACACCTACTTACGGTCAAACATAACCCCACCGTGTTCTCTCTCGGATCAGAAATTCATGAGAAGAGACAGTCACGGTTACGCACACAGTTGGTGTATTTTATTTGAGTTTACTTCAAGTTTGCTATGATTGGGTGTTAAACAAAGTTTCCAAGTTGCCACATAACCGCGGGCACGGCTTTCCGAAAGATTTAACCTTGCAGGGATGCTCCAACTCATCCATCAAAAACTAACCACACGCCGCGTTGGAATTCCTCAACCGCGGAATCACCCGTACTATTCGCGGAATCCCGATGGAAAATCTCAACTTCGAGATAGCCCGAAGTGTCGTCGAAATCCCGCGCCCAAGACGTTCGAGAAAGGTAAAACAAATCCAGCAAGGCCGCCCGACATGTCGACAAACCCGATAGGAGCCGCATATCTCATTCTCAGGACACGATGGATAAGCGAAGCGTATGGTGGCCTGATAGACATCTCCCGAGTTGCCCCGGGTTGGCCCCGCACAGTGCTCTAGTTTGGACCAGCACCAGCATCACTGGCCCCCCGATATTAGGTTGAATAACGAACCTCGGGTAGCGCTAACTCCCTATGCATCAAATTAATTATTAGAATTATTATGTTGGGCAAATGTAGTACCAAACTTGGGACTTGCCAGACAAGTTTTATCCTAAAACAAAAATCAAGGGGGTCCCCATAACAACCCCAAGCATGTTAGGAGCGCTCAATATGGAACATAACACTGGTTCGCAAGTAACTAGGGCGGCAAGAGTGGAACAAAACACCGAGCAAAAGGCCAAGCCTTCCACCCTTTACCAAGTATATATGTGCATTAAATTCAATATCAAAAAAACATCCATGTTGGCACATGGAACCAATTTGCAACGCTATAAGAAGGGCTGAGCAAGCGGTAACATAGCCAAACAATGTTTTGCTGGGATGTGGAGGGGTTAGAGGCTTTTCCTGGCAATTTGGGATGCTTGACATACAAGTGGTAGGTAGCGAGACAAGCGATAGAAATGAGACATCTAGCATGACAATGATAGTAATGGCATCCAGAGAAATGATCATCTTGCCAGAGATCCCGCTTGGAAGAAGAACGAATCCATGAAGAAGACGAGCCAAAGTAGTCGAACGAGTCCTCACACTCCAAACGCTTCCGGAACTCTATCGAGAAGAAGCAAATCGGAAACAACAATCAACACACGATAAACACCACAACATATGCATGACATGATGCACAAACAAATATGATGCATGTCAAGTTTAAATATGCAAGACATGGCAAATCACAACAATCGATGACTACACATTAAGTGAAGTTCAATATGCAACGGGTTGCATATTGACGAAACTCCACATTCGAATTATTTAGTTCACTCTTGTTAGGTACACGAAAATATTAAATGTTGTTAAACATGGCAAGAGGTGAAGCATAAAAACTACATTATCTAGGCATCTTAAATGAGGTCGGAAACAACTTATAGTATTCCCGAAACGATCTCATATGCAAATTTGGAAATTTGTCCAGATCTGAACTAACCATGTTTTATATTCATTAAACAGAAAAATAAAGATGACCATGTGATTCTACACGTTCTTCTAGTCGATTTACATATATAGATCATTTAAAACGGAGCTACGGCCTAAAAGATATGCCACACACAAGATGAACATGACATGAATGCAAAATGCATGCAAACATCAACCATAAACATGTCAAATCATGGATGCAACAAGATATTATGAAACTACATGAGATCCTAGTCAAGTTTCATGTGTAACATGTTCAAAACGGAGCTACGGTTCAATAGTAGCAAGCAACACAAGTTTTAGTTCAAATCTGTCCAAACCAGCAACATGGCATATTGCACACATGAAAACAACAAGCTCCAAGATCCTAATATGCACAAACTAAGCATGGGGCAGTAGCATATAACACACACTTCATTTCATCTTCACATATCATACTCAAAAGAGTCATGGATCACGTGATAGGAAGCTCACAACATGGCAATAAAATATAGCAGATTAGGACTTAGTGAAAATAACAGGTTTTAGCATAGCAGATTTTCACCAAGGCATATTGGTAGCAATAAAACTATATGCTACAGGGCATATCATGGCATGAAAATTTACAGCATGGTAGAGGGCATGATGCACTACAATTCATATCATGGTGGCAAGGTCTAATTATGCATATAATCATGGCTAGCATCATCACAACATGGCATTATGAAGAAAACAGATTCTCAGACTTAACCGATTGGCATTTTGGATAACATGGTAGAGGGCATGATGCACTACAATTCATATCATGGTGGCAAGGTCTAATTATGCATATAATCATGGCTAGCATCATCACAACATGGCATTATGAAGAAAACAGATTCTCAGACTTAACCGATTGGCATTTTGGACAAGAGCAACAGTTTTTAACCGATTGGCATTTTGGACAACAGAAATAACTATGAGGCAAATCCTATGCGTGGCAACAAATGGTACAACCTGGTAGACAACAACATGCTTAACAAAAGACTCCTTTGGAGCAACCACAAAAGACCCCTAGATCAATAGCAAATCACATGGCAACATGGCAACAAAATAACAGTTTTTCAGACTTAGAAATATTTTGGACCTAAAAATCAGCAGTATTTCATAGCATGTTGGCAACAAGAAAATAACACCTACACATGGATTTCTATAGCAACCAAAAACACTAGGGCCTAGCACACATGTCCAAGGGCATATCTCATGTTCAAAATTATTTCATATCATGCATGGATTAATTCACACAAAATAAACAAAAGGGCATCATAGCAAAAATGACATGCACACAAATTGCTCAAAAGACAAAACTAAATGCACATTTAAATTCCATGGATTTTTCTACCCCGAAAACATATATAATATGTGGGGTTTTCCATTAAAAAAATGACGCAACAATTACGCAGGATTATGGCATAAACCGTTTTTAGGAAGTTATGTATGCAACTTAAATGCAAACACCACATTAAACAATTTTAGCACGCATGACAAAACGATACAATTAATCTACACATTTTACATATAGGGTTTTCTTAATTCCGATGCACGGTCAAATAATTATGCGCAATGCAAAATCATGACATTTATGCAAATTAAAGAGAAAGGCATGTTAAACATTTTTATCATATGTGAGAGTTGGATATTATTAAACTACGCGAAATTCTAGTCATTTTACATATATAATGTTTTTACTTATGATGCACGGTTATGAAGTTATGATATGCATGAACAATAGGTGTTTTTCTGTAAAAATGACGTTCTCCGGATAAATAGATAAACTCGCAACTACAAAAAAAATCATGCATGGGCCCAATATGGAGTTGCTGGGCTGAACAGGAATGCACGCAAGATAATACAAGGTGTACGCGGGCGCAATATAGCGCTGGAGCGCTCACCAGAGGCCTGGGCTGGGCCGGCTCGGGGTCGTGGCTGGGCCTCACTCGCGATGACGGGCCGCGTGACACGGGGCCCATGCGGACGGCCGATGCGGGCTGAGGGGCGCTTGTCGCCTTCCTCGCTCCATCCCGAGCACGGGGCGGCGGCGTAGGTCTTCCCGGCCGGCGAGAGGCGGCAGAGGTGGCCGGGGGAGGCCAGAGGGGCGCAGGACGGGCTGCCGGTGGCCGGATCTCGCCGGATCCGAGCTTGGACGGCCCGTGGCGGTGGCTGGGGAAGCTCCCTGGGTGCCATGGCCTCTTGGTCCGGCGGGGCTGAGGTTGGGCGTGGCGACGCCGGTGGATCTCCGATGAGCTGACGAGATGGAGGCAGGAAGAGGCGCTGCAGGCTCGGGAGCTGCACTAGAGGCGGGGGCGAGCTCAGGCGCCTGCGGGCTCGGGCGGCGGCGGCTTCGGGCCCTGGCGGGCCCCGGATGGGCTTGGCGGGCCCTGCGTGCTGGAGGAGAGAAGAGGCGCTAGCGGCGGCTGGGAGCTGGTTGGCTGGGCGCGGATTCCGAGGAGGCTAGGGTTTGCCTGATTTGGACGGGTAGGCCCCTATTTATAGCGATGGGGGGCTAGGGTTATGGAATTAGTCCGTTTTCGAACCGTTTGATCACGATCGAACGGTCCGGGAGCGGAGGGGTGTGTTTGCTGGGCTTAGTGAGCTGTGTAGAGGGGGTTGGGCCAAGAAGAGAGAGAAGGTTGCGGCCCGGCAACAAGTTTTTCGTAAACCGTGAAAACGTCCGATAATTAAACGATGACGGTGCCGCTATAGTCTACCGTTGGGGTGTCAAACGACCTCCGATTGCGACGAAATTTGGCAGGCGCTCTACCTACAATAAAACAAGACCGCTCGCCAACTTTCAACCCAATCTGAGATTATTTTCCATGCACTTTTAAAAACAATATTTTAACGATGTCGCGGGCGCGTGCGTGTGTGGTTGGTCTCGAAATGGGCATCGACGAGAATGGAGAGAACCGGCGACTATGAACGGATGCAGTTTTCAAAAACGAGTGACGATGATATGCAGATGATGCGAATGATGCGATGATGCATGCGACAACCGAACGAATCACACAATGACAACGGAATAAAATGGGAATCTTCTGGAGCATCGGTCTCGGGCTGTTACATCAACGCCGTGGAGCCAGCTCCAGTGTCCAGAAGACCACTCAAATGGTGCCGCAAGCCTATCATCTTTGATGAAGAGGATCATCCTGGTCGCACCACTGTGGTCAGATGTTTGCCGTTGTCGGTTTCCCCAACTATCCGCAACTTCAAAGTAACCAAGATGTTAGTAGACGGCAGGGCGGGGTTGAACTTAATCTCCCCTCAGGTGGTTGAAAGACTGCAGATCCCTGACGGAGAGCTCAAGGCTACGGGTACATTCCAAGGAGTCAACCCCGGCAGAAACCGACCCAAGGGATAGATCACTTTGCCTGTGACGTTTGGCGGGGAGTTGAACTATCGGACTAAGAAAGTGGTGTTTGATGTGGTCGAGCTCCCCTTGCCGTACAATGGAATTCTTGGTCGCCCAGCTCTGGCAAAGTTCATGGCAGCATCCCACTATGCTTACAACATCTTCAAGATGCCAGGACCCATGGGAATCATCTCCATCCCATCTGATAAGAAGGATGCAGTTATATGTGCGGACAAGATGTATCGAGACGCGGTAGCAGTTGAAGTCGAGGAAGCACCAGCTCACGCCAAGGAATCAAAGAAAGGAAAGAAGTCTAGTGGAGACATCGGCAAGGACCCTGGGAAGCGCGCCTCTTCGGAGTGCGCTGCACCCGTCGATGACGTGCCGGAGAGTTCCACTAGCAAGAGATCCAAGGTCACCTATCCTGTGACGAAGAAGGTCCCAGCAGGGCAGGATGGTGCTCATGATACATTTACCATCAGTGCCACCCTCAATGACAAATAGGAAAGCACGCTTGTTGCCTTCCTGCGGGCAAAAGTCGATGTGTTTCCTTGGCAACCATCTGACATCCCCGTGTTCCCAGGGAGGTAATTGAGCACCACCTTGTTGTCTGCCCTCATGCCAGGGCCGTCAAGCAGAAGGTTAGAAAGCAAGCCATGGAGTGGCAGCAGTTCATCACTAAGGAAATCAAGAAGCTCGAAGCAGCTGGTTTTGTCAGAGGAGTGTTGCATCCGACATGGTTAGCTAACCCGGTCGTGGTACACAAGGCGAATGGGAAATGGAGGCCTTGCATTGATTTAACTGACTTGAACAAAGCATGTGCGAAGGACCCTTTTCCCTTGCCACACATCGATCAGATTGTTGATTCCACTTCCGGGTGTGACTTGCTTTCCTTCTTGGACGCATACTCCGGATACCACCAGATATTCATGGCCAAGGAAGATGAGGAAAAGACCGCGTTCATAACACCATGTGGCATGTACTGCTTTGTACGTATGCCCTTCGGGTTAAAGAGCATTGGTTCTATCTTTGCAAGGGCTGTGTAGATTGGATTTGAACCTCAGTTTTACAAGAACGTGGCAGCTTACATGGATGACATAGTAGTCAAAACCAAAGATGAAGCAACTCTCATACAAGACTTGGAAGAAACTTTTATCAACTTGCGCAAGATCAATTTGAAGCTCAATCCTTAGAAGTGTTTGTTTGGTGTCCCATCCGGCATGCTGCTTGAGTTCGTTGTGTCTCAGTGAGGAATAGAAGCCAATCCCAACAAGATCAAAGCAATTGAGCAGATACAAGCACTCAAGTCCGTCAAGGACGTAAGGCGCTCGGCCGGATGCATTGCCGTGTTGAGTAGGTTCATCTCCAAATCCGCTGAGCGCGCCCTGCCGTTTTTCAAGGTTCTGAAAAAGGCTGGCCCGATGAAGTGGACCCCGAAAGCAGAAGCAGCGCTATAAGATCTAAAAGCTTACCTTTCCTCCGCTCCCACCTTGGTCACGCCTAAACCGCAAGAACCGTTGCTGCTATACTTGGCGGCAACAAATCAAGTGGTTAGTGCAGTGCTGGTGGACCAGAGGGAAGTGGATGAAGACGCAGCCGCTGCAACTGACGTCACTGAGGGTGGAACCGAAGCATTCGTGGCAGGACCTGATACAGGCCAAGGGGAACCTAAGCAAGCAAACGAAGGCGGTTTCAAGGAAGTGGCAAAGAAGAAAGTGGTGCAGCGACCAGTGTACTTTGTCAGCTCCTTGTTACAAGGGGCTAGATCAAAGTACTCTGGAGTGCAAAAGCTGATCTTCGGCCTTCTCATGGCCTCGAGGAAGCTGCACCACTACTTCCAAGCCCAGGAGATCACTGTTGTCACCCGATTCCCGCTACAGCGTATATTCAGGAACCCCGAAGCCAATGGCAGGATAGTGAATGGGCGCTAGAGCTCTCAAGTTTTGGTTTGAAGTATGAGAGCACTTCCACAATCCAAAGCAGGGCGTTGGCAGAATTCATTGCAAAATGGACACCTACGCCGGATGAAGAGGTTCCAGAGACAATTATCCCTGGCAAAGAAGCGCCTAAAGAATGGATCATGTACTTTGACGGTGCTTTCTCACTTCAGGGCGCCGGAGCAGCCGTGCTCCTCATCGCCCCCACCGGAGAGCATCTCAAGTATGTGGTCCAAGTGCACTTTCCCCGGGAGGAAGCTACCAACAACACAGCTGAGTATGAGGGGCTCCTTGTCGGGCTCAGGATCGCGGTGGAGTTGGGAGTCAAGAAATTGATCATCCGAGGAGATTCTCAACTCGTGGTGAGACAAGTCAACAAAGATTATCAGAGTCCGTTGATGGAAGCATACGTGGAAGAGGTGAGGAAGGTGGAGGAGCGCTTTGATGGATTGCAAACAGAGCATGTGCCGCGTGCAGAAAACAACATCGCTGATCATCTATCAAAGTGCGCTGGGCAAAAGCTCCCTGTGGAACCAGGAACCTTTGTTTCCACCTCACTCAGCGATCAGTATCCCCGTCAATGATGACCAGGAAAAGAAGAAAGCTAAACTCCAGCAAGCATTTCCCGACAGAGCTTCCTGAAGCCACTGGTAGAGACGCTGCCGAAAACGATCTCTTTTTGAGTGGTGAGCAGCTCCCTCCTGCAGAACCCCAGATTCTTGCGGTCGAGGCAAGCACTCCCACAAACGAGGAGATGCATTTATTCCTCGGTGTCCAGCCACAAGCTCAAGCTTGGGGATAGCACATAGTCCATTTCCTTCAAACAGGAGAACTCCCCGAAGAACAAGAAGAAGCTGAAAAAGTAGCCTGTCAGTCATGTATGTACCAGTTTGTCGATGACACTCTGTATAGAAAAAGACCAAACGGTGTGAAATTAAGGTGCATTCGTCGGGAAGATGGACTGAAGCTGTTGCCAGAGATTCACGAAGGCGTGTGTGGGTCTCACATTGGATCAAGGGCCCTTGTCGGGAAAGCCTTCTGGCAGGGTTTCTATTGGCCCACTGCTGTCGGATTTCAGGCTCCTCAAAACTCAAAGAGGTTCGAACTCAGGGGCGTGTGCGAAGATCCCAACCAGCTTCGGCCCCAATCGAAACTCACTCAATCTCGAGGAAGAAGACTAACACGCGAGGATTTACCCAGGTTCGGGCCGCTGCGAAGCATGAAACCCTACTCCTGCCTTTTGGTGGATTTCCTCCGAGGAGGTTTGTGGATGAACTGGTACAGTGGTGAGCCACCTCGCGATGGCTCTCGGGTGTTTTCGGATCCGTCCTCCTCTACGGTGCAGCCTAGCCTCTATTTATAATGCCCCGGGTCCTCTTCCCTTATCGCACTGGCGGGAAGGGATCCCACAACGGCCAAATTCGAAAGGGGACAGGAGGTACATCCTATCCTGACGAAAGGTGGTCTTCGCCTGCAAAGTAGCTGGCAGTGACGCGGACGTGGGCTCGGCGGTGACATCCGCCCTGTCGTGCCCGTTGGCCTGGTCTTGTTACACCAGAATGGAAACCTTTGGTGGGACGCCTCGGGAACCCACGTACGCCCTTGCCACCTTTGCACCAAAGAGGAAACTGTCTTCTCTGTGCATGCTGGTGCCCGCCTGGCTTGGCTTGCGTCACTCCCGACCTCGCGAGGCCGGGCACTGCATAGAGGTCTCTGCTCCTCAGGAGGCAACCTGGGGTGGCCTCCTCTCTCCAGGGGTCTTGGTGCCGTCCTCCCTTCTATGGTGGGGCTCTCGCGAGGGCCTTGCCTTGAGTGAAGCCATGTCGGGCCGTGCTGGTTGTCAAAGTGGGCCACGCCCTAGGCTGCAGGAAGGCAAGTCTGGGTACCCTCATTCCTAGGACGCCGACAGTAGCCCCCGGGCCCAAGGCGCGCTCGAGTTGGGTTCGGGGCGAAGCCGGAGAAGATGACCCGAAGCGCCGTGGGCCCCAATCGCCTGTGGGCTAGGCCTGGCGAGTGGTGCGTGATCAGGTACGGTCGCCTCCGCTCCCGTGTCTGCTCGGCAATTGCCCGAACCGACAAAAGCCTGACGCCCGGTGTCGAGCCATTATTGCTTTCCTTCCCTGTGCTCTTTCTCCTTCGTCCAGATCCCCATCCTCTGTGAGAACTCCTCCAGATCTCAGCGCTACGCCTTCCTTCCACTTGCTTTCTTGTTCTCTAGGACCTCTCGATGGCACCCGCCGGCAAGTCGAATCCCGAAGCTCAAGGCTCTACCTCTGCTTCCGCCTCGCCGGTGCTCTCAGAGTCCGCCATAGCCAAGGACGGGGACCTCGCCCCGGTGCTTCCGTCGATGGCAGACGACACCAATGAGTGTGGGCGAACCTTGATATGGTGCGGCTCCGCGGAGCAGCATAGCCTGGCCAAGTCAGCCTACCCCTTCTTCCTCCACATCATCTTCTCTGGGCTCGTTCTGCCCTTCTCAGAGTTCTTCACCGCCATCCTTGAGCACTATGGGATCCAGGCCCTCCATCTGCAACCCAACTCCATCCTGCTCCTATCTGTCTTCGCCTTTTACTGCGAGGCCTTCATAGGTGTGAAGCCTTCAGTGGCCCTCTTCCACCATTTCTTCAGCTTGCGACTTCAGGATGGCGCCCAGCGGTCAGCATGCATCTCCTTGGTCGCGGTCCAGAGCGGGAACATGCTCTTAAAGGCCGGGAAGAAGGTGGAGAACTTCAGGCACCGCTGGGTCTTCTTGGATCTCAAGGGCCTCAACTCCCACCTGGAGCTTCCGAAGGGGCTACCGGAGAAGACTCCTGCGTGGGGCTCCGCAAAGCTCACCGACCCCTGGGCCAAGCCCGTCCTGCGCGGACCGCCGGCCGGGCGACCTCGAGGAAGCACGAGGCTGGGCCTCCTCCGGAGCGCCCCCCTCGCACCAGTAACACAACTGATGCGCCCGCCTCGCCCCTGCCCGAGCTGCAGCCTCTGGGCGAGGTGGCCGTGCCCAGGGCGGGTACGGCTTCCTCGGCCGCGGCCCTTGCGGCCGGCGCCTCTGCTCCCCTTCACGGCGGCGCCTCCCCGGAGAAGAGAGAGGGCATTCCCGCCTTCGCCAATGTGGAGAAGAAGAGGAAGTGGGTCGACGTCGAAGAGTAAGTAGCCCTGCTTGGTTTTCGGCCGCCCGCTGGTGCCTCGCGTGCTCACGGTCCCTTCTTTGCTTGGTAACCAGTAGCGCCGCCGTGCTGAAGGTGAAGAAGAAGAAGGCGGGCGTCAAGCCGAAGGTGCCTTCCGACGTGACGCCCGTTCCTGGTGCCCTGCCGATGCCTGACGAGGAGCCGAATGTCATGGGCGAGGAGGCCCACGGGGCGACTCTCCTTGTCGCGGCCGCGGAGCCCCCGACGCCCGTTGAAGAGGCTAGTTCTGCCCCTGGGGGTGCATCTATGCTGCTGCCTGAGAGGCCAGCCCCCGAGGGCCGGCTGGTCGAGGGACCGTCCGTCCCTGCCTTGTCTGTGGTGGTACCGCAGCCTCCGGCGCCCTCAGCCTTCCATGCTTCTACCCCCTTGATGGCGGCGCTCGCTACTGCGTAGGCGCCACCTCCGGGCCAGGCCCGTCCGCCTCTGAGTCGCAGCCTTCTGGTTGAGTCAGGCATCCTGGAGGGGGCCTACACCGCTCTAGATCAGGTTCGGGACGATCTCCGGAGTGCAGACGGTTGCCTCGTGAAGGAGCGCTTGGGGCTCCTTTCTGGGTGGCTCCAGGCCGACGCCGCTGCCATGGCCGTTTGGAGCCAAGCCGAGGCCACCGCTGCTGAGAGCAGGAAGGAAACCGTGTCAGCCAAGGCGGCTCGTGACACGGCGCTGGTCGATGCAGCGTCTGCTGTGAAGCGCTGCGGTGAAGCGGAGGTCAGCCTGAAGGTTCTTCAGGAGGAGAAGACTTCGCTCGTGGAACGGCTCCGCCAGCGGGAGGGAGACCTCAAGGCCTGTGAGGCCAAATTTGCCAACCGCGACTCCCAGTTGTCCAAGGTGGTGGCCGACCAAGCCACGGAGCGCGAGCATCTGGACAAGCTGAAGGAGGAAGTAGTTGCGGAGAAGCCTCGGCTCGACGCCAGGGAGAAGGCCCTTGCTGCGGCCGAGGAGAGAAAGGCTGCGGAGCGCGATGCCCTCCCCTCTGTAGAGCTCATGCTCCGTCAGGCGCTGCACTCCATCTGCGCGGAACCCCTGGTAGCTCCTGAGAGCGGCTTCGTGGGTCTCTCTTCAAAGCTCTCTAAGGTGCTCGAGGGTGCCATTGCTAGGGTGGAGACCGTCTTGGAGAGTGAGTGCCGCAACCTCTTCTCCGCTGCCGCGGTTTCGACTTCGGCTCCGTGATCCACCCGGTTGATCCTGGGGATCACGCCGCTACGGCGAAGGCCGTGGAGGCACTGATGAAGAAGTTCGCCTGCGTCGCCGTTCCCTCGCCTCCTGCGACTGCGAAGGTCAACGACGACGACGACAACGGCAGCGATGTCGATGACGAGCTCCACGCGGTCGGGGCATGCAGCGGTGTCAGCTCCTCCTCCTAGGTCCTTTCCTGCAACATTTATCGTGCCTCGCGGAGGCGTTAGACTTGTTTGCGTTTTCGGAGACATTCAATGCTTGTAATGACTGTTTAAATTATGTAGTTTCCTTCCTCGCCTAGCTTCCTTGAGCTCTGCGTCGGCAGGACCTGGCCCCGCGCATACCTCAACCGCTGTTGGGGCGTCCGGATCACCAGGACGAGACCAAGGGGTGAGGGGCTACATGACCAGTGAGGCCCCTGAGTCGCTATGCTCAGGGGTCCCCCTTGACGTACAAGCGGCTCCCATACCTTTCCTCGCCAGCTTTCGCCTAAGAGGGACGCGTGAAGACCAGGTATCAGGGACCTGGAGAGGTGGCGCGCGCCAGGCCCGGCCTGAGCGTAGCCCCCGTGCAGCCCCCTCGCGTGGGCATCCCAGGGGAATGATGTGAGACGGGGCCGTGAGGGGCCTTCATGAGGTTGGATGCAGCCGCTAGGGTGCCCTCAGTTGTTTATCCACCAGCACGGAGCATGGGGCTTCAACGTTGCGTGGGCATAGCCGCTGAGCGACAGTGTCATCTGCCAGCGCGGAGCATGGGGCTTCCACTTGGGCGTGGGAAGGGGGGGCTCGGCTCCTGAGCCCCCCCGGGCGTGTACAGCCCATTAAGTTCACACGCGTGGCTTGCACGGTAGAACTGGAGGTGTATTTGGGCACCCGTGAGCCAGCGCAGGTCTCA
Organism: Elymus sibiricus; assembly: GCA_039707655.1. Classification (NCBI taxonomy): domain Eukaryota; kingdom Viridiplantae; phylum Streptophyta; class Magnoliopsida; order Poales; family Poaceae; genus Elymus; species Elymus sibiricus. The sequence continues at coordinate 140,233,717 of CM077669.1, forward strand.
CGGGGCCCTACCTCAAAGTCGGGTTGCGCTTGAATCTTCTGGTAGGAGGCGCCATTGCAATCCCTGTACATTTTTGGAGAAACCTGTGCCGAATGAATTTCCGGGGGCCATAGCATGAGAAGGCCAAACACCAATGACCCCTGGAGGTGATGTGAACGGGGCCAGCCCGCCAGAGAGAACTCAGCCATTGGATTTGTCGACGCTGCAGGGACGGACCCGAGCACAGACGACGTGCCCAGTATTCTCATGCGACAAAACCGAGGAGGAAACACCCGTGGTTGCAGGAGCCGTGTCGTGCGCCCTGACTCACCCTGTCCCAATTAGCTCATGTGAGGACGTAGCACCAAGGGGCATGGGAGGTGACGTGCATGGGGCTGGCCTGCGAGACAGAGCTTGACCTCTTGGATTTGTCAACGCTGCAGGGACGGACCCGAGCACAGATGCCATGCCAACCCTTAATCACGAGGCGGTCGAAGGCGGGATTGTTAGGGCGCGGCGGCATTCATGGTGGCGAAGCACCGAGCATGCAGTTTGAAATACTTAAGAAACTTATCAAATGCATAAGAGGTTCTGATACAAGCGCAAATGATGCGGCTGCAGGGACGGGCCCTCACTGCCTGAGGATAATGCAGCCCAATGGGCGCCCTCGATCTGAACAAACCAAAAAGTTATCTGGTACGAACCAAAAAGTCACGTGGCGGCGGTACCGTTGAAGCGTCGAGGTAGTCGTTGGATCCTGGCCTTCATGTGCCCGATGCCTCCGGAGGCTCGGGGTCCTCGCTAGGACCTGGCACCTCCTCCAGGACCGCGCGGCGCCAGGGCTCGTAGGGCGCGAGCATGGCCTGGGCGAGGCGCTGGAACCAGACTCCCGCATTCGCCAGGCCGAAGGGCATGCAGATGTAGTTGCTCGGATAGACCCCACCGCAGCAGACGCGCGACGGCCAGAAGAGGTCCCGGGACGCGGCCCTGTTGAGGACCGGTACGTCGACGCAGACGCGCAGCATGCCGCCCGGGCCAAGGACCGCTGCTGTGCCAGGCGATGCATGGCGACTCCCGCCTCTCATGGCCTGTGCCTCCTGAAGCTCCTCGATTGCATTGGCGATGAACTCTCACGAACCTAGCGCCTCGCGTCGTGCTCCTTGCTTGAGTGGGTGCGTGCCAAAGCACGCCTCCATGTTGTGCCCGAGCACCTCCCTCGTCTCACTAGTTAGGTCGAAAGCTTTCCAGATGGAAGCCCCCGAGCCCAACCCGAGGGAGGCACCGAGCGAGCCTTCCTATGCGAGGGGGGAAGGGGCCTTGGCTCCAGGCGCGGAGCCTGAGGCGCCATCCTTGGAGGTCTCCACCCCCTGACGCCCATTGGAGAGGAGCTGCTTCTTCTTCCTGGGTACATCCTCAGGAGTCAGGATGCCGCCTTCGTCGTCAGAGTTTTCCACCGCCGCGGCCCGCTAGGCGCGCTCGAGGGAGCAAACGGCGTCCTTCTCATTGCAGGCAACAGTGATGATGCCACCACTCCCCGGCATCTTGAGGACATTGTAGCCATGGTGAGTCACCGCCATGGACTTGGCGAGGGAAAGGTACCCGAGGATCGCGTTGTACGGGAGGTGGATATGAGCGACGTCGAAGTCGATGAGCTCGGTGTGGTAGTTGCTACGCCCGCCGAAGGTGACCGGCAGGCGCACTTGCCCGATGAGGACGGTGGAGCCATCAGTGACCCCTGAGAAAGGATTGGTTGGCATGAGCTGGTCATAGGGCACTTGGAGCGTCACGAACGTCTCGATGGAGAGGACATTGAGCCCAGTGCCACCGTCGATGAGGGTCTTGGTGACGAGGACGTTGCTGATGGTCGGCGTGCATAGCATGGGAAGCGTTCCTGCCGCGGCCGAGCACCTGAGTTGATCCTTGGAGTCGACGGTGATGGCGCACTATGACCACTTGAGGGGACGCACGGCCTCAAGCTTCAGGAGAGCCGCGTTCACCTCCCGCGATAATTGCTTGAAGATTCGGTTCGATGCAGGGGCCTGAGCGCCGCCCAGGATGCAAGCGATTGCCCTAGCTTCCTGGAAGCCCCCAGTCCCGTCATTCTGCCTGTCTTCCTCCTTCCTCCTGGGTGGCGGCGGCAGCGGGGGGAGGCCGGTCTCACGAGGGCGAGCCTCACGAGGTTGGTCGCGGCGGGGCCCCTCACGACGCTCGTCGCGCCAGCAATCCTCCCGAGGCTGGTCGCGCCACTCCCGTCGCGGGTCGTGACCGTCCCAGCGGCCTCCCCCGCGGCCTCCACCGCGACCGTAGCCACTGTGGCCACGCCCAGGGCGACGAACGAAATGCTCGTCGCGGAGCACCCTGAGCTCCTGGCAGTCGTTGGTGTTGTGGCTGTTGGAGCAGTGGAAAATGCAAAATGGTTGTTCACCCCTTGGGGGTTCCTCATCTCGACTGCGCTTCGCCTCAGGTTCCACCGCCAACACCACGGGGGCCTTGCGCTTCGTTTCCTTGGCCTTAGTCTTCTTGTCTTCGGGGTCCGCCTCCGGAAGCTCGACGAGGGAGAGGTGGCCCTCTTCGGCCTTCGTGCACTTGTTCGCCAGGTTGAACATTCCTAGAGCAGAGCATAGGTCATCGTGCTTGGCGAGCTCCTCCCTCATCCTGAGGTCCCTGACGCCGTTGGTGAATGCCGAGATGATGGCCTCATCCGAAGCCCTCGGGATCTTGAGGCGGACAGTCGTGAAATGATGTATGTACTTGTGCAAGGTCTCGCCCGGCTGTTGCTTCACGCGACGCAGGTCAGCCACAGCGAGGGCGCGGTCACGGGTGCCTTGGAAGTTGGCGATGAAACGCTCATGAAGCTCGTCCCAGGAGGTGATTGACCCCTCCGGGAGGTTGAGGAGCCCGGAGAGCGCACCACCCTTGAGGGGCATAGGGAACCAGTTTGCCATGACCTTGTCGTCTCCACCGGCCGCCTCGATGCTCAGCGAGTAGAGCTGTAGGAACTCGGTGGGATCTGGGGTGCCGTCGTAGCGAGGAGCCAGGTTAGGCTTGAACTTGCCGGGTCAGGCGACCCGACGCAGCTCCGGGGCGATGGCGCGGCAACCCACTACACCCACGGGTGCCGCGCGCACGAGAGGTGCCCGCTCTTGGTGTTCCTGCGCAGCGGCCTCCAGGGGCGCACGGTCCCGATGCTCGTGCAGTGGCGCAAGGATGTGGCACCCCGATAGAGGGCCAACGCACGCCAGCCCCAGGATAAGACCTGGCACACGTCAAAGACATGATACAGCAATTCCAGGCACAAAAATGGCTTTATTAAATATAATGGAGTATTACAATACTCTTGCTTACAACAATATTACATAACTCCAGGGCTAACTAAATGGCAGTGGAGGTCTTGGATCAGTGCCAACGACGTCTCTGGCTGGGCTCCATAACTCGCAGGACTGGCTGGGTTACGATCTAGCATGACGAACCTTCTCGTGCAACTGGCCACGTGCAAGGCCAGGTGAGTACTTTGAATGTACTCGCAAGACAACGAAATACATAGCAACCAAACAAGCAGATGACAAAGCAAGCCCTATGCTATGCATGACTTAATCCTAAGCATGGCATGAAATTTAACAAGCAAAGCATGGATCAAGTATGGCATATCATGGATCGGCATATAATCTACATAACATAGCATGGTGATGATCACATTAAGTGCTTAGAGTATTTACTGTTACCGAATACCAACTTACTCTCTTCTTGGTTGTCCCACAACCATCGGAATACTCACAACTCACTGAGCACTTCCGATCACAAGACAAGTTTCTTCATTCTTATCATCATTGTAATGGTTGACCACCTAATCAGGTCTGGACGGGCTGTCCAATACCGGGGACGCGGCTATTCGAATATATGTTTACACTCTGCAGAGGTTGCGCACTTTACCCACACCATGAAGCACCTGGCCTCGTGATCCCATTCGTGTGGACCAGCGTTCCTTCAACGAAACCTGCCTGACCCGTGACTCCCCCATCGTACCACCGGCATTCATCCTCCCCCGGAGTCCTGCCCTGGGTGGCCCCTGTGTCCTCGTGACACCTGCCACCATCGTGGCCAAACTAAACTGTCCCAAACAGGGACTCCCGGGCTAAACAATCAACTGGGCTCACAGGGTTATCGCCGCCTACCTGATCAGTGTAGCACGCACGCATAACCCTCCCTCTTTGGAGGTACCGGTGAAATAGCACGCGATCAGACCAAGCCAAGGCCATCCCATACCGGCAAATGTGGTTGCACGGATAAGCCCGGACAGGTGACTCAAGATCAACCAACTAAGTTTGGTTTATTCATCCAACTCAACATATCCATCATCGTACCATTTCATCGACAATTATAAATGCTAACAGTCACTTAACAACAGCATAGCAAGATTGTAGTACTGGTAATCATGTCATGAGATCAACCATAGCTTTAACATGTCAATGTTATTAACAATATTATTATTAGCATAACAATATGAAAACAAGACATGGCATTAGATGGAAAGTAATGCTAGTATCTAATACTGATATAATCACAGGTGTATGCAAATGCAGACTAACCGGTGATACAGATAAACACACAGGGTGCAAGCAAAGCCATCACGCAAGTCGGGAGCTCATGGTAAGAGGTTGGCTTGCCTGGGGGTCGATGTATACGCCGGGAGGAAGTGCGATCACCTCGCGGAAGAATTCGCCGGAAAGGGTTCCCTCACAGAGGGGCCAGATATAGGGCAAGGGCAAAATGGTCATTTTCGCAGTGTGAACACCTTATGAAAATGATGTCATCGGAACGGGCTCGACGATCTGAAGACGTGGGCGCTGGTTTTACCTCAATCGGGGTTATAGTCGCAAAGTTACGGCCGTTTGTTTTTTAGGTAGAAAATAAATAAAAGCATATTCATTTTCGGCCTAAACAAGTGAACGTCCACTAATTAATAAATTCGGCCGCCGGCTGGACCCGAAGGCGTATTTCAGCTTTTACGCCTTCGCGCGGGGAAAGCGCATTCCAACTACAGGCTGCGGTAGAGTACGCTTTCCAGAAGCAAAAGCGTATTCATGGGAATACGCTTTCACTTAAAAACGCACGCGCCCGGGTTGACTATTCCTTCTCCAGCTGACGTGCGGGCCCCGCCTCATCTCTTATCTCTCTCCTCCCCTGGTCTCCTTCCTCCCGACGCCGCAGGAACAGAAGAGGCGCCAGGGCCGTTCGGCCACGCCCGACGCTGGCGTTCCCCCACTCGGTTGCTCCCGCCGGCGAGCTGGACTGGCTCACGGCGCCGTCCCGCGCTCAGCGGTGGTCTCCAGGGGCTTGGGGTCTCATGGGGAAAGGCATCCACAGCCGGCCGAGGCGGTGGCCACGGCCGCTGGGGAGCTACTCCGGCAGCGCTCCCCCGGAGTAACTGAAGATGGCGGCGGCATCGAGAGCTCTGGAAGAGGTCGGGGTGGAGTTGGAGAGGAGGGAAGGGTCCAGGGCGCTGGAATCACTGCAGGGGCCGACGGCGGCCTTTGGCCACTGGAGGAGCAGAGAGCTCCGGGCTCAAGCGGGAGGGGTTTGGGCTCGTTGCTGGTGCTCGGGAGGGGCTCGGGGCTCGCTTAAATAGCAGAGGGGAGGGGCTAGCCGACGAGGGGGAAGCTACCCGATGCTCGCTGTCGTGGCGGAGCTCTGATGGAGCATCCATGTCGGCAGACGCCTCCGAGAGCTAGGAGACAAGGGGAAGAGGGCTCTGGACGGTTCACGCGCGAGGTGGACAGCTCGGCGGCGCTCGGGGACAAGCCGGGACCTGCCGGAGAGGACTCCCGAAGGGGCTGGTGCACAGAGCGCAGTTTTGGCGTGCTCTGCACGTGGTCACCGCATGGCCACGGCGATGCCACGCTGCGCTCGATGCCAAAAGATGTCTATGGTCTTCTCCATCCTTCCCTGGTTCGACTTGACCCCTCAAGCACGATATTGAAGCTCTGGTGTGACTGCACCTAAGTCAAACAGCAGCTGGCAGCCATGTGTTTGTGCTGTGCAGTGGCCATCACAGTGCTCCTCTTGGCATGACCTTGGGCAGGGATTAATCGTTTACTAGGGTGACTAACTTGGCAAAGTTTCAGCATAAACAAACAACTCTAGATGATACTTCCTTTGTAACCTTGCCCACTGACCAGAAATGAAGATGATGATGCTGGGGTCAAATGTCTAGATGAATTTGTCTCAAATTTGGAGGAGACCAATGATTTAGGCATATGGAGGCACTGTAAAAATTTCATACCATTTGCATAAGTAAAAATAGTACTTCCTTCACAGTGCTCCAATCTGGACAGAAACTTGGATAATTTACTGAGGAAGATTGGCTAGATGGAATGGGCTGATTTTTGGTGTCCAAGGGTAATATCTCATAATGAATCAACCTGCAAAACTTCAGCCCAAGGAGATCAAGGACTCAAGCACTTCCTTTGCAAACAGGAAATCTGGACAGAATTTGCAAAGGGGTGTTGTGCTCAAATTTTGAATTGTGGAACTTGATGTTTTGATGGAAATGGTGAAGATATGAGTTGGGAAAGCTCCATAAATTATTTGGAATTTTTCCTAGCTACCAAAATGGTAGCTCCTTTGGAAAGGCCCCAAATTGAGATATTGGCTTTAAATAGGAAAATGCAATTTCCACTATTTAATTATGGCCAATATTCTTATGGGAGCTCAATATGATCACAAAGAACATCTCCACAAGTTTTCATGAACTTTAGAGATGGATAGATATTTTCCTGGATTTAATTCCTCAGAAAGGCAGAAAAGGGAATTAATTCTAGATTAGAAATATTGCATATGACTTGGCAATATTTTTTGCACATCTAGGGTTTATGAGTGAAGGAGGATCTCTGGAAATTTTGGGAGGATTAACAGAGCAAGGGCAATGATAGCTCCTTTGTAAACACAAAGGCAGGATTTCCAGCTCCAATATTTTGGAACTAGGGTTTGAATGAGACTCGAGGTTTACTGACGGAGGGTTAGCTGGCACAAGAATATTGGAAAGGCACTGAGAGGTTGGGGAATGAATGGAATCACCTGGTTACTCACCAGATTCCAGAGGAAAAATTTGGGAAAGAAAAGCTAGGAAGGAATAACAGCACAAAAATCGATAACCCGATTTTTGGGGTGTGACAAGGGAAGCGTCTATTTATAATGCCCCGGGTCCTCCTCCCTTATCGCACTGGCAGGAAGGGATCCCACAACGGCCAAATTCGAAAGGGGACAGGAGGTACATCCTATCCTGACGAAAGGTGGTCTTCGCTTGCAAAGTAGCTGGCAGTGACGCGGAGGTGGGCTCGGCGGTGACATCCGCCCTGCCGCGCCCGTTGGCCTGGTCTTGTTACGCCAGAATGGAAACCTTTGGTGGGATGCCTCGGGAACCCGCGTACGCCCTTGCCTCCTTTGCACCAAAGAGGAAATTGTCTTCTCTGTGCGTGCTTGGTGCCCGCCTGGCTTGGCTTGCATCACTCCCAACCTCGCGAGGTCGGGCACTGCATAGAGGTCTCCGCTCCTCAGGAGGCAACCTGCGGTGGCCTCCTCTCTCCAGGGGTCTTGGCGTCATCCTCCTCGTGAGGGTGGGGCTCTCGCGAGGGCCTTGCCTTGAGTGAAGCCGCGCCGGGCCGTGCTGGTTGTCGAAGTGGGCGACGCCCTGGGCCGCAGACAGGCAAGTCTGGTACCCCCGTTCCCAGGACGCCGACAACTTCCCTCCAAGATGCAACTAAGCTAGTCACCAAGAACATTCATCAACCAGCGCAAGCTCTCCAGACGATTCCTTTATACTGGCCATTCTCGGTCTGGGGGCTCGATATTTTGGGCCCCTTTCCCCGCGCTGTCGGGGGCTTTGAATCCTTGTTCGTAGCAAAGTGGCCTGAGGTGTAACTAGTGAGGAAGGTGACCGCACAGTCAGTTGTCAAGTTCCTGAAAGGACTGGTGTGCCATTTTGCAGTGCCCAACAGGGTAATCACCGATAATGGCACCCAGTTCACGAGCCGCTCCTTCATGCAAATACATCCAAAGCCTTGGAAGCAGGGTCTCCTTCGCCTCTGTTGCCCACCCAAGGAGCAACGGACAAGTCGAGAGGATGAATGCTGAAGTGTTGCGTGGGCTCAAGACAAGAACTTTCGATCGACTGCGGAGATGCGGCAAGCGTTGGATAGATGAACTGCCAGTGGTTCTTTGGTCCCTCAGAACAACACCGAATCGAACTACCGGCTAGACGCCCTTCTCCCTAGTGTATGGGGAGGAAGAAGTTCTCCCCAGGAACTCATATACGGGTCACTTCGAGTACATGCCTATGATGAAGTAGAGCAAGAGCAGCTACGGCATGACGATGCCATGCTCCTCGAGGAAGATCATCTCCGGGCTGCTGTGCGAGCTGCACGCTACCAGCAAGCCCTGCACCGCTATCATAGCCGCAGGGTCCATGCCCGGAGCCTTGAGGAAGGCAACCTTGTCCTTAGGCGGGTTCAGTCCGCCAAGGGTACCAACAAGTTGACGCCAAAGTGGGAAGGCCTTTACCAGGTAGCATGAGTCACCAGGCCTGGCACAGTCCGTCTGGAGACCGAAGATGGCATCAAAGTGCTTAACTCATGGAATATTGAGCATCTTCGTAAGTTCTACCCGTAAGGCGTGGTTGCCAGGCTTAGTCCTCGGCAACCACCTTTTGTACAAGCCTAGCCGCAGTGCATGTAACTCTCTGTACAAAGCCAGGCACAGACCCTGTGCATGCAATAATAAAGCTAGGCATTGCATCATATCATCAAATTGCATGTTTACTATGCATTTTTTATGTCGCAATGTTATCGCTTTTAAACTTTAGAAATCTGCTAGAGTACATAATGATCCTGTGATCTTTGTTACCGCTCTCTCTCTCTCTAGAGGGTAGTAGCATCTTGCCTTACATGTGTTACCGCCAGACAAACAAAGAAGAAGCGCAAAGGAACAAGAACGGTGGCTCGTCGTACTCCAGAAAGGGGATACTGCCTGAAAAAGATAAGTCTAAGTGCGTATCCCAAGCTTGATGCCATTTACTCCCTTAAGGAAACCCCTCCTGTTTCTTTTGACTATGTACCATGGAATTCATCATGCAACGGAAACCCTTGTCGGGACGAGCCATCCCCCAGCTCCTGTCGTTCATCGGCTCTAGGGGCGCGCCGATACCAGCAAGGAGCCTTGCCGAGGAATGATACCAGCCTGCTGCTGGGGGCTCGCTCGCCCTTTGGCGCTCATGGTTAGTACTAACCCGGAAAACAGTTCCATGCGGCAAGGACAAACATGCTGACACAGTACAAACAAGGGAAGAAAAGGATAGTACTTAAGGAAGAGAAATAGCATTCTTTCATTCATTTTTCGGTACAAAATGGATAAAGATACATTAGAGGGCGCCTCTTTAATAACTCTTTATTTGACTTTCTCCCTTAGGACAAAGCTACAAAAGGAGAAAGGACTAAAAGAGAGCCCAGACAGAAGCCCAGCCTGACCCCGTCAGGGCTGGCTGGGCACGGCTTGGCAGGACCACCAGCAGGGAAGACGAAGCCGAAGTCCACGAGCCTGCCAAGGTCCAGGTGAGGGGAGGAGGGGGCGCCCAAGTAAAGAACCCCCGGCAAATCGCTCTGCCAGGGGGCTCACTGACGGTGATGGTGCGACCGGCGGTCAGCTGGAGTCAAGGTCGTCGTACTCTGACTTGACGGCCTGGGGCTCGCTGTCGCTATCTTCACCGACACTGTCCTCCTCGTCACTATCGCTCGAGGAGGAGCTTTCATCGTTGCTCGAGATCTCTTCGTAACAGCCAAGACGAGCGCCTGAACGCCCATAAATCTTGATGGAATGCGTGTCGGCCTCCACCAGCTTGAAGTGGAGGACGTACCCATCCATGAAGACATGGGCACATGCGAAGGTTTTCCACCCACGCCTAAGGAACATGACGCGGGGCACTGGGAACTCAACGTCGGCCTGCACGGCACCATTATAGCAGCCATGCACGCGCAACCACATCGCGTGCGGCTTGTCGACCTCCATCACCCTGGCGAAAGGGCGAGGGAGTCACAAACGGCCGCGGAGAGGACCACGCAGCCTGACAACGAACTCCAGCACCGTGCCTTCAGTATGTCCCATCGCTGGGGGAGGATCCGCCAATGGAGGAGAATCGGGTGCGGCGTTCCGCCTCCCCTGGTCGTGAGCCCTGCGCCGGCCCCGGCCTCTTCCAGCGCTCCCACCGCGCGCGATGGAACCGCCTCCCGTCGCCGCGGCTCGAGCAGCGGCATGATCCCGAAGAGAAGCTCTCGTCGACGCGGAGGAAGCTGGGAGTTGTCCTCGTCCCCTCGTCATGGTGGAGACTAGTGCATCCGAAGACCAGAGAAGCAGGGCAAGCAATGTGGACTTGTGATTGAGGAGGAGAAGGGGATGGATGAGCATCGGCCGCTGTGACCCTCTAATTTATAGGGAACGGCACAGGGGCTGGCTCTCCTCCACTCGAAAGTGGTCGCCCATCTCCATCAATCCCACTACCCACGATCACGGGCGAACCGGTAACCGCCCCATTGCTCCAATCCCGGGCGCTGCAGTTCCTGCCACTCCCACGCCTGTGGGCCATGCGCATCCACTGCAAACTCCCCACAATGCATGCGGCGCGCATGGCGGAAACGGCCTGACGTAGCAACTAAGTGCTGGCTTAAAAGTCGGCAGTTACTCCCTCACATTGCGTGCCTGTGCATAAATTTTGGGCCTGACCCAACGATGCTAGGCAAGCTCGTTTGGACCAGACCCGGGGGCTCCTGTCAGTGTACTAGGAATCAGGTACCCAGTGCCCCTGCCTTATGCACAGGCAGTAGTAGAAAAACCCATTCAAGACCCAATCCAAGCCAGAGAAGCCGCTCTACGTGAGATCAAGGAGCGCATCAAGAAGACGAAGCCAACATCTAAGACTAAGACCCCGACAGAAGCAGCCTACGCTGGCTAGGAACGTCGACAAGGATGATGCAACGGCCCAAGACAGGCACGAGCCGTGCCAGCCACGTCCCCGGTGCCTGCCGAGGACCAAGGTGCGCACACCTTCAAGAAGACCTGGCAAGCCATCCTCCGGCAGGACCGAGCCGATCAACCACCGCTACACCGCATCGCAACACCAGTTAGTTGTCGATGCAGTGTCGAGCCATCAGGCGGCTAAGTGGCTCTCGCTAAACACGTGGCGACACAGCGGCAGGCAGATTATGCCCACTTGACACCAGTCCAGAGGCGTGTCAAGATACTAAGCGGTGGTAAGAGCCTGCCGGGGATACACCCCTGCGCGCCACCTAGGCTAGCATTTATGGCATTTTGTCCTAAGTGCCAGAGTTAGGTATGATAGCACTGTTAGCTATCTAATCACTAGGTAATGTCTATTTTGCCACTGTGGTTGCCCCTTGACCGCTAAAAGGAGGCCCAAGGCAACCAAGCTCAAGATTCAGACCTTTGGACACTTGTACTCACGTAGCAGCTCCCCCGATGGCGACCTTGCCGGGTTTGAGCGCTGCGTGTGCTTCGTGTTCCTCTGATCAATCCACCAAAGCACGAGTAGGGTTTTACGCTTCTCAGCGGCCCAAACCTGGGTAAAACACCAGCGTCCCATCATCGTGCTATCTCATTACCTCTGCTCTTTGTGAAACGTGACCTCACCCCTACCGAACCACAAAGGGGCTCGTAGCCCCATAGGTGATCATGTGCATCCTGCCCCGACACACACCATTCAAGATATGCCAACATTAGGCAACAGTTTGGGGCAGAAAACAAAGAGACCAGTAGGATGTGTCACGTGCATGGATAGGACAGTGAGTAGATTTCTTGCCAACTCGTGCAAAATCGTGTATTTGCGTCATCGTAGGCTCTTAAGGAAAAGTCACCCTTACCAAAAAATAACAGCTAAATATTATGGTACGGTAGAGAAAGGGACGGGCCCAAGACCCTATGATGGGAAAGTAGTCCATAGCATGGTTAAAAAAATTGAAGTTGTGCTTGGCAAGGGATCCGGTTCGACGTAAAAAATAACACCCAAGGACCAAGTGTTTAAGAAGAAATCAGTGTTCTGGAAATTACCTTACTAGGAGTTCCTAAGTGTACGTCACTGCATTAATGTCATGCATGTAGAGAAGAATGTTTGTGAAAGCATCCTTGGTACTTTGCTCAAGATTAAAGGCAAAAGAAAGGATGGTGATGGTGCACGACTCGATATGCTTGGTGATCAATCAGAACGCATGAATGAAGCAGAAGATGATGAAAAATTGCTCCACCAACACCAGAGTTACAATTTCACTTCAGTAGAAGTAAAAGAGTTCTTCAAATTTTTGTTGTCAATTAAGACACCCTCTTCCTACTCCGCAAACATCAGAAGTCTCGTGGATGACGGCTGGACTAAAAAGAAGTTATCTCACATGATTGCCACGTAGTGTTGACATAAATCCTCCCAGTGGCCATAAGGAATATGATGGACACAGACATAAGGAACACATTGATTGATCTCTCTGATTTCTTCAACAAACTATGGCAGAAGGTGGTAGATATAGAAGAGCTGGATAATATGCAGGCTGATATTGCAAGAATATTGTCAAACTTAGAGATGTTCTTCCCGCCGTCATACTTTGATGTCATGGTCCATCTCATCGTGCACCTTGTGCACGAGATAAAGTATTGTGGTCCTGTGTTTCTTGGCAACATGTATCCCTTCGAGCGGTACATGGGAATATTGAAGCGCTATTGTCAGAACCAATGTCATCCAGAGGGAAGCATCCTACAAGGTTGTACCACTGAAGAGGTGGTTGAGTTTTGCACCGAATACATGAAACTTAGACATGTAGGTGTGCCCCTCTCTCGCCATTAGGGAAGGCTGGCTGGTAAGCTGGTCCTTGCTGGCACGTAGTTTTGTGGACCTAGAGAAAAGGCTGATCAAGCCCATTTGACGGTACTGCTTAACAGCCCGATACTCGTTGCTTATGCTGGAGAACACATGGAGGAGATACGACGAAGCAACTTACCCAATGTGCTGTCACCAGCTGCCGAGACAAATGCACACAATAAGGACTATGTAAGATGGTTGAAGGATCATTGGCAAGCGGATCCGATCAAGACCTTGCAACATGGTTGGCACAAAACCCATCAACGACGATTATGAAGTACCAAGCGTATGACATAAATGGCAACATGTTCTACATTGAGGAACGTGATGCTAAGACCTCGTATCAGAACAACTCTGTTCGAATAGAATGCCTAACTGTAGAGGAATATGATAAACAGGTGTACTATGGAACCATCGAAGAGATTTGGGAGCTTAACTATGTGCGAATGAAGGTGGCATTATTCAAGTGCACATGGGTCCCTCTTACTACCTTAAAGGTTGATGCTTAGAGCAGGAAGACATATGTTGACTGCAGAGTTATGGCATATCACAGGGACCCATTTATTCTTACCAGTGATGCTACCCAGGTTTTCTTTGTGCCAGACCTCTTGCATACGCACTACCATGTAGTGATGTATGGGAAGAGGAGGATACTAGGCATCGAGATGTTGGTGATGAGGAGAAGTACAATCAATATGATGTGTTGCCACATAAGGGGCCACGCAACCAAAAAGATAAGAAGCGTAAAATCATCAGAAATCCAAAGTTCATTAGGGGTTAACCTAATGATCGCGATCACCCCACGTACATGGGAATTGATTCACAAAACTAATCATTATGTCTATTGTACTGAATTGTTGCATAAACTGAATCGTGAGCGATGTGTACTGAATTCGTTTTGTTAGAAGTTTTGCATGTACTATATTGCGAGGTATGCCCGGCCTTATGTTGATCTAGATTAATATATTGTCAACTGTAGCAATGAATTTTAAATATTTATGATAATTTACCTTATAGCTAGAACGCTCAGTTGATATCACGCCGGTACGTATGAATTGAACATGTGCAGTTTAGTTTACCAATCGCACATGGTTCATTTACTAGAGCCGTTTGCTTCTTAAACCGTCACCAATGACACCTAATGCGCGCAACGTGAGTTGTGCGTTTTGATTGGCCAAAACCCAAACCACACGGATCGTACGTCTGCACCGTAGGATGCACCCAGATCGAATGGCAGTCCTTAGCCCTCTCGCCAAGACACGTTGTTGAAGTTGGGATTCGATTTATATGCACTAAATGACTAGTAAATGCAAAAAATGGCTTAATATAGCAAGCGAGCCCAGAAATGCGGCAGAAAACAAACCTAGCGTATAATGATTATTGACTACCGTGCGAAAAATTTGGAGGACACGCGTTGAAGACATCGTCGTTTGGAGTTTGATTTGCCACTTCTCCCTTTGGAACTATGATCCTTGTAATTAGGTTATATGGTTTCCAATTCGCGATCATCATAGCTTGTGCCAAATTTACCAAAAAAATTCCACGTTGTCTGGAGATCATGCCATGATGACACACCGTTTTTGGTGATTTTCTGACTCCATCTGCATTTCCTGTAATTAAATTACTGACATTTATTTAGGTGGACACATCTCCCATCCGAAATGCTTGACAATTCTTCGCATTCCTTGCACAATGACGAAAATCACACAAAAGTGACACACAAATGATTTGTAAGAGATTCTTTGCCAGCATCCACACGTAATTCATGTTGGGATTTTATTTATACACTAATGCATGCATGGTAAATGCAAAAAATGATTTAGGTGTAGCAAACGAGCAATGTAATCCACCAGAAGATCAATAAGAGGAGTACAATGATGCTTGCGTACCGTGGTAAAAATTGAGGTGAAAGGATGAGGTTGACACCGATTGGAGAGTCCGAAATGCCAACTCTACATTTGAAAACTATGATCCCTTCGTGTGAGATGCATTGGTTTTGAAAGGGTTGTACAGCACAACATCTGCCAGACATTACTATTTGTTTTCCATGGGGTATTCACATCTTGCCACCGCGACACACCCATTTTCGTGATTTTCGGAATACGTCTGCATTTCCTCCAATTCAATTACTAACAAGCCCAATGTTGGTGGAAAAAAAGTCTTAAAATTAGCAAACAAGTTATGAAATGCGGCCAAAAATCAATACATGGGTTAATAGGTGTTTGTCTGCCGATGAAAATAATTTGAGGTGAAATGATGAAGTCACAAATTCATTTCAAATGAAAATATGGTTGTTCTGCATAAACAAATGGCACATGGTTCATTCAGTAAAACCGTGTGCTTTCTAAACCGAGGTCAATGACACCTAATGCATGCAAAGTGAGGCGTGCGTTCTGATTGGCCAAAACCCAAACCACACAGATCGTATGTCTGCACCGTAGGATTCACCCAAATTGAACGACAATACTTATACCTCTCGTCAACACACATTGCTGAAGTTGGGATTTATATGCACTAAATGCCCCGTAAATGATAAAAAATGATGAAAAATATCAACTGAGTCCATAAATGAGCCAGAAAATCAAACCTGGCGTATAATGAAGATTGACTACCGTGGAATACAAATTGAAAGAGGGGCGATGAAGACTCCGTCGATTGGAGTTCAATTTGCCACTTCTCCCTTAGGAACTATATTCCTTCTGGTGAGATGCTACAGTTTCCAAGGAGCGATCATCGTAGCTTATGCCAAAATTTACCAAAAAAATTCCACGGTATCTCGAGATCACACCACGATGACACACCAATTTTGGGGATTTTTTGAGTCCATTTGCATTTCCTATAATTAAATTACGGACATTTACGCATCTCCCATCCGAAATGTTTGAAAATTCTTCTTATTCCTTGCACAATGACGAAAATCACGCAAAAGTGACACACAAATGATATGTAAGAGATTCTTTGCCAGCATCCACCCGTAATTCATGTTGGGGTTTTATTTATGCACTAATGCATGCATGGTAAATGCAAAAAATGCATTGGATATAGCAAACGAGCCATGTAATCCACCAAAAGATCAATAATAGGAGTACAATGATGTTTGCGTACCATGGGAAACATCGAGGCGAAAGGATGAGGGAGACACCAATTGGAGAGTCCGAAATACCAACTCTACATTCGGAAACTATGATCCGTTCGTGTGAGATGAATTGATTTTCAAAGGGCCGTACATCACAACATCCGCCAGACATTACCAATTTTTCTCCATGGGGTATTCACCTCATGCCACCGTGACACACCCATTTTCATGATTTTTGGAATACATCTGCATTTCCTCCAATTAAATTACTAACAAGCCCAATGTTGGTGGGAAAAATGTCTTAAAATTAGCAAACAAGTCATGAAATGCGACCGAAAATCAATATAGGGGTTAATAGGTGATTGTCTGTCGATGCAAATAATTTGGGGCGAAATGATGAAGTCACAAATTCATTTTAAATGAAAATATGATTGTTGTGCATAAAAAAATAGCACACGTTTCATTTAGTAAAACGGTGTGCTTTCTAAACTATGGCCGATGACACCTACTGCGCGGAAAGTGAGTCGTACGTTGTGATTGGCAAAAACCCAAACCACACGGATCGTACGTTTGCACCGTAGGATTCACCCAGATCGGACGGCAGTCCTTATACCTCTCGTCAACACACATTGTTGAAGTTGGGATTTGATTTATAAGCACTAAATGCCCCGTAAATGATAATAAATTCTGAAAAATATCAATCGAGCCCATAAATGGGCGAGAAAATCAATATTAGGGTACAACGATAGCTGCGTATATTTGAATTTTTTTTGAGACAAAATGATGAGGTCACGTCTACATTTCAATGTTGTCAGGTTTTCATTTCGAACAAATTTATGCTGCTTGTGCACACGGGTTACTATATAAAACCGTTTGCATAGGCCTTTCCGCGGGGCTCACCGCGATTTGTTTTCACCCTTTTCACCGAAGCCGCCAACATGCCCCCTCCCCTCCCCCCAAACCCATGCCCTCTTTCGTTTCGCTCAACTGTCCGCGTATTCTATCCAAACTCCATTGACAGCTAGCTCCCTTCCCATCCCGTCCCCAAGATCCACACCAGAACCCTTTTTGGCGCCGTCGTGCCCAACCCGACCATGTACCCGCTTCCCGACGTCAACCCTACCATTCACTGCCGCACCGAAACACGCGGCTACCCACGCCTCGCCGTCTTCATTTGCTCGCTAGCCGCCCTCGAGCATATCGATCCTGTACCCTCGCCTCTCCTGCCAGATTTGCACAAAAAATCGGTGAGTTGCTGCTCTTCATCGCGGTGAGGTCTATTATCTCGCGATCCCTTTTCCTATTTGTTTTGGTTTGTCCCCAAAATGATTATAAAATAATGGAGAGCGTATTTATGTTCACCATCTACCTTCTAACATATAAGATTTATTTGTTTCAATTGGTTTTTGTCTTGTTACATATCATGTGCGCACGAGTCACACAAAATGAACAGATGAGCCATACATTTCCAAATGATCACATGTCATGTTTATACATCTAGCTGCCAAGCTATTACATATTATTTATGATTATCCCCCTTTTCTGAATTTTGCATGTGTCCTCTGTAGACATCTATTAGCAACGACGACAGTCATACTTCTGCCGACGTGTCTTCATCTGAGTCCGAAGCCAACATGTCTACAACATATGATCGTGTACCAAGAAATGACGAACGAGATAGAGCTGCCACAAACAACGTTCTGGTCAAGAGCCGAAAGAGCGCTCCTAGAAATCTGACACACTAGCCTAAAGGTGTATATGAAGTAACTGACATCGATTTGAAGTCTTGGGCTCCAACTAAACCAGAGAAAGCATGCACGAGGTTTAGGAGTGTGTGTGGATTTGTTGGCAGGGCAAGGCTCAACATTAATCTGTTGGGGTTTCGGAAGGCTGGTACAGAAACACGACAGAGGATAGTCTAGGAGATCATGGCACACTTCAACGTTCCTGAGGAGTGGAGAGAGCACGTGCAACACGCTGCACTGAAGAATGCTAGGGATGCTTGGAGAAACTGGAAGCATGTGTTGTACAAGAAGTTCTTGAGTCAAGGCAAGGACGAAATCCCATCATACCGCCAAATTACAAAGGAAGACTGGACAAAATTCAAAAGGTTCTAGGCCAGTGGAGAGTTTATTAAGAGAGTGCCATGCAATCGGAACTTCAAAAGAAGAACGCACACCCCCACCATATGGGTGTGGCAGGATACTACGGCATGAAACCGATATGGGAGCAGGAGGACAAATAAGCAGTAGCTGCGGGTGGCAACCCGGCCTTTAGTGAAATTAGGGGCACTCGCACTAGGGACTACTTGCGGGCACGTGCAAAGAGTCATGGAGACGGTTCTTATTACTTTCAAAACTCAACAGACCAAGAACTGTATAATGTGATGGCAAAGGCTTCCAAAAACACTAGAAGGTTCTATAGGAACTCAGGGCCATGTGACATTCTGTCTGAGGCTCTGACTGCCAAAGAGCCCCCTGGCTGTGCAAGGGGTATTGGGGTCAATGTCCCACACAAGAGGGATTTCTCACTAAGCAAAGAAGAGCGGCTAAGCATGGAAAAAGCTAGGAGTGATGGTAGGCGGAGAGAAATGTATGAAACGATTAAGAGGGACATGTATCCTGGAGTTCAAAAGGAAGTTGAGGAGTCATATATGCAGGAGAAGACACTAATGTTGAGAGATAGCCAGGAGACGCAAGGGGATGTCGGCATGGATGATGCCACTTATTGTATGGCAACACCGCACAAGAGTAGCTGTGCATTAGCTGACCCCAACAACAATGATGTTGCAGCTGGACATGATGGTGCTATATCTGATCTATATGGACAAGGGGGAGAGTGAAGGTCGTGCTTACACATTATGAATGTACTTTAAAATGTGCAACAACGTGGGTTTAAGAACCTGACTTTGATGGGGGACTCTTGTTTGACAATGTGCCATTGAAGCCGGGTTGTGTGAAGTGCTACGTGACTGAAATAAAGCCTGGATCAGTAATTTTGCCTTGAAGAATGTCCTTGGGGAACCTGATGAGCAGAGGACCTTGGAAGAAACACGGTTAAATCATATCTAGTGTCCATGGAAAGAAATAGAATTCCTGGATGAGATCCCTCCACCCCACCAAAAGCAACTAATGTCGCCCTCGAACCGGTGAATCTCTTCTCGCCATAGCAGATCTTGTGTGACTCCCCCGATGAACATACTCTTGGTAATCTGATGCCCAAGGCATCAACCTGTGATTGGCCCACACGACTTCCTGCCGTACATGCCAGGTCATCGTCCGCTCCATAGCAGCATGTGGCAAGGCCTACAACTGCTGAAGACGTATCATCGGTTCAGATGCTGGCCACTGAAGCAGATAGTGCAGACACATCGGCACTGCATGCTCAGCAGACAAACCCGGTCGAACCACCTACTAAGAAGTCTGAAAGTCCAGAACCGCCTGCTAAGCAGTCCGAAAGTCCAGAACTGCCTGCTAAGAAGTCCGAAAGTCAGGAACCACCTGCTCAACAGTCTTGCGGTTCACAGCCGCCAGATAAGCAAACCGATGTGTCGGCACTGCCTGCTCAGCAAACCAACGCATTGTCCTAGCTGCATCAACACACCGACACATTGGCACCAGCTGCGCAGAACCCCGGCATAGCTTCAACGGCTGGTGAGCTATCCGTCGCCTCTTGTACTATAACTCAGTAGTCCGTCACAGTGGCATCATCTGTTCAGCAGTCCATTGTACCTTCACAGGCTTCTCAGTAGCACGTCGTTCATGAAACCGGACGTCAAACAAGAAGTTCTTTAGCTAACAAGAGGAAAGCGGGCACGGTTGTACAAAGGAAGATGGGGCCCCAAAAACCGAGGAGGGACGGGACCAAGAGCCTCTTACTAGAAAGAGTCATCGCCCATAACCAAATTGACAACAAGTTTTTCGAAGGGATGGGTAATCCCGGTTCTGACGAAATGTCTGAAGCAGAAGTTGAAAAGCTAATTTCTAGTAAGAAAATAGACCCATTTGAAGCACGCAAGTATAAGAATGGCCAGCCATTTCTTGTTGGCGAATACTTTGAGGAGTGCAGTTCCAGTTGTCGCAAGTTACATAAATATTGCATGGACATAATGTCAAAAGGATAAGATCATAACATTTTGGAATTGCACTATGACCGTCGTCATTTCTCTCACGATGTAGGTACCATCAGTGTGGAATTGGAAGACTTTCATCTCTTCTACAACTTGGATAAGCTTGCTGCCACACTTGTCAAATGCTTGATGTTGTAAGTACTTCACAAACTCTGATCAACTCCTCCATAAAAGGCTGTACATGAAAGAAAAAAGCTAACTGTATTGTATTTCTCTCAGGGCATTGACGACGCAGAGATCAAAAAGGGTGCATGTGCATTTCAAATATCCTGATTTAGCGAACGGCATTTTGTTAAGACAAAATGACACACGCGAGGCTTCCGTCTAGCATTTTTCCACGATCTTGTGGGAGTAATAGATAGAAGAATTCTTCATGTGGTCATATCATGAAGGGTATGTTAAATATACAACCACACATGCATTGATCGTCTTTCAGTTTTTGACATAGTTCGTAAGTTCATGGTTTTCTTAAACTGTAGAGATCATTGGATCTTGGTGGTCATTGTTCCAAAACGCAACAAAGTTTACTACCTGGATTCTCTCAGAGAGTCAAATACGTCTCAGGATCTGAGTCATCTTCCGGATTTCATGGATAGGTATTGAATTCTTCGATGTTAATATGGTGTGTTCATATCTGGTTCAAGAATTGAGTATGTGAAAATTCATCTTCATTCGCAGTGTATTCTGTAAGACCATAACTTTAGGAGGTAGACGGTTCGACGCCCAACTACCTCTGGAGCACATGATCGTTTCTCTGGTAAGACAACGAAATCCGTTATTTCAGAAAATGCTAGTCATAGTTCAAGTTTCTAAGTAAACCTCTTTCTATTTCTCTCGAAAGATAAAAAAGAAACAACTTACACCGGTTATGTTGTTCCTAACAGGGCAAATACATGACTAATACTATATAAAAAATTGCAGTGTCCTCAGCAACAACAAGGGACCAGCCTATGTGGATACTACATTTGCTCACACATGATTAGCCTATGCAGACATGTCGAATGTGGTGCCGATGCTGACAAAATAGAACCAGTAAGTCTGCTTCTTAATTTCTATCTTCTACTCCACACGTATGTCACATTCTGATCTAAAAGTCCTAAAGTTGATCTTCGGATCGATGACTTCTAAACCGCTCGCCGCAGATGAATTACTGTCTGTTAGGAAATTTATTAGCACCTTCTTTGTGAAACACTATCTCAAGCCCTCTAAAGACGTCGAAGATTTCAGGATTCGTATCGCCCAATAATAAGTACGCATTCATATACTGTTATCAACTAAACATATACGCATGGATGCAATGTTTTCCATGTGATCATGTCTTCGGTCTTACATATGTGGAATTTAGCTAGGATTTGCTCAATTGCATATTGTCGCGAATTATGATGAATGTTCTTCCTGTGGACATTATTCGTTCAATTGCATATTGTGCCGAATTATAATGAATGTTCTTCATGTGGACACTATTTGTCGATTGCATATTGTGGCGAATTTGCTATTTGTAGGGTGATTCAAATGCGATATTTTACAATAAGCTGGCTTTTTCAGCGCACACGGTTCAAGCAACTAAGTGTCTGCGATACAAAATGGAAAGCACACGCAACTAAAAGCGCAACCTCTTGTGATCTACAGGAAAAGCACACGTAACTCATAGTGGAACCGCCTGTGATCAACAGTAAAAGCACACGCAACTCATAGCGCAACTGCCTGTGATCTACAAGAAAAGCACACGAGATATAAACTGAAACGTTGGTGATACATAAGGAATCGCAAACGATTTGTAGCAGTTGTACGTGTGCTTAGGATCTCCTCAATTGTTTGTGATAGCACCTTATCTCACACGTGAGCCAACAGGAAACCGTGCCCGATGCAAAGACGATCCCATGCGTAAATTTTTTGTGAAACGTGTGCGATGATATAATGCATGGCAGACGGTTTCCAAGGAAATCTCGTGTGCGATGATGAAGATATCACACACAGTTTTTACCAAGGCCCGTGTGGATTAGGTAATGTTTCACAAACGATAAAAGGTCGAACACCGTTTGTTTTCCATGAGAAATTAGACGCGTTTACCTCATGATAGACGTGTGTGATTGATCCCAAATTCCACACGTACGCCCAAAATATAGTGTGTGCGATATATTCCTGCACCGCACATGATTACGTTTGGTAGATCGTTTGCATTCATTGGTCACCATCGCCGACGGGTTTTCTGTGTCATGTGGGAGGGACCGCCCCCTATCGCCCACACATGTAAGGCGACAGTTTACAACTACGTCGCAGAAAGGTGTTAAAAACCATTTGTATAGCACGTCGCTGCACCAGTGTGTTGACCGCACCAAGGAAGACAAACCAGTTGATCAAAAGGTTTATCGATCAATGATTGGTTCATTGCTATATCTATGTGCCTCCCATCCCGATATTATGATTAGTGTGTGCATGTGTGCTACATATCAAGCCGCTCCTAAAGTGTCATCTTAAGAACGTGAAAAGGATTGTGAGATACTTGATACAAACACCAAACTTCGGCATATGGTATCCCAAGGGATCTTCTTTTAACCTTGTTGGCTATTCTGACTCGGACTATGCCGGAGATAAGGTTGATAGAAAATCCACCTCGGGTACATGTCAATTTCTTGGTAGATCTCTTGTGTCCTGTTCATCCAAGAAACAAAACTCGTTATCTCTATCTACCGCCGAAGCGGAATACATTGCCGCCGGATCATCTTGTGCGCAATTGCTATGGAGGAATCAAACTCTTAAGGATTATAGAATCCATGTGAGACAAGTTCCATTGTTGTGTGAAAATGAGAGTGCTATTAAGATTGCTCATAATCCCGTGCAACATTCTCCAAGTAAACATATTCAAGTTCGTCATCATTTCATTCGTGATCATTTTGCCAAAGGGGACATTAATCTCAAACATGTCTGCACCAACAAGCAATTGGATGATATCTTTACTAAGCCACTTGATGAGAAAGTGTTTTGTCACTTGAGGAGTGAGTTGAACATCATTGATACTTCAAACTTGAGCTAGACTGACTCGGATGCATGCAAGGGCATGAGCTTACATGACTATTCCATTTTACACTTGATATGACACTATCTTATACCTTGGAAATATATGCTCCCTTGTATTGTATCTAACATTTTGTAGGTACTTGGAAGAACTACACTCCACAAGATCGCCATCAACTCACATCATAAGAAATCTTGTCAAAAGCCAGGTATGCACAACTCTTCTTTGATGATGGAAGGAAGAAGACAATCCAAACCATATCCTTGACAACCACTTGATAAACAAATTTCATTCTTGTCATTTGGGTATATCTTGTTCTTCCTTGCATGACTAACCCATGTAGGTGAAAAGAGAACCAAAACGATCAAGGATAGCTCTCAACTCAAGATGATCTTCATCAAGATTGAGTATCCTCAACAAGTTCACCTAGATGCCACGTAATCAACATCACTCAAAGGTATGTGATCATCTCCCTGAAATAGCTTTACTCCAAGTCATGAGCTAAAGCAACTCGAGTGATAGGAAAACATTAAAATGCTTAATCAACAAATGGTAAACCCATTTCGAGCTTAACGTAGTGTATGACCTATAATAAAGTATTCTTGCTTGGCTCCTTAAGTCAATATATATACTCTAATATAGCTGACGTAGTAACTGCCCATCATCTAGAGGAAGTATCTTGTTTGGTTCATCTTATAGTTGCATGCCTTCTTGGAACCACTCAATTTCCATCTAGTTGAATATTTCTTGCAAATCACTCTGAAAATTCACTGCAAATCTTTCTTAAATCTTTTGAGACCTTCTGAAAAATATGACAAATAACACATATGCCAAGTTTCTGTTTTGCCTTTCAGAGCCTCCGATCCAAGTAACTCTGTTTCACTGATACTGCAGACAGGCTGCACAACCACATATCAGTTCTACCAACTCATTTGCCCTGGAGCCACCGACTTTGCTATCTTCTGTGTTCTTTGTCAAAAGGGGAGAAACCTTAACCTTTCTTTTTGCTAGTAGGAGGAGAAATTTCTCTCAAGGATCCCTACGTTAAAGGGGAAGAAAAAGTACTCAAGGATCCCTTAGACTAAATTGCTCTCAATGACTCTTACTCTCAAGGATCCCTACTGTCCATGACCTTTATTCTCTAGGATCCCTTCCCTCTCTTGATCCCTCTATCTGTCCCCTTTGTGTGACCCTTTTTGGAAATTGACGCCAAAGGGGGAGAAATATCAAAGCTTCAAAGCTTATGCTCATACCAAAGAGGGAAATATAATATTAAGGGGGAGAAATATCAAAGCATCTATGCTTCGGGGGGAGAAATATCAAGGGGGGAGATAATCATGAAAAGAAGAAGCTTATGCTTACCCAAATGGGGAGAAATATCTGTTCAAGGGAGAGAGAGAAGACCAAATTCATACTACTTAATTTAAGAAGAGAATGCATATGATCTTATGTTAGACTTGTCTCACCCTACCTACTCCCAATATCTACATGCTAAGATTCAGGGGGTGAGGAAGATTTACAAATCCATACTTAGGGGAGAATGTTCTAAATGTGTTTTGGAGACATATCAATCTTAAGGAACTCTTCATATGTCTTCCATATCTTCGTACTCTTGAATCTTTTTGCGTTTGGATAAGTAGAATACTCTTGTGTTTCCTAACATTGTTTTCTCAAGTGTGTTCCTACTGTTAAAATCCTCAAGAACTTCAAGGTAAGTATATGCTTCATATCCTTGGTCAAGATGATCTCTTGCTTCTTGCACATATTGTTTGCAAGACTGAAATCTTGAACATGGAGACACCTCATTCACATATATTTTATGCATATAGCCAACATACACATGACTTCTCATGTGTTTTCTACTATGTGTGTGTTCATGCATTCCAAAGCAAGTATCCTTTAAAATGGATTGCACACATTTAGGGGGAACTTGTGTTAGTCATGTATCCTTCAAAGCTATCACATATTTCTGCATATATATATTTGAAGCTTTGATTGTATGTTGTCATCAATTACCAAAAAGGGGGAGATTGAAAGCAGATATGCTCCCTTGGTGGTTTTGATAATTCATGACAACATACATTGTCTCTTGGACTAATAGTTCTGTCTAGTTTATTTCAGGTTTAGTACACAGAGAGGATTGGCTAAGGATTGTGTGGTGAACCTCCCCAAGGAAAGGAAGGAAAAGGATTGGCCATACTTCAAGGATTAGGACTCTACATTTAGCATTTTGTGAGAAATCACTTTGAGTCCATAGGAAAGCAAATAGTATTAAAAGGGGATGAGGTAAATATGATTAGCCACCAAAAATACTCACCCACTTTCCCACACAAATTCTCTGTCCAAAGCCAAAAGTAAAAATTTGGTGACACCAACTTTCCCTTTCGGATCCACTGAGTTTTAACCCCGACAGAACCCTAGCCAAACCCTAGCGTCTCGGTACTACCAATATTTCATTCGGTGCAACCGAAAACAGGTACCAACTTTCTGTTAACCAATTTCTTAAAATTGGAACTTCCAAGTTTTAAGAATCGGTGACACTGAGATTTGGTAATTGCCTAGGACACCCATATCGGTACCACCGAGATTCATATATCGGTCTCACCAAAAACGCCAAAGTTGCCACATTTTGCACTAGCCGGTGCAACCGAGTTTTCACTTCAGTTTCACCGAGTTGGGCAATAATGTTGTAACGGTTGGTTTTTTGGAGATGCCTTTATATACCCCTCCACCACCTCTCACTCACAAGAGAAGCACTCAGAACATACACCCACTTGCTATATCCAATTTTCTGAGAGAGAACCACCTACAATTGTGTTGAGGTCAAGATCATCCACTCCAACCATATGGATCTTGATTTCTAGCATCCCCAAGTTGCTTTCCATCCAATTAATCTCTTCTACCCATGCAAAATCTGTGAGAGAGTGATTGAGTGTTACGGAGACTATCTTTTCACGCACAAGAGCAAGGAGTTCATCATACTACCATGTGTATTACCTTTTGGAGGGTGGTGCCTCCTAGATTGGTTAGGTGTCGCTTGGGAGCCTCCTTCTTCGTGATTGTGGAGTTGAACAAAGAAGTTTGTATGGGCAAGGAGATTGCCTACTTCGTGAAGATCTACCCATAGTGAGGCTAGTCCTTCATAGACGGAAGCCGTGATGGAATAGACGAGGTTGCTACTTCGTGGACCCTAACGGGTGGAGCCCTCCGTGGACTCTCACGACCGCTACCCTCCGTGGGTTGAAGTCTCCATCAACGTGGATGTACGATAGCACCACCTATCAGAACCACGGGAAAAATATTTGTGTCATCTATTGCGTTTGATCTTCCTATCTCTACTCTCTTACATATGCTTGTCTTTACTTTCCGTTGCCATACTTGTTGACTAGCATGTGTAGGGTGCATGAGACTTTTTCGAATTGCTAAAATCTGCCAACCAGCTAACTTGGGAAAAGGTTAGGTTTTTTATTTGTCATGTAGTCAATTCACCACCCTCTAGATGCATCTTCTAGTGATTCCATAGAATCCAACAAGGAGATAAAGGTAGAATTAATATTCTCTCAAGTGCTATCGACCACCGATACAACCACTAGTAGAGAAACGGCTAGCCACAGCTCTTGTTGGTGGCGCGCCATTTTCCACTAATGCCAGCAACGATATTTACAAATAGCGATGACGTTGGACGAAATGGTATGCCATCGTTGTGCAGTTAGTGATGGCGTGGACATAAAGTGGAACGCCACCAGAAAGTGGGCCCTACTGAGCTGACCAGTTGGAATGCATTGCTGGCGTCATATGTCCTAACACGCCATAGATATATTATGTAGTTCTGGCGTTCCATGTTCGTGAACGCCAGCATTAAGTTTTGCCTATATAAGTTGGCGAAGCCCCTTTGTTTCTCAAAATACATTCACTTCCAATTCTTGTCCCTAATAACTAGTTAGCTCCTCTTAGTTATGGACCCACGTCGACAGAGCATGTTGAAATTTTGGGACTCCGCCGCCCTGGCCGAGCTCCCGTCTGGTCCTGTTGGCTACACCATGAGCTCGCCACGGCCAATGCAGTCCGGCGAATCATCCAGCCACAGTAGCGGAAGTTCTGTTCACTCCGGCAGCTACGCCAACAGCATCGAAGATACCGGCCCTGTGCTTCTTTGTGGTTGTCGTCGCCCTCTTCATAAGCATATGTCGCACACGGATTGGATTCCAGAGCGAGAGTTCTACATCTGCGCCAACCGTGGAAAGGTACGTATGTACATATTGATTGGCTTTCAGCTAATTTGCACAATTCAACTCCTCTAGCGTCGCTCACATCAATATGCATGTGTGTATATATATATTGTGATCCACAGAAAACAAGGGGAAAATATTGCTTCACATGGATATGGGTTGATCTCGTGCAAAAGTACGTAAGCGAGGTTCTCGACTACTCCATTAGACCTTTGAGACTATAGATTGACGAGAGGCAACTCCAGAACGATGTGATGCGAGGCCAAATAAAATAATTCAAGATGCTTCGATATGCTCTTTTAGCCGGTTGCCTGCTTGGAGTTGTGTAGTTTCAGATTTTTACTATAGTTGTGTAGTTTAAGATTTTAGTGTAGTTGTGTAGTTTAAGATTTTTAGTGTAGTTTGTGTAGTTTCAGATTTTTAGTGTAGTTTGTGTAGTTTCAGATTTTTAGTGTACCTGTGTAGTTTCAGATTTTAGTGTAGTTTTGTAGTTTCAGATTTTTATTGTAGTTTGTGTAGTTTCAAATATTTAGTGTAGTTGTGTAGTGCAGATTTGTGCTGGAGTTGTGTAGTTTCAGATTTTAGTGTAGTTATGTAGTTTCAGATTTTTAGGGTAGTTTGTGTAGTTTCAGATTTTTAGTGTAGTTTGTGTAGTTTCAGATATTTAGTGTACTTGTGTAGTTTCAGATTTTTAGTGTACTTGTGTAGTTTCAGATTTTTAGTGTAGTTTGTGTAGTTTCAGATTTTTAGTGTAGTTTGTGTAGTTTCAGATTTTTAGTGTAGTATTGTAGTTTAACTACATTGTCTAGATTGTATATATATAGGTGTTGCAGGTACAGTCATATGGTTCCGAAGTTTCATGGTGTGTGACAGAAGGGTACTAAGTACTATGCAACCATCATGAAGGACAATGTCGTCCACCAGCTTGGCCACTGGGACACCGCAGAGTTAGCGGCGCGCCTACGATGCAAAGGCGGTTAAGTATCACAAGGAAAAAGCGATTCTAAACTTCCCTGGTTGCCATGAGCACGCACAGTTCCTTGCGCCGGAGAACATAAGGATATGCACTAGGGATAAGGAGAAGGAGAACCTACAGGCCGAGCAACAATTGTTTGACCCATTAGTGACGGAGCTTGCGAGAGATGACAAACTCTTAGAGACCAACAAGATGATGCTCCTTCAGTATGCAGCGAAGAAGAGCGCAGAGGAGGATCCCATAGATTGGGATAAGCTCGAGGAGGTGGAGGAGCATGAGAAGGAGGAGGAGGTTCAGTCGCTACTGCGTCGTCGTATGTCCACCAGGGACGACCACGTGGCCGGCCCCTCTGGCCGGTGGCTTGCTACAGATGGACGTAGCGTTACCTATTTCGTAGATGAATGAATGTTTAACTTTATGCATGTTATTATATGTTTTAACCGTGCATCGTTTGTAGAATTGCTTAATTACTAGTGCATATATGTTCTATTTTGATGTGTTAGTTATTTAGTTTAATGATCTATGCTTACTTTGATCAACGATATTGACAGCAACAAATGGATGCCCCGTGTAAGACTTGTGGTGCTTTGAGATGCCAGAAGGATAGGAAGTTCTTCATCGATCTTCCAAAGGACTTCATTGCTAAGACCGTATATATATGATTTAGTTCAACATGTTCTGATTGAGTTTCATATGGTATGTTTGTGGACGAAATTGTCTAAATAGTTATTTTTTCAAATTTTGCTCAGGTCATCCCTTGCGGGGCAAGGCGTGACTTCTTAGAGAAATTTCGAGTTTTGATTGATGCAACCATCACGTTCGAATGCACCCT
The DNA here is from genome assembly GCA_039707655.1 of Elymus sibiricus. Classification (NCBI taxonomy): domain Eukaryota; kingdom Viridiplantae; phylum Streptophyta; class Magnoliopsida; order Poales; family Poaceae; genus Elymus; species Elymus sibiricus. The sequence goes on from CM077669.1 coordinate 140,262,858, forward strand.
CATGAAGATGCTGACGGTCGAATGCTACAATTGTCTTGTCACCAACGAGTCAGACCGCACCTATTTTGCTTGCCCTAGTTGGATAGCTCTTGCAACTGCTTACCAGATGGAAGCTGGGGAGGGATCCACGTTCTACCTTGACTACGATTGTGAAGAGATCATGGTCTACTACAGGCCTGCTGGCAGCGATGATGATGGTCCACTTACTCCAGAGTATGATCCTGACTCCGCCCGGCGTATTGTCTGAGTTAGCTAGCTAGTAGGGCATGCATGTGTGTACTTATGTTATATGCCTCTTTTTGATACTTTTCTGAATAATGTCACTAAATAATGACTCTTGAATTTAGATTTTGGTATTTGCAATGTATTGTTTAATTACTATCAAAACCTTTGAGTATGCAGTCATTTTTGCTGTATCGCCCAGCTGTACAGATTTGGTTTAAAGCTAAAAATTACATTGCTGGCGTAGCACTGACATCCAATGCCACTACTGACGTATATTACTGCTGGCGTTTGACAAGTGGCACGCCATAAACGCATGGAATAGTGCTGGCGTTGAACCCAACGCCAGTAGTATTTTTTAACTGTGGCGCCTTATTGGTGGCGTCGGGACTCCACGCCAGCATGGCCATTTTCGCCACGCCATAGCTAGGCTTTTTCTGCACTAGTGAACTCTGCGCATGCAAACGCTTACTTTACCTACAACAAGTATGAAACTACTTTGCGGGAAGGAAACTAGAAGTACTTAGTAGGTGTAGAGATAGTTTTGCAAGGTAATAAACAACTTGGAAATAAAAGTTAGGTGTTGTTTAAATAAATATTAATTAAGTTAGTTGTTTAGTACAAAGTTTTTTGTAGCGCAAGAGAAAGATTGTCCATAGGCAATTGAATATAACATGATACATACTTGTGATATGCAATGAGGGAGAGGCATACGCTAACACACTTCCCGTACTTGGACCTTATGCACTTATGATTGGACCTCTAGAAAGCATCCGCAACTACTAGAAATCATTAAGGTAAACCCAACCATAGCATTAAACATCAAGTCATCTTTACTCCCATATGCAAACAATCCCCTTACTTGGTTGTAAGCTTCTGTCACTCTAGCCACCCACTATAAGTGAATCATGAACATATTGCAAACCCTCTAGCGGGATTCCCTCACGTGTGCGCAGCATGGAGGGCACCTTAGGACAGCACCATATAAACAACATATAACTCATATCAATAACATCATACAACAATTAACCCATAAGACAAAAGAAATCTACTCAAACATCATAGGATAGCCACACATCATTGGATAATAATATATAGCATTAATCACCATGTTTAAGTTGACATTACAGCGGGGAAGGGAGGTTTTACACCGCTGCATAGAGGGGGAGAGAGTTGGGGGTGACTGCGGCGAAGTTGTTGGTGTAGATCGCCATCACGATGGTTGCCCCGGCGGCGCTCCGGCGCTACCGGGAGAGAGTGGGAGAGAGCCCCCTCCTTCTTCTTCCTTGGTACCCCCCCTAGATGGGAGGAGAGTTTGTCCTTTGGTCCATGGCCGCCATGGCTCCCGAAGGGCAGAAGCCCCTCCGAGATTGGATCTCTCTCTTTGTTTCTTTCCTATTTTCGTGACTGTTTTCTGACCCCTTCACCGTTTCTTAAATATCCGGAGATGCATAACTCCAATCGGGCTGAAATTATGACGGGATTTTTATCATGAAAATACCTTTCTTGCGGCGAAAGTAGGTCTCGAACCGACTTAAGGGGGGACAAAAGCTATCAGGGCGTGTCCAACCCCCCTGGCCGCGCCCTGTTGGCTTGTGCCTCCCTCGGGCACCGTGTTGCGTTGATTATTCTTCCCAAAATTCAGATATATTCCCAAAAAATCTCCATAAATTCTTATCGCGTTTGGACTTCGTTTGATATGGAATTTCTGCGAAACAAAAAACACACAAAAAAAAACAGGAACTTGCACTGGGCGCTGGATAAGTAAGTTAGTCCCAAAAATAATATAAATATTTGCCAAAAGTATATGAAAGTTGTAGAATATTGGCATGAAACAATCAAAAATTATAGATATGACGGAGACGTATCATCGCCCTTGCCTGAGGAGGCCACCTCCGGGGCTAGAGCATGCACTACGACGGGGCCTTTGCGCTCCAGGGCACGGGGGCTGGCGTGGTTCTCACTACGCGCACAGGTGACAAGCTTTAGTACGAAGTACAACTCTGTTTCAGGTGCACCGACAAGGTCTCCAACAACATCGCCGAGTATGAGGGACTCATCCCTGGGCTCAAGGCTGCCATCACGCTTGGAGTCCGGCGCATCATCATCAAGGGGGACTCACAGCTCCTCGTCAATTTCTCCAACAAGAAGTACAAGCCGAAGGATGAGCACATGTTGGCCTACCTGGAGGAGGTGCGCAAGCTCGAGAAACATTTCATGGGCATGGAGCTGCAGGACATCCTACGCGGCGACCATAGTGGGGCGGACGAGATTGCCAAGCGCGCTTCTCGCCATGAGCCCCAGAGCCCCTGCATCTTCGAAGAGCGGCTCGTGAAGCCCTCGGAAGCGCCTCCGTCCATTAGCCCTGCGGCGCCTCATGAGGAGCTCCCTCCCGCAACACCCATGGGCGCGCCAGACTGCGGACAATCCTCAGGCGCCCACCTATTGTTCGTGCTCAAGCCGCAGCGTGAGAGCTAAACCACGGAGATCAAGGCTTACCTATATTGCGGCACCCTCCCGGAGATCGACGCAGAAGCAAAGCGTGTGGTCTGCCAAGCTGCGCTCTACCTGAAAGAGGGTGACCTGTACCGCCAGCGCCCGAATGGGGTCGTGCTGCGGTGCATCACCAAGGAGCAAGGGCAAGAGCTGCTTGCTGATATCCACGGAGGCGACAATGGCTACCACTCATCCTCGCGCAAACTCACAGGCAAAGCGTTCCGTAGCGGCTTCTACTGGCCCACAGCACTCGAGGATGCTACGAAGATGGTACAGGCATGCAAGGCTTGCCAATTCCACGCCAAGTAGATCCATCAGCTGTAGCAAGGGCTCCAGACCATCCCCCTCTCATGGCCCATCGCAGTTTGGGGGCTAGATATCCCCGGGACCTTCCCTCGCGCGGCCGATGGCTATCACTGATACCTCTCCAATGTATCTATAATTTTTTATTGTTCCATGTTGATATATTATCATTCGAGGATACTTTTTGGGTCTTTATTTACCAATTTATAATATTTTTGAGCACTAACCTATGGACACAGGGCCAGTTGTTGTTTTTTGTGTATTTTTTTACTTTTCAGGTTTATATTACCAAACGAAGTCCAATTGACTCGAAACTTTTTGATGATTTTTTCTAGACCAAAAGAAGACCTGGAAGCTTCGGAAGAAGGCCAGGGGCCGCACGAGGGCGCCCTAATGGCTTGTGCCTCCCTCGGGCGTCTCCCGATGCCCCTCTCTGGCCTATAAATTCCCTTTCACCCTAAAAATAACAGAGGCAGTCCCGAAACCCTTTTTCCACAGCCAAAAGTCTCTGTTCCGTCGCGAGGCCATCCGAAGCTCCGTTCCGGTACCCTGCGGGAGGGGTGATCGATCACGGAGGGCCTCTACATCAACCTTGCTTCCCTCATGATGATGTGTGAGTAGTTCACCACAGACCTATGGGTCCATAGCTAGTACCTAGATGGCAATCTCTCTATCTCTTGTTCTTTAATACAATGGTCATCGCATCTTCGCTTTGATCTATCCGATGTAATCCTATTGTGCGGTGTGTTTGTTGGGATCCGATGAATTGTGGGTTTATGTTCAGATTATTCATGAAAATTATTTGAGATACCTCTAATATATATTGTCTCTTAATTGCATGATCATTATAGCTTCGTAATGCTCTCCGATTTATTGATGTGCTTTGGCCAAGTAGATTGATATTTCATCAGTGGGAGTGGTGTGTTGCAGTAGGTTCAACCTGATGAGTTTCAGTATCCCAGTGACAAAGCAGGGGCCAAGATGCGTCTTTGTGTTGTTGCTACTAAGGATAACACGATGGGGTTCATTCATATTGCTTGAGTTTACTTTGTCTACATCATGTCATCGTTCTCCATGCATTACTCTGTTTTACTTAATACTCTAGATGCATGCTGGATAGCGGTCCATGAGCGGAGTAATAGTAATAGGTGCAGGCAGGAGTCGGCCTATTTGTTAATGGACTTGATTCCTATATACACATGATCATTTCTGGGAAAATCGCATAACTATCCGCTTTTGTATCAATTGCCCGACAGTAATTTGTTAACCACCGTATGCTTCCTACATGAGAGATGCCGCTAGGGAAAACTATGGCCCCCGGGTCTATTCACTTATATATTTACCAACGCTACTATTACCTTGCTGCCTTTATTTACTTTTAATTTTATTTTGCAATTTACAATTAGCTACACTACTCATTTGCTTGCAAATAATGAGATCAAGGGGATTGACAACCCTCTTGCCCGCGTTCGGTGCAAGTTGTTTGTACATTTGTGTGCGGCCACTGAAGACGGTTGAGGATTTATATTCCTATTGGTTCAATAAACCTTGCTTTCATAACTGAGGGAAATACTTACCCACTTTGTGATGCGAACCCATTCCTCTTCATAGAAAATCCAACGCAGATCACGAGTATCAGGAAGGATTTCTTGCGCCGTTGCCGGGGAGTATCATCATCAAATATCAAGTAAATTCACACAAATTTTCATTGACTTGTTCTTATTTTTATCTGCTGTTATATTTAGTTTGTCTCATAAAAAACAAAATAAAAAAATATTTATCTTTCCTTGTTACTAGTTTACTCCTTTGCTTGCTTGAAGTAGTTATCATGTCTGACTTCATCATTGAAAAGGATGATGGGAGTGAATTCCCCAATGAGGAAACTCGGCCACAGCGATACGTAAAAGTTTTCATTGCGGGGAAGGGGAATATCATAGGGATAAGTGTTATCCAAGAATTCTTCAATTGTATGGGTGCTTTAACTTGCAAGGATACACCAATCCTTAAAAGAACTAAAATTATGACGATGCTATCACTGCCCTTGTTCTAAAGGTTGAAAGAAGATTTATGCATACTCACCCTACCTTACAAATAGTCTTCTATGAATTGCCGGTCATAAGAGACTCTAGGGCTATGAATATAGCCACTCTTATCCTCCTGCAAGAATTTGACTATATAGTACGGGAAGCTCGTGAAATCTTTGAGCACTATAATATAAGTTGTGAGCATCCCTTAATAGATAAAATTCTATATAAGAAGGATTATATGATGAGATATTTGTTCAAGGATAATCACACTTATAATGAAAACACAATTAAAGAAGTCCCTCCTATCCATATTATCCAACAAGTTTTCAATACCATTAACAAACAATATTCATGGATATTAAGAGAGAATGTGGAAGGGTTTAAGGAGAACACCATTGAAAATGCCAAGATATTACTTGACGATGTGTTCCATATTATCTTTGAAAAACCTTCTTCTCAAGGGAGTGTCAAAGATGACAATACTTGAAACTATGCATTATGCCTAGCTCGGGGCATAAAACAATAACGCTTGTTGGGAGGCAACCCAATAACTATCTTTTAATTTTTGCTTTAAACTTTCTGTTTATTTTAAAAAAATGATTATTGCCTCTGTAATGATTATGTTTTTGTGTTTAATTTAGTGTTTGTGCCAAGTAAAGCCTTTGGGATGACTCACAAGATGAGTAGAATCAATGCTGAAACAAAACAGAAACTTTTGACTCCAGTACAGGAATTTTCATTTTTTACTGGAGCGTGATAATGCGCTGAAATTTTTACACAGTGTTGCTATGCAAATTTTCGAGGTTGTCCTACGTTTTCGTAATTTTTATAGTTACAGAAGTATAGGTTATCTACAGATTGCTACAGACTATTCTGTTTTATACAGATTCTGTTTTTGCTTGCATAGTTGCTTGTATTGATTATGCAATATGTTTCTTATACTAACGGATCTCACGAAGTTTTGTTGAGTTTTGTCTGATTGAAGTTTTCAAGTTGTGGGTGTTATCGTGATGGACCACGGAATAAGGAGTAGCAAGAGACTAAGCTTTGGGACGCCCAAGGCACCCCAAGGTAATATTTTAAAGGAGACTCAAGTGTCTAAGCTTGGGTTTGCCCGGGAAGGCATCCCCTCTTTCGTCTCAATCCATTGGTATGTCACTTGAAGCTATATTTGTATTCGTCACATGATATGAGTTTTGCTTGGAGCGTCATTTTCTTTTGTTTGCTTTTACTTTTAGGTTGCCACAATCATTCTTTGCTGGACACAACTATTCAAGAGAGAGACACCTTCATCATAATTTTTTTGAATACTCTATGTGCTTCACTTATATCTTTTGAGCTTAGCAGTTCCTCTAGTACTTCACTTAAATCTTTTTGAGCACGGTGGTGTGTAGATTTTATAGAAATGATTTCACTCTTTTCTTCACTTATATTAGTTTGAGAGTTAATAAATAGTGACAGTGATTTGCATGGGTCATAAGACTAGTCCAAAAAGATTAGGTATTCAATGAGTGATAATCAAACCATCATGTAGCACATATAGAGATAATGTGGGTCAATCATATTGATGTAGTAATATGAAAAAGGTGTGATTTCATAATTGTTGACGCATAGAAGTGTCGATATTAAGAGAGGTTGACCTTTTTGTTCATCAAAAAATTAAAGAGGCATGGTGATTGTCGTGGTAGTAATCCTGACAGTAATACGGGGCCGTACGTATGAGTAGGGCGAAGCCTAGCTACGGAACAAGTGTCACACTCAGAATTTATGAGTTTGGACCCCACTCGGAAGTGGTAAAAGTCCTACGTCTCAAGCCCTAGGGCTAAGTGTTGCTTTGTGTATGTTTCTGATTATAGAGAGTTCGTAACCCCTCTTCTGGCGTCGGGGGGTGACTTATATAGAGTGCGCCACCACCAACCGAGTGCCATTACGAGGGTCATTATTGCTAGTAACTACTGGAGTTGCTGGAAACTGTCATGTTAACTACGAGCGTTACAAGTAACGTAACGTCTACGGTATTCAATGTGAATCAAGTCCCTCGAATGTTGTAGCTCCCACACCGTCTTTTCTTCTTCATGATCGGGTGCCTAAGCCAGGCCGAGTGGCTGTAGCGTCCGAGTGACTTCCAAGGATTCGAGTGCATCTTGTACATTCATTCGAGTGCTGAGGTAGTCCAGGGACTTCTGTGAACTTGTAGGACCCCAGGTGTGTCATAGATAAGAGGTCTTTGACCCTACCTAGGGTAGGTGACCTCGTCAATAGCCCCGAATTGTTTGAGGTCTTGGTAGTGGAGTGACCAACGCACTGGGCCATTGGTAGCGTTTCGGGAACAATTAAATACGAGGCAGATCGTTTCTCACTCGGCCCTGAAACCATGACCGGTTCAGGTTAAGTAACTTCCGAACGACTCGAACAGCCTGACTGTTCAAGTCACTCACCTGATGTAGATCAGTTCTCGGGAGAAATAACATTACAACTTGGAGATGAGACTATTGAACCTTCTGTTTGACCTTCATTCAGATGCTCTTGAATCGGTTTAAGATTCGTCCGAGTGCTCGGCGGGTCTTTTTAGATCACCCAGTGAGTTTTGGCGTGTGGGAACGCTCCAGTGAACACAGAATTCACTCGATGAGTTATGAATGATGAGATACTTGTCGAAGAGGATGCGGTGATGGTCCATGGACCAGAGCCTCTCGACGTTGACCGTCGGGGTGTAGAACCCATAGTTCTCCAGTAGGGGCGCGCTGAGTGCACCCACTGGGTGTAGTCTCAAAATCCGAATGTTGTACGATCCGAATGACGAGATACTTGTCGAAGAGGATGCGGTGATGGTAGATGGAACGGAGCCTCTCGACGTTGACCGTCAGGGTGTAGAACCTGTAGTTCTCCAGTGGGGGCACGCTGAGCGCACCCACTGGGTGTAGTCCCTGAGGCTGTCGTCGACTGAAGCAGTCGGCGGTAGTCTCAGAATCCGAATGTAGCACGATCAGTGTGATGAGATACTTGTCGAAGAGGATGTAGTGATGGTCCATGGACCAGAGCCTCTCGACGTTGACCATCGGGGTGTAGAACCTGTAATTCTTCAGTGGGGGTGCGCTGAGCCCGCCCACTGGGTGTAGTCCCCGAGGCTGCCGTCGACTGAAGCAGTCGGCGGTAGTCTCAAAATCCGAATGATCTTTGTCTTTAACCTTATACTTGAGTTTAATTGTTATCACTGATGTTTCCTTGTTTCTCATCGTCAGGGCATGTGTGAGCTCGGGACTCGTTACAATGCCCTTGGGAAGGAGGTACAGGACTTGCCTCACAGTCTCGAGGCTGAGAAGACCAAGAGTACTCGTCTGGAGCAATACACTACTAGAAAAAAGGCTGTTAGTGGCGCACCTATTTTGGCTATTAATGGCGCACTATAGGTGCGCCACTATTATCACGCCACTACTAATAAATAGTAATGGCGCATGCCTGGTGCGCCACTATTAATCTACATAACAGTGGCGTACCACCTGGTGCGCCATTACTATCCCTCCCAGTGCGCCACTGATAACCTAGCAGGGGGGGCTACTGGTGCGCCACTCCTAACTCTAAAGGTGCGCCACTGGTATAAAATATGGGTGCGTCACTAATATCTATATGGTGCGCCACTACTATTAATTCCAGTAATTTTTTTTTTGCTTTTCTCTTATTTGCACGGGTTACAGAATACAATAAAGCACATAATATACAGTTTGCATTACAGTATAAATTACCATCAGTCAAGTATAAACATCACATAATACAATTCATCACATTAGTCTCCGAATTCAAAATAGCGAACAAAGTTCAAATATTAGACAAGTTTAGGTCTCGAGACCGAGTAGCAAATTTATATCACATTACAAAGTCGATCATCTAAACTACCATCACATAGAAGAGAGCTGCGGTCACGATGAGCATCTCGAGCTAGCATATTGTAACATAGTTAGCAATGCAGTATACTTAATAAGAATGCATTTCTGAAAAAGATGGACTACTGACAGAATAGTAAAAATCTTACCAGGCTAATTTCATTAATTTTAGCCTCGGTCAGCTGAAGGGCAAATGGCACATATGGTGTATAAGATGCGCCAGCATTATAAAAGTCTGCAGCCATAGGTAAACTTTTCAGAAATTCGATGAAATCATCTTGTTCGTCCAATGTTAGCTCCAAGCCTTGATTAAAAATGGTATTATGAAACATCTGCCATACATCCTTCAGAGCATTGATATAAGCTGGCAATTATAAATAAGTTGTCAACCTTTGGAAGCAAGGAAATAAGGAAGGAAACAAGTCAAATTTGTTTAAGAAACTCACATGAAGATAGAACTGGCCTCATGTCGCGCACTAGCACCCAAATGTCTTCATTAAGAAAAATACTGGTGCCTCGACGACAACGTCCAAGATCGAATGTTATTTGCATATCCTCCTCAAATGCATATGCCTTGCATAGTGCATACCAATTTGAACAAGCAAAAAATGTGGAATCTGGTTCATTAAAGACCATAACCTTCATAACGAAACCATGTTTCGTCTTAAGTTTAACTTCTTTTGTTTCATTCTTGCGCCAATCATTTACTTGGACAAAGTCACAGACATGAGGTCTTGCATAGCAGGGGATGCGCTAGTTGAATTATAGAAGAGAAATTTCACGTCAAAACAAAAACTTAAGTCAAGCATACTTAAATAAGAAGAACGTGTCGTAGAAGTTGCATACCGTTAGATTTTTGAAGCCCCACCTAAGCGTGAGAGAGAAGTATCTTCCTTCGTCCAACACCGGTTTGTCGCACCGACCCGAGTCGTCGTCACAATCGTCGCACTCGGGGATCCTATGGTCGTCGTCAGCCGTACACTGCCTAGTTTTAACGGGCACAAATCCCTGCACAGAATGTACATACAGAAATGGACATGGGCATGCTAACCAAAAAATAACTACACTGCCTGGTTCTCATCATAAATGTAGCAAAAAACAAGACGCAAAACATGTACTATTTTTTTGTCAACTGATAACAATTTTTTTATTACAGTTTTACAACAGCATAGAGAGGAAACAGGGAAGGAAATTGTTAAAGCAGCATAGCCAAAAGGTAATACATATACATAAGCAAACATTTTTATACTCAAGCCTTTTTTTGCACAGGACAATTCCTTAACTCTCAGATTATTAATAACTGTTTTCTAGTTAATTTTTTTTTTACAATGCATTTGAAGCTAACCCTCTCATCTCAAATATCAGAATTCAGAGTTACTACTCACTTAAGTGCAGATACAAATTAGGTGCAAAAAATCATTCAAGTTGCACTCAGAAAATTATTAAGTGCAGAAAATCACTTAAGTCCACATACTAGTGCAGAAAAACCCCAAAATTGTGAGTAATGCAGCGCGCAACGAGCTATGGCTGCAGGTGCTTCGTCGGGTACGGTTTCAGTGAAGTAAAAAGAAGCAGCAATCAACCTTTCGCTCAAGATTGATTTATGGCTCAACTGCTAGAATGCAGACCAAATCTTGATCACCAAATCTATAATTCAAACTGAATGCTTAATAATTCAATAAAATAGATAAACACATGGGGATACAACACAAAATTCTAGTTCAAGCACACTCGATACATACACGCAGAGTTTTATTTCAATCCAATTTCAGCTGAAATGTTCAATGCATCAATTAACCTGTTTATTTAGAAAAAGAAATCACCACTCTATCGAAAGCAGGTCAGCGAGAAGCTGCGTGAGACCGCGGTCCTCCTCGTCCTCAGCGTGGGCGCTTGGAGTCGGAGACGCAGCAGGACCGTGGAGGCAGAGCAGCAGAGGCGGGGCAGACGGAGGGGGCAGGGGAGAGGCTGACGGCGCAGCAGAGGCGGCTGCCAGTGCCACGCGTTGGGGGAACGGGGCGCGCTCGATCTGCTGCAGAGGAGGGGGCACAGTGAGATAGAGAGAGAGGGAGAGGGAGGGAGGGAGATGGAGGGAGGCATACCGTGGCGGGGGGGGGGAGACCACCAGAGCGGAGGGAGTCACCGGAGACGGGCAGGGAGGGGGCGCTCGATCTAATGTAGAGGAGGGGGCACGGTGAGAGAGAGATAGAGAGAGGGAGAGGGAGGGAGGGAGAGGGAGGGAGGCATACCGTGGCGGGGGGGGGGGAGACCACCGGAGCGGAGGGAGTCGCCCGAGACGGGCAGGGAGGGGGCGGCGCGAGAGTAGGGTTTGCGCGCGGGAGAGGTGGGGATGGGATCGAGTGCGGCGGCGGCGAGGGAGTAGGGTTTGCGCGCGGGAGAGGTGGGGATTTTGGCCGGTATGGGAGGGGTGCTAGTAATGGCGCACTTTTCTCTGGTGCGCCATACATATGTGCTAGCAATGGCGCACCTTTTAGGGGTGCGCCATAAACATCGGGATAGCAATGGCGCACCTTCTCCTGGTGCGCCATTACTAACTTTTTATTTTTATTTTTAGTTGCATGTAATAATATATTTAAGATTACTAATGGCGCACCTCCTAAGAATGCGCCACTAGTAACCAGGGTTACTAATGGCGCACCTGGTGTGTGGTGCGCCATTACTAGTTTTGAAAAAAAAATTGAAAAAAAATTTGTTAGTAGTGGCGCACCGTGAGTGTGGTGCGCCATTACTAGTTTTAACTAGTAATGGCGCACCACACCCACGGTGCGCCACTGGTAAGTCTGGGGAGGGGGTGTGCCCAGGAGAAACTTAGCAGTGGCGCACCACACACCAGGTGCGCCATTAGTAATATAAACATTAGTGGCGCACCCATGTGTGGTGCGCCACTGCTATTTAGCAGTGGCGCACCACATACATAGTGCGCCACTAATGTCTATATTAGCTATAGCCCTTTTTCTAGTAGTGATAAAAGCGATCACTCGGAGATAATCGAATCTTGACCGAGTACTTTTGGACTTGAACATTTTTCCCTGTGGACTGAAAGTACTTCACCACATGTACGTAGTGAGATTCTTCAACTTACTAAGAGACTCCGGGCTTCCATTTCTATAGATACCATGAAGGAGGCCCTGGAGAAGAAAGACCATGAACTGGCAACTGCCCAGAAGGAGGCCAGTCGGAAAGCAAAGGAAGCCGAAGACAAGCTAAACTCTCTCGAGAAGTGGGGGGAGGAGAAGAAAGCCCTGGAGGATGTTACCAGGAGGAGCATTGCGGAGGCGGTCGAAGCCGAGGCGAAACTGAAGCAAGTCGCGTCCAAAAAGCAGGAGCTGGAGAAGCTCATTGAGGACCACTGCAACGAGATGAATGACAGGCTCAAAGGTATGCATTAGGCATGACCATGTTTCGAATAATTTCACTTCAACTCTTCTCCTCCATTAATTCCCTTTTTCCGAATGTTCATCAGAGCTATGCTGGGACGCTGAGGAGGAAACTTCCAAAATCGAGAAGGAGCTAGATCCTAGTGTGGGTCTTCTTCATGACAGCTAGGCTCTTGCACTACTTCGACTCGATGAGCACACTTCAGAAGCGGCAATCTTCCTTAACCATTTACGCGAAGCAGCCAAGGAGATTGACAAAGAAGTCGCCCCAGAAGAAGAGTCCCCGAGTGACTTGGATGCCCTCATCAACCGTCTGCGGGACATGCCACACCGAGTGCAACTATGAAAGAAATCCGCAGCCCGCGCTGGCGCATACATTGCTCTTTCCCTCGTCCGCACGCATTGCAAGGGCGTAGACGAGGAGAAGTTGAAGTCGCTGAAGGTCATCAACCAAAAGAGCGCCAAGATCGAAGATTTCATGGAGATCTTCCTACCGGCAGCTTCTCGGATCGCAGAGGTTATCGACCTCGACAACTTCACTGACGCGACATCCCCGACACCAGCTGAGTGAACCTCGGATAAAAAACTTTTAAGTGATATTTGTCTCGGTATGCCAAGTGATTTCTGTATCCGTACATTTTCCATGACTGTGCGGCCACAACTGTCTGCACTTTTGCTTTGAACTGCATGAACTTTGATTGCCTTTATTTGACCGTTTTGAGCAGTTGGCACGATTTTCTCGAGTGTGGAAGTTGTCCCACTCGTCGTAATTTTTAACTTAGGCGAGATCAGGTTCGCAGCTAAGCCCCCAAGTGGGGAGGATGTCCTCACTCGGACTAGGTTTTTTACTTAGGCAAAATCAGGTTCGCGGCTATGCCCCCGAGTGTGAAAGATATTCTCACTCGGAGTATTTTGCAACTTAGGCGAAATCGGGTTCGCTGCTAAGCCCCCGAGTGTGAATGATGTTCTTACTCGGAGTAGTTTGTGACTTAGGCGAAATCGGGTTCGCAGCTAAGACCCCGAGTGTGAACGATGTTCTCACTCGGAGTAGTTTGTGACTTAGGCGAAATCGGGATCGCAGTTAAGACCCCGAGTGTGAATGATGTTCTCACTCGAAGTAGTTTGTAACTTACGCAAAATCAGGTTCGCAGCTAAGCCTCCGAGTGTGAACGATCTCACTCGGAGTAATTTTTAACTTAGGCAAAATCAGGTCCGCAACTAAACCCTCGAGTGTGAGCGATGTTCTCACTCATAATAGTTTGTGACTTAGGCGAAATAGGGTTCGCAGCAAAGACCCCGAGTGTGAACGATGTTCTCACTCGGAGTAGTTAGTGACTTAGGCCAAATCTGGTTCGCAGCTAAGACCCCAAGTGTGAATGATGTTCTCACTCGGAGTAGTTTGTAACTTAGGTGAAATTAGGTTCGCAGCTAAGCCTCCGAGTGTGAACGATCTCACTCGGAGTAATTTTTAACTTAGGAGAAATCAGGTCCGTAGCTAAGCCCCTGAGTGTGAGTGATGTTCTCACTCGGAGTAATTTTCAACTTAGGCGAAATCAGGTTCGCAGCTAATCCCCCGAGTGTGAACGATCTCACTCGGAGTAATTTTGTACTTTGACAAAATCAGGTTCGCAGCTAAGCCCCTGTCGGATTTCAGGCTCCACAAAACCCTCAAGGTTCGAACACAGGGGCGTGTGCGAAGATCCCCCGCAAGTTTGCCCTACCAAGCTCACTACTCGATGGTTAGGATGATGAACTCATACGATGACGAGGAAGAAGATGCACATGATGATTTACCCAGGTTCGGGCCGCTGCGAAGCATAAAACCCTACTCCTGTTTTGCTGGATTGCCTCTCGAGGAGGTGTGGTGGATGAACTAGTACAGTGGTGAGCGGCCTCGTGAGGGCACTCGAATGGTGTTCTTGGCTCTCTACTTCCCTCGTTGTTCTCCCTCGTTCTTTCCCCATTCTCCGGCGCAACCTAGCCTCTATTTATAGCAGAGGCCCCGGGTCCTCTTCCCTTATCGCAATGGCGGGAAGGGATCCCACAACGGACAAATTCGATGGGGGACAGGAGTACATCCCCGCCCTGTCCAAAGGTGGTCTTCGCCTGCAAAGTAGCTGGCGATGATGCAGAGGTGGGCTCGGTGATGACATCCATCCTGCTGGGCTCGTGGTCGTTGTCTTGTTGCACCAGAATGGAAACCTTTGGGGGGCGCTTTGGGACCCCCGCGTACGTCCTTGGTCCCTTTGCACCAAAGGGGAACCTGCACCGCCTGGCGTGCTGGCGCCCGCCTGTCCCTCCTTGCGTCATCCTTGACTCCTGAGGCCGGGTGCTGCATAGGGATCTCTGCCACTCCGGAGGGGGCCTGAGGAGGCCCATCCTTCACTGCTCTTGGTGCTGTTCTTCCACGCGAGCTTAGGGCCCTCGCGAGGGCCTTATCTTGGGGTGCGGTCTTGCCAAGCCGTGCTTGGGTGACGAGGTGGGCCATGCCCTGGGCCGCAGGCAGGCAGGTCTGGGTACCCCCATTCCCAGAACGCCGACAGTAGCCCCCGGGCCCAAGGCGCGCTCGAGCCGGCCTCTGGGTGAAGCTGCTGAGGACGGCCCGAAGAGCTGCGGGCCCCAAATGCCTGCGGGCTGGGACTGGCGCGCGTCGTGCGGTTGATGTCGGGTGTCCAATGCCCCCTCGGCCACCGCTCGAATCGACAAAAGCCGGACTTCTAGCACCGAGCCATTACTGCTTTCCCCTTCCTTAGCAGATCCCCGGCCTTAGCAGAGACCTCTCCAGATCTCGGCGCCGCTCCGTCCTCCTCCTTGCCGCGTCTGCCCCGCGAACTTCCCGATGGCTCCCGCCGGCAAGTTGAAGCCAGAGGAACGCAGCGAGAAGGGGCCGCGAGGGGCCTTCCTGAGGTTGGATGCAGCCGCTGGGGCGCCCTCGGTTGTTTATACCCAACACGGAGCGTAGGGCTTCCACATTGCGTGGGCATAGTCATTGGTGGACCGTGTTGTCCGCCAGCACGGGGCATGGGGCTTCCACCTTGCGTGGGCATAGTCATTGGTGGACCGTGTTGTCCGCCAGCACGGGGCATGGGGCTTCCACCTTGCGTGGGCATAGTCATTGGTGGACCCTGTTGTCCCCCAGCACGGGGCATGGGGCTTCCACCTTGCGTGGGCATAGTCATTGGTGGACTGTGCTGTCCGCCATCGCGGAGCATGGGGCTTCCACTTTGCATGGGAAGGAACCCCTCCACGTCCTCGGGGGGCTCCGGGCGTGTACAGCCCATTGAGTTCACACGCGTGGCTTGCACGGTAGAACTGGGAGGTGTATCTGGGAGCTCGCGAGGGCGTTTTGGCCTCACGAGGTCCCTACCTCAAAGGCGGTTTGCACCTGGGTCTTCTTGTAGGTAGCGCCGTCCGAGGTCGTGTAAAATTTGGAGAGGCTTGCGCCGAATGTGCTCCCGAGGTCCATCGCATGAGAGGGCCAAGCACCAGTGACCCCAAGAGGTGACGTGAATGGGGCCGGCCCGCCAGACAGACCTCAACCACTGGATTTATCGGCACTGCAGGGACGGACCCGAGCACAGACGCCGTGCCCAGTACTCTCATGAGGCGATCGAAGGTAGGATCATTCGGGTGCGGCGACATTCACGCCAGCAAAGAGCCATGCAGGCAAGGCGAAACATTATGAAATGGATCACATGCATGAAAAGTTGTTGAAGTATGCGTAAATGAGGCGGCTGCAGGGGTATGCCCTGGTCGCCTAAGGATAATGCGGCCCTGTGGGCGCCCTCAAACGGAGTAAACCAAAAATTTACCTAGCACAAACCAAAAAATCACCTGGCGGCCATGCCGCTGAAGAGTCGAAGATGCCGTCGTAGCCTGATCTTGTACCTCCGTGAGCGTGTCCCTCACGGGTTCGCCGCCTCCTGAGGCTCGGGACCCCCGTTCGGCCCGGGCATCCCCTCCAACTCCTCATCGCGCCTCGCCTGGCAAGGTATGAGCATGCCCTGGGAAAGGCGCTGGAAGGTGGCGCCTGCGTTCGCCAGGCCGAAGGGCATGCGGACATAGTTGCGCGGGTAGACCCATCCGCGATCGGTGCACGTCGACCAGAAGAGGTCCTGGGACGCGGCCCTATTGATGGTGAGCGCGTTGATGCAGACGCGCGGCTTGTCGACCGGACCAACGATGGCGGCTGCGCTTGGTGGTGCAGGGCAGCTTCCGCCTCGCATGGCCTGTGCCTCCTGAAGCTCCTCGATCGCTCTGATGACGGACTGTTCCGAGCTCAGGCAGACGTGCATCAGGACGCGCCTTCAGGTTGTGCCCGAGCGCCTCCCTTGTCTCACCGGCCAGGCCGGAAGCCCCCCGGATGGAAGCCCCCGAGCTCGACCAAAGGGGGGCGCCGAGAGCTGTCAGCGTTCTGGGAACAGGGGTACCCAGACCTGCCTGCCTGCGGCCCAGGACATGGCCCTCCTCACGAGCCAAACACAACCTGGCGCGGCCCCACTCAAGACAAGGTCCTCGCGTGGACCCAAGCTCGCGAGGGAAGCAGCACCAAGATCAGCAGGGAGTGGGCCTCCTCAGGCCCCCTCCGGAGCGGCGGAGATCTCTATGCAGAACCCGGCCTCAGGAGTCAAGGATGACACAAGGAAGGATAGGCGGGCGCCAGCGCGCCAGGCGGTGCAGTTTCCCCTTTGGTGCAAAGGTAGCAAGGACGTACGCGGGTTCCCAAAGCGCCACCCAAAGGTTTCCATTCCGGTGCAACAAGACCATGACCCCGAGCCCAGCAGGACGGAGGTCATCGCCGAGCCCACCTCTGCATCATCGACAGCTACTTTGCAGGCGAAGACCACCTTTGGACAGGGCAGGAATGTACTCCTGTCTCCTTTCGAATTTGGCCATTGTGGGATCCCTTCCCGCCATTGTGATAAGGGAAGAGGACCTGGGCCGCTGCTATATATGGAGGCTAGGTTGCACCGTAGAAGGGGGGAGAATGACCAGATAGGATAGACAAGGTAGAGAGCCAAGAACACCACTCGACCGCCCTCGCGAGGCTGCTCACCCCTGTACTAGTTCATCCACCACACCTCCTCGAGAGGCAATCCACCAAAGCAGGAGTAGGGTTTTACGCTTCGTAGCGGCCCGAACCTGGGTAAACCACCGTGTGCATCTTCTTCCTCGTCATCGTGCGAGTTCATCGTCCCAATCATCGTGTAGCGAGTTAGGCAGGGCGAGGCTGCTGGGAATCTTCCCACACGCCCCTGTGTTCGAACCTTGAGAGTTTTGCGGTGCCCGAAATCCGACATTTGGCGCGCCAGGTAGGGGGCGCGTCGGAGTCCTCCTCAAGCCAAGCTCTTCCTCCGCCTCGCCTCTCCGATGTCTGATGCTCGCCGAGCCCGCGCCGAGCGCCGAGCTGCCCGCATCGCACAGACGGGGCCCGTGAGCTGCGCCGCCGTGCGCCGGTCCCCCTCACCTGTGGCCAACGCCGCCACGGGCCCGGAGGCCCACGAACAACAGGACTCCTGACAGCCGGTCACCGCGCGGCGCGACAGCCACACCGCCACTCCGTCGATCGTTCCTGCTACCGGGTCGTCCTCCCACGTTCGACCCGGGCCGCCGCGCGGCTCGGGTGCACTCGCCATGGCGCAAGAGCTGCTCTGCTACCGCCCTGCCCCCGACAGCCATGACGACTAGCTTCAGCGTATCGCGGAGCTCGTCAGTGCTGCCGGCGACGCTTCAGTGCTCTCCTACTCGTTTCGACCCCGGCCTTCCCTGGCAGACGACGTGGCCCACGATGCGCCGCCACACCCTCCACGACGCGACGTTGACCCCGAGCCCAGGCATGAAGCATGCCCGCGTGACTAGCCTCGCGAAACGCGGGCAAGGGCGGGAGATGAAGTAAGCTGCCAGGTGGTGCCCCGACCGCGCGTCGCCGCGCGTGTGCTCCCCGTGCTACCGAACCAGCGTTGCGACCAGGCACCGCTTGAGGCGGCCCCTCAGGAGCGTGAGGACCTGGACCCTCCTACACACGCAGCACCCGTCGAGCCAGTGGGGTGCCATGCCATCGCCCCGGAGCTCCATCCAACCACGTGGCCCTGCAAGTTCAAGCCATACCTACCCTCGTGCTACGACGGCACCCCGGATCCCGCCGAGTTCCTACAGCTCTACTCGCTGAGCATCCGGGCAGCCGGTGGAGACGACAAGGTCATGGCATGTTGGTTCCCCATGGCACTCAAGGGCGGCGCGCTCTCCTGGGACGACCTGTGCAAGCGCTTCGTCGCCAACTTCCAAGGTACCCGCGACCGAGCGCTCACCGTGAACAATCTGCGACGTTGGAAGCAGCAGGAGGGAGAGACCCTGCACAAATTCATACAGCAGTTCACGACCACCCGCCTCAAGATCTCGAGGGCGTCGGACGAGGCTATCATCTCCGCGTTCACCGACGGTGTCACGGACCTCAAGATGAAGGAGGAGCTCGCCATGAACGACGAACTATGCTCAGCCCTAGAGATGTTCAACCTGGCCAATAGGTGCGCCAAGTCCGAAGAGAGCCGCCTGTCGCTCCGCGAGCCTTCGGCGGCAGAGCCAGAGGACAAGAACACCAAGGCCAAGGAGGCGAAGCGCAAGGCCCCCGCGGTGCTTGCGGCCGAGCCTGAGGCGAAGCGCAGCCGAGGCGAAGAACCCCCCGTAGGACAGCGGCCGTCCTGCATCTTCCACGGCACCAACAACCACAACACCATCGACTGCCAGGAGCTCAGGCTGGTCCACGACGAGTACTTCGGCCAGCGCCCTGGATGCGTGGACCGTGGCTTCGGACGCGGCGGAGGCCGTTGGGACAACCGGGAGCCGCGTCAGGAGTGGCGAGACCGGCCTCGGGAAGACCGCTCGCGTGACGAAGCTCGGGAGGACCGCTGGCGTGACGACCCTCCGGAGGGGTCACGTCGTGGCCAGCCTCGTGAGGCCCATCCTCGTGAGGCCGGCCTACCACCGCTACTGCCGCCACCCAGAAGGAAGGAAGAAGACAAGCAAGACGGTGGGGCTGGGGGCTTCCAGGAGGTCAGGGCGATAGCCTGTATCCTGGGCGGCACCAAAGCCTGTATCCTGGGCGGCGCCCAAGCCCCGGCGTCGAACCGCATCTTCAAGCAGTTCACGCGGGAGGTGAACGCAGCTCTCCCGAAGCCCGAGGCCATGCGCCCCCTCAAGTGGTCCCAGACTGCAATCACCTTCGACTCAAGGGATCAGCTCAGGTGCTCGGCCATGGCCGGCATGCTCCCCATGTTGTGCACTCCGACCATCAGCAAAGTCCTCGTCACCAAGACCCTCATCGACGGTGGAGCAGGGCTCATTGTCCTCTCCATTGAGACATTCGAGACGCTCCAAGTACCGTACGACCAGCTCATGCCGACCAAACCCTTCTCAGGAGTCACTGATGGGTCCACCGTACTCATTGGGCAAGTGCGCCTGCCCGTCACCTTCGGCGGACGCAAGAACTACCACACCGAGATCATCGGCTTCGACGTCGCACACATCCACCTCCCGTACAATGCGATCCTCGGGTACCCGGCCCTCGCCAAGTTCATGGCGGTGACTCATCATGGCTACAATGTCCTCAAGATGCCAGGGAGTGGCGGCGTCATCACCGTCGCCTGCGATGAGAAGGATGTCGTCTGCTCCCTCGAACGCGCTTACCGCGCCGCGGCGGCCGAGCGCTCGGACGACGAGGAAGTTGCCCTGCCTCGCGACGATGCACGTAGGAAGAAGAAGCAGCTCCTCACCGTAGGGCGCCAGGGGGCTGGGACCTCCAAGGACGGCGCCTCAGGCTCTACGCCTGGGGACGAGGCCCCACCCTCCATCGCATAGGAAGGCGCGCTCGGCGCACCCCTTGGGTCTGGCTCGGGGGCTTCCATCCAGGGAGCCTCCGGCCCGGCCGATGAGACAAGGGAGGCATTCGGGCACAACCTGAAGGCGCCTCCTAACGCGCGTCTGCCTGATCCAGGAGCGTGGCGCGAGGCACCGAGCTCGGAAGTGTCCGTCATCAGAGCGATTGAGGAGCTTCAGGAGGCACAGGCCCTGCGAGGCGGTAGCTGCCCTGCACCACCAAGCGCAACCGCCATCGTCGGCCCGGTCGACAAGCCGCGCGTCTGCGTCAACGTGCTCGCCATCAACAGGGCCGCGTCCCAGGGCCACTTCTGGCCGACGTGTGTCGATCGCGGATGGGTCTACCCGCACAACTACGTCCGCATGCCCTTCGGCCTGGCAAACGCAGGTGCCACGTTCCAGCGCCTTGCCCGGGCCATGCTCATACCTTGCCTGGCGAGGCGCGGCGAGAAGTTGGAGGAGATGCCCGGACCGAGCGGGGGTCCCGAACCTCAGGAGGCGGCGGACCCGTGAGGGACACGCTCACGGAGGTACAAGATCAGGCTATGACGGCAGCTTCGGCTCTTCAGCGGCATGGCCGCCAGGTGATTTTTTGGTTTGTGCCAGGTAACTTTTTGGTTTACTCCGTTTGAGGGCACCCACCGGGCCGCATTATCCTCAGGCGACCAGGGCATACCCCTGCAACCGCCTCATTTACGAATATTTCAGTGACTCTTCATGCATGTGATCTATTTGCTAACGTTTCACCTTGCGTGAATGTCGCCGCACCCAGATGATCCTACCTTCGACCGCCTCATGAGAGGACTGGGCACGGCGTCTGTGCTCGGGTCCATCCCTGCAGCGTAGATAAATCCAGCGGCTGAGCTCTGTCTGCCGGGCAGGCCCCGTTCACGTCACCTCCTGGGGTCACTGGTGCTCGGCCCTCTCATGCGATGGCCCTCAGGAGCACATTCGGTGCAGTTTTCTCTAAAATTTGCAGGACCTCAGACGTCGCTATCTACAAGAAGATCCAGGCGCGAACCTCCTTTGAGGTAGGGACCTCGCGAGGCCAAAGCGCCCTCGCGAGCTCCCAGATACACCTCCCAGTTCTACCGTGCAAGCCACGTGTACGAACTTAATGGGTTGTACACGCCCGGAGCCCCCCGAGGACACGGAGGGGTTCCTTCCCATGCAATGTGGAAGCCTCATGCTTCGTGCATGGCGGACAACACGGTCCACCAATGACTATGCCCACGCAAGGTGGAAGCCCCATGCTCCGTGCTGGTGGAAAACACGGTCCACCAATGACTATGCCCACGCAATGTGGAAGCCCTATGCTTCGCACTGGGGATAAGCAATTGAGGGCGCCCCAGCGGCTGCATTCAACCTCAGGAAGGCCCCTTGCGGCCCCTTCTCGCTGCGTTCCCCTGGGATGTACACGTGAGGGGGCTGCATGGGGGCTGCTACCGGGCCAAGCCTGGTACACGCCACCCTCCCAGGTCGGCCAAACCTGGTCTTCACACGCCCCTCTCAGGAAAGCTGGCGAGGAAAGGTATGGGAGCTGCTCGTACATCAAGGGGAACTCCTGAGCATCGTGACTCAAGAGCCTCACTGGCCACGTAGCTCCTCACCCCTTGGTACTGTCCTAGTGATCCGGACAGCCCAACGTCGGCTGAGGTATGCGCGGGGCCGGGCCCTGCCGACGCAGAGCTCAAAGCGCTCAAAACCCTTAAGGAGGACGCTGGAGCTCGTACGTCTAGGGGGACTCCTGAGCATCGCAACTCAGGAGCCTCACTGGCCTCGTAGCCCCTCACCCCTTGGAACCGTCCTGGTGATCCGGACGGCCCAACGGCGGCTGAGGTATGCGCGGGGCCTGGCCCTACCGAGGCAGAGCACAAGGTGTTCGAAATTTCATATTTAACTCGGCCTTCACCATGTTCCCTTCATGAGGGCTGCTCGTACGTCAAGGGGGACTCCTGAGCATCGCGACTCAGGAGCCTCACTGGTCCTGTAGCCCTTCACCCCTTGTTCCGTCCTGGTGATCCGAACGGCCCAACGGCGGCTGAGGTATGCGCGAGACCGGGCCCTGCCGACGCAGAGCATCACAGCAAGC
This sequence comes from Elymus sibiricus, assembly GCA_039707655.1. Classification (NCBI taxonomy): domain Eukaryota; kingdom Viridiplantae; phylum Streptophyta; class Magnoliopsida; order Poales; family Poaceae; genus Elymus; species Elymus sibiricus. Next base: position 140,285,149 of record CM077669.1, read on the forward strand.
AGGAAGGAAACAAGGCAAAGAAAGCAATCGCACAATTCAGCAGTTATTACAAGCATTAAAAGTTTTTGCAAATACAAACAAGTCCAACGCTTCCGCGAGGCAGGATGAACGCTGCAGGAAAGGAACAAGGTGGAGGAATCAGGAGGAGCCTCCGCCACCACTTGTCCCGGCCGTGGGGAACTCGTCATCGACATCGCTGGCGTCGTCTTCTTCGCTGCTAACCCTTGCATCTTCAGGAGGCGGAGGAATGGTGACGCAGGTGAACTTCTTCACCAGTGCCCCCACAACGCCCTTCACTGCCGCCGCAACGCTTGTATGGACCTCGGGAGCGACCGGGCGGATCACGGAGTCGAAGTCAAACCCCGGCTCACGAAGGTGAAGATGGCTGAAGACGCGCGTGGCGGCCTCAGAAAAGAGGTCGCGGCACTCGCTATCCAAGACCCCCTCCACCTTGGCAACGGCGCCCTCTAGCGCCTCGGCGAGCTTTGAAGCGAGCCCCGCGAAGCCGCTCTCCGGAGCCACCAGGGGCTCCGAAACCCCATCCCGGCAGAGGGAGTGGAGCGCTTGGCGAAGCCTGAGCTTGACGGAGGGAAAGGCGCTGAGATCCGCGGCCTTTTTCTCCTCAGCCGCGGCAAGGGCCTTCTCCCTGGTGTCGAGTTGGGCCTTCTCCAAAGCGAATACCCTCTCCCGCGCGTCTAGGCGATCTCGCTCCGCGGCTCGGTTGGCCGCCGCTTGGGACAGCTCAGAGTCCCGATCGACAAGCTGGGCCTCGCAGGTCTTGAGGGCCTCCCCTTGCTGACACAACCATTCCGCAAGCGCGGACTTCTCTTCCTGAAGAACCTTCAAGCGGGCCTCCGCTTCGTCACAACGCCTCGCAGCAGACGCCGCGTCGGTCAGTGCCGCCTCGCGGGCTGCCTTAGCTGACGCGGCCTCCTTCTCGCTCTCCGCCGTGGTGGCCTTGGCCTGGCCCCAAACCACCATGACCGAGGCGTCAGCCTGGATCCACCCGGAGAGGAGCCCCAGGCGCCCACTCCCGAGGCGATCGTCAGCGCCCCCGAGGGCATCCCGAACTTGACCCAGAGCGATGTACGCCCCGTCCAGGACGTCGGGGCCACGCAACGCGGACACCAAGGCCTCGTCAGGAGGAGCCGCCTGCGCCATCACAGGAGATGCCCCCGGGGCGGCAGAAGCACGAGAATCAGGAGGCACCGGAGGCTCCGCCACGACCACGGGTAAGGTGGATGCAGACTAGTCCGAGGGAAGCTGTCCCTCGGGGGCTGGCCCCCGTGGGAGCGACGCCGATGCGCCCCCAGAAGCAGGAGCGGCATCGCCAACGCAGATCGGGGGCTCAGGGGTCTCCGCGGCGGTGACCATGAGGGTCGCCTTGCGAGCCGCCACCCCCGCGGCGGCAGACGCCTCGACAGGTGACGGCAGGACGACAGGAGCAGGCGGTGCATCGGAGGGCGCCTTCGGCTTGACGCCCGCCTTCTTCTTCCTCAACCTCAGCAAGGCGGCATTCCTGGTCACCAAGCAAAGGAGAAATCGTCAGCGCACGAGCTACCGGCAGGCGACCAAGGTCGAGCCAGATTACTCACTCTTCGACATCGACCCACTTCCTCTTCTTCTCCGCCTCAACGGCGACGGGGGTGCCCACGCCTTTCTCCGGGAGGGCGCCACCACGCGGGGGACCAGGAGCACTGCCCACAAGGGCAGCAGCTGGAGGGGTCACCATGGCCCCGGCCTCGTCCACCTTGCCCGCGAGCTGCGATTCGGGCGGGGGCGTGGCCGGCGCTTCATCCGCCTTGCCAGCAAAAGCAGGATCCACCATAGGGGACTCCGCCCCGCGCTTCCTGGGGGTCGCCAGGCAGGCAGACCGTGTGGCACGAGGGGCTGGTCCCGACCCCCTGAGGACCTTGGTGGGACGCGGAGAACCTGCAGCGGAAGCTTCACCAACATCGTCGTCGTCCTCAAGGTCACGCAACAGCATGCTCTGCGACGAGGGAGACGCCTCCACCAGGTCGTCGTATGCTGTCTTCTTCGAATCCTCCCCGTCCGTGGTGTCGCCGGAGGACACCATCACCAGGGAGCCAAGGCCCTCAGCTGGGGAGAGCCCCAGTTCATTGAAGACATGCATCGCGGCGACCAGATCGGCTCCGTCGTCGCGGTAGTACAACGGGGCGCAGTCTTCGGGAAAATCTCCGGGGTCGCCGTTGGGCAGAGTTGCTACAACTCTGCTCAACTCCCCGGAGGGCATGGGGGTAGACCGAAGCCTGTGGTCGTCGCCGCTACCCCGGTACTCCCACGAGGGCCTCGAATGCGACTGAAGGGTTGCCAGGCACTGCTTCAAGAACTCCTTTACTATCATCCCCCCAGTCAGCTTCCTGGCACTGATATCGCGAGAAATCTGCTCCAGGACGGGCCTGGCCCAGGGGTCGGAAAGCTTTGCGGAGCTCCACACGGGGCTCTTCTCCGGCAGCCCCTTCGGTAGATCCAAGCGGGGGTTGGTGCTCTTGAGATCCATGAAGACCCAGCGGTGACTGAAGGTCTCCACTTTCTTCCCAGCCTTCAAAAGCATGTTCCTGCTCTGTACCGCGATGAAGGAGACACACGCCGACCGCTGGGCGCCGTCATGCACCCGCAAGCTGAAGAAATGGCGGAAGAGGGCCACCGAAGTCTTCACGCCAACGAAAGCCTCGCAGTAGAAGGCGAAGACGGACAAGAGCAGGATGGAGTTGGGTTGGAGATGAAGGGCTTGGATCCCATAGTGGTCGAGGACGGTGGTGAAGGACATGGAGAAGGGTGGGACGAGCCCAGCGAAGACGCTATGGAGAAAGAAGGGATAGGCTGACTTGGACGGGCGCTGCTTCTCCGAGGAGCTACCCCATATCATAGTCCGCACCCACTCGTTGGTCCTGTCCGCCGTCGACAGGAGCACCTGGACGAGGTCTCCATCCTTGGCAATGGTGGACTCCGAGAGCGCTGGTGAGACAGGAGCGGAGGCCGAGCTCTGGGCCTCTGGCTTCGACTTGCCGGCGGGAGCCATCGGGAAGTTCGCTGGGCCGACGCGGCAAGGAGAAAGACGGCGAGGTGTCGAGATCTGGAGAGGCTGCTGCTAAGGCCAGAGATCTGGAGGTGAGAGCAAGAGCACGGAAGGGGAAAGCAATAATGGCTAAGCGCTAGAAGTCAGGCTTTTGTCGATTCGAGCAGTGGCCGTAGGGGCGTCGGAGGCCCGTCATCAACCGCACGACGCGCGCCAGTCCGGGCCCGCAGGTGTTTGGGGCCCGCGGCGCTTCGGGCCGTCCTCAGCAGCTTCACCCAGAAACCGGCTCGAGCGCGCCTTGGGCCCGGGGGCTACTGTTGGCGTTCTGGGAACGGGGGTACCCAGACCTGCCTGCCTGCGGCCCAGGACATGGCCCACCTCACGAGCAAAGCACAACCTGGCGTGGCCCCACTCAAAACAAGGTCCTCACGGAGACCCAAGCTCGCGAGGGAAGCAGCACCAAGATCAGCAGGGAGTGGGCCTCCTCAGGCCCCCTCCGGAGTGGCAGAGATCTCTATGCAGAACCCGTCCTCGGGAGTCAAGGATGACGCAAGGAAGGACAGGCGGGCGCCAGCGTGCCAGGCGGTCTAGTTTCCCCTTTGGTGCAAAGGTAGCAATGACGTACGTGGGTTCCCAAAGCACCACCTAAAGGTTTCCATTCCGGTGCAACAAGACCACGACCACGAGCCCAGCAGGACGGAGGTCATCACCAAGCCCACCTCTGCATCATCGACAGCTACTTTGCAGGCCAAGACCACCTTTGGACAGGGTGAGGATGTACTCCTGTCTCCTTTCGAACTTGGCCATTGTGGGATCCCTTCCCGCCATTGCGATAAGGGAAGAGGACCTGGGCCGCTGCTATATATAGAGGCTAGGTTGCACCGTAGAATGGGGGAGAACGACCAGATAGGATAGACAAGGCGGAGAGCCAAGAACACCACTCGAGCGCCCTCGCGAGGCTGCTCACCCCTGTACTAGTTCATCGACCACACCTCCTCGAGAGGCAATCCACCAAAGCAGGAGTAGGGTTTTACGCTTCGCAGCAGCCCGAACCTAGGTAAACCACCATGTGCATCTTCTTCCTCATCATCGTGCGAGTTCATCGTCCCAATCATCGTGTAGCGAGTTAGGCAGGGCGAGGCTGCAGGGGATCTTCGCACATGCCCCTGTGTTCGAACCTTGAGGGTTTTGTGGAACCCGAAATCCGACAAGCGCGCTTTCCTATGCGATGGAGAGTGGGGCCCCGTCCCCGGGCGCAGATCCTGAGGCACCGTCCTTCGAGGTTCCAGCCCCCTGGCGCCCTGTGGTGAGGAGCTGCTTCTTCTTCTTGCGTGCGTCCTCATGAGGCAGGGCGCCTTCCTCGTCGTCTGAACGCTCGGCCGCCGCCACACGGTAAGCACGCTCGAGGGAACAAATGGCATCCTTCTCATCGCAGGCGACGGTGATGACGCCGCCGCTCCCTGGCATCTTGAGGACGTTGTAGCCATGATGAGTCACCGCCATGAACTTGGCGAGGGCCGGGTAGCCAAGGATCGCGTTGTACGGGAGGTTGATGTGTGCGACGTCGAAGACGATAATCTCAGTGTGGTAGTTCTTGCATCCGCGGAAGGTGACGGGCAGGCCCATTTGCCCAATGGGGACGGTGGACCCGTCAGTGACTCCTGAGATGGGTTTGGTCGGCATGAGCTGGTCGTACGGTGCTTGGAGCGTCTCCAAGGTCTCAATGGAGAGGACATTGAGCCCCGCTCCACTGTCGATGAGGGTCTTGGTGACGAGGACGTTGCTGATGGTCGGAGTGCACAGCATGGGGAGCGTGCCGGCCATGGCCAAGCACCTAAGCTGATCCCTCGAGTCGAAGGTGATTGCGGTCTGGGACCACTTGAGGGGGCGCATGGCTTCAGGCTTCGGGAGAGCTGCGTTCACCTCCCGCGTGAACTGCTTGAAGATGCGGTTTGACGCTGGGGCTTGGGTGCCGCCCATTATATAGGCTATCGTCCTTACCTCCTTCCTGTCCTCTTCCTTCCTTCTGGGTGGTGGCGGTAGTGGGGGTAGGCCGGCCTCATGAGGACGGACCTCACGAGGCTGGCCACGGCATGCCCCTCCGGAGGGTCGTCGCGCCAACGGTCCTCCCGAGCCTGATCGCCACTCCTGGAACGGCTCCCGATTGTCCCAACAGCCTTCGCCGCGGCCTCCGCCGCGTCCGAAGCCATGGTCCACGTGTCCAGGGCGCCGGCCGAAGTGCTTGTCGCGGACCAGCCTGAGCTCCTGGCAGTCGATGGTGTCATGGTTGTTGGTGCCATTGAAGATGAAGGACGGTCTCCCACCTGCGGGGTGTTCCTTGGCTTGGCTGCGCTTCGCCTCAAGCTCGGCCGCAAGTACCGTTGGGGCCTTGCGCTTCACCTCCTTGGTCTTGGTCTTCTTGTCTTCCGGCTCCGCCTCCGGGAGCGCACGGAGCGAAAGGCGGCCCTCCTCGGCTTTGGCGCACTTGTTCGCCAGGATGAACATCTCCAGGGCTGAGCACAGTTCGTCATTCATGGCGAGCTCCTCCTTCATCTTAAGGTCCGTGACGCCGTCAGTGAATGCGGAGATGATAGCTTCATCCGACGCCCTCAGGACCTTGAGGCGTGTAGTCGTGAAGCGCTGTATGAATTTGTCCAGCGTCTCTCCCTCCTGCTGCTTCACACACCGCAGGCCATTCACGGTGAGCGCTCGGTCGCGGGTACCTTGGAAGTTGGCGACGAAGCGCTTGCGCAGGTCGTCCTAGGATGTGCTGGACCCCTCCGGGAGGTTGAGGAGCCAGGAGAGCGCGCCGCCCTTGAGTGCCAAGGGTAACCAACATGCCATGACCTTGTCGTCTCCACCAGCCATCCGGATGCTCAGCAAGTAGAGTTGTAGGAACTCGGCGGGATCCGGGGTATCGTCATAGCGAGGGGGTAGGTCAGGCTTGAACTTGCAGGGCCACGTGGTTGGATGGAGCTCCGGGGCGATTGCGTGGCACCCCACTGGCTCGACGGGTGTTGCGTGTGCGGGAGGGACCCGGTCTTGATGCTCCTGATGGGCTGCCTCGAGCGGTGCCCGGTCGCGATGCTGGTTCGGTAGTGCGGGGAGCACACGCGCGGCGACGCGCTGCCCGGGCACCACCTGGCAGCTTACTTCATCTCTCGCCCTTGCCCGCGGTTTGCGGGGCTGGTCGCGCAGGCGCGCTTCATGCCTAGGCTCGGGGTCGACCTCGCGTTGTGGAGGAGGTGGCGGCGCATCATGGGCCACGTCATCTGCCAGAGAGGGCTGGGGTCGAAACGAATAGGAGAGCGCTGAAGCGTCGCCGGCAGCATTGACGAGCTCCGTGATGCGCCGAAGCCAGTCATCATGGCGGTCGGGGGCAGGGCGGTAGCGGAGCAGCTCGTGCGCCCTGGCGAGTGCACCCGAGCCGCGCGGCGGCCCGGGTCGAGCGTGGGAGGACGACCCGGTGGCTGGAACGATCGACGGAGTGGCGGTGCGGCCGTCGCACCGCGCGGTGACCAGCTAGGAGGAGTCCTGTTGCTCGTGGGCCTCCGGGCCTATGGCGGCGTTGGCCACAGGTGAGGGGGACCGGCGCGCGGCGGCGCGGCCCACGAGCGCTGTCTGGGTGACGCGGGCAGCTCGGTACTCGGCGCGGGCTCGGCGAGCATCAGACATCGGAGCGGCGAGGCGAAGGAAGAGCTTGGCTTGAGGAATACTTCGACACGCCCCCTACCTGGCATGCCAAATGTCGGATTTCGGGCTCCGCAAAACCCTCAAGGTTCGAACACAGGGGCGTGTGCGAAGATCCCCCGCAACTGCGCCCTACCTAGCTCACTACTCGATGGTTAGGACGATGAACTCGTACGATGACGAGGAAGAAGATGCACACCATGATTTACCCAGGTTCGGGCCGCTGCGAAGCGTAAAACCCTGCTCCTGCTTTGGTGGATTGCCTCTTGAGGAGGTGTGGTGGATGAACTAGTACAGTGGTGAGCGGCCTCGTGAGGGCACTCGAGTGGTGTTCTTGGCTCTCTGCTTCCCTCGTTGTTCTCCCTCGTTCTTTCCCCGTTCTCCGGCGCAACCTAGCCTCTATTTATAGCAGCGGCCCCGGGTCCTCTTCCCTTCTCGCAATGGCGGGAAGGGATCCAACAACGGCCAAATTCGAAGGGGGACAGGAGTACATCCCGGCCCTATCCAAAGGTGGTCTTCGCCTGCAAGGTAGCTGTCGATGATGCAGAGGTGGGCTCGGTGATGACATCCATCCTGCTAGGCTCGTGGTCATGGTCCTGTTGCACCGAAACGGAAACCTTTGGGGGCGCTTTGGGAACCCGCGTACGTCCTCGCTCCCTTTGCACCAAAGGGGAAACTGCACCGCCTAGCACGCTGGCGCCCGCCTGTCCCTCCTTGCGTCATCCTTGACTCTTGATGTCTACTACGCAACCTTCTTCTTGTAGACTCGTGTTGGGCCTCCAATCGCAGAGATGGTGATACAAGTGCAATATGGATGGTAGATATAGGTTTTTGTAATCTGAAAATATAAAAACAGCAAGGTAACTAATGATAAAAGTGAGCACAAACGGTATTGCAATGCTTAGAAACAAGGCCTAGGGTTCATACTTTCACTAGTGCAAGTTCTCTCAACAATACTGACATAGTTGAATCATATGTAAATCCCTCACGTGCGACAAAGAGTTCACTCCAAAGTAACAAATAGTGGAGAACAAACGAAGAAATTATTGTAGGGTACGAAACCACCTCAAAGTTATCTTTTCTGATCAATCGTATGAGCTATCCCTATAAGTGTCACGAACAGCCCTAGAGTTCTTACTAAAATAACACCTTAAGATACACATCAACCAAAACCCTATTGTCACCTAGATACTCCAATGTCACCACGAGTACCCATGGGCTTGATTATACAATATGCATCACACAATTTCAGATTCATCATGTTCAATCCAACACAAAGAACTTCAAAGAGTGCCCCAAAGGTTCTACCGGAGAGTCAAGACGAAAACGTGTGCCAACCCCTATGCATAGATTCCCAAGGTCACGGAACCCTCAAGTTGATCACCAAAACATACATCAAGTGGATCAATAGAACACCCCATTGTCACCACGGATATCCCATCGCAAGACATACATTAGGTGTTCTCAAATCCTTAAAAGACTCAATCCGATAAGAAAACTTCAAAGGGAAAACTCAATTCATCACAAGAAGATAGAGAGGGGAAAACTCCATATGATTCATCTATATTAATAAAGCTCGCGGTACATCAAGATCGTGTCATCTCAAGAACACGAGAGAGAGAGATCAAACACATAGCTACTGGTACATACCCTCAGCCCCGAGGGTGAAGTACTCCCTCCTCATCATGGAGACCGCCGGGATGATGAAGATGGCCTCCGGTGATGGTTTCCCCCTCCGGCAGGGTGCCGGAATGGGCTCCCGATTGTTTTTTCGTGGCTAGAGAGGCTTTCGGCGGCGGAACTCCCGATCTAGGTTTCTTTCTGGGGGTTACGGGACTTATAGGTGTACTTGGTGTTGAAATCAAGTCAGGGGGACTCCCGAGGGGCCCACAAGTCAGGGGGGCGTGCCCTAGGGGGGCACCCCCTAGGCTTGTGGCTGCCTCGGGAATCCTCTCCGGTATCTTTTTGCTCCAGTATTTTTTTTATTTTCCAAAAATATTCTCCGTCAATTTTCAGCCCATTCCGAGAACTTTTATTTCTGCACAAAAAACGACACCATGGTAGTTCTGCTGAAAACAGCGTCAGTCCGGGTTAGTTCTAATAAAATCATTCCAAAATCATATAAAATTATTGTAAACATGGCATGAAAACTTCATAAATTACAGATACGTTGGAGACGTATCAACATCCCCAAGATTAATTCCTGCTCGTCCTCGAGCAGGTAAATGATAAAAGAAATCATTTATGAAGTGTGAATGCTAGCAAGTGCACAAGTTTGATCAATGATAATTCCAATCACTTTTTCTAGCATCAATATAAACCATAAACAGTAGCTCTTCTCATAAAACTTCTCATGATCAAGTAACAAGCTATTCACATGTTAAAGTATAGACCAGAAAGTTTCTTGAAAACTAACAAACCATATTCCTAGTCATCGAGCAATTGCAATTCATCTTATTTTCAGGAAGGATCTATGTAAGAGCTTTGATTTAGCAAATTACACATACTCAACTATCATATAGTCTTCCATGATTATTGACAATCAAAGCATATTTTTAGAACAAATAGCATCCATCGAACACAGAGAAAGATAGGGGCTTAATGTTTCGCCTCCCAACTTATTTATCATATAGATAATTATCAACAATAATAATTCATGATCAAATATATATTTTTGGATATATATGTCTAGATCATTCCCCAACATATGACGCTTGCCAAGAGAAAAAGGCGAAATATAGGAAGTGGTGAAGATCACCCTGACTCTTGCATAAAGGTAAGTACTAGAAAGTAAAAGATAGGCCCTTCGCAGAGGGAAGCAGAGGTTGTCATGCGCTTTTTGTTTTTGGATGTGCAAACCCTTAATGCAAAGGAACGTCACATTGTATTGCCCTTTGTGATAGCAACCTTTATTATGCAGTCCGTCGCTTTTATTTCTTTACCATCACAAGTTCGTACAACGCTTATTTTCCCTTACAATAAAAGATCATACATATTTAGGAGCAATTTTTATTGCTTTTTGCACCGATGACAACATACTTGAAGCATCTTACTCAATCCATAGGTAGGTATAGTGGACTCTCATGGCAAAACTGGTTTACGGGTGTTTGGATGCACAAGTAGTATTTCTACTTGGTGCGGAAGTTTTGGCTAGTATGAGGTGGAAGCAAGCACCACATGTTGGAGGATCCATAACAATATAACTTCTATACAAATATGCCGAAACATAACTCATTAAGTTGTCTTCCTTGTCCAATTTTAACTAATTGGCTCGATTTTGAAAATAATTAATGAGCTCACAATCATAGAAGATGTCCAAGATAGTATATTTATATGTGGAATCTCTCTTCCTTCAATATTCTTTCATGAATTGTTCAAGTGACCAATTGGGTGTTTGCTAACTTTCAATAAATTTTACCACCTATACTTATTATGTGTGAAGTCATTACTCCCCATGGGATAAGTATATGAAGCATATTTAATTTCAGATTTATGATATTCAATTCATTCAACCATTTACTCATAGGATATAAGTGAAGCACGAGAGTTAATGACAAACTACTCCAAAAAGATATAAGTGAAGATCAATGCGTAGCCAACAATTAAATAACTATGTGAAGACTCTCTCATCTAAGAATTTCGTATCTTAAGTACTTTATTCAAACAGCAAACTAAATATAAATATCACTCCAAGAATAGCACGCATCATGTGAACGAATAAAAATTTGGGCTCAACATAGGCTAACCGATAATTGCACTACTAGGTAAAGGCCTACTAGTGGCGCACCAGTTTTGCCTACTAATGGCGCACTACTGGTGCGCCACTAGTACCACGCCACTAGTATTTTTACTAATGGCGCACCTGTGGTGCGCCATTAGTATCTGTTATACTAATGGCGCACCGTAGGTGCGCCATTAGTATATCCCACGGTGCGCCATTAGTATGCCTCCCAAGGGCGATATTTACCCAGGTGCTTTGGCATACTAATGGCGCACCGTGGGGTGGTACGCCATTAGTATATTTGGCATTCTAATGGCGCACCGTGGGGTGGTGCGCCATTAGTATCCTTTGGCATTCTAATGGCGCACCGTGGCGTGGTGCGCCATTAGTATGAATATTAGGTTTTTTATTTTTTTTACTTTTTTGATTTTTGCATAGGTTACAAAATGTATTATTGGACAGAATATAGACAGCACCACACAGCAACAGCAGATTCATCGAATACAATAGAAGATTAGTCTCTGAATACAATTCATCATATTAGTCTCCGAATTCAAAAGACCGAACAAAGATAAAACATTACAATAAGTCTCGAGACCGCGAGTAGCAAGTTTGTCTTCACATTACAAGTCGATATCGATCATCTAAACTATCATCACATATGCGGTCATCACGATGAGCATCATCGCGATGAAAACTGGTCTTCATCCGGTTCCTCCAACGCTCCCTCCTCTCTCCCGCTAGATAGCGGGCGTATCTAGATTCCGCCTCCGCCCTAGTGGTGTACCCTTTGTAACTGTTACCGCTGAAACGGTGAACCTGTCTCCGACACTCCTCCCAGTCGTCGTAGACTCCGGGAACCTTACCCTTGTACACGACATACGACGGCATCTCTATGCACAAGCCAAACAACAGACAATACATAAGCAATATATAAATATGCAACAAAAGGATCGAAAGAGAAAAGCAACACATTAATAGCGCGATTCATGGTCCTACTAATAAATAGCATCGATTAAATATAAGTTGAACGACTGTCCAAACTAATCGATATCGATATTTGAACTACATACCATCAATACTTTGGACGACTCGACTCAGCGACCGGAGCGTGGATGAAGCCGCCGTCTACCGACATGGTCATGAATGTGCGGTAGTCGTCAGCCTGCATTTTCAGGATTGTTTCTATAACACTGTTGGACGGTTGTTCTTTGAGGTAGAACTGCCCCGAGGTACGAAGGACATCTTCAGAGATGATTTCGGCCAACTCCGACTGGATGCGAAAGAATTCTAGTCTGATGTCCTCGTCCTGGATTTCCGACAAGCGTGCGGCCCATTCTTTGAGATTGTTTGGTAGCATTAGGTGATTATGGTTCCGTACGATCGCCCGCATGTGATGGAGGGCGTAGTAGGCATCCTTCTGACTGCCAGTCGGCTGCTTGACGCAGGGGAACGTCGTTACGTGGGTGAACACGTGCTTGCCGTACCTACGCATTGCCCTCTTGAAGGTGCCTCCAGATTTGGCGTAGCCGGGGAGAGCATCATCGAGGACTTTCTTTATATTTGTGTAGTCTTTCTTCGACTCACGCTCCGAGTCAAAATACGTGGCCATGGAATGTTTCGGGCTGAAGAGGATGAGTGTGCAATGTGTGTCACTGCACAAAACACGGAATGTTAGAAAAAAAAAGACCCATCATATGTTACGGGGCGGTGAGTTGATGACTTACTCGGAAAAATAAGTCATGAGGAAGTTATCCTTATCTGGGTTCGCCAGAATGACGCCTTCGAGGTATGAACTCGCGATTTGCCGGTCCCCAGCGTTGCACAAGTTCTTGGCACGCATGTAGAAGGGGTCGACTATCACGATGTCCGGGGTCTGGTCTCTAATGATCCGCATCTCCATACTCAGCAAAAAGAGCCGAATGAAGGTGTAGTGCAGCGGATAAAGGTTAAACATAGCGAAGATGTCATCAAACCGCAGGATGATCATACGCCCGATGGTGCTATCAACAAAGCCCCTGCCCTCTGGCACCTTGGCCACGAAAACCGGGTATGCCACATCTTTCTCGGAGAGACGCCGCTTCTCCATATAAAGAACACAGTCATGAAGACTGCGCATAGAACCGGTTGTAGCTTTGAGCATATTACCCGGTAGCATCAGCCTACCCGCCACATGCACCCTCCTCTCGATATCCTTAGGTATCGGTGGCCCGTCCTGAGCACGGATCGTACTCGGTGCCGGCTGGCTCGCACCCTTGTTAGATTTTCTTTTCCGTCCCTTCTTCTGCTTCTTCTCCTGTACTGGGATCGCGTTCTCCTCAGAGACCACCTTCTTGAGTGTGTTTGGGCTGATAATATTTCGCACATCGGCTGTTTCAGTCTCGGTGAAGGCGGCAGCTGGAGGCGTCTCCTGAGAACTGAACGCCAGACGACGCCTGTTGGAATTGGGTTTCTCCGCGATACCAGCTAGATCGCGATCGTCTCTTGCAGGGTTGGGTTCTTGAGAAGTAGGAGGCTCGAATATATCGTCACCGTACCCATGCTCGTTGATGTACTGATCGATGTTGGAAAACGTACCATTGTCGTCGTCGTGCGGCTCCTGTGCCATATGCATCTCCGGATCAGCTGACGGCGGTAGCGTTGCGGCGGTCTTGCCATGGCTTGGCGCCGGCACGACTGGCGGTGTTGTCTTTGGGGTGGTGTCCCCCGCCCCCAAACGAATCTGGCTCTTCGGCCAAAGCAGGGGCCAGCTTAGGCAGGCGCTGAGGGTCATCACATCATCTTCGTCGGCCCCGGCGGGTCGAATCGGAGGTAACAACTCGTCGCAGCCTGGCAGCACCCGAACCAGTTGAACCCTATACACGGTGGGTGGCATCGGATTACCGTGGAACACGGGGTTGCCCGGTTGAACGATTTTGACCTTGGCGACATCGACCAACTCGTTGTTCACGAAGTGCAGGAGAGTGCACGGAACGTCGGCGGCGCCCTGCGAAAACATGTAGGGCGTCAGGGATGCCCAGTCAAAGGCAAGGAGATGAAGTCCTCAGCCGAGAGGCTTAATTAGTTACCGTGATGATGGCATCGAGCTCGGCTAATGTCGAGGCACCGCCAACGGCGGGCGTGCAATTGACGGAGGGGCCGCTTGCTGCCGAGGTGCCGGCCGGCGTACACCCAGGTGCATTAAGCTCCAATGCCCGTGCCGGCGTCGGAGACACCAATACCGGCTCCGCCGGAGACACCAATGGCGCCGCCTGCGCGTTGTGCGAGTTGCTGGCCGTGAAGCTAGGAATCGGGGGCGGCCCCTGTTGGCCGCCCGCAATCCACGTCGTCAGCCCATGAATCAAGGTAGGCATAATGCCGGTGAGCGTCGATCCCAATTGTTGTTGCACTTGCTCTTGGACAATCTCCGGAATCCGCGCCACTTGTGCCTTGAGTTCTTGAACCTCGCGCGACTGGCTTTCCGAGCTGGTCTTTCTCTCCTTTCGCCCACCATCGTTATAGTATGACGACCATTTTGTGGACAAGCCTTTGCCGGCCACACGACCAGCTGACGACAGCTTACTGAGCTTATCCTTGTTTTTCATTACGTTCAACGCCCTATTTAGAGTGCTGTCCCAAGGGGTGCTCTGAGACGACCCCGCGCTACTGCTTTCAGTCTCTTGCGCCAGAACAAGCTCAAGCGCCCTGGTCTTCGGATCCGTGGTAAGCTCCTTTGTTTCCGGGTCCTCCTTGTACTGGGCCCTGACATAGTTCCTGGTCTCCTTGTCACGGTATTTCTCGAAGCGGGGCGGTAGGCCTTGCTCGGCACGCTCCGCGTCCTCCTTGTCCCATATAGGCTCCGCCACTCTGTAACCGCCGGGACCGAGTTTGTGTTCCCCTAAGTTCAACTCCCGCATTTCTTTCCCCCACTGACTTGATTCGGAGCTTGCGCTGCTCTGGCACTTGATCTTGAACTCCTCGTAGTCATCTTCGCTGATCGAAGGATTTTTCACCTTGATCTTCTCATAACTATCACCTTTGTCAATCATTCTCTTCACCGCGCTTCTCCAAGTAGACAGGGCCGTGCTCATCTTCGTGAGGGCGGCACTGTTCACTTTATTCCCTGAGAGGCGTGTGTTTTCAAATTCAGCGGGGAACTTGTATCGTTCGTGCAGCTTCGTGAAGAGGAGGTTGCGCAAATTCCCTCGGTCCTTATGCCTTAGGTTCTCGGTGTTGATCGAGACGGTGCTCCGGAGAATGCACCCGAGCTGAACCGAGTACCCCTTGACTATTTGTTTGGGCTCCGTTGGATGCCCGTCGGAGTCCACTTGAGTAAATTCCTCCTTGACGGTGCGGAGCACGTTCGAGCGCCGGTCCTTCCGTTGCCTCTTCGGTTGGCTGCCATCTGTGCGTGCGCTGCCATCATCAGTGCTGGCATCCTCGGCGGCACCATCAGTGGTGTCATCCCCGACGCCACTAGGGGTTGTGTAGTCAGGATCGGTGTCTTCCGCGGCGTCCTCATAGCGGTGAGGTTGTTCCTCCATCTCCTGGGACAGCTCCCAGAATTGCTTGCCGCCCGAACCGCCGGCCTCATCGTTGTGGGCCATGTTTCGCTCTAAATAGGAAAAAAGTTTGGTCAAAAAGTTGGTTATTGTCAAGGAACAAGATCATGGTCTCATCATTTAGGGTTTGTCGACACCGAGGCATCCTAAAAGCTAAGCTTTTATCATTTAGGGTTTGTCGACGCCGAGGCACCCTAAAAGCCTAAGCTTTCATCATTTAGGTTCTTATCGACACCGAGGCACCCTAAAACCTAAGCTGGGAAGGAGAATTCTAAGTTGGGCCTAATCACTTGGCTCTATTGCCACCTATGGTTTAATGCAGCAAGAATGGCGGGGCAGTTGATCCTACTTAATTAAGTACTAAGATACCCCGGCCCATGCATTAGTAGCAAGTACCCCATATGTCCGATTTTTAGCAAAGTCATGCTAAAATTCACGGAAAATTTCAGCATGACCTTTGCTGAAAATAGGACATATGGAGTACCCGAATTTGCCGGAACGGAAGTTAATCGACATTCCGGCAAACTCAAGGGCCTCTCGGGGTACCTGCAAAATCATTATCCCCGCGTAATGAAGTCGCCAATGGGTCATTTCAGAATCTAAGTATGGAATATATTCGAATGCACTCATGTCAAGTTATTAGAATCTAAGTATATCAACTCGTTGTCCTCCTCCTTCTTTTACATCACAAAATGCAGAACAACTGAATTTGCTCATCAATGTACAACTGTACCTAACTGAATTTTTTGACAGTAGCTAACTGAACCTAACTGAATTTTTTGACAGTAGCTAACTGTACCTAACTGAATTTTTTGACATGATGCTAACTGTACCTAACAGAACATTTTCTTACATTATGGCCATTTTCTTACATTTTGGCCAGTACCACATTTATGAATTGCAAAAAGGACTACAGAAGGTGCATTAAGTTGACTGATGATGCATTGCAAAAAGTTCTGGAGAAATGCTCTGCTCTTGAGAAATTGCAATCTCAAATGATCCCGCCAACCAATGGATGATGCTACTGTCAGTGCGCCGCGAGCTCCTGGGGAATGGTGGAGAGAGGGAGGAAGGAGGAAGGAGGAGAGGTACCTGGTCGCCGGAGGGGTCGGGGTCGGGGTCGGCGAAGGGGTCGGGGTCGGGGTCCGAGCTCGTCCGGGTCCTCGCTCACCGCGGTCGAAGGAGAGCAGGGGCCGGTGGCGGAGGACGGCAGGGGCAGGCGGGGTGGGTGCGTCGGGGCCGCGCTCGCCGGCTGCTGCAGGGGCCGGAGGAGGCCCTCGCTCGTCGGAGGGAGGAGGAGAGGAGTGGAGCGGGCGGCGCGCGCTCGGCCGATCCCGTTCGGGGGGCGCGGGGGCGGCGGGGGTGGAGTCCCGCGGGGGTCGGGGCGGCGGCGTCGGGGGCAGCACAAGACCACAGCGGCGGCGGCGTCGCCGACGGCGTGCAGGCGCGGCGGACGGAGGGGGCGGAGCAAGGGGGCGGCGGCGTACGGTTGGGGTCGAGTGGGGGATCTGGCGAGGGAGGGAGGGAGGCCACAGTGCGAGGGGAATAGGTGGAGTGGAGGGAGGGTTCTAATGGCGCACCTCCCCCTAGTGCGCCATAAGTACGACGATTCTAATGGCGCACCTCTCTCTGGTGCGCCATTAGAATTTTGTTTTAATTACTAGCCCGACTGGTCAGGTTATATTCCACCTAACCCTATCTCCATCAGAACACGCCCACTAGCCCGACTGGTCAGCACGCAGCACACACACCAGGAGGTCCTGGGTTCGATTCCCAGGCTCCCCAATTTTTGTTTTTATGCATTTAAAATGCTGTTTGATATTTATTTGTGTTTAAATATGTTCAAACTTGTTTAAATCATAACAGTAATATTTTTTTATAAAAACAGTAATATTTTTTTATAAAAACAGTAATATCTAATGTCCGCAGCTATTAACAAGAGATGAGAAGATGAGAAACCAGTGAAAGTAAAGCAAACCATCTAATATCTACCCCCCTCCCTCCCCTGCTGATTTTCCACCTAGCTAGACCTACTAATAGTTTTTTAAAAATATTATTGAGTTCAAAAATAGTAATAAATTTTTATAAATGATTTTCATAAATTTTTATAAAAACAGTAATAAATTTTTATAAAAACAGTAATAATTTATAAATTTTTAAAAATATTATTGAGTTCAAAAACTATTCATGAATTCAAAAAGTGCCCATGAAATTTAAAAATATTCATGAGTTCAAAAAGTGCCCATGAAATACAATCGAGAAATGAAGGCTACAATTTAAATACAATCGATCTTAGCTAGCTAGCTATCTTTTTCACAATGTTCTTGCCCTTCTTTTTCGCAAATGGAGTTCTTCTGTGGAACGGACGTCCTTTAGGTAGGGTGGTCCTGCTTCTTCTTGTGGTGTATGCTGCTACTTCATCGTCGTCGTCATGTTCCATCTTCGGGTCGCCGTACTTGTCGAAGTCTTGCTCATTGGCGACTCCATCCATTCCGATGATCTTCCTTTTGCCTCTCCTCACAACAACACGACTGGGCTTTGACGGGTCGGTAATGAAGAAGCATTGGTCCACTTGGGAAGCCAGTACCCATGGCTCATATTTCGCGGTGACGTTTGCGCCCGCGGTCTTGGATTTGGCTTCGGGTATAACCATGGTGGTGAAATACCGGTCTTCTTTTAGGACGCTCTTGGCCCATCTGACACGGAACATCGGGACCTTCTCTCCAGCGTAGCTCAGCTCCCAGATCTCCTCGATCCTTCCGTAGTATCTGTCCTTGTCGTTACCGGTGTAGGATTCCATCGTTACCCCGGAGTTCTGATAACCATCGCTCTTCATGTCCTTGTCCTCGGTGTAGAATGTGTAGCCGTTGATATCATACGCCTCATAGGTCATCAGGTTGTGCTCGGCGCCCTGTGACAAGGCGAATATGAGTTGTTCTTCCGCGGAAGAATCCTCATGTAAAGGGTACGACAGAAGCTTCTGCTTGAACCAACGCGTGAAACATGAGTTGTGCTCTTTGATCATATCTCCGTCCGTCCTCTGTTGGCCTCGGTCATTGTACGTCTTCTCAATAAAGGTTTTGTGCTCTACCACCCAAGGATCGACCACGTCTATGTGTTGTAGCGCGACTAGGTTTGCTCTTTCAAAGTCGGCGAGTCGACCCTCGAAGTCGACATGCATTTCGCGGCGACCCTCACGGTGACCCCATCCAGCGAGCCTGCCGAGGTGCCTGTTGACGGGCAGACCAACGGGGTTCTCGATGCCTAGATAATTCGTGCAGTAGGAGATGCACTCTTCGGTTAGAAAGCCTCTGGCTATGCTTCCCTCTGGACGTGACATGTTGCGAACGTATCCTTTGACGACACCATTCATCCTTTCGAACGGCATCATGCTGTGCAGGAACGTGGGCCCGAGTTGGATGATATCCTCCACGATATGGACCAGCAGATGCACCATAACGTCGAAGAATGCGGGCGGGAAGTACATCTCAAGCTCGCATAGTATCACCACGATCTCTTCCTGTAGCCTTCTGAGTTGCCTCACGCCAACCGACTTCCGAGAGATGACGTCGAAAAAGTTGCATATGCCAAATAGCGTTTCACGGACGTGCGCGTCCATGATCCCACGGATTGCAACTGGAAGTATCTGCGTCATCAGCACGTGACAGTCGTGAGACTTCATCCCGCTGAACTTCTGCTTCGCTGGGTCTAGGTATCTGCTTATCTTCCCCGCGTAACCGTAAGGAAGTTTTACTCCTACGAGGCAGGTGAAAAACTGCTCGATCTCCTCCTGACTTAGAGTGAAGCACGCGGGAGGGTAGTCATTTCCGGTCTTCTTGGCCTTTTTGCCTTTGCGACGACTTTCTGTGTCCTGCTTCGCCTCATCATCATCATCACTAGCGTGAAGCTCCTCCCTGATGCCCATTGATTTCAAGTCTGCCCTTGCTTTCGGCCCATCTTTGGTCCTCTCTGGCATGTTGAGCAGGGTACCAAGCAGACTCTCGCACACGTTCTTCGTGGTATGCATGACATCAAGGCTGTGAGGCACACGGTGGATCTTCCAGTACGGCAAGTCCCAGAAAACAGACCTCGTTTTCCATACCTTCAGCAGCGGCTCTGGCGCCTTTCGCTTCTTTCCCGGCTCTGGCGCCTTTTGCTTCTTTCCCGGCAGTGGGCAATCTTTCCAATTTTTCAACAACTCGTCTATTTCCTCGCCGCTCCTCGTACGCGGGCGTCTTCGGGGTTCGGTTTCACCATCGAACAGATCCTTGCGTTTTCTCCACGGGTCATTGTCGCAAAGCCACCTTCGATGTCCCATGAACACGGTTTTCGAAGAACCGGGATCTCTATCTAGCTGGCGATACGTTGTGTCATCCATGCACCTGACGCATCCAGAAAATCCGTGGACCACCTGCCCCGCGAGATATCCGTAACCGAGATAGTCGTGCACCGTCGTGAGCAGTGCGGCTCTCATAGAGAAATATTCTTTCTCTGCGGCGTCCCACGTATTGGCTGGCGTTTTCCACAGCGTGTCTAGCTCCTCTTTCAGCAGCCCCAGATACAGATTGATGTCGTTCCCTGGTTGTTTCGGCCCTTCAATTAGCATACTCATGTGAATGTACTTCCTCTTCATGCACAACCAGGGGGGAAGGTTGTACATCCACACAAACACAGGCCAGGTGCTATGGGTGCTTCTCTGGCTGCCAAACGGATTGACTCCATCGGTGCTCGCGCACAGCACGATGTTCCTTGGATCGTTCCCAAATTTTGGGTCTTCGAAGTTCAACGCTTGCCACTGGCTCGCATCCTTAGGGTGACTCAGCATCTTGTCTTTTTTATTTATCTCCGGATCATTTGCGTCATCTTCTCCTCGCTTCTTCTCCTCCCTATCCGCGTGCCAACGCAGGAGCTTTGCTACCTTAGGGTCCGCGAAATACCGCTGCAGACGAGGAGTGATCGGAAAGTACCACACCACTTTTCGAGGAGCTTTCTTCCTCTTCTTGTATCGAGTGACGCCGCACACCGGACATATGGTAGACTCCGCGTGCTCGTCCCGATAAATGATGCAATTGTTCATGCACACATGGTATTTCACGTGCAGTAAATCCAGAGGACACACGATTTTCTTCGCCTCCTCGAAACTGGTCGGGCACTTGTTCCCCTTGGGAAGACGTTCGTGCCAGAATGACATGTTCTCGTCGAAGCATGCGTCGGTCATTTTGTGTTTTACCTTCATCTCCAGAGCCATGAGCGTTGTTTTCAGGCGGGTATCCTCGGGCCTGCATCCTTCATACAATGGAGTAACCGCGTCTATCTCCAGTTGATCCAGCTTGGCTTTCTCTCGGGCGGCAGCTCTTGCGTTATCCGTCTGCTTGAGAAGCAGCTCTTGAATATGAGGGTCTTGCACCCAGCCCATCGATGGTCCATCGTCGTCTGCTCCGCCGGCATCTTCATCTTCATGATCATGCCCTTCGTCTGCTCCGGCATCTTCCTCATCATCATGTCCTGCATCTTCTACATGATGACTGTGTACAGCATCACCGTCGTGATCATGTCCTGGAGATTCTTCGTCTTCTCGCCCGCCCGAGCCGCGGTGGTTGTCTTGCTGCCCTTCCTCATTTCTTGCCCGGCCCCCATGCACGACTTCGTAGTCATCTTCACCACCTTGCCACCGATAGCCATCCATGAAACCACGCAAGAGCAGGTGGTCCCGCACCTGCCCGGAATCCGGGTCCGCAATAAGGCTCTTCAGCTTGCATCTTCGACACGGACATCTTATCTCCGTCTCGTTCTTTTGAAGCATCTCGGCCTTCGCGGAGCTCAAAAACCTATTCACGATGCCTTCGGTCATCGTGCGGACCATGGTCGCCTGCGGGGTAGAGCAAAACGATATTTTAGAACCAAGAAAAAATTTGGCATGACTTTCCCTAAAAATAGGACCAAAAAGAATGCATAGTGCCAAAATTCTCGCCGAAACGGAAATGAATCAACATTCCGGCAAAATATTGGCAACTATCGCATTTCAAATACCGGTACCTGCAAACACAAACATATATGCAACACCACAAATATATGCAACACCACGAACATACATAGATCTAGCTAGGCCATAAAAAGTGCATGTGCACGTTGTTGGAGGGAGAACAACATAAACATAGCTTCCCCCCTTACTTACCTATCAAAAAAAGGTAATTTAACCACTTAATTTGGATGAATCTATGGTGGAAATGAGGTGACAAGGAGGAGGCAGCCGAGACAAGTTTGGAGGAGGAGGTGGCGAGAATGAAGTGGGGAAAGTGAGTGGGTAGGTGGCTGTCCAAAATATCTTGTTGGTCCCAGGTTACTAATGGCGCACCTGCTGGTGGTGCGCCATTAGTAGTTCTGCAAAAAAAAAAAAAATATATACATATATACTAATGGCGCACCGTGGCATAGTGCGCCATTACTAGTTTAAACTAGTAATGGCGCACTATGCCACGGTGCGCCATTAGTAGTTTTGCAAAAAAAAGAAAAAAAAACTATAGTAGTGGCGCACTGTGTGTCTGGTGCGCCATTACTAGTTAGAACTAGTAATGGCGCACTGTGCATGGATGCGCCATTAGTATGTTTGGAAAAAAAAAATTGTTACTAGTGGCGCACCATGTGCCTGGTGCGCCATTAGTGTCTTCCACACTAATGGCGCACCTGCACATGGTGCGCCACTGGTATATAGTAGTGGCGCACCACATGTTAGGTGCACCACATGTTGGACCATGGTCGCCTGCGGGGTAGAGCAAAACGATATTTTAGAACCAAGAAAAAATTTGGCATGACTTTCCCTAAAAATAGGACCAAAAAGAATGCATAGTGCCAAAATTCTCGCCGAAACGGAAATGAATCAACATTCCGGCAAAATATTGGCAACTATCGCATTTCAAATACCGGTACCTGCAAACACAAACATATATGCAACACCACAAATATATGCAACACCACGAACATACATAGATCTAGCTAGGCCATAAAAAGTGCATGTGCACGTTGTTGGAGGGAGAACAACATAAACATAGCTTCCCCCCTTACTTACCTATCAAAAAAAGGTAATTTAACCACTTAATTTGGATGAATCTATGGTGGAAATGAGGTGACAAGGAGGAGGCAGCCGAGACAAGTTTGGAGGAGGAGGTGGAGAGAATGAAGTGGGGAAAGTGAGTGGGTAGGTGGCTGTCCAAAATATCTTGTTGGTCCCAGGTTACTAATGGCGCACCTGCTGGTGGTGCGCCATTAGTAGTTCTGCAAAAAAAAGTTATATATATACATATATACTAATGGCGCACCGTGGCATAGTGCGCCATTACTAGTTTAAACTAGTAATGGCGCACTATGCCACGGTGCGCCATTAGTAGTTTTGCAAAAAAAAGAAAAAAAAACTATAGTAGTGGCGCACTGTGTGTCTGGTGCGCCATTACTAGTTAGAACTAGTAATGGCGCACTGTGCATGGATGCGCCATTAGTATGTTTGGAAAAAAAAATTGTTACTAGTGGCGCACCATGTGCCTGGTGCGCCATTAGTGTCTTCCACACTAATGGCGCACCTGCACATGGTGCGCCACTGGTATATAGTAGTGGCGCACCACATGTTAGGTGCGCCATTAGTATCCATTTCATCTATAGCCCTTTTCCTAGTAGTGTTGTTGATGAAGAGAGGTGGGATGCGTAGCATCCCCAAGCTTAGATGCTTGAGACTTCTTGAAATATTTACTTGGGGTGCCTTGGGCATCCCCAAGCTTGAGCTTTTGTATCTCGTTCAATCCTCTCATATCATGGTTTCGCCTATTCTCAAAAACTTCATCCACACAAAACTCGGAAAGAACTCTTGAGATAGGTTAGTACACATAATAATAAATCAACACTTCATGTACTGCCAAGACAAGTTTCACAATAATTTTAAAACATCATCTACTGTTGACTATCATTTCCACAATTTATATCTCTCAATATAGGCTATGGAAACTATAGGATAAGTAGATAAGAAAACTTTGACAGCAATCTGTCCAAACAGAACAGTCTGTAGCAATCTATTAAACCAGTGTAATTCTGTAACTCAAAAAATTATGAAAATTTAGGACATGCTAAATAATTTATATGACAACACTGTGTAAAAATTTCAGAAACTTTCCACGTTCCAGTAAAATATGAAAATTCAAACACTACAGCCAAAGTTTCTGTTTTTACGCGGCACACATCAAACATGCAATGCAAGCATCCTAAGGCAATTCATGGAACTTTTTATTGAAAAACAAGATTATAAATAACACCTAGCAGAGAACAACAAAATAAAATGACGCTCCAAGCAAAACACATATCATGTGGTGAATAAAAATATAGCCTCAAGTAAATTTACCGATGGATTGAAGACAAAAGAGGGGATGCCTTCCGGGCCATCCCCAAGCTTAGGCTCTTGGTTGTCCTTGAATATTACCTTGGGGTGCCTTGGGCATCCCCAAGCTTAGGCTCTTCCCACTCCTTATTCGATAGTCCATCAAATCTTTACCCAAAACTTGAAAACTTCACAACACAAAACTTAACGGAACTCCGTGAGAAGGGTTAGTGTAATAAAGATAAATCATTCACTTAGGTACTGTCAAGACAAGATTCATAATTGTTCCCACATGATACCTACGGTATTATACCATTCCCATAATTTATACCACTAAATATAAGCTATGGAAACACTAAAACAAGCAAACTATGCATGCAAAACAGAATCTGTCAAAAACAGAACAGTCTGTGAAGATCTGTAGTGTAACCATACTTCCCTGTATCTAAAAATTCTGAAAACTTAGGACAACCTGAAGAATTTGTATATAAATACTGTGTAAAAAATTTATATCATTATAACGCTCCAGTAAAAAATTAAAATTCCTGTACTGGAGTCAAAAGTTTCTGTTTTGGTTCAGCATCAATTCTACTCATCTTGTGAGTCATCCCAAAGGCTTTACTTGGCACTTTATTAAAATAAAAGGCACAAAACATGATTACTACAGTAGATTAATCATGCGAACACACAAAAACAGAAAGTAAAAGTGTTGGGTTGTCTCCCAACAAGCGCTTTTCTTTAATGCCTTTTAGCTAGGCATGATGATTTCAATGATGCTCGCACAGGAATAATAGATGAAACATGCAAAAGAGCATCATGAATCTCATGACAAGCACATTTAAGTCTAACCCACTTCCTATGCATAGGGATTTTGTGAGCAAACAATTTATGGGAGCAAGAATCAACTAACATAGGAAGGCAAAACAAACATAACTTCAAAACTTTGAACACATAGAGAGGAAACTTGATATTATCGCAATTCGTACAAGCTTATGTTCCTCCCTCATAATAATTTTCAGTAGCATCATGAATGAATTTCACAACATAAATATCACATAAAGCATTATCTTCATGATCCAGAAGAATAGAAAATTTGTCACTCTCCACATAAGCAATTTTCTTCTCATTCATAATTGTGGGAGCAAACTCAACAAAATAACTATCATGAGATATTTGATTGACACAACCACATTCAATATTAAAATCATGATAACAAGTTTCATGGTTACTATCACTATTTATAGCATACATGTCATCATCATAATCATCATAGATAGTAGGCATGTCATTATCATAACAAATTTGCTCATCAAAACTTGGGGGACTAAAAATATCATCAACCTCAAACATAGCATCCCCAAGCTTGTGGCTTTGCATATCATTAGCATCATGGATATTCATAGAATTCATACTAGAAATATTGCAATCATTCTCATCATTCAAGGAATTCTCATTAAGTATTTTCATAAATTCTTTCTCTACCAATTCAGCACAATTTTCCAAACCATCATTTTCACGAAAGACATTAAAAAGACGAACCAATTGATGCAACCTAAACTCCATTTTTTTTGTAGTTTTCTTTTATAAAACCAAACTAGTGAAAAACAAGAAACTAAAAGATTTAATTGCAAGATCTAAAGATATACCTTCAAGCACTCACCTCCCCGGCAACGGCGCCAGAAAAGAGCTTGATGTCTACTACGCAACCTTCTTCTTGTAGACTCGTGTTGGGCCTCCAAGCGCAGAGTTTTGTAGGACAGTAGCAAATTTCCCTCAAGTGGATGACCTAAGGTTTATCAATCCGTGGGAGGCGTAGGATGAATATGGTCTCTCTCAAACAACCCTGCAACCAAATAACAAAGAGTCTCTTGTGTCCCCAACACACCCAATACAATGGTAAATTGTATAGGTGCACTAGTTCGTCGAAGAGATGGTGATACAAGTGCAATATGGATGGTAGATATAGGTCTTTGTAATCTGAAAATATAAAAACAGCAAGGTAACTAATGATAAAAGTGAGCACAAACGGTATTGCAATGCTTAGAAACAAGGCCTGGGGTTCATACTTTCACTAGTGCAAGTTCTCACAACAATACTGACATAGTTGAATCATATGTAAATCCCTCACATGCGACAAAGAGTTCACTCAAAAGTCACAAATAGCGGAGAACAAACGAAGAAATTATTGTAGGGTACGAAACCACCTCAAAGTTATCTTTTCCGATCAATCGTATGAGCTATCACTATAAGTTTCACGAAAAGCCCTAGAGTTCGTACTAAAATAACACCTTAAGATACACATCAACCAAAACCCTAATGTCACCTAGATACTACAATGTCACCACGAGTACCCATGGGCTTGATTATACGATATGCATCACACAATTTCAGATTCATCATGTTCAATCCGACACAAAGAACTTCAAAGAGTGCCACAAAGGTTCTACCGGAGATTCAAGACGAAAACGTGTGCCAACCCCTATGCACAGATTCCCAAGGTCACGGAACCCGCAAGTTGATCACCAAAACATACATCAAGTGGATCAATAATGTAGGACCGAAAGTATGTCTAGAGGGGGGGTGCTTAGATTACTTGACTAAATAAAAATCTAGCCTTTTCCGAATTTTAGTGTTGGCAGATTTTAGCATTTCATGGCAAGTCAAGTACACCCTACACATTCAAGTCTAAGAGTATAGAAGCGGAAAGTAACAACAAGCATGAGTAGAAAGGATAGGGTAGGAAGATCAAACGCAGTTGTAGACACGATGATTTTTTCCCGTGGTTCCGATAGGTGGTGCTATCGTACATCCACGTTTATGGAGTCTTCAACCCACGGAGGGTAACGGTCGTGAGAGTCCACGGAGGGCTCCACCCATAAGGGTCCATGAAGTAGCAACCTTGACTATTCCATAACGGCTTCCGTCCATGAAGGACTAGCCTCACTATGGGTAGATCTTCATGAAGTAGGCGACCTCCTTGCCCGTACAAACTTCTTGGTTCAACTCCACAACACAAAGTAGGAGGCTCCCAAGCGACACCTAACCAATCTAGGAGGCACCACCCTCCAAAAGGTAATAGGCACGGCAATGACGATGAACTCCTTGCTCTTGTGCTTCAAGATGATAGACTCCTCAACACACAATCACTCTCTCACAAATTTGGCATGGTGGAAGAGATGGGATTGGTGGAAAGCAACTTGGGGAGGCTAGAAATCAAGATCCATATGGTTGGAGTGGATGATCTTGACCTCAACACAAGGGTAGGTGGCTCTCTCTCAGAAAACTGGATGGGGCAAGTATGGAATAGTTCTGAGTGCTTCTCTTTCGAGTGGGTGGGGGTGAAGGGGTATATATAGGCATCCCCAAAAATCCAACCGTTACACACAAAAGGACCAACTCGGTGACACCGATGTGTTAATCTCGGTGGTACCGAAGTGACCAAAAGGTGGCAACTTTTGAATCTCGGTGAGACCGATATATGAAACTCGGTTGCACCGATAAGGTGACCAATGGCCAGATTGCCAAATCTCGGTGATGCCGATCCAACAATCTCAGTGGTACCGATATTGTGAATTTGCGTAACAGAAAGTTGGCAACCTAAACTCGGTGGCACCGAAGCAGAATCGGTTGCACCAAAGGGCTAGGGTTTGGCTGGGTCTGTCTGAGTTTGGGAATCGGTGGCACTGAGTGGAAAGTGTTGGTTGCACCAATTTTGTATATTTGACTTTGGATAGACTTTTGTGGAAGAGCTTGTGGGTGTTTTTGGTGACTATCACTTGTGCACGTATGAGCATTTGTTCACCAATCAAAACCTTACCCCCTTTTAATAGTATTGGGTTTCCTATGGACTCAAAGTGATTTCTCACAAATGTAAAATGTAGAGTCCTCTTGCTTGAAGCTTTGCCAATCCATTTCTAGCATCTTGGGGTATCTCCACAATCTTCACAATCCTTTTGCCATCCCTATCATTGAACTTTCCTGAAATATACTTAGTGGAAACATTAGTTCAATGACTTATATGTTGTTATTAATTACCAAAACCACCAAGGGAGCAAATGTGCTTTCAATCTCCCCCTTTTTGGTAATTGATGACAACATATAGATCAAAGCTTCGACATGTGATGTAATCAAAGAATATAATCGTCGCTTTGAGAAGTATGTGATAAGCAAGAGCTCCCCCTAAATTTGTGCACTATTATAAATTTGCGTTTGAATGCAAATGCACAATCGATTAGGTACATGGGGCACTTCTTCCATGTCACATACAACTTGGTGGTGTGCGAGAGTAATAAGTGTGAACATCATAGCACAACACAATCAAGCAAAGGTGAGAGATCATCTCATAAGTAGCATAATGATACGAAATAGTAGCAGCAACCACATAAGCGTATGATCAAAACACACATAAGTTCAACACAAGCAACCAAAAGATCAATTGTTTTGAAAAGCAAAAAAAACCAAACGCTCTCTCACTCGAAGCCTAAAGATCTATATACACTTCTCCCCCTTTGGCAACAAGTTACCAAAAAGTTCAAAGGCATATAACTAAGCGTTCTTGGGCTGATCTCCTCCGGTTGTTGATGAAGGAGTCGAGAGAACATCGTCGGCGAAGATCTCTGCAGATGTCGTGGATGGAGTTGGAGTGGCAACTGGAGGAACTGGAGCTGATGGAGCTGAGGTGACAGTAGCAGGAGCTGATGAAGAGGGCCTCAAGTCTGGAGCTGGCACGGTGGCTGATCTAGCCTGAGTGGTGAACTGTGTGCCTGGCCTGAGAGGTGATCCATCCTCATCATCATCATATGAAGAATGAGGAAGAGGCACTGAGTCAACTTCCTTCTTGAGCTCATTGACTGTCTTAGTCGGCCCATCCGCCTTATCATTAGGGGTCTTGATCCTGTTTTTGAAGATTCTGACAAGACTGTTTTGATTGTCCAAGATGTCCTTAATGTCCTACTGCATGCCCTGAACTGATGAGATCAAAAGATCCATTTGCTCGTTCCTGGATCTAGGGACTTGAGCACTAGTGGTTCTAGCTGCCTCTGCCTCTGCCTAAGCTGCAGCAGATGTGGGATGTTCTGGATCCATCACCACAATGTTGTCCTCGAGATCTGGCTGTAGGGGCAAGTGGGGTCTGTCCAGAGCAAATATGTGATTTTCCAACTTAGAGTTGATGAGCATCTGGATGTAGGGTGCATAGCAGCAAGAGCGCTTCTGATCAGCAGCAACCCTCTTGATTGTCTCAACAATCAAATCCATGACTCTAATCCTGGTGTGTCTGTCAAGATGGATCAACATGTTGATGGAGTAGCCTCGGATCATCTTGTCATCTCCTGACTTGGGCATCAAAGTATGCCTCAGAATGGTGTTCATGGTGCGGAGGCCAGCCTGGAGAAAGTAGATGGATCCTAGCTTGTGAGACTTCACATGAGCAGCAGGGATCTGATTGTACATATTGGCCATAGCATTGTGGCGCTCCTTGGATTCTGAGTAGACATCCAAGTCACCATCCTGTACCTCTGGGACTCCCAAGATTGCAGCCCATTCATCAACAGTGGACTCATTTCTTGCTCCTTCAGTCATCCATACAATCCTACCATCTCCATAGAAATGTGAAGTGGAGTAGAATTGCATGATCATCTCATCATTCCAAGCAGTGAACTCTCTGCCAACAAACTCATCCAAACCAATGCAGTGGAAATTGTCTTGTACACTTGGAAAATAGTCTTCATTCTCCTTGATGAATTTCCAGTCCACATATCTCATGTCACTCATAGCTGGAATCTTGTCAAATAGCACAGTTTCATAGAAATCCTCTTGCTCTTTGGTATAGAACCTGTAGTCCACAGTTGTCTTCCTCCTTTGGGCATATGGATCAGCAGCTCTCCATGCCCTCAAACCAGAATCCTTCCTCTTCTTCATATCTTCAGCAAGTGGATAGCTGGCATTATGTACTGGAAGGTGTGGTCTAAGTTTCATCAAAGCTGACATAGCATCTTCATCCTCAACTCTGGAGGTGGTTCCCTTGTTCTTTTCAGAAGCTGGAATTTGCCTTGACAATCTCTTAGGCTTTTCAGCAGCAGCCTTCTTGGGTGCAGATTTAGTGCTTTTCGATGTGCCAGTCTTTGGCATAGCATCAGCCATTAGCATCTTTTTCTTCTTGGGAGGGGCCTTCTCAACATGTTCTTCCTCCTCCTCAGCAGCAGCACCTGCAGCCTCTTCTGGATCTTCAAACATTGAGGTTTGCCTGCCAACAACATAGACAATCCTTTTCCTAGCTCTCTTCTTCTCCCCTGCCTTCTTAGGCATAGACTTCTTTGGGGGCTCAACAGTCATGGTAGCCCTAGCACTCTCAGGTGCTCTCATAGCCTCAGAGCTAGCATACTCTTTCCTGACAGCTCTCCTTGAAGAAGTGGCTTCATTTGCAGCTTTCTTGGCAGCCTTCTCTTGCTTCTTAGCAAGGATCTCTTCAGGAACAAAATCTGAATCTTCCTCATCTGAATTCAGCTTCTTCCTGGCCCTTGTAGCAGCCTTGGGCAACCCATGAGAACTGGGAGTGCCTGGATCTGAAGATGAACTAGACTCAGGACTAGTGCCTGAATCCATCTCAACACTCTGCTCTCGGAGATCATTCTAACTGTCCTCAGCATCTGACATACTGACCCTGTGAATAGAGTATGGCGGAGCAGAAGAAGATGAGTCATCACAAAATGTATAGCTGGTTTTTGAAAGTTTGAACAAAAGATTCTCAAGGTTTACATTCTGTCACATGAAAATCGGTACAGCCGAAGCAAAACTTTCGGTGCTACCGAGACTGAGTTTCTCTTTAATAGAAACTTGGCACTCTTTTCAGTGAGACCGAAAAGAAGTACTCGGTTTCACCGAGATAGTTCTCAGCAGCACAGACAGGCAAATCGGTGACACCGATTTGTTCACTTCGGTTCCACCGAGTTCCATCGGGCGGACGGTAAACCATAGAAAATCGATCATTCTCTAATCTATGGGATTTTCTCGTGGATAGGAAGACGTGCAAGAGGTGGCTTATAGATAAAATAACTTCAATGCGCAAGATTCGGACGGGGAGCGCAAAGAAAGATCGAATCCGTACCCTAGCTTGGTGACGGATCCGCTACGGCGACGACGGTGGCGAAGATGCCCATCGACGGCGAGAATCGCAGCGGCGTCGGAGCGTGGGGAGACAAGAGCGACGACCAGGGGGTCCTTTTGCGGCAGCTTAGGGTTTGGGGTGCGACAATTGAAGATTGAATTTTCGAACCGTCGGGACCACAGCTTATATACCCCTCACTGTCAGTGACGCCGATTCTAAATTTTCGGTGTCACCGAGTTCCTCAACTGTCAGTTGACAGGGAAACTCGGTGTAACCGAGAATATGGAATCGGTAGTACCGAGATTGAAAACCAGATCAACCCTAGGCATTCGGTGAGACCTAGAATTTTGGGTTGGTTCGACCGAGATGCACTTGGGAGGTTTTAATGGTCAGTCCTTGTCGATACGGAACTCCGAGTGCTCCACACACAGAGGGATCGAAAAGTACTTGTTCAAATTTTGTGATGTAGCATGAATGGAATATGAGGTGAGAAAGCATAGATAGCTAAAGAGTGGTCCTAGGCATTCTTGTCCATCCAATTGGCAAAAGATAAATCAAAAACCAAATAGCAACAATTGGATGTCCTCTAATGGATAAATAAATGCAGACCAACATGCTCACACAATAAAATGTCAAATGAAATCATGAAAAACATGCACATACATACTAGCATCTAACAAGCACTTGGGCGATGACGAAGTCATCTATATATGAGTATATTGACTTAGGAGACAAGTAAGAATACTTGATCATAGGTCATACTCATCGTTTAAGCACAAGTGGGGTTACCACTTTTACATAAAGCATTTAATGTTGTCACATACTAAGAGATGCTTTGACTCAAGTCTTAGAGTAAAGCTCCCCCTTGATGTGACATCCCCCCATAAGAGGGATAAACTAACCTTGGGTTTTGGCGATGAAGACTTCATGTTGGTGAGGTAGTGGTGGATGCTCAAGGTTGATGAAGATCACCAAGAATTGGGAGCATCCTTGTTGTTTCTTTACTCTTCTCACCTAAATGGGTTAGTCCCAACACACAAGAGACAAATACAAGGATATCTATGGACATGGAGTGCAAAGCATGTGTTATGATGTCCATTGATTTGTTGATTACCTTTTCCCTTGCTTACCTTTGAGGGAATGTGACTCCTTGAACTATTGCATAGAGTTGATGTTGATTGCAAATAGATCTTGCCAATAATGAATGTGAGTGGATTTCATTGGCGGAGTCACCTCTCAAGAACTCTCTAATTCTTCTTCTTGGGGACCCACATCAAGTTGATGGGGATCCTTGGTGTTGTAGTAGCCTCTGTAGAAGTTGAGCTTGACGTAGCCTTGGGAACCCACTCCACCAAAGCTAGGGATTCATCTTCATATGAGTCAATGTCCTATTGAAGCTTGTTCTTGCCCTTGAGCTTGTGGTCTTGTGGTGGAAGGTCATCTTGATCGCTTGTTCCCTTGGGAAGAGTATTTTCATACTTCTCCTTTTGAGGAACAAACTTGGGCTTGGGGTATTGAAGTTCTTCCCATTCAACTCCATTAGCGTTGAAGTAGCCAACACCATGGTTCTTTCGGTATCCTCCATGCTTGCGTACAATTTCCTCAAATTGCTTACATCCGGCAAGACTCTTGTAGATACCTTTCTCTATAATTCCTTTCAATAAAGCATTTTCTTGCTCAAGTGTAACTTGGCTAAGAGAATCATCATTAGTGGAATCAATAGAACTACTAGAAGCAACATCATTAGGTTTAGCATTTTTATTGTTGCTACTAGATGAAGAACCTTTCTTTCCTTTGTTACTAGTTTGCTTACTTTTAACTTGAGGCATGAATGTAGACAAGAGTAGTCGTTTGGCTAGATAAGATGAAGTCTTCTTTCGGAGATCGTCATTGATAGCTTTAAGAAACTCATGCTCTTGCTCCAAGTTGAGCTTCTCGAAACGTAGCTTCTCATGAGTCCTCACAAGCTCTCTATGATCTTCAAGAGTAGATTCATGAGCTAACTTAAGAGTGTTTAGTTCTTTAGTTAGTTCTTCTATTCTCATCTTATCATCATCAATTGACTTATCTTGACTAGCATGAGAATTATCAAGTTCATTTTGACTAACATTACTAGTTTTATCAAAGAGCAAGTCATCATCACAAAGCAAGTCATCTCCATCACTATTGAAATCAAGATACTCGGGGTGTGATACCTTGGGGCCTTTAGCCATGAAGCAACTTCCACTCCCTTCGTTTGGTGAATCAAATAGATCATAGGAGTTGGTAGTCACTAGAGCAATTCCGGCAACACCATCATCTTGACTATAGTCGGAGTCGGAGTGATAGCTTCTCTCGGAGTTGTTGTCGGAGTCGGAGCCGGAAACCCATTCACCAACACGAGCTTGATGTTTTCTTCTTGTGTAGCTCTTGGTGTACTTGTCCTTCTTCTCCGAATCTCTACTTCTCCTTGAGTGTCTTCGTTCATAACGATCATCTCTACTCCTTCTCTCTCTTTGAGGTGATTCATTCCTTGAGCTTCGTCTTCGAGGTGACTCTTCTCTTCGTTTGTAGGGAGCCATGCACTCATTGGAGTAGTGTCTGGGCTTCCCACAATTGTAGCAATTGCGGTCACGACTTGACGAATGCTTCTCATCATATCTTGAGTTGGAGCTTCGTTCTTTGCCTCTATTCTTGTAGAACTTGTTGAATTTCTTGACCATGAGGCTTATGTCTTCATTGGTGACAAGGTTGTCGCTTGACGTTGCGGGAGCATCACTTGTGGCTTTGTAAGCACAGCTAGACTTGTGATGAAGCTCTTCTTTGTCTTTGAGTGTCATCTCATAAGCAACAATCCTTCCAATGACTTCCGTAGGCTTGAGATCTTTGTAGTTGGGCATCATTTGGATCAATGTGCACACGGTGTCGTATCTCTCATCCAAAGCTCTAAGTATCTTCTTGCTGATGAATTTGTCGGTCATTTCTTCGCTTCCTAAGCCGGAAATCTCATTGGTGATGAGAGCTAGCCTAGAGTAGATCTCTGCGACTGCTTCACCATCCTTCATCTTGAACTTGTCAAGCTGACTTTGAAGAACATCTAACTTGGATTCTCTCACGGACTTGGTTCCTTCGTGCATATCAACCAAAGTATCCCAAATCTCTTTTGCATTCTCAAGATGGCTGATTTTGTTAAATTCTTCGGGGCATAGGCAGTTGAAGAGAATGTCACATGCTTGAGCGTTGTATTGCAACATCTTCAATTCTTCCGCGGTCGCTTCACGATCCGGTTCCTTTCCATCACCAAAGAACTCACCTTGCAAGCCAACACGAACACCAGCCCAAACGGCGGGGTTATGACCAAGAATATGCATTTTCATTTTGTGCTTCCAACTAGCAAAATTAGTACCATCAAAGTACGGACCTCTACGGTGATAATTTCCCTCACTAGAAGCCATACTCTCCTAGGTTGTGAGACCAAAGCTCTGATACCACTTGTAGGACCGAAAGTATGTCCAGAGGGGGGTGATTAGACTACTTGACTAAATAAAAATCTAGCCTTTTCCCAATTTTAGTGTTGGCAGATTTAAGCATTTCATGGCAAGTCAAGTACACGCTACACATGCAAGTCTAAGAGTATAGCAGCGGAAAGTAACAACAAGCATGAGTAGAAAGGATAGGGTAGGAAGATCAAACGCAGTTGTAGACTCGATGATTTTTTCCCGTGCACTACTGGAAACAGGATCTTTGCCGTCTGCCATGGCTGACGGTAAAGGCATGCATTGCGGACGGCAAAGGTCTTTGCCGTCAGCCAGCAGACGGCACCACATCCGGCTGAACAAGCCACGGTAAAGGGCACTTTGCCGTCTGCTGGCAGACAGCAAAGATGCAAAGGTCTTTGCCGTCTGCCAGCAGACGGCAAAGGGCATGGACGGCACACGCGGCAGTTTAGGTCCGTTAAGGGGTTAACGGCGTGCTTTGCCGTCTGCTAGCAGACGGCAAAGTGGCCAAATAGGCCAGCCCAGGTTCCCCCCAGATAGCTGCCACGTGGCTCGCTATGTTGTATGCTGGCAGACGACAAAGATGCAAAGTTCTTTGCCGTCTGCCAGCAGACGGCAAAGCAACCACATAGGCCAGCCCAGTGCCCCCCAGGTTGCACAGGTAGCTGCCACGTGGCAGCTTTGCCGTCTGCTGGCTCAGGGCAAAGCTCTTTGCCGTCTGCAAGCAGACGGCAAAGAGCCTGTATAGCCCCTGTTTTTTTTGTTTTTTCTTAAATTCATTCAATTTCACATAATTTCATATATATATATATATATATATATACACATTTGAAAATACTTTCAACAAGCATACCAACACGTATCCAACAACAAGTTTCCAACAACATATCCAACAACAAGTTTCCAACAACATATCCAACAACAAGTTTCCAACAACAAAGTTCATCGTACAAAATCAAAACAAAAAGGAAGCACAAGGAGAAGAGTAGACTCCATCAACGCAAGCTTCCTCATCTAAAGCAAATCTGCAAATTGGGAACGAAGAAAGTTAGAAGAAGAAGAAGAAGAAGAAGACTAGCTAGAAGAAGAAGAAGAAAAAGAAGAAGAAGAAGAAGAATAAGAAGAAGAAGAAGAATGTTTCTTCTCTTTCTTTTTCTCCTCTCTTCTTTATCTTCTTCTTCTTCTAACTAAGGTAGGTAACAATGCCATTTTTTAGCTAAGCTAGGTAAAAATGCTAAGTGTAGGTCATTTTAGAGCTAAGCTAGGTAGTTATGCCATTTTTGAGCTAACCTATGTAGTTATGCCATTTTTGAGCTAACTAAGCATATTTATAGCTATCCTAGGTAAAGTATGTCAGTTTGGAGCTAAGTAAGGTTATTATGTCATTTTCGAGGAAAAGAAGCTAAGTATAGGTCATTTTGGAGCTAAACCAAGGTTATTATGCCATTTTTTACCTAAGTGAGCTAATTATGTCATAAATGAACTAGCTAAGCTAAGTATACATCATTATTGAGCTATCCTAGGTAGTTATGCCATTTTTTAGCTAACTAAGTATATCAAGTCATTTTGGAGGAAAAATGCTAAGAATAGGTCATTTTATAGCTATCCTAGGTAAAATATGTCATTTTCGAGCTAAGTAAGGTTATTATGTCATTTTCAAGGAACATAAGCTAAGTATAGGTCATTTTGGAGCTAAGTAGGTCATTTCTTAAGCTAAGTATGCATTTTTTAAGCAAAACACTTGGGAAAACTTACCATCATCACGGAGGTGAAGGACCGGTCGGGCTTGCGCCAGTGTGAGACGGAGAAGGACCGGTCGGGGTTGCGGCAGACGTAGAAGGATCGGTCGATGCTTGTCGGGAGGCATGCTGCACCAAAGATCATTTGCAATGTCTCGTTAGCATGATGCAACTCAAATGTGAATACTAGTAACTAATGACCATTCAAATGAAACTCACCGTGGGCGCTATACCAATCTGGGGCATCGGCGGAGGGGTCTGACCGTTGTTCTGGCACACGGTCTGCACATTTTGTTTTCACGAGTCAGTCATATTTGTTAGTGATGAAACAAACATTACGTGCATGATTTGGCTAATATGCCGGAGAAACTTACCACGAGGAGCTCGTATAGGGCCCGGTGAGACGCGTTGTTCCGGTTCCTCTCCTCCTCCACCAGCCTAGCCGTCCTCTCCTCCTTGTCCCTCTCCCTCTCCGCCGCCTGCCTGTTTAATGATATATATGTACATAATAATAATTGAATACCTGACATTACTAATATTAATGTTCATCGTCTATATATGCTCCGGGATCAATAAATGCATAATCATCATCACTATCATTAATGACGTGCTCATCAGCATCATCAATAAATGCATCAACATGTGGAAGGCCTCCTTTATGTAATCGGTCAAGCATTGACAGGTCATCCGCAGCAGTAACCTCTTCTTCTTTCGTCTCTTCTTGTTCCGGCTCAGGGGTGAAGTCGGATTCACTGTCACTGTCTACCTCAATGTTCTGGGGTGAAGTAGAGCGGTTCTTGAAACATTTTTTGGAAACACGTGTTTCTTGGAAGAATTCTCCTTCATATGTGTCTGGGTTAATGTGAGGTTCATAATCATCTTCATTGAGGGGAGGTGGTCTAAAATGTGGCGGCACATCATAAACGACATCCCAACCATTCAGATTTGGATCAGTTTGGCAGGCCCACGGTAGATAGAAAACTTGGGTCGCCTGTTGAGCCGTAATATAGACATCGGGAACATCTAAATGCGTGCTTTGTTTGATTTTGAGTAGCCCTATATGTTCATGAGTCCTTCTAGTCTCCTTCGGCTGGAACCAATAACATTTGAAGACTACGACGTTTGGTGGGTTTTCACCAAAGAATGTAAGTTCATAAATTGCTTCAACTCTTCTATAATACTCGACCCCTCCTTCGCCGACAGCGGAGACACAACAATTTGTAGACTTTCGGTCGGCCATAGATAGCTCTTTGCCAAAAGTACGAAAGCGATACCCGTTGATGTCGTATTTGTCAAATGAACGGACCTTATAGTCAAAACCATTAGCGACTTGTCTCAATTCGGAGTCCATAGACTCTGCATTAGCCTACAAGTTTAATATGAAAGGATTGTTGCATTAGCCGCAAACTAGACGAAGAAATGAAATGGTCTAATGGAAATTACTGTTTGTTTGAACCAAGAGATGAAACCGAGATAGCCGCCTCCATGCTTTGGCAGAAGCTCATACTCTTCGATGAAATCCATTTGGATCACCGCTCCATCCAAGAATTTGGCGACGTATCGACTATATCACATATCCGGGAATAAGAGCATTTCAAAGGAATTAGAAGTTGCGAAACAATGTACCGAGAACTTACTCGATGTACGGCCGCACTTCTGTTAGGTTGTTGAAGATATACAACGAAATGGTCCGCCATTCTTCGACATCCAACGCTATTGCTTTCGAAGCACCAGCTGGTGCGAGCTTCCCTTTGAATAGGCTGAGGTTGGATCGACCTTTTTCACGGTCGCCATCATTGTACCGAGGCTTCGGATTATGCAAATGACGATTCTTGGCTTTGTAGTGTGTTGTCACGAAGTTTGCCGCCTCCTCAGTAATGAATGCCTCGGCCATCGATGCTTCAATTCTATGTTTATTTTTACATTTTGCTCGAAGCGTCTTCTGCATCCTCTCAGTTGCGAAGCACCAAATATTTTGCACGGCCCCCCCAATCTTGCCTCGGTCGGGAGATGCAAAATCAAATGTTGCATTGGTTTAAAGAATCCCGGTGGAAAGATCTTTTCCAACTTGCAGATCAACTCCGGCGCCAACTCTTCCAGTTCGTCTAGCACGTCAGGCGATAGTTCTTTCGCACAAAGAGCACGGAAGAAATAGCTCAGCTCTGCCAGTACTAGCCATTAATCCTCAGGGATAAAGCCACGCAACATCACCGGCATTACCCGCTCAAGCCATATGAGCCAATCATGACTCTTGAGACCAAATATTTTCAATTTGTCAATACTCGCTCCCCTCTTTAGATTCGCTGCATACCCATCGGGGAACATCAACTGCATTTTCACCCACAAGATCATTTCCCTCATAGCTGGCCTTCCAAGATTGAACCATGCCTTTGGCTTCCTCCAGTTCTTCTTTCCTTTCGGTTGTCGCATGTTTTGTAACAGTCTATCACATAGAGCCTCCTGATCGACTCTAGCCTTAGGATTATCCTTCGACTTCCCCTCGATGTCGAACAATGTACCAAAAAGGGCCTCGGCGATATTCTTTTTAGTGTGCATCACGTCGATGTTGTGTGGGCAAAGGAGGTCTGTAAAGTAAGGCAGATCCCACAAGCATATCTTGTGAGTCTAGGCGTGTTCCGAATTATACCCTTTGAAATATCCTGGACGCTCTGGATCAGGCTCGAGAGCGTTTATCTGATCCAGGGTCTGTTGGCCTGTCAATGCAGGTGGTGCAGAGGTTTTGACAACTCTACCTTTCATGAAATTTTTCT
Organism: Elymus sibiricus; assembly: GCA_039707655.1. NCBI lineage: Eukaryota > Viridiplantae > Streptophyta > Magnoliopsida > Poales > Poaceae > Elymus > Elymus sibiricus. The sequence continues at coordinate 140,323,591 of CM077669.1, forward strand.
TGTCTTTTCTGAACTTATGGCTAGGATCCAGGAACTGTCTATGCAAGTCGAAGCAAGAATACTTGCAACCCGCCTGCAGCCAACAGAACTGAAGAGCTGCCTTGCATGTGGGGCACGGGAACCGTCCATGCACACACCAGCCAACGAATAGCGCATACGCCGGCAAGTCATGCGTCGAGTACATGTACCACACATGCATTTTGAAGTTTTGTTTTGAAGCGGCGTCATATGTCTTGATCCCATTATCCCAAGCTTCTAGCAATTCATCCTTAAGCGGCTGCATGTACACATTCATATTCTTCCCCGGATAGTTGGGCCCTAGAATTATCAACGTCAAGAAAATGTTCTTTCTTTTCATAATCTCTCCGGGGGGGAGATTGAGTGGAATGACAAATACAGGCCAGCAACTGTATTGGGTTGCCGTCATACCAAACACTTGGAACCCATCTATGCTGATGGCGACTCGAGGATGCCTTGGATCTGCCGCTTTGTCCTTATGTAATGCATCGAAGTGCTTCCACGCAAAAGCGTCTGAAGTGTGTCCCAACATCGGATTCCCATCTGCATCTAGTTCGGTTCTTTTGCCCAATTTATGCCACGTCATCTGTCTGGCCGTCTCTTCGACCATGAAAAGACGTTGAAGTCTTGGTATGATTGGCATATACCGAAGAACATTAACTGGGATTTTGGTCTGACTCTTCTCACCCATACCGTTGTCTACCACAGCATACCTAGAAGACTTGCAAATGGGACAATAGTTCAAGCCCGCATACTCAAGCCTAAATAAGGCACATCCATTCTCACAGGCATCTATCTTCTCATAGGGCATCTTAAGCGCAGATAGGATTTTGTCCGACTGGTACAGGTTTGCTGGCAATACATGGCCTTTGGGTAGAAAGCGTCCAAATATCGTCATCATCGTGTCGTAGCATTCTCTGCCTAGGTTGAACTGAGCCTTCAAAGCTATTACTTGCGCGATGGCATCCAGCTGACAAAGCTAAGTGTGCTCGTGGAGAGGACGTTTTGAAGACTCCAACATTTCATAGAAGGCCTTTGCAGATTCCTCCATCTCATCGTGCGAATCCCGAGCATCATCAAAGTCTTGCACCATGGCTTCGATCCCGGTACCATGCTCGTTGGTGCGACGACGAACGACCTCAGCTCTGACACGTTGGGCAGACTCACCATGAAATCTCCACACCGTATAATCAGGCGTAAAACCCCACTTCTGCAAGTGTTTACCCATTTCATCCCGTGTCCACTCTTTATGGTTGTCGCACCGGACACAGGGGCACCAGGTTATTTCCTGGCCATTTGCAAATGCGGTGCTCAAAAACCCCTTGGTTTTTGTTAACCATTCAATGGTCATTTCTTTCTGACTAGGGTGACCGTTGTACATCCACGCACGATCACTCATCTTGCCTACCTACTAAACACACAAAAAATATATATATAATTCATCATCTATATTCATCCGTTAGTCAAGTTTGTCGGTTTTATTACGTCCATGCAACCTACACGCTAATAGGTACAGATAGGTCCTAATCCCACCCGAGTATGTGTAGATTGGGTTCGTTTTCCCATGCTCTGCTCCGGATCCGACGCAGAATTTCGGCAGCACCCCCCCGTTGTTCTCTTGATACACGTCTCGGCAATAAGCAGAGAGGATGTGTACCCGGAGAACAACAGGGAGGCACTGATGAAATTCCGCATCGGATCCAGAGCAGAGCATAAGGGAAAACAAACCCAATCTACACATACTCGGGCTGTCCATGGATAACGTTGGACAATTCGAAAGGATGGCGGTTATAAATATGCAAAGACATGCATATATATAGATGCCGCCCTTTCGAACGGGAGACGCATATTGGTCACGCATACTGATGATTGAAGACACCTATAGCTAGCAAGTTTCATCGGCACGAAGACCGGAATAGAGCAAATTAAGGGGGGAGGAGGAGATGTCATTTGTGCTCACCCACGAATGCAGGGGCGGAGCTCGTCGAACGCACGGGGAGGTCGTCGAACGCACGGGGAGGTCGTCGAACACCAGACCCTCGCAGCGACAAAACAACTGCACATTTAAATCCACCCGATCAACACAAATATATATGATGTTTTTCATAAAAAATCAGAAAATATATGACCTATCTCATAATTCACAAATATATGACCCCGTCGGCCTCTGGAAGGCCGAAGAGCACCTTTTCGGTCAACAGGAGGCCGAAGAGGTGTCGGGGGTAGGGGGTGTCGGGGGTGTCGTGTCTGGGTGTCGTGGTGTCGGGGTGTCGTGGTGTCGTGTCGGGGTCGGGGTGTCGTGTCGGCGTCGGGGTGTCGGGGTGTCATGGGTGTCGTGTCTGGGTGTCGTGGTGTCGGGGTGTGGTGTCGGACTATCGGGGTGTCGGGGTGTCGGGGTGTCGTGGTGTCGGGGTGTCGTGTCGGGGTCGGGGTGTCGGGGTGTCAGGGGTGTCGTGTCTGGGTGTCGTGGTGTCTGGTTGTGGTGTCGGGCTGTCGGGGTGTCGTGGTGTCGGGGTGTCGGGTCGGGGTCGGGATGTCGTGTCCGGCTCGGGGTGTCGGGGTGTCAGGGGTGTCGTGTCTGGGTGTCGTGGTGTCGTGGTGTCGGGGTGTGGTGTCGGGCTGTCGGCGTGTCGGGTTGTCGGGTCGGGGTCGGGGTTGGGGTGTCGTTTTCTTCTTCTTCCTCTTCTTCTTTTTTTCCTCTTTTTTCCTTTTCTTCTTCTTCCTCTTCTTCCTCTTCTTCCTCTTCTTCTTCTTCTTCTTCTTCTTCTTCTTCTTCTCCTCCTCTCCTCTTTCTTCTTCCTCTTCTTCTTTTTTCTTCTCCTCCTCTTCTTTTCCTTTTTCTTCTTCTTCTTCTTTTCTTCTCCTCTTCTTCTTCTTCTTCCTTCTTTTCCTTTTTCCTCTTCTTCTTCTCCTTCTCCTTCTTCTTCTTCTTCTTCTTTTCCTTTCTCCCTCTTCTTCTACTTTTTCTTTTTTTTTTCATCTTTCTTCTTCCTCTTCTATTTATCTAAACCTAAACCTAAACCTAGCATTAAACCTAAACCTAGAACTAAACAGGAAATAACAGAAAAAAACAGAAAAAATGGAGCTCACCTTGCTCCGGCGAGGTCGGCCGGTGGAGGCTGGCCGCGGGGAGGGTGCCGCGGGAGGAAGGACGAGGGCACCGGCGGCGGGGCGGGGCGGCACAGGGGCCGCGGGGAGGGTTCCGGCGGCGGGGCGGGGCGGCGCAGTGACCTCCGGCGATGGGGCGCGGCGGGGTGGCCGCCGCGGCCTGGGTCTGGTGGGCAGGACTGGCGGGCTGGCCGGCGGCGGGGCTGGCTCCGGGGGCGGGACGGGCGGGCTGGCTGGCGGCGGGGCTGGCTCCGGGGGCGGGGCTGGCCGGCGGCGGCGACTGGCGGCGGCGACAAAAGGAGGAGAGGGCGCGGGAGGGAGAGAGAGAGAGAGAGAGGGGGGAGACGGCCACCCGTTAAGTGGCCCCTCTTTGCCATCTGCTAGCAGACGGCAAAGAGGGTGACCGTTAGGGCTCGCCCATGTCACTTCTTTGCCGTCTGCTAGCAGACGGCTAAGGAGGGACATTGCCATCTGTCCCCTCTTTGCCGTCTGCCAGCAGACGGCAAAGAAGTCGACCTAGCCACGCCGTGCCCCGTGGGGCCCACCTGGCTCTTTGCCGTCTGCCTTTGACTTTTTTGCCGTCAGCTGGCAGACGGCAAAGAACCAGCTGATGGCAAAGAGCCTCTTTGCCATGAGCTGGTTCTTTGCCGTCTGCTTTCCCCAAGCAGACGGCAAAGAGCCTCTTTGCCATGAGCTGGCAGACGGCAAAATGCCAGATTCCAGTAGTGACGTGGTTCCGATAGGTGGTGCTATCGTACATCCACGTTTATGGTGTCTTCAACCCACGGAGGGTAACGGTCACGAGAGTCCACGGAGGGCTCCACCCATAAGGGTCCACGAAGTAGCAACCTTGACTATTCCATAACGGCTTCCGTCCACGAAGGACTAGCCTCACTATGGGTAGATCTTCACGAAGTAGGCGATCTCCTTGCCCGTACAAACTTCTTGGTTCAACTCCACAACACGAAGTAGGAGGCTCCCAAGCGACACCTAACCAATCTAGGAGGCACCACCCTCCAAAAGGTAATAGGCTGGGCAATGACGATAAACTCCTTGCTCTTGTGCTTCAAGATGATAGGCTCCTCAACACACAATCACTCTCTCACAAATTTGGCTTGGTGGAAGAGATGGGATTGGTGGAAAGCAACTTGGGGAGGCTAGAAATCAAGATCTATATGGTTGGAGTGGATGATCTTGACCTCAACACAAGGGTAGGTGGCTCTCTCTCAGAAAACTGGATGGGGCAAGTATGGAATAGTTCTGAGTGCTTGTCTTTCGAGTGGGTGGGGGTGAAGGGGTATATATAGGCATCCCCAAAAATCAAACTGTTACACACAAAATGACCAACTCGGTGACACCGATGTGTTAATCTCAGTGGTACCGAAGTGACCAAAAGGTGGCAACTTTTGAATCTCGGTGAGACCGATATATGAAACTCGGTTGCACCGATAAGGTGACCAACGGTCAGATTGCCCAATCTCGGTGACGCCGATCCAACAATCTCGGTGGTACCAATATTGTGAATTTGCGTAACAGAAAGTTGGCAACCTAAACTCGGTGGCACCGAAGCAGAATCGGTTGCACCGAAGGGCTAGGGTTTGGCTGGGTCTGTCTGAGTTTGGGAATCAGTGGCACCGAGTGGAAAGTGTTGGTTGCACCGATTTTGGATATTTGACTTTGGACAGACTTTTGTGGAAGAGCTTGTGGGTGTTTTTGGTGACTATCACTTGTGCACGTATGAGCATTTGTTCACCAATCAAAACCTTACCCCCTTTTAATAGTATTGGCTTTCCTATGGACTCAAAGTGATTTCTCACAAATGTAAAATGTAGAGTCCTCTTGCTTGATGCTTTGCCAATCCATTTCTAGCATCTTGGGGTATCTCCACAATCTTCACAATCCTTTTGCCATCCCTATCATTGAAGTTTCCTGAAATATACTTAGTGGAAACATTAGTTCAATGACTTATATGTTGTCATTAATTACCAAAACCACCAAGGGAGCAAATTTGCTTTCAAAAAGAACATCCCATTGTCACCACGGATATCCCATTCCAAGACATACATCAAGTGTTCTCAAATCCTTAAAAGACTCAATCCGATAAGAAAACTTCAAAGGGAAAACTCAATTCATCACAAGAAGATAGAGAGGGGAAAACTCCATATGATTCATCTATATTAATAAAGCTCGTGGTACATCAAGATCGTGTCATCTCAAGAACACGAGAGAGAGAGATCAAACACATAGCTACTGGTACATACCCTCAGCCCCGAGGGTGAACTACTCCCTCCTCGTCATGGAGACCGCCGGGATGATGAAGATGGCCTCCAGTGATGGTTTCCCCCTCCGGCAGGGTGCCGGAACGGGCTCCCGATTGGTTTTTCGTGGCTACAGAGGCTTTCGGCAGCGGAACTCCCGATCTAGGTTTCTTTCTGGGGGTTACGGGATTTATAGGAGTACTTGGCGTTGGAATCAAGTCAGGGGGACCCTCGAGGGGCCCACAAGCCAGGGGGGCGCACCCTAGGCTTGTGCCTACCTCGGGACTCCTCTCCGGTATCTTTTTGCTCCAGTATTTTTTTTATTTTCCAAAAACATTCTCCGTAAATTTTCAGCCCATTCCGAGAACTTTTATTTCTGCACAAAAAAGACACCATGGTAGTTCTGCTGAAAACAGCGTCCGTCCGGGTTAGTTCTAATAAAATCATACCAAAATCATATAAAATTTGTGTAAACATGGCATGAATACTTCATAAATTATAGATACGTTGGAGACGTATCAACTCTTGAGGTCGGGTGCTGCATAGGGATCTCCGCCACTCCGGAGGGGGCCTGAGGAGGCCCATCCTTCGCTAGTCTTGGTGCTGTTTTTCATCGCGAGCTTAGGGCCCTCGCGAGGGCCTTGTCCTGGGTGCGGTCTCGCCAAGCCATGCTTGGCTGATGAGCTGGGCCATGCCCTGGGCCGCAGGCAGGCAGGTCTGGGTACCCCCGTTCCCAGAACGCCGACAACTCCCGAGTGTGAACGATCTCACTCGTAGTAATTTTTAACTTAGGCGAAATCAGGTCCGCAACTAAGCCCTCGAGTGTGAACAATGTTCTCACTCGGAATAGTTTGTAACTTAGGCGAAATCAGGTTCACAGCTAAGTTTATCCATGCACCCACTGGGGATGAGGAAAACAAACAAAAGTAAAAAAGGTTCGACAAAGAGTATGGAAAGTAAAGACTTTTATTTATCGAATTCACTCGGAAGTTCATTACTGGAATGACAGA